>VBSM01001124.1:71054543-71084053 GCA_008086735.1 Cheirogaleus medius
AAAAACAAAAACAAACCCTGGAAACAATCCAAATCAACAAGTGAAGAAATAAATAACAGTTTATTCACCAAATGGAATGTTTGCAGCAGTAAAATGAATGAACTATAATCATAGGCAGTAAAACAATTAAGAAAGGTGAATCTTATAAGCAGATGGTAAGTAGAAGAAAAACAAATCACCAAAGAATACATTAGAGTATATCATTTTTATAAAACTTAAAAACTAAATAATTCTAAATAAACAAATTATATAAGGGATGCATTTGTGGTTTCTAAAATTATTTTAAAATAGACAATAGAATGATAAACACAAAAAGGAGAAGTGTATATGGGTAATTCCAATGGGATCAACAATACTCTGCTTTGTAAACTG
The DNA here is from genome assembly GCA_008086735.1 of Cheirogaleus medius. Lineage (NCBI taxonomy): Eukaryota > Metazoa > Chordata > Mammalia > Primates > Cheirogaleidae > Cheirogaleus > Cheirogaleus medius. The sequence goes on from VBSM01001124.1 coordinate 71,054,916, forward strand.
TTATGTATGTTCATATGTATCCATTTTTTATCGCTATAATCCTTAACTCACGTATATTCTAAACTATGGGAGAAAGTCTCTACTTGTTTAGAAGTCATGCTTATTTTCAAGCTTTTCATTTTTCTGTATATGAATAGGGAGGGAGGCAAAAGAGGTGGGACGAGATGTTACCCAGAGTCCTTTGTTTCTGCCATTGGGTAAAAATACCCCCTAGCCCTGATTCCCTGTGGATGGCAGCCTTGTTGACCTTGCAGAGATTTGACTGGAGAGACCCTTCTGTCATTTACCTGCAGTCATCAAAGGAGGGATGGCAGAATCTGTGATAATGAAATTTGGGACTTTGAAGAATCTTACCTTCAGGATGAAGGCTGGGAAAAGTGCAAGTAATACCTGGATGCTGCTTCACACTATGTTTACTGCAAATAAAGGACATTTAGAATCCTCCTATTGTTCTCCATCCCTTTGGCATGATTAGATCTCCATTGCATTGACATTTTTAAAAAAAGAGTCAGAATATGGCCTGGCCTACACAGAGAAGGAAGCTCCAATATGACAGACAGATCCTAAGACTGATGCACTTAGGGCAATACCTGGAATGATAAATGCATTTAATACATGTTCATTGCTATTGTAATTAATATTACTATTTACTATATACATGGTATGGACAGACATGTGTGTATACATATAAAATATGTATTTATTCAAATATTTTATTATGTGCACATGATAGTCAGGCACTATTCTAAGACACAGGATATGCATAAAGTCTAGTTCTCCCATCAAAGCACTTTATATCCTGCTTCTCTTACTGCTCCATCATGCTGTCTTCATCCTTTCCCTGAGCATTATCTTCTGATTCACAACATCCTCTCTCTGATCCCATGCTGATTACGATACTTTTCATATCCTCTTCCTTTTCTCAGTTTCAGTTTGAAAGTATAAGGGGCTTTACTATAAGAACAAACATTGCTATTTCTATAATTTGGATGTTCCTTCCTATTTCTGTATCTTTTTGCCATTGTACTTGCACAGAGTTCAAGGATAAAAGCAGCACTTTAGGAGTCACTGAGGTATAATTCGTAAATGAAATCCTACTTGCTGATAAGACCGCTCAGCAACAGCATTTGGAGAAAGGAAAGTAGTGAGACAGAATGTTGTCTAGGGTCCCTTCAAAGCCTGTGGGCTTGCCAGCTCTTGAGAGTAATGACTGTATCATTCATCTTCACCTTTCAAGTCTCTAGAGCACAGAGTTCCTGAACTTTCCATTCCACAAGTGTTGTAAAATAAATTAGTGAATTCATACGTGAATGGATGGTGGAAGGTACGGTCTGCCTTCAAGCATGGGAAGAGAATAGAGAGTGACCATCTCACTTGACAGTACTCCCCCAAAAGTTTAAGTAAAGGGACCCAACATCTGATTGAATACACCAAAGGGCATTGAACATACTGTTACGTGAGATATTCCACTTTGCTTTTGTATACCTGGAAGTATTAGAAAGTTCTTTTTATACAGTATTAACCTGAGTAACACTTAACAGTCTGTTTGGGTAGAAAGGACACTCACTGTGGGGTCACTCTGCCCTGGACTCTGGTCTCCACTCTTCATTTACCTGGTGTGTGCCTTTCAGGTAAATAACTTTGACTCTCAGAGCCTCAGATTCCTCATTTACAAAATGGGGGAAATAATGCCTGTCGCGATGAAAAGATTAAGTAAGGTAATTAGGAAGTTAAGAAGATGCTCAATATATGTCAATCCCCTTAAATTTGCAGCGATTTGCTCTGGTTCAAGCTTATCATCCAACAAGGAATTTCTCTCCCTCTTGCAAATGACAGCCTCTCCAATCATTAAGCACAACCACAGAGGCATCACTTACGGTCTACTCCAGACGAAATGGACCAGGTTCCTCGACAGTCAGTAATGTGGCACGGCTCATGATCTTCCAGTGATGACACTGTAGAAGGTGACATGACCCCCTGCCCTCAAGTAAGTGAACTGGGTCTGATAGGCTTCATCTGTGTTTTTTTAGGAAGTTACAGGACCAGAGAGGTGAAGTCATTTGCCTGAGGTCGTTTAGCTAACTGAAAGGAGAACTGGAGCTAGAAGCCAACCCCCAACCCCTACCCTGTCTTCTCCCTACCTGCCCCTTCCCTACCTTCCCAGAGCCCAGGGCAGACACTGTGTGCTTTTAAGTTATGGTCACTTTTAAGCCTCAAAATGAGAAGTTGTTTTCACAGTCTTGCTATAATTAAGTCATCAACACAACTCATGAAAATAAAACAGTGCCTTTTTAATTAGTGTCTTGAATGTGAATGAATGGTTCATTATTCTTCCCCATCTCAAGCTGAGATCATTATTAAAGTCTGAAGAAATAATGAATAGCTAGACAGGGAAATTCAGACCCACATGGAGAGGGTCACTTTTCCTCCTTGGATCCCCAGCCTACAGCAGTGACCTGGGTGGCCTGGCCCTCTGACCAGGCAGCATGTGGACAGTGAGAAGCCAAAGAAAGCTTCTAACATCTGGGCTTGGGTCACCCTCAGGACAAAGACACACCATTTAAAGAATAATGAGACCTTCTGAAAATGCTCACCTGGGTCTCCTTGGAGGTTTATTGGATTTAGAGAAGTAACCAATCCTCTATAAGTCCAATATCTTGGCCCTGGATCAAAGAAGTCAAAGTTGTCTTTCATTCATCCACTCCACAAAACTTGTTGAGGACCTACTGTGTACCAGTTCCTGTGCTCGAAGCTGAGGATCCAAGTTGACTACGATGCAGTCCTTGACTTTAAATATGAGATACAGAAGTGCATGAAAACGACCACAGTACACTAGGACAAGTTCATTCAGGAAGGCTGAGTGGCTGTTTCTCCAGTACTCAGGAAGGTCTTGCCAAGGGGCTGATGTTTAAAAACCTAGGTCTAGAAATTGAATGAATATCTGTGCTCCTTCCTCTATTCAACGTTACATAGCACAATTTTTTTTCCTACATCCTCCCTAAATGTTTCCTGACACCTACTGGAGAAAACCTGCTGTATAACCACATAAAGAAATAAAGGTAGGGATTTTAATTTCAGCAGCATTTACTGAGCACCTTTTTTGTGAGATACACTGAGGGTTGTAAAAGGCACAGCCACTGAGTGTCAGCCCATAATCGGTGGCCATCGTTCTCCATAGAAAAAGGTGTCGAATTGTAATGATTATCACATTCTGTGATTAATCAGGAGAGGGTCTAGTCCCAGATGTGGAACTAATTTGGGCAGGTGACTTTCCCTCTGGAGCTTCATCTGTAAAATGAAGAGATGAAACATAGAGACACTAAGCTTCCCGCGCTGGGCATCTATTACTCTACAGTTTCTATGAAATGTTTCTTTCTTTGAAGTACAGTACCTGAAAGATTCAACCCACAAGGACAGTACCAAAACTCAGCTAAATGCTGGAGTGTCTCATGGTCAAGAATGAAATCCATTATCCCAGAACATTCAAGGAGCATTGAAAAATTCCATCAGAAGGTAGTCTGCAACCTTGCCTGTAATTACAGGAAGATGACCAAGAATGTGTGCAGGCCCAGGGAGCTGGATGGGGAACGAGGCGTGTTAGCTGAATGAGATGCTGGCCAGGAGCAGAGACACATAAATATTCCATGACACCCAATTGATTTCTCAAAATGAGTTCCAGTCTTCATTTGTAAATCTAGCCAATGAATCTTTTGGTTGTTCGCTGACTGCTGCCGTCCACTATGCTCTGTCTATGGCTGAATTTCTTCTGTTCCCATCAAACAATCAACCTCAATCTACTTTCCCTTAACACTACTGAGCTTACTGAAGTTTTCTAACAATTGCCTTATGAAATAGTGACATTCAGGGGAGCAGGACGCTTGAGAAAACTGAGGCAAAGAAAGGCAATGAAAATTGATGGCGTTGACTTAATGAAACTGCAACAGTGCTCAGAATGCAATGCCAGGCTTTCCTAACACTTGATTTCAGACTCTTTTCACTTAGAGTGTTTCTCAACTTTATCAAGTGATGGCACACAAGAAAATGTTAATATTTGTCTGACACAATGGAATTAATAGATAAGACTACTTGAAACTGTATGAGCAAGGCCCAGAAGTTCCGGCTTCCCAGGTAAGTATTCTATCCCAAGAACTAAGGGAACAGCTTAGCACCTACCTCTACTGTATTAGTGAGGGAATTTACACCAGCCATTGTAACAAACAATCAAAACCTCAGTGGATTAATATAAGCAAGATTTATTTCTTATTTGGGTCATTGTCTAACTAGGCATTCCAAGTAGCAAGTGGCATTCCAAGTAGTGGGTCAGGGCTCGATCACAGCTCCTTCTAGCTTATGACTGTACCATCCTCTAGGCTTTCCTGATTTATATACAGCCTGCTGATAAGAAAAGAGGGAGAAGAACGAGACTCACAGGACATCTTATTGTCAGGCATCCATCACTTTCTCTTGCAGCCCATCAGGCGGATACCAGCCATAAGGCCCATATGGGAAGAAGCTCCAGTGCTCCTGGCTGTCCAAGAGGAGGGATGGGATGAGTGAGCATTTGCCCAGGGATGCCCCAGGTCTCTGCTACAGGTATGGGTCACACAGGCTCCTCCTTAGACCTCTGGTCCTCAAGATGTGGTCTGTGATTAGCAGCCCTGGCATCACCTGGGGACTTTTTAGAACATCAGATACTCAGGCCTCAATTTAGGACTCTGCATTTTGTTTTGTTTTGTTTTGTTTTAAGAGATAAGGCCTTGCTATATTGTTGAGGTTGGAGTACTAGAGTGCAGTGGCATCATAGCTCACTGTAACCTTGAACTCTTGGGCTCCAGTGATCTTCCTGGCTCAGCATCCCAAGTAGCTGGGACTATAGGCACATGCCACCACACCCAGCTAATTTTTTATTTTTGTAGACACAGGTCTCACTATGCTGCCAGGCTGGTCTTGAACTCCTGGCCTCAAGCGATTCCCCACCTTGGCCTCCCAAAGTGCTGAGACTGCAGGCATGAGCCACCATGCCCAGTTTTGGGCTCTGCATTTTAATAAGATCCCCAGGTGATCTTGTTTTGAGAAACATTGCACCAAATCACTCACACCTCTAATCAGCATCCAAACTGCTGAACCTATCAAAACTACAAAAAATTTTAATCAATAAAAGTTGTCTATGACTATGAAACCCCAACTCCAAGTGAGGTAGATTAAATGCATAAAGAAAAGCACCTATCATGTAGGGGAAGTGATATTTATTAATCATGTATTTTGTGTCAAGTACAAAACCGGACACATGATACACATTATCTCGTTTGAGAATTACCACAATCCTGAGGGAGGAGTTATGATCTCTGTTAAAGAAAAGTGAGAAAAATTAATTTGATATGTAGAGAAACTTATCCAAAACCACCCAGCTGGTTAGTGAGACAGTGTGCCCAGAATCCAGAACATATTTCTAGTCTGATACTTTCCATGTTCCACCATGCAATAGCTTAGCTACATTTAAGCTTGTTCTTTAGAAAATGGCCCAGTAGATCATAACTTAAAACGGGCTCTAGAATTATGTGATTTGGAGAAGAAAATGGAATTTTCAATGGAGGCTTAAAATATGCACATTTAAAAAAATTTTTTTAAGTTATTCAGTAAAAAAAAAGAGATTTTCTTAAAGTTAGATTAAAAAGGGATCTTACAGGCTGTTCCAGTCAATTTTAACCTCAATGAGAAATGTCACATTTCCCCTGCACATTTGATTAGGCATCCAAGAGTGTCAGGACAACTTGTCCCATGGTGCATTTCCAGGAGAATCATATGGCTCATGGAGATAATTATAAAACTAAATCTCATCTCAGTGTGAACAAGCGGAAGGAGGTGAACCACTAACATTCTGATATTCCAAGGGAAGGACAGACCAAGATACTCTCTGAGCTCTGAAATGCCCTTTCATCCTTACTCTTCCCCTATTCAGTAAAATTTGTTAACTTCTGCAACATAGGCTGGAGTTTATAATGATCTCGACAGGCAGAGTATTTCTCATGGTGTTGGCCAGCAGTTCTCAAAAATAAGTGAGCATGAGAATATTGGGAAAGACCATTCAAAGGTATATTCCTGAGCCCTGTCCCCAGAAATTCTGATTCAATGCTTCTTGACCGGTGCTCAGAAATCCAAATGCTTAAAAAGCAGCCTAGGTGATATCTGTGCAGGTGGCCCACAGGCCTTACTTTGAGAAATAGGAATGTCTTCTGCATCATTGCACTAATTCATTTGCAGTTCGCTCATTCCTTTAATGTCATTACAGCAGGGCTTCATTTCCTATTCTCCTACTCCTTAGTGCCCAGCTCCTTGCCTGGAACCTTGGGATACAATTATTTTTAATCTGTCATTCTCAACAAACATTTATTTTATAAATGAAATAAAGAATAAGTGGAAAAAATAAAGAAGAACTAAATGAATGAATGGATGGATGGATGGAATGAATATCAAGTACATGGGCTTTATTATAACAGACTGTATTATAACTGCCCCTGTCTATTAGAACCTACTGGGACTGACCCAACATGCTTTCTTGTCTGTATGTTAAACAATTCTGGGACAAAGCATATTTTCCTGTTTTTATGCTAAACAATACTGAGATAAAACAAAAATAACTTATCTACTTTTCCAAGAAATATCTTCTCCTGAAAAATAAGGCTGTGCTCTAATTGATCAGCTTACCTATCAAGACAAATAGCACCAATATGCACATTAAAGTCCTCACCCACCTCACTGTGCACAGTGATCAAAAGCTTTTATGTTATAAACTTGCTCAACCCCAACCAGTTTCCCTCCTGGCCACCAGTTACCCACAAGTCAAGAGATAGTGAATATTGGCAGTAAAAATCACTCACCCTAAAATAATACTAATCAACTCTTTTTATTTCTTATTTTGTGGGTACTATAAGATTCAGTCAAGGTGATAGTCTCCTTTTATTGAAGTAAACCTAACTTTCCTTGATGAGAAAATTTTAGGAGGAGTTAACAGTCAATACTACAAAGCCACTTAGCACAGAACCACATAAAATGCAGCACCCAGTTAGCCTTCAATCATTGCTCTAGAGTGGACCAAGATACCTGACATATGTTGGGTATATATTAATATCATGGGGTTATCCAGAATAATTTTCTATCCAATCTCTTCTGGGTGCCTGGGTTGGAGAAAAGGGAGAGGTGGAACCTCTTGTATTCATTCACATATTTATTTATGCATTAATTTGACAAATATTTATCGAAGAACTATATTGAGCTAGGTACTAGGGATTAAATAAAACTAAACATTCACTGTCTAGCAGAGGAGATGACTATGCAAACCCACCAGTGCAATAATGTGTAATGAAGGCTGTGATGAGCTTCTACTGGGAATAGTAGGAACACAGAAATAGAGTGGTTTGTTCGACCTGTAGGTGAGGAAGTATCACCTATACATAATGAATGGATTTGATGCCTAAGAGGTACAAGATGATTAGATATTGCCAGGAAGATGAAATAAAATAAACATTTCAGACAAAGAAAACAGAACAGATACCAGACAAAAAGAGGCTGGTATAAATGGAGTTATAATTATTTTGTCTTTTCTGGAATACAGAATTTGAGAAATAAATATAGAAAGGTTAGTAAGGGCAAGATAACCAAATACCTTCTCTTAAAAGGGTAATTGACTTGATAAAGCACTGAAGAGCTTTAAGTAAGAGAATGACAGGACAAGATTTGTAGGTTAGAAAGTTCCCTCCAGCAGCAGAGTAGAAAGAGAATTGGGAGGCAAAATGAGCCTGGAGACAAGGAAAGTGGTTGGTAAGCCATTGCATTTGTCCGGTCAAGAGATATTAAAAGTTACAACCAAGGTGTTGTGGTTTGAACTGTGTTCGCCCAAAAAAGATAAATTCAACTCCTAACCAGCATGTGTGAACATGAAATAGGGTCTTTGCTGGTATAATCAAGTTAAGATGAGGTCATAATGAATTATGTTGGGCTCTAATCCAATGACTGGAGTCTCTAGAAGAAGAGGAAAATTTGGACATAGGAACACAGAGAGGGAGATCATGTGATGATTGTGGTGGAGATTAGAGTCATGTGTCTACAGGCTACAGAATACCAAGAATTGACAGTAACCACCAGAAGTTATAAAGAGAAAAGGAAGAGTCTTCAGAGAGAGTAGCTCCTGGCCACATCTTGGTTTCAGACTTTTGGCCTCCAAAAGAGTGAGAGAATAAATTTCTGTTGTTTTAAGCCAAGCAGATTACAGTATTTTGTTACTGCAGGCCTAGAAAATTAATACAAAAAAGCAGTAATAGAGAGTGGGATGGAGGAGAAAGACAAACCATAGATAGGGAATACAAATGCAGGACTCAGAGAAGACTGAAGCTGGGGTTTAGGAAACATGGCAGGGAGGAGAGGTCAACCCAAAGCTGTGTTCTTTCCTCAATGTCGGGTTCCGTGTGTATGAGTACCTAAGAGACTTCCTGCTGAGGGAGTCTGACAGAATGGTGTTCACACTGGTCCAGGAAGGAGCGGCAGACTGGAGGATCCTGAGTGACCCCCCGGAGAGGGATCCCATCCCAGGCCACTTGCTGAGTACTTCAGAGAGAGAGAAATGTGCGCTCTGCAGTATCATTTGCTGTGTGACTCAGGAAACAAATGTTCCTCCTGCCTCTCCTTCAATTGGAGGGCTAATGTGTTTTAATTAAGCCCTGGCAAATGCCATTTGATTCAATCGACTGTCTAGTCTGCTTGTATAACACGAGTGTCATTCCAACTCTATCTGCTTGTTACAGCATCCATTCCCTTCGGGTTCCTCCCTTCACATGTCTTGTGTGGGTCTTCCCCACCTCGTTCTCTAGCTATCACCCTTGTTCCAGTTCCCAACACCTAATTAGCCTCCTATTTTTCACTCTCCACCTCCAGTCTTCTTTTTTCCCAAGGCCATCCTTTCCATGCAGCCCAGAGATTGTTTTTTTTAAACACACAGCTGATCGTGCAGTGGCTTCCCAAGACCTGCAGGATAGAGTCTGGGTTCCTTTGCCTGGCAAGTGAAAGCACACCCAAACCCCAGACACACCCAAACCCCAGACACACCCAAACTCCAGACACACCCAAACTCCAGACACACCCAAACTCCAGACACTGCTCCAGTCTCATCTCTGAGTGCATCCATCAAATCCTTAAATCCCATTATTATCCTGCTACTCTAAACTTTATTCTACTGTTCCTGCTGTTCCTTCTTCCCAGATTGACTCGCACGATTCCTAATGCCGTGTAAGAAGTGACCACCTTCTTTGCACACCCACTTTGGACATATATAGAGGTGTCTCTACAATCCTGTACTGTATGTATTATTATGACTCTGTCTCTCTAGACTACAGTCACAGCAGAGTGACTACATCATACTTATCTTTAGAGTCTCAGCACCTAGCAAAGTGACACATAGTAGGCTCTCAGAAAATGTGATAAATGAGAACTACAAAACTGTTTAAATCCTGCTGAAAGCCTACCCTTTGAGGGAAAAACATCCACTGTAGGCACCCTGAGATTTTCCTATCAGGGCCAGGTGATTTATGAGTTGTATGATTTATCAGGCTCCATGTACCAGGTGTCACCTCTGCATTCAGCTTCACTGATCAAGAAAATGAATTCGATCCTGGATCTCTGTCCTCCCACTAGCAGCTTGCCAGGAGAAGTCGTTAATGCGGTAAATTATCTTCCCAGCTGTTAATATCATGTACCCATCTTGTTTCCCTTCTTTTAGTTCAGCTGAGCATCAATTTGTGCCATGATATTTACATGGATATCTTCATTTCATCAGTCCCATTGTCCATCTGTTTGGCTGAGGGTTGAATTACCAAGCTGTGGCCAGGAGTGGAGGCATTAGCCAGCCTGAATGCTAACTTCTCTCCAGAGAGAAGGGCAGTCTAGTTTTCTAGTTTTCCAGCCCCTGCTCACCGCTGAAATGCAGCCTAGCAGACATGGAGCAGGGGATTAGAAAAACTGTCCTTTAGCAGAAAATCAGAAAAAGAAAGTGTATTTGTTTTCTCTACAACAGAGACTGCACCAAGAAAGCCGAGCAGAGAACACAAAAGAAGGACCTTGGCTTCTTTAGCTGAGGCTCCAGCTTACAACCCCACATCTAACAAACACACATTATTCATTCATTTAAAAATAGTTAACAGGGGCTTACCATAAGCCAGACATGGTACACTGTGAATGCAAAATAGTCTCTGAATTCACATCTCTTCTATTCCATGAGGTCAACAAATATCTTTTGTACACCTATTGTATACCAAGCACTATTTTAAGTCCCGGAAATGAAGCATTGATGAAGACCAAGGACATTCCCGGGAAGTCTGAGGAAGTGATGTCTGGTGATCAGATTTGCAGAAAGATCTTTCCACGCAGAAAGAATGACTCTTGCAAAGACTCCAAGACCAAAATGAGCTCGACATGTTCAAGGGATGGAGAAAAGTTGGGGTGGTGTGAGTGAGCAGTGGGGGTAGGGGTGGGAGGCAGGTTCTAAGAGCAGTCAGCGGCCGTGGCATAGCCTTGGGGATCTTATTCGATAAGTGATGGGAAGATGCTGAAGGGCTTTAAGAGAAGTGATGCCATGATCTGAATTACCTTTAAAAGAGATCCTGTAGTCAGCCCCTGCATGGAGAATGGGCACAGAGGAACCAGGCTGGAGAGAGGAAGGCCAGTTAGAACTATTGCATTTGTCAAGGTGAGAAATGAGGTGGCTTGAATGGGGGTTGTTGTGGGAACGAGGTGAGAAGTGATTGAATCAAGGATATACTTTGCAGTAGAGAGGACGGGACTACTTAATGGAAGAGAATGGGTTGTTATGTGAAAGAGAGAGCTAACTCAGCTCTGAGGTTTCTGGCAAGAGCAACTCTGTGGAGGGCAACACCATTTATTAAGGTGAGGAAGGTTTGGGAGCCAGGAGCTGGTCTGGAGAGGAAAATCGATAGGTCTGTTTTAGATGCATTATGCCTGGGATGCCTATCAGACATCCAAGGTGGGACATCTCCTGTGCTTAAGGAAGATGGGGAGGAGGAGGCAGGGGAGCCGGCTGGCACAGGAACAGCGCACAGCTTGGAATGCAGCTCGTGCAGCTGAGCATCTGCCACACGCTGGGCATTGAACTCCGACTCTCACGTGCAGTGTCTCAGTCCACCCACACTCCAAGGGGGATGCGATTTCCTGAATGATAGAGCTTAAGAGTGCGCACGGCGGCAGTCCACCTGCACTTGTGCCCCAGATCCACCTCTCCCGTCGGTGTGAGCTTGAGCAGGCTACTTATCCTTTCTAGGTCTTTGTTTCCTCGTCTGTAAGCTGGAAATAGTAATACAACCTTTATGAGGAGTAAAAGAGGTAATGCATGTGAATATCAAATCTCAGCATATATAACAATCACTAAGCAGTAGGCATTATCATTATCATTCTTTATATTCATTCTGTTATGGGTTGATTGGGTCCTACAAAAAGGATGTGTTCTGCTCCTAACTCCTGGCACCTGCAGAGGTGAAGTTAGCAGGGTCTTCGCAGAGGTAATCAAATTAAGATGAGGTCATACTGGGTATGGCTGGGTCCTAATGCAATGACTGCTGTCCTTAAAGAAGAGGGACTCTGGACACAGAGACAAACAGAACGCTGTGTGAAGATGGAGCTGTGCTGCCACTCGCCAAGGAAGGGCAAGCATTTCCAGCAGCCACCAGAAGCTAGGAAAGAGGTGTGGGGAAGACTCTCCTTCAGACCCTCCAGGGGAATCCAACCCTGGTGACACCTTGATTTCAGACATCTGGCTTCCAGAACCGCAAAGGGATACATTTCTATCATTTAAGCCACCCAGTTTGTGGTATTTTGTTACAGCAGCCCTAGGGAACTAATACAAGTTCTATTTTGCAAATGAGGAAATAAAATTTCCAAAGAGGTAGCATCACTCTCCTAAGGTCTCATGGCAAAAAGTCAGTACTCTTGTGCCCCTGAAAGAGTAATATGCTTCTTCCATTCAGCTCCTGTGAAGTGTCACACACACTATTGGGATCTCACCTTGCAAATGACCTTTCAGTGCCCTAAGGGCCCTATAGTCCATGGAGGAGACAGACAGAAAACTGAGCAAAGTGAATTAGGTGCTGACACCAGGGTTCCATAAAAGGGTTATGGGTGTGTATAGAAAGAGAGCCATTCTGACAGGCAGATGTCAAGCATTCGACAAGGCATGTGAAGGAATGGCTTGGTGTAGAATAGCAGATGGAAGGAATGGAATGGTCACGCAGGCTGGTCCTGTTTGCACAAGCTGCCTAGCACTGTGCAAAACACTTACATGCATCATCTCACTGAGTCCTCAGGCCAGCACTTTGAGGGGGGCTTTATTTCACATGAATCCAACAGGTAAGAACTCTGAGGTTTGAGGGGCTGAGTCACTAGCCCCAGGTCACATGGTCAGTACCTACAAACAGGACCTGTAGGTAGTCTTTGGGCCAATGACCACTCTTGTAACCCTTATGCTACACTGCATCTCGGTTACCAGCCACCTTGACTTGGAAAGGCAATTACCCTCCCCAAGACTCTGCAACCCAGGAATGGCAAAAATCATACTTGATGGTCAGTGTGCACATTATCCCTCCCTGAACAACAGCCCGGTAGTCTCAGGTGGGCCTCCATGATACCCGCAAGGCCACAGAGATACCAGGTCAAGGACGGTACTTACCAGAGTCCCCCCCAGTTCCTCCTGAATGCTGACAACAGAAGAACAAGGAGTATGCCGCTTTTCTGCAGCATTTTCAGGGGACCCGAGGCAGGAAAGGCCAATTTCTTTCTCTGATCAAAGTCAACTCTTCTTTGAAAGCCCAGATCAAACATCCCCTCCTCCGTGCAGGCTTTCCAGTGAAAATTAGCAAAGAGTACGTTGTGATGTTGGGAGGGAGGGCAAGATATCCTGAGAGTTGGTTAGAAACAAACAAACAAAAAAAGATATAAATATTGAAAGTAAGTGCTCCTAGCAAAGAACAGATATAGCAAACTGGGTTCACAGGAACATGGCAGTTCTACCTCAATTTGATGCTAGACAGCTGCGGTCTGCTTAACAAAGACACCTGGCTGCCTAAGGGGATCGTCCACCCCCCTTGAAATGGAGCCCACACAGGTATAGCAGATTCAGCCCAGGTCTAGGGCAGTTTTAAAGAAGCGAAAGGCAGCTGGCTGGACTTATGGGAAAGAGGGTGTGAGTGGCCTGGATGGCTCTGCTGAATGGAAGAGTGGCTCCAAGTAGGGCCAGGACACAGAGAAGCGATTGCTTACGACATAATGGGTTATTCTAAGCCTGCCTGCACCCCAGTAAAGACGTTGGTTTTGTTTCTACTCTGTACATTAGGAAACCAAGACAGAGAGATATCTGAACCCAGGGAATCTTCCTTGAAAGTGTGTGCTTAGTCACCATTCTACACAACTTCTTAAAGTCTAGCCCACAGGAGGGAACAAAGAGGAAAATAAAATTTACTCACCTGTCAGGGGGTGTCAAGCTAGACTTTCCTCCACAGAAAGAACATAAAAAAAACCCAGCTGTGTGTAGGATCAGGGACACAGGAGTGAGCGGGAAGCCGAGGAATTCTGCCGAAGCCACAGGGGCTGCCTGGAGTGTGGAGTTTCCAGCGTCAGGAGCAGAGCCCTGAGCGCGACCCCGGCTCACCCTGCTGGGTTTCTCACACGTGTGTGCACAGACAGTACGAGGAGCAGGCCCTGCAGCCCGGGGAGGATCAGGCGCATGTCTGGTGGGTCGGAGACTTAATGGGCGGGGCTCTCAGAAAGGAAACCAACCGCTGATGCTGGTGAGGAAGTTATTCAGTGTGTTGCCTATTTGTGCCCAGAATGGTTGCTATTCAAAGGCGCTTTGATCAGATGAATACCAAAAAGTGAAGAACATGCAAATATTGGAAAACCCACGTATTCCACAAGATCATATTCCCTGTAGCATCTAGCGAGCAGCCTGTACACAGCAAGGCCACCTCGAAGTGGAGTGCTCACCCTGTTCACACAGGGCGTCTGCGTGCATCATAGATGTGTGGTGGCGTGGAAAGGAGCAAGCCTCGGCAGCCCCCACGAGTGTGACCACAAAGAGTGGAGCAAAGAGCGCTTGTCCACCCTGGCTTTCGTAAGCCGTCTCTACTCACTCACGCGACCCACTTTTTCCATGATGGTAGGGAGTCCAGGGGCCAATTCAGGAATCCCTAGAATTGTCGGAGTATAAAGAACGGGAATTAGGCTCCAGCTGTGTAAATTTAGGTGAGTGGCTTAACCTTCCTAGGTTTCAGTTTCTTTCTACTCCAAAATGAGATTAATTATAGTGAGTATTGTTAGAGGGATTGAATCAAATGATGTACGTCAAACACTTACAAGAGTACTGGGCACATCAGACATGCTCAACAAATGGCAAGCAATAATTTTTGTTAATGATTTTTTGCTGTTATTATTATTGAAGTTCTCTGCAAGAAATCTAGGGTGAGAGTGTGTGTGTGTGTCTGTGTGTGTGTGTACATACCGTTAACAACAAAGCAACATCACAACGTACTCTTTGCTCATTTTCACTGAGAAGCCTGCACGGAGGAGGGGATGTTTGATCTGGGCTTTTAAAGGAGAGTTGACGTTGATCAGAGAAAGAAAAGAGCGAAGGGTCTTCCAGAGACACCTGCATAGACAAAGGGTGAAATTACCTCATATTTTGGTAAATAGTAGAGCTCGATGCCTCCGTGGGAGAATTGCCTGGTTTCCTGGTTGTCTCAGAGTCTGTGCTTTGCCTTCTAAACGACACAATAAAGTCCTCGGCAGCTGCCACCTTTGAAACTCTAGTTCTTTCTCCTGACCTCTCTAGTTCAGCCCGAATGGCAACATCGTGGGCACCCCAAGTGCCCACGGCTGACAATCTGGGGCCTCTGGAATTCCGCCTTGGGGTGGGGGCGGGTGAGAAACCTCCTGGGAAAAAACAGTCCTGAGGGGAAAGTGTCTGGTCTGGATCTACCAACAACACCTGAGCCACCAGTGAGGCAGTGTGGTTTGGAGAACAGCTGGTGCCTCAGATGACTCCCTGAAGCTGGCAAGCTCCAAACATTCCTCCAAACCCAAGCTTCAGATTGCCCCAGTTCTGGAGGCAGGACCGGGAGTAAAATCAACACGCGGCTTATGGAGAGCGCTGCTTATGACCCACGCAACAGTCGCTGGAAGGTGGGAGGGGTCTCCTCGGCTGCACACAGAACAAAGTGTGGCCTCAGGACAGCAGGGGATCCAGAAAAACAACCAAAAATGTATTGAGCGAGGTGCCAAGAAACTAACACTCTTTAAAAAAAGAAAAAGAAAAAGAAAAAACAAGCCCAACACCATCCATACGTCACCAAGGGCAGCAGCGGGCACAACAGCAGGGGCTAAGCGGTGCCCGCAGCCACCTGTGAGTGCAGTGGAGACAGCGCCCCCTCCAGGCGCCAGGAGCACCAGCTGGCAGCAGGTGCAGTAGTGACAGAGCCCCCTGGGGCTTGGTGGGCCCTAGGGGCTCGCAGCAGGGGTGGCCAGAGGAGGGAAAACTGGCAACGCCAGTAGAATTAAAGGACCTAATCCTTTCTTCGGGTGTTCCCAACAACCCTCGAGGCAGGACACACAGAGTTCCAAAAGTCTTTCTGGTGTGAGGGGTAGCCAAAATATGAGTAATTCTTATTATTCATTAATATTCTTTAATAGTGAAGAATAATGTTCTTATTTCATTTGTTTATTCAGCAGATGCTCATTGAGCATCCACGACTGTCAGACACTGTGCTGAGTGCCGGCAACACATGGGAGAATAAAACAGACCCAAACCCTGCCCTCGGGAATTTACAGACCAGTGGGCGAGATAGACTCTGACCAAGAAAACAGAGAAATAAGCAACTCATCACAAATAAATGAAGTCAAGTTACAGGAACATAAACCAAGACATGGTAATGGAGAAAAAATAAGGAGGGTATCAACTTAGATTGAATGGGGAAGATCTGTCCAAAAGGTGACATCTCAGATGAGTCGTGGAGCATTGCAAAGGAGCCAGTCATGCAAAATGCAGAGAGAGGAGAATTCCAGAGGCCTGAAGAAGGGAAAGATGCATTTAAGGACCTGAAGCTGGCTAACAAGGCTGGAGGCGGAAAGGGACCATTTTATTACTTCCTGCAGGCTGGTATAACCTGGAGAAGAAATGGATGTCTTGAAATACTAATATTAATATCCCTGTACTAATAATGATAATAAATCCCACTTATACAGTCCTTTATATTTCATAATCCACTTCCCGTCTACTTTCTCCTTGAGTTCCCAATCCACACTCCTAGGCATAAGAAAGCAGATACTAATACTTCTATTCATATGAGATAACTGAGGGCTGAAAGGTTGTGACCCACCCAAAACATACTCAATGCTGGAGAACCAGAGCAATGGACACGGAGCTCTAACATCCAAGTTCATGTTGCCTTGACTCACTAGAATCATCATTTAATGCCCCAGGTCCCAGGATTTAATTCTTCTCTTCCATTAGTACTCAGAGGCCCATGCAGAACCACAACTCCTTGGTAAGAGGCTCTTGCCCCTGGACCAACAGGACCTGAGCAAAGCACCAGTCTTCTACTTTGGATACTTCCTGTAAACAGGACTCATTTTCAATGTGACTCTAATAATCAAGAAAATAAATTAGATCCCAGAATCTCTTTTACTCTGGATAATAGCTCATTCCAGGAAGTCATTAATGCAGTAAATCAAACTCACAACTGTTGACACCGTGAAAGCGCGTTGTTTACCTTCCTTTGATTCAGCTGAGTATCAATTAGCTCAGTGATATTTACATAAATATCTCGATTTGGAGGGCGGAATTGTCCATCTGCCTCTGGAAAGATTTAATTAGGTCTGTGTTGCTAAGGAAGAAGAAATTAATCCTTTTCAACATTAACCTTTTCATTAAAATATGTTTTGCTACTTATTGTGTAACATGCCTTGTTATGTAAATTAGAGAAACTGGAACATTTCAGGCTGGGGAAACAATGTCTTTTAGGCTGAAAACACATCTCTCTTTCTAAATCTTGAAGACAAATGCATACTTTCATGCCTTCATATATACAATTCCTCTTGGTGAGGGTTTTCTTTCAACTCAGCTTCTCGAAGGTGTTCCTTTGATATTGTATGTGTCCTTTAGTCTGCCGGGAGCACTCATGGCCACTCTGCTCACTCCTGCTGGCCTCTCCTCTCACCTGTACATTTTCCCCCTCAAGATGTGAGGCCTTCCTGGGATCCCCGAGGAAGACCAGGACCCTGTGTCATAGACCTTCAACACCTGTGCCCTTTCCCTTCAGGGAGCTCCTCACTTAAAGTAGCTCTTCCATCTGTGTCTCACCCACAGATGTGTCCACTCCATGAACATAGATTCCTCATCCACTGCTGTTTGGCTGGCACCTAGCAAAGTGTCCAGCACACGGCAGGCTCTCACTAATTGTATGCAGAAGGGATGAATGAACAAAACCAGAATCGTTAGGTAACAGTTTCATCATGATCTCACAGCTCACCTCTCCAGCTCACAGAAGCAAACATATTGCTGAAGCTATAGGTATTACAAAAGCAGAGATAGGATTAAATGTAAAGCAACTGCCTTCCTCTTATCTACTCTCTGGCATGAACAGGAGCTCCTGCTCCCAGATTATCCCCCTTCATGAACCCTGGACAGACAGGTGAGCTCACTGAAGACTCCGATATTGCTCAATTCAAACTTTCCAAGATCTTACTATTCAAGGAAAAGGTCTTTTCATCTTTATTCCTTGGAATTTTCTTCATCTCTTTTCTCTTGTCTGTGATCAGGTATCTCTCACCTCCAAGAAACTTTCCATGAGGACCAAATGTTTTCATATAACTTCCCCAAATCTTCACTCAACCCAAGGTGGGGAGAATAGTTATAATTATATAGTCACCACTTATCAGATACCTACCCAGGCATTGCTCTGGGTTTTTCTTACATAAATCCCTAAAGTTACAACAACCCTGAAATTTAGGTATCATTGCAGGTGGCAAAACAAAGACTCAAAGAGGAACGTGATCTTCCCTAAGTCACGGAGTAAGCAGGGTAGGGCCTGGATTTTTAGACTCAGATCTGTCTGTCTCCAAAGCCCTCCTGATTTGCTATTCGACCATACTGTGTCCAAGGTCCTACCGAACCAAAGCACCAGACCTGAGTAAAGTATTAGGTCTTCAGTTACAACATTGTTAACCCAACTGATCAACATTAAAACAGCTCAGAATAGCTAATCTAAAGGGTGTGACTGTTTATGTCACATCAGCCCTCTGTGAATTGGTTGAACAAAACTTGAACATATAGAGCAGAGATCAGGAAACTTATTCTGTAAAGAGCCAGATAGTACATATTTTTGGCTTTGCAAGTCGTATGGTCTCCGTCGCAACTTCTCAGCTCTGCCGGCATAGAGAGGGAGCAGCCATAGACAAGATGTTCTGATTAGATATAGCTATGTTGCAAGAAACTTTACAACAGGGGGCAAGATGAGTTTGGCCCACTGATTTGCTGACCTCTGAAACAGAGGGAAGGTAGTTAGATGTTTTTCCCTCTCTACATTAAATATATAATTTAATCTTCACGATTCTTCTTTAAATGAGGTCTTAGTATTACCTTCATTTTAAAGGCAAGGAAATTGAAGTCCCAGAGGACAAAGAGATTGAGGCCCAAGGTTACACAGCTATTAACTCTGCCTCTGTATACCAGAGCACAAGGAGGTCTTCAGCTCTCCTAGCTGGACTGTTTTGATTATTTGTTTCCTTATTTTCCCTTTAAACCGAGGATATCTTTAAATTGATATTGTGTCAGAATCCCTAGCCCTTCAGGGACCCTCAACATCCCCAAATTCACAGTGTCCCTCTTTCCTTCCCCAAAGAAGACCACCTATGGTGACCTATTATACAAAGGTTCCAGCAACCAGTTTCCCTAAGGAAGTGACAAGAAGTGACAGCTACAGACAGAAGGAGTCATGGTGCCTTGAGAACTGCCTGGCACATAGCTAGTGATCAATAGTTCCATAGTGAATGAGTGAAATTAACATGAAATTGCCAGTTGTGTTTCCTTGGGTTAAGGCAGATAGTAGATAAGAACTGGGGCTTTGGGTCAAACCTACCTCCTCACAGTCCTGATCTTGCCTCTTACTAAGCAAATAACCTAGGGAAAGTTAATTAACATTGCTGAACCTCCATTTCCTCATCTGTAAAAATGCCAGTAATTCTAATGCCACTTTAATAAGTTGTTCTGAAGAGTAAATAAAATAATGCATGGAAGGTACTTAGCTCATCTTATAACTCAGCACACAGTAGCAGTTGTGATGACTATGTTCAGCTTTGCTACCTAATGCACTTGCATTTAAGCTCTCACTGGCTTCTGTATCCATCATTTCCCATCCTAGAGAGAAGAACCACATATATTGGTTAGGGGTACCAAGTCCTGCTGTATAATATTAATATATTGAATCACTAAGTACATTAGTGTGACCATGGCGTTCTTATCTACCACCAAACCCATCCTCAGAGGCCAAAAGTCTAAAAAACTCATAGTATGTAGTCATACCAATATTGGAATTACAATACTGAAAAAATGATAGATGTATACCAACCTAGAGAATAAAGGGAAGCAATAACAAATAAAGACAGTTTTATTTATGAGGGATTATGAGATGCTTTTTCCAATTTTTTGGTTTGTTTTTATGGAGTTCCATTACGATAGCCACAATGTTACTTATGAAATAAGAAGAGAAGAGCAAAGAAAAAAATTCAATGAACTGACATTTAAGAATCAATGATATTTAGCAGGGAAAAAAAAAACACCATCTAAAAAATATGAAATTATTGGCAGGGCATGGTGGTGTGTACGTGTACTTCCAGCTACTTGGGAGGCTGAAGCAGGAGGATCTATTGATGCCACTGCATTCTAGCCCGGGTGACAGAGCAAGACTCTGTCTCAAAAAAAAAAAAAAAAAAAAAAAAAAAAAAAAAAAAAAAAAAAAAAAAAAGGAAATTACTTTTATTAGCCTAAGCATTCATGAGATCATTACTTTGTTAACTTTTAAACAGTTTATTAATTGCTTTTTCTTAAAATCTCCAGTGAATTTCAACCTTACTGCTTGTGGGCTATGCAACAGGCTGCTTAACTGGTTTCTTTTTCCTTTCTTCCCATGTTTATCACTGATTTCAATTTGACAGAGGAACAGTGAAATAACTGGGCTATTCATAGGAAATACTGATGAGCATTCCTCTGAGTTAGGTCTGCCCCATCAGACAGATTTCACTGGACTTCCCAGAACAGTGCAGATGGACAGTTCTCAGGCACAAGGTCATCCACTTGTTATTCCAAATAACCAGGTGACTCATTGACAAATTAATTAGCAGGCCTTGAGTTTTTCTGAGTTCACTTGTTTTCCAAAATTTCTATTCCCACAAAAGAGATTTACAGAAGGGTTATCCGTCATTCCCTTAGGCCACGGTATTCACTTGTTCCAAAAAGGGCACTCTATAGACATGCAGTCAGCAGAGCTGGGTTTGCGTCTAGTCTGCCATTCATTAACCATGTGACCGTGGGAAAAATCACTTAATCTCTCTCAGTGTCAGTTATGTTAACTACTCTATCAACCTCACCAATATCATGTATATAAAATGGTTTTTACCATAATTACATATATTTTTTTCTGAAACACAAACTGAGTACTTACTAGGTGCCAGGCATTCTGATCAGTGTTTAGGACCCAAAAAGGAAGGACACGGTATCTGTGCTATTAGAGAAGACAGACACACAGATAATCAGAATAGGGGGTGCTAGGGGACCACCACTGGCATGTTTAGGGGTGGGGCACCCAGCTACCCTGAGGGCACAGAAAAGATCACAAGAGATGATGTTTCGGTTGCTTCCTGAAGAAGAGGGAAGGAAGCAGGACAGTCTGAGTAGTAGGAAGAGCTTGGGCAAAGACACCCATCAAAAAGTCCCACACATCTGGGTAAATGGCCTATGACTCATCAGGGCTGAAGCCCAAAGGAACATGTGGGCAGCCAGTAGGCATAATAAATATAAAACAATATTTATATTGCTTGGCCTGGCCTGCACATGGACAGAGCGTCCTCCTATGGCCAGAGGGACTCATGATGCCACAGGTGTGTGTGTGGAGGCGGGACAGGCTGCAGATGAACTCTGGGGAACTGAGGGATACAGGTGTGTGCCATCAGTTATCTTATGGGACTTTTTACTAGAATATCTCTTATACAACCAAACACAAGCCTCTTGTATCTGAGCTCTGCAACATTGCCCCACCAATAAATTCCACTATTCTCTCCTGCTCATGAATCTCAAGTTGGGCGAGATATAGTTCTTTCTATTGTTTCTGCAACTATCCTATATCTTACGGAATAAAGTGTGTGTCTTCCAGTGAGTTGTGCAGTGATAAAACACGCAGACATACTATGATTCCAGGCAATAGCAAAGAAATAGTTTTTCCATTCTCTTTCACGATGTTATTATGGTTAAATGTAAGAAGACATTGGTTAGTATTTTAAAATACTGAAAATTACTACTGGATTCTAACCATTGCCTAAAAAGACACACCAATCCTCTATGGAGCCAATGCAAGCCCCTGGGGCCCAGGGACCCTGTCTCATTCATCGCTGCCTCCCTGGCACCCACAGCAGTGCCCACACAGAGCGGGAACTCACTGTCAGCGTGTAGTTTGCTGACTGCGATAGACTTTCAAAGCTTTAAAGGGCTTTGGGTTTGCTTCATTTCACATCAGTCTAATTTCGCTTAAAAATTCTTAGAGTTTCAAACGGACATGTTGAAAATTCACGCTTTCATTCACTTTTAATGAGAACTTTCTTTTTTCAAGAATAATCTGCAGGCTGCCTTACAAGTAATTCTACTGCCATCTGGAAGACTTGTGTTGCTACTTAGAAGTGCTAAAAGGGATATATATGGAGGCTGGCTCCCGATGAAATTGGAAATGAGGGAAGCACGCATTAGCAACACATGCCTGCCTCCCTGCCTCCTGTCCTTCCCCCGGAGTCCCCAGAACTCTGGGCACAGACGCCATGCACGCCTTCAAGTCGCACAAATGTGTTAGAGATTTAAAACATGGCTCTTCTCACAGATATATTTTATTTTACCAAGAATACTGGAGGAAGAAATACTTAATTTGCAAGAATACTTCAATAATGGAAGCACGTCAGGCATAGTGATTCCAGACAAGGAAAGATACTCAAGAACAAAACAATCCATTCAGTGCTCCAGAAATCATAAGACATCAGCCAACTACATCTGTCCACAAGAACAGTCCTGGTTATCAATAACTCCATTCAGTATACGTCCTTGGAGCATTTTAACAGATGTCAGGCACTGTTCTTTGTACTGAAGAAACAAACATGAGAAATCCATGACCCTACCCACAAGGAGCACATGCTCTAGGGGCATAGAATGCCATCACCCAGACATGCGAGTTTGCTGGGGAGGAAACAACTACTGAGACACAGATATACATGCTAAACTGTGTACTGTAAGCACGGTGCCGCGGGAGGCCAGCGGAGATCCCCTCAAGCTCTGCTGGGACGTCTGAGCAGCCTGGTGGAGCAGAAAACAGTCAGGCCAAGCCTGGAAACGAGGGCAGCACAGCAACAGCAGATAAGGTGGAGACCGCATTGTGGTCCCTGCCACCGCACACCAGACAGACAAAAGAATCCGAGATAGAAAGTGCAGGGCAAGAAGGACAGCAAATACGGTCCTGTAGCTGGCTCATCAGGATGAAAATGTAAAGGCCCCTCTGGGATAATTTAAAGGCCAGTCCAGATAGGAAGTTTAGTGCAGCAGTTAAGAGCAGATATTCCAGAAGAAAACCACCGTGGTGCAAACCCCAGCTCTGCAACTCATTAGCTATGTGCCCTTGAAGAGTTGAGTTAGCCTTTTTTTGCTTCAGTTTTCTCATCTTTAGGATGTGGAGTATAAGAGATGTACCTTCTAAGGTTATGCTATTTAAATGAGCTTGTGGATTTAAAGCACTTACATAGTGCCATGACATTAGTTACCATTACCATTGTAAAGAATGTGGACTACAAAGGCAGTGTTCTGTTTGTTTCTGGTATCTACTCAATTTGTATTTATGTATTTAGTTATTCATTTAACCAACATTTATCAAGGGTGGCCATGTGCCAAGCACAAGTAGGTGTGGCCTTGCCTGCCAGAGGCTCGAGGGCCAATCGAGGGAAGCAGACAGGAAAGACAAGCTGTGTCGGGATATTATCAGTGTCTGCAGAGGACATGGTGGAGGGGATGGGGGGGTGACACAAGGCAGGGCATGAACAGTTAGGCTTGAAGTCATTGAGAAATTCTTTGATGTGAGCCTCGGTTTGTGGGCTGGCCTTTAGGACATCCAAATTCAAGTGTTTGTCCCACTAAATGGGACCCTGGGATAATGGAGCAGAGCAGAGTCCTGTGAGCCCAGAATGAGCAGGGAGATGGCAGAAGAAGGGATCGCTGGTGTCATCTGATACTTACCCGAAACACAGCCCAACAGCAGAAGCACCTGGCGACAGCCCAAGGCCTTCCTGAGTGGACGGTGCCGGTGTCAACACAGCAGTGAAATATTTCAAGTGGATGTCCTGACTTCTGAAACTCTCCGACAAGGAGACATGGAAATAGAACTCACGGGGGGGGGGCATCTCAGGAGAAGGGAGAAAATGGAAGAGAATTTACACCATTCTGTAAAGTCAGGGGACTCTATCTGAAGGCACAAACGAGGTCCTACAAGTCAAAAAATAAAATAAAATAGTTCCTAGGGGAGATTGCTGATGGGGGTTGGGAAGGCTTAGGCTGTTGTGCTAAGCAGAGTGTGTATGAGCCTGTTACGTTCCGTTGGTGGGACCAAAGTTCAGTGCAAGCCGATCATACTTAGTTCAGCATACATGTCCACAGCACTAGACAAGCCACATCGTACGAAGGATCCCCAAACTCTGGTCAGGAAGAAGATTCCACACTTTCTTTTAAGGATATTATGATCCAGGCATGTTAGACAAATGTCATCCAGCTTCTGACCTTTATGGGAAGGGCTGATGGTCAGTTGGGGCAGGGAAAGGAGAGGGATAAAGAAAGAGAATGGAGAAAACTGCAGCACATTTGTGTGTGCCTTGTCTCCCTGGTTAAAGAGAGAATTCCTGGAGGCCAAGAATCACATCTTACCTTCCTAACTGCCCCTCCCCTCCCTGGCTCCTGTCAAGAGGCTAAGCACATAGTAATCCTTAAATCTACTTACAGAATTTAAGGTGCAAAACTCTCCTCTCTGCAGAAACCTGACTTTGGCACATGAACAGCCCAGAAGATGAAGCTGATATTAGTTTGCTCCAAATAATATGCATGTTCCCCTTCTAGCTGATGAATACTTTCCCCTTGAGATTCTTGAGTGATTCTAGCCCACCGGCTGTTTTAAGACCCAGATTTATTATTTTCGTTCGTGTTCCTAAAAGATTCTGAAGATTCTATCCTTCTCTTTTATTACCTTCACACATCCTCCCACCTAATTCATGAAAGGAGCATAACTTGGGGTCGCTTTCATGAGCCAGCCCCATCTAAAGATAGCCGGTCGAACTTTATGAGAACGATGCAGTCTGGCTGCGGCTAGCAGCCTCCGCGTCTTAGGTCAGCAGACGCGTTGTGGGGGCCGCAGGGGAACAGAGGAGGAACACGCTGTTTAGCTCCCTGTTTATGGTAGTTGTCCTTTGAAAGTGTCATTTTAGAAGAACTCTTTTCAATTGAGAAAATGACATAAATTTGATACGACAAAGAAACTATGGTGTGATCAGGGGAAGAAATGCTCTTCTAGGATCTGTGTTTTCTGATGCAGATCCACAATTACTGCTTAGCAAAGGGAAGGACAAAAATGTCATTTCATTATAAGAAACTGACATTGTAGCCCCTAGACTATTTGTTAGAGATTAATGAGAAATAGATTCTCACTTTTCTGTGTGTTTTGGTCCCAGCTCAGAGGGCTTTTTTTCCTGGAGAAATAATACGATATGCAGAAG
Source organism: Cheirogaleus medius (assembly GCA_008086735.1). Lineage (NCBI taxonomy): Eukaryota > Metazoa > Chordata > Mammalia > Primates > Cheirogaleidae > Cheirogaleus > Cheirogaleus medius. The sequence continues at coordinate 71,080,023 of VBSM01001124.1, forward strand.
CAACTCCTAAAAGGATTCACAAAAGCTAGTGTCCAGCAAAAGTAACCAATAGTATTCACATAATAAAATGAGACTGACAGAATTAGAAGATTGCCTTTTAGCAGCCATCAATGTAATAATGGATGCAGGCAAGAATCACCAATGGATGTTTTTTTCCAGTTACCATTGCTGTGTAGCAATTATCTCAAATCTCTAGGGCTTAAACAACCATTTTATTTCATGCATGATTTTGTGGATCAGGAATTCAAGACATCATCTGGGAAGTTCTTGCTTGCAGTCACTCATGTGGTTGCAGATGTCAGACAGAGCTTCAGTCACCATTAAGATTCAACTGGGCTGTAGCATTCAAAGTACGTCGCTTGCATGGTGGCAGTGGGTGCTGGCTGTTGGCTGGCAGCTCAGCTAGGCTGTTGACTGTGACACCCACGCTCGGCCTCTCCAGCACGGCAGTCTCAGAGTGGTCAGACTTCTCACACGGTGCCTCATTTTCTCAAGGCCAGCAGCCCAGGAGGACAAAGCAAAATCTGTGTGACTTTTAATGAGATAGCCTCCAAGGTCACACAGCATCACTTCTCCTGTACTCTAGTGGGCAAAGCCACCAAAGCCTCACCCAGATTCAAGGGGACAGAATATAGACCCCATTTTTCAACATAATGGGTCTCAAAGACTTTCAAAGACATATTTTATAAACTGCCAATGTTAATACCATTGGGTAGAAGTTTATTGAAGAAAAGGATACTCAGTCTGAAAATATGTCTCACATTTAAGAAAGCAAAAATAGATACTTTTACAGTGGAGAAATCTGACAGACACCACTTTAGCAAGGGATCAAAGTTATTTTCACCAGTAATGGGAAATATCACACTGTGTGCCTCCTAATACGGTGTGCCGAGGGGACACTTGAATGTAAACAGGAGCAAACAGTAAGACCGACCATAATGGAGGGACATTCTACAACACAACTGGCCTGTGCTCTTTAAAAACGCCCAGGAAGGTGCAGCAGATGCGGTCAGTGCCCAGCCCACATCGCCCTCAGCACTTGTCACCCCAGCACTTGCATCTGGAATGTTCAGGCCCTGCTTAAGGGCCCGTTACACTGATGATGGGAATGAGATAGTCCAAAGAGCCTGGGACAGACATAAATCCCCCCAAACCACGCTAGGGAAATAGGAACCAAAAACACCGAGAAATCGAGCACATCTTCATGCAGAGCCTTACAACATTGGAAGAAACCAGGCGTCTGAGGGTTCAGAGGAGTAAGAATATATTATATTATCTTGCAGGGAGCAGGGTATAAAATTTCAAGAAAAAAAAGCATGTCCATTTTTTCATGTGTGGAGGGTTAGTGATGAGACAAAATGTGTCTTTTCTACAACTGATCCAACAGAATTTGATCTGCTCAGTTTTTAAAATGATGCCCAGATAAAATTTCATTTGTTTAAGTATATAAATATGTGTGTACGCATGTTTGTGTCTATGTGTATTATGTGTATGTATGTTTGTATATGTACATGTGTGTATTGCATGTGCTTGTATTGTGTATATGTATTTGTATGTATATGTGTGTTGTGTATGTGTACATGTGCATTTGTGTATGTGTGTATTGTTTGCATGTATGTGTGTATGTGTATACTGTGTGTGTTTGTATAATGTGTATATACATATATTTTGTGTATATATGTATGTGTGTGTTGTGTATATGCATATGTATATGTGCATGTGTGTTGTGCATATGTATATGTGCATGTGTGTATTATGTGCATGTACATGTGTTTATATTGCATGTATGTATATGTGGTTTTGTGTGTATATGTCTATCTGTGTTATGTATATGTATATGTGCACTTGTGTATGTGTGTCTTGCATGCGTGTATGTGTATATTGTGTATGTTTGTATTACGTGTATGTATATGTGGTTTTTGTGTGTATATGTATATGTGTTGTATGTGTATGTATATGTGTATTGTGTATATGTGTGTGTATTGTGTGCATGTATATGTGTGTATATGTGTATTGTGTGAATGTGTGTCTATTGTATGTGTATATGTGTGCTGTGGGTGTGTATCAAGTGTGTGTATCGTCTCTAGACCCTAGTCTCTATTCCCCACACACTTCTTTTCTCTCCCAGCAATAAACTCTAGGTCTGTAGACTAGACCTAGAGTCCTACCAATTGGAATCCAGTTTTCTCTCTCTTCTCACCTGTGCTAAGAGATGAAATGCATATTTATAATTGAAAGAAGTCCAATCAGCAAAATAACTATGAAATTGCCCACTATTTGGCCCAGATTCATACACCTGGGCATTAAAGCAGCCCAGATACTCATTTCCAAGTCACCACTGCCAGGTACTCTCTGGAGAAAGTGACTGATGCCCATAGAGGTCAGACTGTGGCCATTTGCACAACAAATGGGTAAACTCTGTGTTTAAAACCCATCCACAACCCTTTGCATTGGTCCTAGGGGTGACAGTGTTTTGAATGTGTGATGGTGCTTGGAAGGATGATAAATTTTATAAAGCAACCATCAAATCAACATGCTATTTGGCTCTATCAGATATGCCAACATGATTGATGTTTGCCCATCAGTGGAGCCAAGATCTGATCAGCTGGCCCAGCATGTGTAAGAAAAACATTACCACTCTGAGTCCCAGGACCTGATGAGAAACTTAGTAGGGGGCTGTTTTTATTATTGTTATTGTTATTATTCCCTCAAGGGGCCTCTGTGACTATTGAATTATAACTGATTTCTCTTGCAGTTTATTGCAATTTGCCACATTGCTCCTCATGTCAAAAACCCAATATAATTTTCAGCCAAAAAAATAAGGCACTACATTATGATGATGGCACCAGCATTTCATCCATCAGCAGGAACTGAATGCATTACTTAACACATTTCAGAGGGATCCGTGATGAATTTGAAAAGTTGCCCTTTTGGAAAGTCCATACTTAAATCTTCAGATTATCATCTGGGTTTGGGAAAAGCCTGGCAGCCTGGGCTGGTGGAGATGAGAAGGCCTATTTAGAGCATGGCCAGGACGGCCTCATGCTCACTGACAGGCAAGGATAGGGATAATCAGAGTCAGCTGGAAGGAAGTTCACAATCTGGGCAATGGCTGCTCCAAATCCCACAGCTACTGGCTTTGAAGAGCCATCTGTCTAAAATTGATTGGCTCAGAGCCCTGGCACACAGAGATAATGAATCAAAGGTCATAGGGTCAAGTTCATGTACATCTGAGCCAACTAGCTTGGGGAGGGTGGTAGAGAACTATGAGTCCACAGCCACTGGATCTCCTCCAGCCCCAATGGCTTTGTGTGCATACTGCACACAGGACACTGGCGGGAGTGGGTGGGTAGCTGGTTCATTCAACTCAAAAAGCTTTGATCAAGCTGCTATTTGAAAGTATTATGCCCTTCCAACTAAGTGGAGTTAGCAAAGACAGCAAAACTGATGCCTGTCCTCAAGAAGCTCACCCTCTGGTGGTTGAATTGCAGAAGTAAATGAGCAGTTCCCATGAAAGCCAGAATAAAAGAAGAAACCAAATGCTACAAAAACAAAGATGGGGGAGATAGCATCTTAGAGGGCAAGAGAGGTCCAGGGAAGGCTGCAAGGATCAGGCGATGTTTCCCAGGGCCCTTCAGGAATAATTATCATTTTACCAAGAAGAAACAGGAAATGCAGTTGGGATAAGTATATCCCCAGGTGTTTATTTGGATTGTGACCTAAGGTTCCTCCACTATAGGTCTCTCTGCTCTTCAAAAGGAATCTTCTCCAAAATAATCCACCCCTTCCAAGTTTCAGTAACTACTCAACTTTGTTCACCCATCATGGCCTAGAGATGATGGTGTTTTAGTTTGGGTCCCTCTGGAAGCACACTCTAAGCTAGGAGTCAGCAAACTTTTCTGCAAAAGGCCAGACAGTAAATATTTTCACCTTTCCAGGCCATACAATCTCTGTCACAACTACTCAACCAACTCTATCCTTGTAGCGCAAAAGTTGTGCCCCACGGAGTGACATGCGGTATTCCAGGAAAA
>VBSM01001124.1:71092091-71107167 GCA_008086735.1 Cheirogaleus medius
GGGATTGGGGAAAATGAGAACAGAGAGGTAAGCGGGAGTCACATCACCCAGGGTCTAAAGACCAGGCACCAATGCAGTGGCAGATTCCTAAATTCCCCCAGGGGAGACCAGGTTACCTGTCCTGGTAACTTCTGGCAGGGCCTGTCAGGTGCCCTGTGTTCCTGGCTCAAGCCAGCAGCCCCAGAGGGACGGGATGGTATGTTCCCCTGGAAGGTAGTCAGAATTCGCTTTCCTCTTGTTCTTGGGCTCCACCCATTTTCCTGGAACTGAGTCTTGCCTTATGTGGTGGTGGGATTTCTGCAGCCACTGGCCTTTTGCATGTTCAGATTTTTGTCCTCCTCTCTGCCTGACCTCGCCATCCTAATTCCTAACTCTCGCTGGGTCCCCGTGGCCTCTCCGAGGTCAGCCCACGCAGATGCAGCTGTTCCCCATTTCCCTAAATTCCCTATTTTTTCTTAGCAACTCCTCCCCCAAATTTCTCTTTTTCATGCTCCCAACAGGCTGTGGAGGTTGAGGGTGCTCTCAGCCCCTGCTAGAGCCAAACTGAAGACTCCAACCTGAAGCTCGCAGAGGCCAAACCTAACAACTCTGACAACTCCACTGTCGCATTTCTGTCACGCTGTGGAGCTGTCTGTCTCGCTAACCCCCAGCATCCCAGGGAGGAGGTATGATAGGACAGATGAGGACACCAGTGCCTGGGGAGGTCTCATGACTACCTGGGATCACACGGCCAGACTCAGGGACACGGGGCTCAAACTCCCATCTCCTGAAGCCTCACTCAGTGTTCATCCCACCATTCCTAGCTCTAGTCACACTCGGATTTTCCTATACCTTCCCAAAGACCTAACCTTGGCAAAAGGCTGTTTAATTCTCAGACTAGGAATTTTTGATGTCAACTTCTTCTTAGAGGCCACAGTAAAAATTAAAAGGCCAAGATGAGCACTGTCTATTTATGGTTTATTTTATATTTTATTTTTTATATAACTTGAGGTCTATCGGCGTGCTGCTCTTGGGCTACGTGAGAGCATTTGTAACCTGAGGCAGAGCGTTTACTTCCCCAAATGAAGCTCCATTTGTCACCTGATCATGGGTGAGTCCAGGATGGACAATCTACTTGAGCCAGGTGATGAAAATTCTTTGTTTCAAATGCTAAGTAATGTCAAGGTTTCTGGAGTCGTGAGACAAGATAGAAACACAGAGAAACAACTGCTGCTCTCACAAGGAGGCAGCTGCGTTTCCCACCAAATGCTCCCTCCCACAGGGAAGATGCAACAACTACACCGAAAGCAAGTCCTACTGCGTGTGGCAGCCTGCCGCAGCAAAGCAGAGTGCTCTTCACACCTCCCGGACTTGGCCCATGACGTTAATCCTGCCTGGAGAGTCCTTTGCCTACTTTGCCATTCATCAAACTTGTTCTCCTTCTTTGAGGCTTAGTATAAATTGCACCCTCTGTAGCCCATACCTCTCCCACCTACTCTAGCAGAATTAGTTGCTCTCTTACCTGGGCTCTTGGAGCATTTTATCCACACCATTAATACAGCTTGCCTTCATGGGGGCTCCAGGAGCGATCATGTCTGCTCATGTTTGAAGTCCCCGTACCCAAAGGAGTACCTAGCCTGTGCATCCTAAAGCACCACTTGTTGAATGAAAAAAATATGAGACAAATGAAGAATTCAGACCGGAAGTTATGAGTTCTGGTGACATGATTTTAAGACTAGAATTTGCTATCTGCTACATACCAGGTGCTTTACTCCTGCTAACCTAGTACATGCTCCTGTCAACAAACTGTGCAGTTAAGTTTAACATTTTTAGGATGGAAACAAAGATGTAACGATGTAGAGGATATAAAGAACTTGCACGAGATGGAACTAGATTCAAATCCAGGTCCATCTTGACCCACAAACCTATGTTCTTTTCACTTCACTGACTTACTCCCCAAATATAATCTCAGCGACATGGAAAAGAAGATTTTCTCCAGGTTAGCATCTCTATCATTGGCTGCTACAAGCAGACTTTTCTGGAAAGGTCATGTAAAAGAACAATTCAGTCGAAATTTAAAAAAGAGAAAGAGAATTCATGCTCCATTGTTTGCTGTCATGCACACAAATACCCAAGTCATTAACTTTTTTATACTAAATTTATTTTTTATACTTCCCAATGGTATAAGCTAAACATACTGCCTCACCTCATCAGACTGCCTAGAGGATGCAGCACGGTACCTGCTAGTTTGCACAAAGAAGCAGAAAACCCCTAGGGATCAGAAATTTTCACTAAGGGAAACTCCTTTCATATTGGAGAGCTTTAGAGTTATCCTATCAGTGGGAAATTTCCTCCAGAGTTCAGCTCAGCAAAGCACCAAGCTGTTCCTTTTGAAACTGACATTCCAGAATCAATCATATTTGCTATTCTGGTTACCACAGTCTCTCTCTTAGGCATGTCATGAAAAGTTGATAAAGCACAATTATTGCTTTATATAAAAGAAAATTTCAAGTTCCTTGGCCAAGTTTATACTTGTGAAAGCCTGCATCCAATCTCACATCTATAGATCAGCCCTTGGAATTAGCTAATCCACAAAGTTTAACATATATATGTTATTGAAAGATCTAAAATGCATAAAATTACTTACACAGAAGCACATGTGCATGTGTACACACACACACAATCTGGGTCACAAACCCAAGGGCTTACAAGGACAAGGACAGCCTCCCGCCCCCCACCCCAAAAAATCTGGCCTTATGAGGACTGATGAACTGGAGAACAAATGACCTTCTAGAGGCACCAGGTACCTGCACATGCCCGCGTGGGAACATGACTCCAGCCTGTCAGTACTTGGACCCACTGTCAGTAGCTTTGGTCCACTACTTTGTCTGATCATCCTAAGTGTTGCCTTACTCTTACTATGTGGCACTTGAGGAGCAGTTTTATCAACTAGATTCCACCCCAGATATTGTTGAGCTTCATGTAATTCAGCACAGACTGATGTGACACCCCAAGAATAGAAAATCTCTTTCCCAGGTTGGGCTCCCACACTTTGGTAGATGAGTAACCCAAAGCAGAAATACATACCAAGTGCCAAAACCCTGGCCAGATTTATAAATGCTAATCTTCTTATCTAAAAATAAAAATCTGCCTCTTGATTTTATAGACTGGAGATTGGCCAAAACTCCATTGTGGGACTCACAAAGTTCAGGTTAATGAAGTATTTGCCATAACATTTTTGAAACACAGATGTATCTCAACCATCTTTTGGCACACTGTTATCTCTCCTCTTTTAAACTCATCCTGGATCCATAGCTCTTCTCACAGACTGAGCTTTTCCAAGTAAGTGTCCTCATTGTTTTCACTTTTGATGTTCCACTGGTCTTCTGTTGGCTACTAGTAACATTCTCTTTGCCTTTTTAGTTCCTGTAAAACTATACTTTTAGAGTAATTTTACAGTAGATTTACAGTAATTTGCAAAGATTTCTCTTCCTTTGAGATTTTCCTAGCTTTTCCTTTGTCTTTTTACCTGCCCCAACTCCAGAGCCTCCTCACCAGAGATCCAGCATCAGGATTTGGATTTCTTCTGGGGATTCTGACCTTCCCACCTACAAATCACCTTCCTAGGAAGGATGCCCATCACTTTGCCAGGTGGGAGAGGCTCTTTGGGTTTCCTTCTTTCTGGATACCTTTGCAGACTTAGCACAGCTCTGACTTTAACTAGATCCACTATTGCTCCTTCACTTCAGCTGCTAGAGTGGACTTGGCAGATATTTACAAGCATCCTTGCTCTGCCACACTTTTCTAAAGTATCCACTAACACCATACCCAACCCTGAGACAAGAGACACCTGTCCTAGACCCCTGCTTACAACACAACAGCAGACACGGCCATCCCTCCCTTCTCTCTCCATCACTTACCACTCTGAGTACCTGTGACTCTGCTACAAGAATTCTTTCTCCCGTACGCATTTCCTGTGGCTGCTACAGTGAATTACCACAAACTATGTGGCTCAGAAATGACAGAAATGTATTCCCTCACTGTTCTAGAGGCTAAAGTATGAAATCGAGGTGTTGGGGGGCCATGCTCTCTCTGAAAGCCCTAAGGAAGGATCTTTCCTTGCCTCTTTCTAGCTTCTAGGAGCTGCTGGCAACCCTTGGCATTCCTTGTTTTGTAGGTACATTACCTCAGCCCCTCCTCCATCATCTGTGGCTACAAGGATGTCCTCAACCTACATGAAGGACAGCCTGGAAGTGATGGGGAGTTGAAGCTTTCAGGAGCTCAGGTTATGAGTGATGGAAGTGGGAGTATAGATACCCTGCCTTCCTCACGTGTTAAATAGGACAACATGCCCTACACTATCTCTCAGAGGTCCCCAGTGGGACTGAGACCCAGTTATGTGTTGTAGCAACTTGTTTATTCATGCACCCTGAATTGACTTCCTTCCCTTCCAGTCCTCACTTCCCTCTTCCCTGCAATCGAAATCTTGCCTCAGGGTCTGCATCTGAGGGAACACAATAGAGACCATCACTTTTCTCACCCCCTGTGTCTTACACCCCCTGCTCCACTGGCTGGAGCTCACATCCAGCTTCCTCCAGGGACATGGAAAGGTCATACTCATTTGCAAACTTGACCCTATATAAATTGAATAGTGTCCTGGAAATAGCACCCCTTTGAGAAACTCAGTCCTGTATGAACAGTCTTACAGTTCATACTGACTCAGTCCTGTTCAGCCGCATGCCCCTCAGTGTGGGTCAGTTCAGCTCTGGGGGGTCCCTACAGTAAGTATCTCATATACCCGCTCACTGGACAAGTCGCTGATACTCTATCCTATTCACCTTCCATACCATAATTGGTGGTAAGGGCACGGAGATTACTCTAAGGAGCAGGCAACTGCAAGGATGCCCATATCCAACTAATTTTCACAGGCCCCAAGTGAGTAAGCTGAATTTACCAGAACACATTCCTTCCAGAAAGTGTTTCTGGAGAGTAGAATAGAAACAACAAGTTGGATAGGCAACTAAATTATTTATTATCTACACTGTAATAAATAAGTCAGTGAGAGAAACAAGCATACAGACTATCCAAAATTCTACCTGAAGGGGTAGGTCCAAGTTAACGTTCTTATTCACAATTAGAATTATTTCCTTCTTGACCTTATTCTTTATCTGTGGCACAGACCCTGCTGAGACCCCTACCCAGGTCATCCCCAAAGTGGAGATAGCTAGATGGGTTCTGTGTCTACTTGCTCTTTCCTTCCTTTGTGGGTAGTTTCTTCGTGACAATATCATTCTGTAGTCCCCACTGTCAGAACCACAATGGTGGTGTTTGACAGTTTCATCTTCTGTTGAAACTAAGACCGTCAGCCTAGCCAATTCACCTACGCATGTATGCCCCCTTGCTGTGGTCAAAATAAGCCAAATCATTTTTTGTTTTATTCACTTTCTCTCCCTCTTTTGCCTGTCCCTTTCTTGATGAACTTGCTCCTTTACGTAACTTTAATACCTTCCCCTCCTCTTCCATAAAATATTCCCACTAAGTATTCTCTCTCTGATCAATAATGCCACTCATGAGCCAGATCTTTCATTTCTTTAAAAGAAATTGTAAAATCTTAATTTTGTATATAAAATGTCCAGATTTTTAAATGCCGACAATGAAATTAAATACATAAATAAATAAATCTACAATTAAGGCACAAAGGACACATTTTCAGCCTGAATGAGGCCTGAATTTGTCTGTTTGTAGCTTCTTATAATTATGTATTTCATTTTCCTGAGATTTCACTAACACACTGTGATGCCTCCGGCTTCCCTGCTTTCCCATTGACTGTTCCCCTGGCCAGAATCTTCCCTGCTCTCCCTCAGACTGCCTTATCTCTTCTTAAAACTCTCCTCAATGATGTGCTATGTGTGAAAATGTCCCTTCTCTTCCTGTCCCATCAATCAGAATCTATAATTCCTCCTCTTGCATGCACACCGTCAGCTGTTTTCAACATACCATATAGCTTTTGGGGACATTTTGGTTTCTTCTACCAGATAACTAATTCCTGGATACCAGAACCTTGTCTTGTATAAGTCTGTATACCCATATTTTCAACACCTGGAGATATGGTACCTCCAGATACTCCCAGGTACCAAATATAGTACCTGGCACATCAATGCTACCCAATGAATGTGAATTGGAGAAAGGATGAGGAATACAATAATTTCTTACATATACCATGATTTAGAGTTCTTCATAGCAAAGGCTGTAGTACCTACTCAGGGGTCTGATGTGTCTTCCCTCGAAAGTATGATGGCAAATTTGAGGAATAGCAAAACAACATCTGTAATACCTTGCTTCTTACTCCTATCTCAACAACTCCCACATATTATCATCTGTATTTGTTTATTTGTTTGCTTCCTCTAATCCAGTGGTTCTCTGCTGGGAGTGATTTTGTAACCCAGAGAATATGGGACAATGTCTGAAGACATTTTTGGTTGTCACAATTGGGATGTACTAAGGGCATCTAGTGGGTAGAGGCAGGGATGCTGCCAATTCTACTAAAATGCACAGGACAGCCCCCAGACAAATCACTGTCCAGTCCAAAGTGCCATTAGTCCTGCGGTTGAGAAACTTGGGTCCAGGAGACATCGACGTTTTTGCTGCATCAGTAGGTACCCAAAGAATGTTTAATGAATTGAGGTAATTAACAGGTCCACGGCAACTCAAAATGAGGGTTAGTGCTGGCAACTTACAGATAGATTGTCTTAGAGCAGAATGTTGTCAACAGGAAGCTTCCAGCACCCTGACCTAAGTTTGCTACTTTCAGAGGTCAGAGAATCTCTCCGAGACTTCAGAATTGCTTTGTATTATGCCGTGATTGGTGGGCGACCTTTTCAGATGAATTTGGCCTGAACCGTACAATTGACATTAAAGAAACAAATGGGCTGTGTTTTTCCCTGCAATTTTAATATGGAATTATAGCCGTTTCCTCTATAAATGTTGGCACTTTCTATCTGGCTCATATGGAAAAATACCACCATTAAAATAGTAATTGCTACCTTTCACTGAGCACTTACTGCTGTGGGTTGAATGGTGTCCCCAAAAAAGATGTGCTGACATTCTAACCCCCAGTTCCTGTGAATGTTACTTTACTTGGAAATAAACTCTTTGCAGATGTGATGAAGTTAAGATGAGGTCACACTAGACTAGGACGGTGTCTTTATAAGGAGAGTGAGAGATCTGCAGACACACAGACACGGGAAGAAGGACACGTGATGGCAGAGGCAGGGACTGGAGTGACGTATCTACAAGCCAAGGAACGCCAAGGGTTGCCAGCCAGAAAGAGGCAAGGACAGATCCTCCCTTAAAGCCATCAGAGAGAGCACGACCCCTCAATGCCTCGATTTCATACTTCTAGCCTCTAGAACCAAGAAGGAATACATTTCTGTCATTTCTGAGCCACCCAGTTTGTGGCAATTTGTTGTGGCAGCCACAGGAAATGCGTACACTGTCCACAGCCACATATGGTGCATCTCTTACTTCACAGCAATCCTCACCACCACCATAAGGCAACATTACGCCCATTTTACATATGATAAAGTGAGGCACAAGGAATTTACGTGACTTCCCCGTGGTCCCACAGCGAACTGCAGTAGAGCCAGGGTTCGAATTCAAGCAACCTGATTGCAATGGCCAAGCCCCTACCCTCCCTGCTCAGTGGGTGTGTGCAACCCAGCTTCCCGCCCGCCCCAGGCCCCGGAAAATCGGAATTTCAGTAGGGGCCTCGCTGCTTCTGTTTATCCCTCAACCTGCCGGCTGCAGTCACCACAGACCTTCTCGAAGCGTTCCTTTTTTTAATGAAACGTTATTTATCTAAGTTTAACTCTTCATTCATCACCCTCAGGGTTAGCCGTCCTTGAATTCTCCACATTTCTGCCACCTGGGAGGGCCTTCCTAGGCCTGCCCGGCTGCTCCCTGCATCCCCGTGTGCAGCTTCTGCGTTGCCGCCCTGCCAGAGCAGGCTCAAGGGAAGACACCAGGGGAGACGGAGAGTCCTGGGATCTGAGTCCACAAAGCTGCTGGGCCTGGAGTCCCCACTCAGGCCCTCCTTGCTTGGCTCTCTGGTCCCCGTCTGTGAAACATGGATAGACAGGCAAAGGAGTTCTCTCACTTCGACTAACTCTTACCAGCTACCTCACCAACACCCACGAGGGTGCTCAGGACCACGGCCCCACGGCCAGGCAAGGGCTGGTAAAATCCACCCTCTCTATTCCCACACCCACCCACACCTGCTTGCTCACCCTGTAAGCTAGACCCCAAGGAGGCACCTTGTACCTCCTAAAGCCATGGCTGCAGCCAGAGCCAATGCCAGGTCTAAGCTTCTAGTGCCTGATGTCCATTTTCCTGGCCTCACCAGGGCCAGGGACCAGCTGCTAGCCAAGCAGAGGAAGCGGTGGGCCTGCCCTCTGCAAACAAGGGGGAGGCTACAGGCAGGCGGAGCTGCTGGGAGGAAGCGGTGGGCAGGCCATTCTCCTGCACTTGATAAAGGTTGTGGGGCAAATGCAAATGCCTTTGACTCTTTCTCAGGCTTCTTGAGGGAGTCCCATGGATATGGCCACTGCTCAGCTCCCCCAGGCTCTCCTTTCTCCCTAGGCCACAGGCCTTGGACCCTCAGCCTCCTACCCCTCCCCCAGCAGCTGCCTTGCCCCTTCTACCTTCTGAATTTCCCTCCCAGTAACAATCATGAGACCTAACATTTGGGGGACTTACTGTATAATGGCAACCTTCTGGGCTCTTTACAAAACCATCTCACACAATCCTCACCACAGCCCACTGAAAGGGCATTATTGCCAGAACCTTTGGGTGGGCTCCACCCTTTTTCCAGAGGGTGCTGTTGGGGGGCTGAGTAATGACCCCCAAAGATATTCAGGTCCTGATCCCTGAAACCTGTGGCTGTTACTTTCTATGGCAAAAGGAACTTTGCAAATATGCGATGGGGAGATTATCTGGGTCCTCCAGTGGGTCCTACACACAACCACAGTATCCCTGTAAAAGGGAGGTAGGGGAGAGGTGACACAGCGAGGAGGAGGCCCTGGGACAGACCAGAGAGAGAGACATAGGACCTTCTGCCACTCGGCTAAGAGGAAGGGAGGAGGCTGGAGCCACAGAGAGCAGCTGGAAGCTGGGAAAGGCAGGACATAGGTCCTCCCTGGAGCTTCCGGAGGGAGTGCTTCCCGGCCACACCTCGACTTCAGCCCAGGGAAATTGATATTGGACTTCTGGCCTCCAGAACTGTAATAGAATAAGTTTGTGTTATTTTAAGCCACTAAATGTGTGGTGATTTGTTACAGCAGCCACAAGAAACTCATACCGCACCCCTCCCCCAGGTTTCCACAGTGTACTGCCCCTTCTCCCTCGGGTCTCAGTTTGCATGGTCCTGTCCAGACAGGTCTCCACTGCCAAACTGTCAAAGGCCATGCCTCCTCCCCAGCTACCTTTCATCATGTGTCCCATCTGGTTTCTTACCTGGAACGGCCCTGTTTGTGCATTCCTCTTGCTTGCCTTTTGACTCTCCCCCCTCACGAGGTTGGGTTTCATAAGTACAGGGACTCTGTCTTGTTGCCACCTAACCCTCGAAGCCTAGAGGAGGGCTCAGCACACCACAGGGCTCCATGGAGGTTTGTTCATTGAATGAATGTCCATTTTAAATATGCAGAAACTAAGGCCCAAAGCTGCCCAAAGTCACTTGGCTAGGAAATGACTGAGCTGGAACTCAGACTTTCAACACTGAGACACCAAGTTCTCTGTTCTGCCCGCCTCTACCATGGTCTCACCAACAGCTCCATCTCCCTCTTGGGGGAGGCAGATGGTGCAGCAGTTGAGAACATGGACTCTGGAACTAGAGCAAGTGGGTTCTCATCTTCACTCTGCCATAAACTTACCTGTTTGATTTGGGGCAAATGAATGTACCATCTGCGCCATCAGGGGCAGAATGACGGGATCTAATTTTCAGGGCTGCAGTGAGAGTAAGACAGTTAACCACATGGACAGCACCCACTTCAGCCCTGGCACATCACCCTAGAAGGAAGGATTAGCGCTGCTGTTATTGCATGCCCATTCCCCAAAAATGAAGCCATAGACCTCTTGTTTATAATAAGCACAGAGTAGAGATGTTTGGATTAAGTAACTTAAAAAATCTGAACATAAGCACTAAGCCTAGAAGGAAAAAGAAGTAAGGAAATTCTGTAAATTGAACTCAAACTGGATAATAATGGCCTGAACACTTCAGTGCGGAGAAGCACTTCTTCAAATGGCCGCAGATGGGCTGTCAGAGCTTCATTTGCGGATCATGATTAACAGTAGGGATCTCAGCATAAAAATATAACTTCCCTGGGAGGCCCACTTAAGCAATCTTTAACGATTTTCTACCACGCCACTGTGAAACTCCTGGTATGTTTCCATCACATTTGGTCCCAGTGAAATGATGACAACATGTGTAATGTACTTCTCAGGCCCACGGAGCTGTGGGTGTCTCTGAGGCTGCAGAGAGAATTCCCACAGCTCCAATTGTGGCCATGAGGTTCCACTTGGCTGAGAATTGTAAGAATGGGAGGGGCTCATTGACTCGGCAGAGGGATCAGTGCCTGTCCACTGGCTCCCTGTCTTCCTAGATTCAATATTAGTACAGTGGGAACCTTTAAGAGACACTTGCTTTCCGACAGAGAGACAGAGACATGGAGTCAGACAGATTGAGATTTTTTTAAATGTGTTTATTGTTGCTAAAACTAGTGGATGCCGTGGCTTAAGTGTGGCAATGCACATACTCATTTGCATGCCTAACCCCAAAATGCAGACTTCACACTTGGAGAGGAAGCCTGTCCCACTGGGCTGGATAGAGTAGCAAAGAAGGGAGATTGATTGCTCTACTGTAAGAAGATCGATCCTGACTGGAGGAGAGAAGAAGGAACTGAACTACACAAGTCCAGATAATTCTCCCCAGTCCAACCTTCAGGCAAGGACTCCTTCTTACATGGGAAAGAATGAGTCAGAGGTGAGGGATGGAGAAAACCCCCCCATGGAGGTTGCTCTACCTAGAAAGAATAGAAATGAAAGTAGGTGTCCCCTACCTGATCTTTTGAAGTATCACTTTTCTTATCTCCAAAGTAAGGGTAATACTCACATCTCAGATTAGGTGCAAAGTCTAAATATAATAAAATAGGTAAAGTAATTTAGCACAGTATCTGGGAGAAGGCATGTACCCAATAATGGTCATTATTATATTATATTTATTTTTATCATTACATATGAGTCAACAACTTGAATGCAGCAATAGGTGGGAGGAGAACCAGTATTTTTTGATAACTTTATATATTCTAGATATATATGCTCTCATTTATTCCATACTCAGAACAAAGCAGTAAGGTGATTATGTTTTGGGCTTTTTTCTTTTTTTGTAGATAAGAAAACAGAGGCTCAGAGGAGACTGACAGGCAATAGAATGGGGTCAGAATACACCCACCCACTTTCCACTGCAGAAATGCAGACTCAGGAAGAGCAGTGTGATTCAGGATAGGATGCAATGGGCTGGAAAGAAGAGCCCATTTCAGTGGATATCACTTCAATCCTGGGAACAAAAATGGCTAAGGACAGTGCTTGGGGACAGCACCAGCAAGAGGTGGCAAAGGCCACTGGGTGAGAAGGCACTGTGAGGTCAAGGTGCCAATGGGTTCTCAATATGGGTGCTAAAGTCTTCAGGAACGAGGTCAATGGTGGCACAGAGAAAAATACCAAGTGGCAAGTGAAAAGATTCTTAGGATTTTAGGCAGTAATCTGGGTAAGTGACAGATGACCAAATGGGGAAGAGTGTAGAAAAGCAGGATGAAAATTAGGCTACATATCTAGCCATGAAGCAAAACTCTGCAGACTTCCTCTCCCTTGGTCAGTCTCTCCAAATACCCACAAGACTTCTGCCAGCCATTTAATAAGCATTTCACAATTCCCAATATCCATTAGGTTCCATGCTGGATGTTGGGTTTTCAGCAGAGAATAAGCCTACAAGGGTACTGCTCTCCAGAGGCCCCCACCGTCTAGTGAGAAAGACAGACGTTAAACTAGGAGTTACACTGAAGTGAGTCATGGGTCATGCCAGGAAGAGCACAGGGGGCTCTGGAAGCACATAACAGGGGTCTAAGTTAACGCCAAGAGTCATTTAAGTTGATATTGGAAGGATGAAGAGCTGTTATGTAGATGAGGAGTCAGGGGCAGCCTGTACAAAGGTCAAGAGGCAAAGGAACAGGTGGTGGGTCCAGAGGTTCACTGTTCACTGTGGTAGCCAAGTGATAAGAGAGAAGCCTTCGGAAGGAGGTCAGCTTAGGAGAGGTCATTATGAGGCATAGTAAAGAGTTTAACCTCAGAACGATGGGTATCTCAAGCAGACAAGTGGCACAATCCTATCTGCACAATAGGAGGATCATTTTGACAGATATGCGGAGAATGGGGACATCACTTGAAACAGAATTAGTCAATACATTAGAGATGATGTTGGCCTGGACAATGATGATGAAGGATGGAGAGAAGCTTCCAGAATTGACAACTAGACAGGGCATAAATGATAGAACTCAGGGATTGGAAAGATGTGGTGGGAGAGGAGAGTCCCACCGCTTGAACTCACAACTTATATTTATACCCTGATATCCCAGCCATTTTCTTCTTCACTGTGATCCTGTCGGGTCAAAGGATGGGGATTATCCCCTTCATTTGGGGGATGGAAAACTAGGATGCAAAGAGTTTAAGTAGAGTCATTTCTATACACTACTTTTCTTTTCTAAGAAGAGGATTAGGACTTCTGAGATATTTTCTAATGATAGAATAACTTTTCCTTCTGTATAAGAGATAAGCTAACTGTTCCTCACACTCTTTTTCTCCCCCTCTGCCCTGCATACAGATGAACTACATTTCCCAGTCTTCCTTGCAGTTAGGCGTGACCATGTGACTGAGCTCTGACCAATCAAATGCAGGTATGTGACATGTCATTCCCAGCCTGGCGACCAATCAAATGCAGGCATGTGATGTGTGTCATTCCCCTGCCTGGCCCATGAGAGTCTCTCATACATATTCCTCTGTCTTCTGGTGGGAGGTCCATGCCCAGGGTAATCCAGAAGACAAATGTGGGAGATAACAGAGGTTTGGGTCTCCAAATAACTGTGAGCAATTCAGTCCTTCCTCCCTCCTCTTGCTGCCAAATGGATAAATGGTAAGCAAACAAACTTTTATTGTGCTAATCCACTAAGATTATAGCAGTTAGCATTACTTTGATGCAATTTCCAAACTTGCTAGTCCTCCACACATTATTTATGCCCCATCCCTTTGCCCAGCTGTACTTCCTTTGCGTTAATGTTCATTTGCTCAGCATCATTCTCCTACAATACATCGGCCGCTCATGACCCCTGGGTGCTTATGAGGAGCACTGTACATGCTGTTTGTGATGTGGAGGGACCTCCAAAAGTGCCAGGCCTTCTCCCAGAGCATCAGTTATGAAAACAAGTTGAAGAAGATGTTCTTTGTACTCATTCAGAGTATTTTGAAGTGCCTACAGTGTGCCAAGCATGGTGCTTGGCTCTGGAGAGCCCTGTTCTGAAGGATCTTGGACTCTAGATAATTAATAGATAGGTAAAACTCAGAAAGATCAATGCTTCGACAGAGCACATTATTAGTCAATGTTTTCCTCTCACATCATCATATGACAAATATCCTCAGATCTCAGTGTCATAGCAACAAATGTTCATGTTACTTTCAGAGGTCTCAGAGTGGCTGATCTTGACTGATCTTGGCTGAGCCCAGTTAATTCTAGGTTTCAGGTTGGGGTCAGATCTGCTCCACATAGCTACATTCTGAGACCCAGCTGGAAGAGGAAGTGACCTCCTAAGTCAGGTAGAAACTTCATATGCCTCTTATAATCCCCTGCTCAGAAGGGTACACTGTTACTTCTGCTCACATTCTTTTGGCCAAAGCAAATCAGATGGCCAAACCCCACTTCAAAGGGCCAAGGAAGCATATGCCTCCCATAGAGGTCAGTGTGAGAGAGTAAATACTTGCTGAACAGTTAGGCTAATCTACCAAACAGAGAATATAGACTGTATAATTAGCAGTGACACCATAGGGAAGGGAGCACCATTCAGTCCTGGGAAGTCAAGAATGCCCAGCAAGGGAGGGGGCATTTGATTTGAAACTTGAGAGATGAATGGAATTGGGCCAACTGGAAGACCAGAGAGAATTCATTTCAGGCAAAGGGAATAGCATGTATAATATTGGCAATACTATTTGTGAGAATAAACATTTGGAAGCTTTCTAAATATCCACCAATAAGAAATTTGTTTTTTTTTAAAAACTGTAGAACAACCAAACTATGGAACATCATGCATGAGTTAAAAAAGAATTAAATTGATTTATATAAAATGACAAAGAAAGATTTTCAAGACATGGTAAGTGATAAACCAAACTCCAGAACAGCATATGGAAGATAATGCCATTTAAATAAAGCCTATACATATACACAATAAATAAGGACTGTTCATAAACACAATGAAACTATGTTTTAGATATAGAGATGTGTGTGTGTGTGTGTGTATGCGGGGGGTAGGGGGGAGAGAGATTGAGAGAAAGAGAGATGAGAAGATTTTATATGTAAAATCATAACCTTTCCAAGAAACCTCCAAAAGGAGCACACATCAGATGGCCAGAGCCGTTAGAGATGAAGTCTCTAGAGACTGCAGAGTGCTGTCCAGGGCAGACTCCAGCTTTCTCTGCAAAGTTATCATTTCTTACAAAAAGATGTGCTCATGCGTAACCATTTTACTGAACAGGCTAGAGATGACAGGATGCAAGCAACAATGCCTTAATCCTTGTCCTCCACTGTTTGTTAAACTTGCTTTCTTGAATCCTCCTTCCCCTGCTTCTGGGTGGATCTCAGACAGGTTCCAGAGCATTACCAATCACTGCAGTCACAGTTAAATAATGAAACATCCTTCAGTCACTTTGTCACAAGAACAGCCCTAGTTTTAACAATTTGAACCCATCCAGCTTCATCACCAGAACCCTGTCTCACCCTAAATCA
>VBSM01001124.1:71114649-71156505 GCA_008086735.1 Cheirogaleus medius
CTGCCTGGCCCAGGCTCACCTCCTGCCATAGCCCTCACCATAGTCCCTGGCCCCTAACACCCAGCCCAACTTCCCCACGTAGTTCTCCAGCACCAGAAACACCCAGCCTTCTGCCTTGTTGCTCTGTTGTCCTCAAGCAACCCTCAGGGTCAAGCTTTGCAGGAACTGACCAAGCCTTCCCCACTCTCAGAGCCTCCCCAGCTTCCCAGAGAGGGAGCAGTCACATCTACAAACCCGCACAGGATCTCAAGCTTGCCCTAGCCAGGAAGTTGCCCCAGCACATGGTAAGGCTATAAGCAATGGGGGTGAGGGGGGACAGCACCCTTCTCCTATATGCCTGGCACACAGGAAGCACCCAATGACTATTTGCTGAGAAATGACTGGTTGAATAAATTAATGGAAGAACAATCTCAGTTACCTGAAATGCTAAAAATCAGAAGGGAATAAAATCTGACTTTGCATAGAAAATACAGAACTAACTTAATACTACCATCACCATGGCCCACTCATTTTACTCCCGGGAGGAAACCCAATCCATAGGTCAGATATTGTTCCTCTGGATAAAATCCTAATATATCTTATAGCCTACAGGTGTCAGCTTTAAATCCCAGCTCTGCCTCTTCTGTTCACCTCCAAAGCCTCACGTTCCTCTTCTCTGTGCTCATAACAGTGGTACATGCATTTATTCCTTCACCTGAAGCTTCAACAAAGACTTCTCAAGTCCCTAATATGTTCCAAGCAGTGTTCTAGGCCCTCAGGGATATAGCAGTGCATAAAATGGACAATGTTCAGATAGAGGAAGAGAGGCAATGAGCAAAACAGATCAGTAAGATGTGGTGTGGCAGATGCATAGAGAGAAACACTGCAAGGAAGGTGGGTAGGAAGTGTGGAAAGGAGTGAGAATTTCAACTGGGATAGTTGTTGAAGGCTTTTGAGCAGAGACCCAAAGAAGGGGAGGGTCTTAGTCTATTCCAGCTGCTATAACAAAATATCTTAGACTGGCATTTATATAAACAACAGAAACATAATACAATTTTATTTCTTACAGTTCTGGAGGCTGGAAATTCAAGAGTGAGGAGTTGGCAGATTCAGTGTCTGGTGAGGGCCCACTGTCTGGCTCATAGATGGTACTTTCTCATCATGTACTTACATAATAGATGGAGCAAGGGGTCTCTCTTGGGCCTCTTTTATAAAGGCATTAATCACATTCATGAGGGCTCCACCCTCGTGATCTAATCACCTCCCAAAGTTCCCACCTGCTAATACCATCATCTTGGGGGTTAGGAGTTCAACAAATGAATTTGGAAGGGCACAAACGTTCAGACCACAGTAGAAAGTGAGTAGGCTACATGGAATCGGGTGGGAGGAACAGTGTTCCAAGCAGAGGGCATAGCAAGTGAAAAGGCCCTGAGCCCCAAATGAGATGGGTGTGTTTGAAGTACAAGAAAGAGGTGAATATAGATAATGCCACAGGAGAGGAAGTGAGATAGGAAACAAGAACAGGCCTTGAGAGTCCATGTTAAGTATTTCAACTTGTGCTCTGGGTAAGAGGTGAGGGACATCACAGGCATTGAAGCAGGGGCATAACATGAACTGGCTTAGGTGTTATCTGAGCCCTCTGGCTGCTGCATTAATAAGAGACTGAAGGAGGATTCCTGGAAGCAGAGAGGCCAGGCAGGTGGCCAGATGAAAGCTGGCAGTAGCTTGGACAAGGTGGTGGGAGTGGTAGAAGCAGTCAGATCCCAAATATATGCTGAGAGCAGAACCCAGAGGACTATGCGGTGTGAAATAGAGCGCAAGTGAGGGTGACGGAGATTTTGACCTACCTCACAGAGTTCTTGTGGGGATAAGAGAGAAACCCATATAAAGCACTTAGCAGAGAACGTAGCATGGTGAGTACTTCAAAAATGTTTGATTTCTTACAAAAATATGATTATCTCTTTAACTAAGTCACAGCAAGGTAGAAAAAGCAATTAAGGGAGAGAGAGAAAGAGAGAGAGAGAGAGAGAGAGAGAGGCACTCCTAGAAGACGAAGACATCTGATTGGAAAGAAATGAAATGCCAGTTAACAATACAAAAGAAGGCTAAACAAATTCATTAAGAGGAAACATGAGAAGTCACAAAAGCCACAGCCATTCAGAGCCAGTCAGTAGGAAAGCCAACACTCCTACATGCCTCAGTAAGTCCCTGGGAATCGTCTTATAAAAGTTAATTTTCTTAATGCCAGTGAGTCATCCAGAAGATCAAATTATGTTTGTTGTATTCTGCTTAAAAGATCAATAAAGTGTGTAACCCATTATAGAAAGACTTCCATCTAAAATGTTTAGAAGAAAATATGTGGTGCTTAAAAGGATAATTCCTCAGATACCTGGAAAAAAATGGCTGCCTTGAGATTCTAGGCAGCTGCATTTCATTGTAGCAGCATAAATCCACTCACATTCAAACGTGAAAGACACATCCACATCCATTACCTCCTTTGATGCTCATAAAAGCCCTAGGAGATAGATAATTATCCTTAACTTCATAGGCGTGAAATGTTATAAGCCCAGAAATATGAAGTGATTTGTTTGAAGTCACACTGCAGAATAAATTGAGAGCCAAAGCTAGGAAAGTGGAAGGAGGACTCCTCCCACTCAGGTTTGTCATTGGCCCAGGCCCTCCTGACGTCTATGTGCCTAGAAAGGTCACCCACAGTGGAAAGAGCCAGACCTAGAATTGAAATGTGGTTCTGCCAATAATGTCTATGTGATCTTTTATAATCCAAATGAGGTAGGGCCAAACATTTTTATTTATATGCCAAATTTAATTACTCTATAATGGCTCCCAGGAGTCCTGTGTTGAAGGATTCCATGATAGACTGTCTGCACTAGCAAGAAATGTGAGTTTGGTTAATAATGTCTGCCATGAGCACAGACTAGGGACCAGACGTATGATGCCTCATGTCTGCATCTAACCATTAGATGACCTATGAATTCCCTTCCAAATCTCGTCTCATGTCAGATGATCACAGAAATTTCTGGATCCATAAATAAAGGAGGAATGAAAATGCATGAAAATATATATGTGTGTGTATGTGTGTGTGTATCCACTTTCCTCGATAGCAGAGAGACTCCACCAGAGGCTTTTTGTATCATAACAACATTTTCAAATATTTATACTTCACAGTTTTAGAATATTCTTGCTTTGAGAAATTCAAGGTAATATACTTACAGTTTTGTATATTTTCCACCTGCCATTTGTAAAAATTTTATCTTAATCTTAAACCATAGTTAACAAAACTTTGCTCATATTTCCAGAATATGTATTGCCATCAACAGTAGAAGTAGCTTTATTGGCTAATCAGTTACTCTACAAATCCTACTTTGTTGAATATATGACATTTTTGCAGATAAATAAAACCATGGGCTAAAAGAAATAAATACAAACGATAGTGGGGGCAAGTTTGTACTTCCTCCATCTATTTCTACATTACCAAGAATAATCTTCACACTCAACAACATATGTTACCATTGCAATCGTGGTTTCCGTGGCTTAATTGTGATGTTTCACTTTGGATCAAGGCTACAATGTACATTATTGATGTGTCTGTGTAACAAAGGTCATCTTCTACCATTTCAAAAGGCAAAGGTCTAGGCACAGCTTCTTTGACACTGATTTATGCCAGAAATCATATATTATTTATTGCTCTGAACAAAACACACCTGTGAAATTAACTAGTAACAATTAGAGAAAGAATCCCATCTTCTGAGCCCCAAATATATCTCTCAAGGTACATTTTATTCCCTACTTCATTTAACAATCCCAAAATTCATGGCAGGTTTTTTTTTTCCAAACCTTGATATTAAAGATAAGGAAACAGAGGTAAGTTCATTTACTCAACAAATATTTCTTGAGCAGATATTAGGTGACAGATGTCAAGTATAAAGCAAGTCATATAACTGGTAAGTGGCAGAGACGAGGTTAGAACTTGTCATGGGATTCACGTTAGCCTGATCTAGTCTCTCCCCCAGCATTTCTCACACTCTGGTTTGATATGGCCCATTACGTCAGAGTCAACCAGGGTAATAAACAAAGCCTCAGCCCCACCCAGGCTTACTGAGTCAGAATCTGGCAAAAGAGGTTGAGAATCTGCCTTTTACCATGCAACTCTGCCAATTCTATACACAGTAACATTAAGAATGACTGTTTCTCATCACATCATATCCTCAAAATACTTTAAGCAAGAATAGGGTAGGTGCAATGCCTGGTTTGAATGACTGTATAACTATTGCTGAGTTTAACGCATGTTTAATTATATTAGGAGAGTTTTAACTAGAAAACTAGCAACAGTTTTTCAAATAAGGAACACGGCAAAATTTTTACGATGCCTTTCAAATAAACAGCATATTCACACAAGCGTCGATTCAGTCTCCACAAAAATGTCTTGTCAGTAGAAAAAGTTAATAAAAATGGTTTCCATATATGACTATATAACTAAGATGCTGGATAATTCGCCCAATGTTTGTTTTGTTTTAAAAGCAGAAAAATTACAAGTTGGACAGCAACCTGAAAAGTCATACATCCAACACCTTATCTGATATTTGAATTCTATGTCTTCTCACCAACACTTCCAGAGCTGGGGAGCTCACCACCTATGCCCTAACACCTTCTCTGTGAAACTCCTGCTCGATGGCCCAGTGTCTGCAGTTCAACCATGGAGAGCCATTGCCCATGTATTTCTCACTTAGAAATTTGATAAATTATATTTAATAACTATGAGTCAGGAGATGTGCTCCCTGGATTTACATACATCAACTGCTTTATACATGCATACATATATTTTTATACATACATATTTATATTAATTTATTTCAGGTTCATAATTAATATTGCTTTTCAAACTCTCAGTTTAACATGCATCAAGCTAACATATAGTTCTATTAAAGTGCCCATGAAGACACAGAAAAAGGTAAGATTCCCAAATCCCTTTAAAAACCAAAGATAGCAGTCAACTATTCACAGAGGACTTAGGGAATTTTTATTAACTTCAAATGAAATTTGATTGATATCACCATTGGCACATACACATGTATCTTCGTATAAAGCAGAGCATAGAGCTGCTAGCAGGCAGGCAGGGAAGCAGAAAAGGAAGGGTGAATAGGACTATGCCTTACGCCCACTCCACACCACCTTTTGATGGTGAAGCAAACATGACAAAGGTGAGATGGGGCTAAACATTATGTTTAAACAAATCTTCCTTATCAAAAACTACCAAACATTTCAAAATCAGTATGCAAAGAACACTCAAGAAGAAGTTCATGGAAGTATTAACCCAACGAGTTGGAGAAAAAGTATGTCTCTGAAAGTTATTTATGGCAAGAACTAAAGAAAATACTCAACACATGGTGTTTGTAAACATGGCCACATATTATTCTACATCCTTTATCCTTGCCCTTTGGTAGCGCTTTTCCATACTAAACTCTGGGCTAGCCTTGGACTAGTCATTAACCTTGACTAATGAGACCTTAGAAAATGAGGAGAGAGAGGAAAAGGAGGAGAAAGAGAATAAGAAAGAGGAAAATTAAATTTTCCTGAGTCTTTGGTTCAACAAGACACACTACATTCCAGGGAATATGAATGAAGGGAAACACTTGGAAATATATCCTTGCACTTTAAAAATCATAAGATTAATTAAAACTACAAATGACAGAATGGCCCAAATAGTGTATTCACAAAGAATTCAGAAGAGGACAAGTAAGAGAAGAAGTCTCAGGGGCAGAGATACATAGGAAAGAGAGAGGGGGGAGAAGGTCACTATTGACGGTGGCCTTATGGTGTGGTTGGCATTGTGCTAAATGCATTATACACTTTTTTCCCACTTAATCATTTTTAAAAACATCTTTAAACAACCTTACGTACCACCACCACAACTACCACTTAAAAGTAAAAACATTACCCTAAATTATTTGAATCAAACAGAAAATGCAAAATAATTACAAATGTTTTAAATATTAAAGAAGAAAAATATAATGTACCTAAATTGCACACAAGTAAAATCATAATTTTGAATATTTTACTTTTTAATAACAAGCTTTAAAAAAACACTCCATTAAAAAAACAGCAGAAACAATAATATATTAAAATAGATATTAAAGAATTAGAAAATAAAAACAAATAAAGTTCAAATTAATTTTAAGAATAAGTAGCATTTAAATTGGTGCTGAATAGATATACAGAAAATTTTCAAATAAGGGTTAGCTCCCAGACATTGCTGGTAAGAATGTAAAATGGTTCAGCCACTTGGGAAAAGTTTGGTAGTTCCTCAAAAATCTATATATACAGTTACCCAGTAATTTCACTCCTAGGTATATACCAAAGAGAAATAAAAGCATGTGTCCACACAAAAACTTACACACTAATTCATAGCAACATTATGCATAATAGCCAAAAAGCGGAAACAACCCAAATGTCCACGAACTGATGAACAGATAAACAAAATGGGGTATATTCATACAATGGAATATTATTCAGCCATCAAAAGGAATGAAGTACTGCCACATAACACAACATGGATGAGCCTTGAAACACTATGTCAAATGACAGGAGCCTGACACAGAAAGTCACATATTCCATTTACATGAAATGTCTAAAATAGGCAAATCTACGGAGACAGAAAGCAGATTAATGGTTCCCAGGAGCTGGTAGGAGGGAAATAAATAGGTAACAGCTGCTAGTTTCTTTTAGGGATGATGAAAATGTTCTAAAATTAGATAGTGGTGATGGTTGCACAACAAAAACAACTGTATTGTATGTTTTAAAAGAATTTTATGATACATGAATTATATCTCAATAAAGCCATTTTTAAAAGTCAATTAGCATATAACTGACTTGGCAACACAGCAATATCAATGAAACAGAGCACATAGATCAGAAACAGACCATAATATATATATTAATTAATATAATAAAGGATGAATAACAAATAGGGAGCAAAACATTATTCAAGACATAGTGTAAAAAATGGCTTTTGCTAAAAAAAAGCACATCAAATTTAGATTCTCACCACCACACAGAAAAATAAATTACATTTAGATGAATGATTGGGATGTATGTAGAAACTAAGTTCAGACATGAGAGTATTTATTGCTCTGCAGAAAAAGACAGACTTCCCCAACATAAAAGCAATGGAAGCGGCCACAAATTAGAACACTGAAAGATGTGCTACCTTAAAATATAAATAAAAATCTCTAGAACAGAAATGTCTATGAAATTTAAAGGACAGTAATAAAACTGAACAAAACATATTTAATGAATTATTCACAGTAGAGTTTAATATTTTTCTTTAAAAGAGATCATTAAAATGGACTATCCGTAATTGGAAAATGAATAAATAATATTAGCAGACAGAAGAAAATCAAACTAATGAATGTTCAATTTCATAAATAATAACAAAATATGGCGGCATTTTTCCACCTATCCAACTGGAAAATATTTACAAATTAGTGCTGCTGTTAGAAACTCTGCTAGAAGCACAAATCTGCTAGAAACCATTGTGCAATATGTAACAAGTTCTTAAAAATTTTAATACCCAGGTAAACACGTACCAATATTTAAAATAAATTTATCAAAATAAAGTCTACACTTTAAAATAATTCATTATTAGATATATTTCTAAGAATCTGTTGCAAGAAAAAGTCTGATATTTAAGGAAAATATGTGCAAATCATATGTGATATTGACAAATATTTATTGAACATCTACCATGCGCCCAGGATCTGTTCTAGATAATAAGGATAACAGCAGAGAACAAAACAGACAAAAATCCCTGACATTATCTAGCCTATATTCTAGACAGAAAATCAACAAAATACCTGCTCTATCCAGCAGTAAGTGCACTGAAACGGTTGAGAAGAGACACTGGCACCTGGGGACAAGTCCGCCCATCCCCTGGCTATTGAGGTCATTGTTGTGGATGCCTTCAGGCAGGCATTAAAGAGAGACACAAAGACCCTCACATTTTGTACACTCTTCCCCAAGTATCCTGGATGTGGCCCTGTCCACCCAGCCCTGTGTCTAAGTACACTACTGACCTCGGCTCTCCTCTCACATCACCCAATGCCAACAGCCAACTTCATGCTGCAGATCTGCCTGCTGGGAGGGTTGCCCTCCATTGTCATTTAGGGCCACCCATGAGTGGGGCTGCAGTATGGCAGCTGTCTATTCTTGGTTCATACCTTCATCTTTTATGCTGACCCCTCCATTAATGGGGCCGGAATATTTTTCCTCTTCTGTCAATCAGTGGGAGGGAATTTGAAAGGTCTGGTTTCTGCAGCATATGGTTTCTCCAGTAAATGCCCACAGTTTGATTGGGGGAGCATTGTGGGGAACTGCTACTACATTTGCTTGTTGCAAACATTTGGAATCCCTTGAGGGGTTTCCATCTCACCTTCAAACAATGAGCTCAGGGTCTTAGAACTGTCTCATATCTAGAAATCGGGTGACAGACCACAAGATTTTCATTGAGGTGACTGGCTTCAGCCCCTTCTTCATCTGCTCTTGAGTTTTTTCCAGTTATACAAGTCAGGTTATGCCCTTACGTGGTGACCTGCACATCTCTATTGCCCCTTGGAACATCATGGTCTATTAGCCACTACTTTAGATCCTTTAAGTCCAAGACACCCTGGTTGTCCCTCTGGCCTTGCTCTCCCCTTGGAGTAATTATGTCCTCCTGACTCTGCTGGTTAAGCACTGACACCTGGCTCCAGTTGGTCTAGAACCTTTCATCATAGTTCCAGGGCATCATCTCCTAATGTGAATCCTAGCCCATAAATGACACTGAGATTTTCAAAGATTCCATTCCACCATAAGCAGTCTATAGTGATTTCTTTATTGGCTGAGTAAAGAACATGTCCTGTGCACCTTCTCAAGGAATGTAATTATGTAGTGTGCTCTCTGGTCTCACATAATAAATTCATTCTATTCCCATCTCTTGAAGTCTTCCAACCCCCTTCTCATTTCTCTGCTAAGGTTGTTCTGACATCTCCATCTCATTAATCCATCATTGTTTCCAAGTCTCAAGGAGTCATTCCAACAGAAGATTAGGATTGGCTCCAAGGTGTCTTTGCCAGGACATTAAATCTTGAATCATAGGAGAATGCCAGTGTTAATAAATTTTCTCCTATCCAGCGCTACACCCTCAAATCTACTCTCGTTTGTGTTGCTCTGGCCCCAGCACATGCATATGATGCAGATCCTGCAGCAACTAAGCTATTTCCTCCAAGTGCAGGCACTGCATTCCCTGTTTAGACCATGCTGAGGCCTGATGCTATTTATTTGTGGGAAGTCAACAGGGTGGGGGGGACAATACAGATATCGAGGAGGACAGGAATCATGTTCCAAGTCATCTGCCTCAGATAAAGTCTCTTCCCAAGTCTCTAGGCAAAGGCAGGCTTCTTTCCCCTACCAAAGGGAAGTAGACTGCTTCTGTCAACCTGGAAAATTCAAAAGAATCTGGGGTCTAAAGTACTGAGACACTCTGTTCAAGTGTCCTATCCCAGGTCTCAGGATCCCACCCTTTCCTTGTCAAGGCCCTGACATTGACATTGGAGACCTGTTGAGGCTGTGCATTCAGTTTCACTTGTAACTCTGTCACCCTTGCTATTAAATCCTGGGCTTGACTTCTCCACGGTATTTCCTGCTGCTGCAGGAGTTGAGTATCTCTTTAAATTATACTATAGAAGCATTCTGATTTTATACTGTGCCATGGCTTGATAGCTGATCTGAGCCTACCATTTTGATTTTTAAAAGCTCTCGTAGCAGTCAGCAGAATTCAGCCAAGTTCTAAATCCTTATAATGGCCATTGCCCTAAGGCACGCATGCATTAGAGCTACTGCATAATCATAATGTAATGGTTCACTTTCAACTTGCACTCATTCATCCCAGCTGAAATTTTTAGTAATTTTGATACTACAGTATGCTAGGTATTATCCACTCCCCACCTAACATCACCAATGGATGACTCAGAGCACCTGTTTTCTAGGAGAATTTCTAGTATCCTCAAAAGCAGAGCCTAAAACTAGGACTTTTCTGTCAGTGGATTATTTGGGAGGTGTCACCATGAAATAAGTAGGGGTGACTACAAAGAATGAAACAGGCAAGGAAGAAAGATCAATGGAAAGGCGCATCATCCACACCAACACTGCTGTGGACAGTGGGGGCTCAATCCCACAGGGACTGTCGAACACAGAGAATGACTCTCAGAATTTTCTGCCCAAAGATGGACACAGACAAGCATTTATCCATCAGCTTCCACCTCCCATTGGTTAAAGGTGCCCAGGGGTTTCTAACTTCCTCTGCTCTTGTGGACTGTACCTGAATTCTGTGCTGTGGTGTCAGAGAATTTCGGGGCAGAAAGCAAAGGCACACGGCATAGACCCTTACGGTAAGACACTGTCCACAAGAAGTAAATTAAAGCCCACGCAGAAATATTCACAGAAGCCATGGCCGGAATCAGAGTGTGGAAGGCTAAGTAACTATCCCCCAAGGACATCCACGTCCTAATCTCTGGAACCTGTGAATATGAATATCACCTTGTATGTGAAGTGACTTTGCAGATGTGATTAAATGCTAAATCTTAAGGCAGGGGAGAATGTGGATTACGTGGGTGGGCCCTAAGTGTAATCACCAGTGTCCTTACCAGAGGGAGGCAGAGGGAGATTTGACTACAGAAGAGAAGATAATGAATGTGATGACAGAAGCAGGCTTGGAAGTTGGCAGAAGGAGCCACAAGCCAAAAAATCTAGGCAACAACTGGAAGCTGAAAAAGGTAAGGAAATGGATTCTGTCCTCAAAACCTCACGAAGGAACCAGCCCTGCTGACACTTGACTTTAGCCCAGTGAAACTGGTTTCAGACTTCTGATCTCCAGACCTGTGAGAGAATAACTTTGGCATTGTATTAAGCTACTAAGTCAATGGTAATTTATTACAGTGGCATCAGGAAACAACTATCCACATGGTGTCTCCTTCTAATCTTTTGGTTTAAACTTAAATATCATTTTCTTAGAGGACTTTAAAGACTGTTCAATCTAAAGTGAGTCTCTGTTATTTTTCTTTTTCTCAAGCCCTGTTTGTTTCCTTCATGATACTTCATTTTATTTTATTCATGTGTTTGCCTATGTGTTTTCTGCGTGCCTCTCCCTGCTACAGAGAAGCTTCATGAGGGCAGGGACTGAGTCTGTCTTCACCATTGTGTCCTCACTGCCCAGCAAAGCACTCGACACTGTGGACACCTAAGAAATACATTTCTTGACTGATTGCTCAAATGTATAACTCTACTCAACTGTCATTTCTGTACCAGAAATAGCTGATTTCATTCAGTTAAGATCTTCTAGTTGAAGTTTGTATATTGTCAAATCACCAGCACTCACTACAGTGCCTGACACAGAACAGTTGCACAAGAAACATTGGTTGAATTAAGTGAATTCATGAAACTGGGAGAGATAGCTGAGAACTTATCTTTTGCAGTATCAGATGCATATTCACTCCAAAACCACACGTAAAAACAGCATTCAATTAATTCATAGCAAATAAAAGCCATTGCAAAAAATCTTACCAGCCAGTGGCTTTACTGTGACCTCCAAGATAAAAATAGCTAATACTTTTTAATTTCCCAACCATTTCCCAAGCTAGTTCTGACAAAGTAAGGGACTTATTTGTAGTCTGGTAGTCTCCAAAATTCAGACACCTAAAATTAGGCTGCCTGATATATTTTTAAGCCTGATAGATAAGAGTGAACCTTTCTTTCTCCCCTGCACCTATATTCATGCCTTAGATAATGAGCAACAAGATTCTCAATTCCTCCGACCACAATGAGTACTAGAGAAACATTTCCCCCTTCCCACCTACATTCACTCAAGTGTCCACAAGAGAGAAGGAGAAGCTACTCCGACAGGTGAGGCAACCCCCGGTCACTATGTAGCTGGTGGATAAGTCCATTTGCCTTGTAGACCCAGATCGCCACAAAGGCATGCTACCCATTGTAAACATTTTAAACTTGAAGGAAGAAAACAGAAAAGTACTATTTTGACTTCAGAACTATACCAAAGTCTCCAAACTTGCCAGATAGTCCTGAACTTTGGGGATTACAGTAACTTTATGGTTTTGATATTTTGATCCCTAGTTATCAATTTCTTGCATTTATCACCATTGGTTTGAACTTGGAAGAAAAAATGGTAACATGAGTGGCACCCACCAACTGCCCATAGTGCGCCAGAGGGAAGCAGTCCTCTTCCCCCGCCATCTGGCTCGATCTGCATGATTTCACACTGTCCCTAGTCAACATTCCAAATACCCCCTCCTCTGCCCCAAACTCCAGCCTGCTAGGCTAGTGTCCTGGCATTGTTCATGGCTCCTATTTCCCCTAAATGATATCCTCAAATCCACAGCTGTTGGCTCGGATCATTTAAAATTTATTCAACAAATAGTGACAAGTCACTTACTCTCTCCCAGGCAGTGAGCTAGATTATAGAGATGAACAAAGCACAGTGTCTCCTTTGAGAAGATGACCACCTCACCCAGAAGATTGTCAGATATGCAAATTAAAGCAAAAACATCATCTAGGGGCCATGATACAAGATGCTCAAAGGAAAAAGGGGTTCATTTCTAAAGAGGGTTGTAAGGAAGACGTCATAGAGGAGAAAACGCTTCATCTGAATGTCAAGAGCTGAAGAGATTTTTCAAAAGGCAGAGAGGATCAGAAAGGGAGAGAGACACGTCCCTGTGAGCAACTGTATGGGGCACCAAACGGCCAGACACATTTGGGAAACAGCAAGAAGAGTGTGGCAGGAGTGCAGAGTGTGTGTGCAGTGTACAACAGGATGGGCTCAAGGGGTAGACAGTGCGAGTCATGGAGGAGTTGTGTGCCCCTTGAAGGTGCTCCCGGGCACACACATCCATCGATGCCCCCCCATCTCCATCCTGGAAGGCTGATGATAATTCCATGGGACTCAAAAATCTCATTTAAAAGGCTATGGTTAAGAAGGACAGATATGCATTCAGATACCAAAACTAAAGACAATCTTAAGAACTGAGCCTGCAGTGTAGATGCTGGGGGAAAAGGGGGCTGAAATTACATTTGCATGCATGTGCATCATACCCAAGTCTAGGGGGCAAGCATAATTCTCTACCCTTGCAGTCCCCAACCCCCAGTCCACTGCCTGTTAGGAACTCGGCTGCACAGCAGGAGGTGAGCAGTGGGTGAGCAAGTGAAGCTTCATCTGTATTTACAGCCGCTCCCATCACTCACATCACTGCATCAGCTCCGCCTCCTGTCAGATCAGCAGCAGCATTAGATTCTCATAGGAGCTCAAACCCTACTGTAAACTGCGCACACGAGGGATCTAGGTTGCACACTGCTTATGAGAATCTAATGCCTGATGATTTGAGGTGGAGCTGAGGTGGTGATGCTAGTGCTGGGGTGTGGCTGTAAATACAGATTATCATTAGCAGAGAGGTTTGACTGCACAATAAATGTTATGTGCTTGAATCATCCTGAAGCCATCCCCCTAACCCTGTTCCATGGAAAAATTGTCTTCCATGAAAACAGTCCCTGGTGCCAAAAAGGTTGGTGACCACCGCTCTACCCCATCCACTGGTGAAGATGGGATGCCTGACACACAGCCACCTGCTAGTCATACTGGCTGCCATTTTTTATTACTAGTATATTGCACACATTTTACATATATTTCTTAAGTCTATTTCGTCTAGGCAAAGAATCTTATGAGTTTTCCCATTTTAGAGGTGAAGTTGAGTTTAGAGAGAGGCTCAATGTCATTCTCAAACTCTCTCAACCAGTAAGTGTAAGAGCTGGAATTCAGACCCAGGTTTGTGTGATGAGTCTTTCTCCTCCAGATCATGGTGCTTCACCAGGTCTGACACTGGGATCCAACAGGCTGACCTTAATGTGGAAGATCTCTAGGACTTGCGTCTGTGTGGCTATCTGATTAACATCTGCCCAGGTGACTTCACTAGGTTATTGCAAGACAATGACACTAATAATAATGGCAACAACATATATGAAAATGCATCATCAATAATTATACACAACAAAATATAAAGGGGTTGCTGCTGTTTTTACCAGTACTTACATTATTTGTTGTTTTCTTTTTATTGTCATCATCTTAATTTAAAATCACAACAGGTTGAAGAATTATTAGCAAGGCAAGTAATAAAACCCATTGTTGTGTGGGCTTTTTCTTTCCTACATGGGACTATAAATTAAATGTGTGAGAAAACTAACCTTTACTCCCTAGGAGAGATGATTTAATGTTGAATGACACCTACCCAGGTAGAAAACATCCCCGATGAAATAGGAACTCCAAGTGTGATTTAGCACGTGGGGATGTTCAAGCAGGAGGGGATCTCTCCACAAGGCAATTAACTCTGGGTAATATGACCAATGGGTTTCTGAACCTTGATGAGTGAAGGTGAGAGAGGTCCATAAAATCTACAGGGAGCCATCCAAGAAGATCACAGTTTGTAATCAAAATATCCAGAGAGGAAGGGAGAGGACGCTTGGCATCCGGCAGAGAAGAATTATTTATCCAGATATTTATTCTGCCTCAACACCAAGCATCTGTAGGAAGCGTGCAAAGCATCTAAGGCTGCGTTTTTTGTGGGAGCACAGTGTATGTATGTATGTATGTGTGTGTGTGTGTGTGTAAGAGAGAGCATACAAAATGGAATAAATCAAACCAGCATCTGCAGAAGAGATGGGACAACTGAGGCAAGAAAGAGTAATCGTAAGTGCTCAGATCTTTCAAATCAGACACAAGCGTATTCAAATCCCAGCTCTGACACTTACTATGTGTTCCCCAGAAATTTTGTTAAGCTTCCTAAATTCAGGTTCCTAATGCGTAAAATAGAATAGTAACTGATAGTGTTGCTGTGAGGATAATGTGAGCTAACATACGCAAGCTTCATAACAGGTAATTAACAAACCTCGTCCATTAGTACAACCATTGTTTTTGTTGCTAGTCCACTGTGTGAGCATTGCAGAAGGATAATAAAACAAAAACCAGATGGATTGAATTTTCCTCTCTTTAACCAGATGTGTACATCTCCAGAAAAAGCAGCTGGAATTTAAAACTATCAAGAAAGTAAAAGAGAGGGTCACATTCAAAGAACAACTTTTGAATTATTTCAAAGCAAATTCTTCACAAAATGTAAGGTCTTTGCTAGCAGAGTGTGATCTGCATCACCTGGGAGATTGTTAGAAAAGCATAGTCGCAGCTCCCACTCCAGAGTGCACTAAATCAGAGTCTGCATTTTAACGAGATCCCCACGTGACCTGTAAGCTCAATAAACTCTGAGGAGTGCTGAGCGAGGACACCACGTCTGCTTTTGTCCACGGTCATACCAGATCCTCTAATGAGTGAAAAGGAAAAGTGCGTTTAGCCAGGCAGCTGATCCATTCAGTCACACCTGATCAATTTATGGCCCAGCAAGTACACAGCTGAGCTGACCAGCGCAAATGGAACAACGCCCAGTGCAATCAGCCCCAAATGGGAAGCAGATGGTATATGTGAAGGGCCATCCAAAAGCATTTTAAATGAGACAGACCCCTGCTCCCATGAAGTTTACAACCTATTAGGGGCAACAGAGAAGTGTACCACTAAGTCAAATCGCTAGATGAGTAACAGGAAGAGCTGGCGGTCATTTATACTGACTTGGAAAATCAGAGGAGCCTGTTGGAGAAGGTATAAGTGGGCAGTGAGGAAGGAGCAGCAAGGGAGGAAGAGGCAATTCAACAGAAGAGATGGATCCACGAGGCATAACATCAGGGAAGTGCAGGATGTGTTTGGATGTAGGAATAGGCATAACGATAGTTAAAGCTTCAAAGCTGTTTGGGCCTGGATCATGCAGAGACTTGAAGGCTGAGTCAGGTATTCTGGCTTCTACATCAAGGCAGAGAGAATCGAAACATCAAGGAAGTTTGTCTTAAAAGGGAAGTGAATGTGTGTGGATAGCCACAGGTGCAATCCGTTTTCCTTAGCCTTTGCTTAAGCAATAGGGCACGATCTCCCTGTGACTGAGACAAGGCAAGTCTGTGTAATCTGGACTTGATTTGTCCTGTTTGGTGACAGAGTCCTGCTGGTCCTCACTTTGAAGCATAAGGAAACCATCCCACCACTATTTGTAGATTTATAGCCTCATTCAGTTATTTTTCTAATATATAAAAGGGGCACGTTGGACCCTTGAACCTGTGGCAGAGATGGCAAGCTCCATCCACATGGAGACGGCTTCACCTCATGCAGTAGAGCACTGACTCTGGAAAGCCATTGATCACTGTGGCCCTTCCTTTCCAGCCTCCCCTGGCCCCTTGCACTGACATGTAGCCATGGGACTAATTCTCACCGAAGAGTAGAAGCAGAAGCAATGCCTTCATGCCCAGGCCAAGGCTTTGAAGAAGTGGCCTTCACTCTTTCCCACAAGCTTGATGCAGATGATGGCAAGTTCCTGGGGGATGGTAGAGCCTGGGCCACCAACCAGGAACAAGAGACTAGGTTCTATTGTGTTGGGGACACTATGTGTTTTGGGGTGATGTTATAGCAGCTAGCAGTACCCTAATACGGACTTTACAGGAATGACTGTTAGGATTATAGGAGAGAAGGGTGAGAAAGTGCTTCATAAATTATAACATCCTGAATAACACCATAATGCCATTGCTTCATTGAATATTTGACAAGCATCTATGGAGCAACTACTGCACATCAAGCATGTACTTGGTACTGAGAAATCAGTGATTTGCACAGGCACAGGCTAGTATGTAACCACTACCCAACAGTGCTGGGTGGAGTACAAGAACCACACCATCTGTCTTCCAGCAGAGGAAATATTGCATCCTATCCTTATTTATCCTGCCAATGGAACAAAAGCCAGGCAAAATTAGAGCCACTCCCATTAAATGGCTTTCGCCAAGTTTCTATGCATTTATTTTTAAATGCGTAGCTTGCTTTGCTCCAAACAAGATTTAAGACAGCTTGCAAGATAGCTTAATTTAAAAATGAAAATAAAAGAAGAAAGTTATAATAGGGTGGGAATATGAAATGGAACCGTGAATATAGCTAAATATGCAGTTACTAATGACTTGCCACAAATATAGATCTGAGCTTTCTGGAAGCCGAATCAAAATGTGATGCTCTTTAGCTGTTATTTTACTTTTAATTAGCTATTTAGTATCTGTATTCCCCGTAGACTGGAAGCTCAGTGGAAGGCAAAGACTATGTTTTTATTTACTTATTCCTGTATCCACGTGACCTAGCAAAGTTCCTGGTCCATAGGAGGGTCCCCCATGAGCATGTCCATAAGGTACAAGCAGATGCAGCCTGAGGTACATCATACTTAGCACTGAGACAAAAAGGCACATCCCCCTCCTCAGGAATATGAGCCACATGGTGTGGTGAGTAGCATCCCCACTGGGCACTTGCAGGGGACTTACTGGCCAGTGACCTGTGGCCGGTCCTCATTTCCTAAAGCCCATGTGTCGATGGCATCAGACCAAACATACACAAAGAAAGGCAAATTCCTCAGGGATCCAGTATCCTCTGGTCCCAAACTCAAATCTTTGCCGACCTAGGTCCTGGTGGAGGACTGCTGAAGGGCAGGAAGAGAAGGGCCACTGAGGCAAGAGGCAGAGAGCCTCTTCAGTGAGGGGGGACAGTGAAATCATGAAAATAAATAACTGTTTAACAATCCTCTCCTTAACACAGTCTCACTTGTTTTAGATCCTATCAGTGAGGCAGCTTTGGCTTATCTAGACCAAAGAAACCATTTATTATGTTATTATGAGAAACATTTTCTGACCCTATGCCCTGCATTTCCCATGAGGAAAATTGAAAGGGACCATCCACCGTGTCACTTGGAGGCTCCCATATGAAGATGTAATTGGCTGGATCAAAGTGTGATATAAATGTTGCTTTTGCTAAGAAATTAAAGACACTTTTCCTTCATGCTTACTGGATTTTTATCACTGGCCTGTTCCCTTTGTTGCTTTGGCCCTTGATTCTAAGGCCGGATGGGCAGAGAAAGCAGTGTAGTCCCAGCTAGTTAGAAAGAACAGAAGACGTCAGGGCAGGTGCAGAGCACAGAGGGCCACACACATCCTATTAAAAGGATTTGTTCTGTGAAATTTGGATTCAGTCAAAAGGCCACATTCAAGGATCCAGAAGACCACATGTGGCCCCAAGGCCACAGGTTCCCCACCCCTGTGAGCTGCATATGGGGACAGCACAGGATTCCCAAGTGGGTTTCCAAGAACACACCAGAGTGAAGCAGCTGGGCTGGTGGTGAGCAGGAGCTGGTGAGCTCTTTGCACTATTTGCACTGACCACATTGAGGTCAATGGATGGCGCCCCCTGGAGTTGTGCTGAGCATCTGCCCTGCAGGACCGAGCGTGAGAGGGTTCACTAAAGATAGTCGTAAGAGCCCTCATTTACTGAGTGTTCAGGATGCACCAGACATTGTGCTAAGGACTTTATAAGTATTAGTTCATCTAGTTCATACCTACATTGCTAGTAGGCACTATTTTCATTCTCACTATACAAAAGGAGAAACTGAGACTGAGGGAGGTTCAGTGACTTCCCTAAAACCATTCTGTTAGTAAGTGGTAAAAGCAGGATTTGAGCCCAATCTGACTTCTCAGTTTATGGTCATAGTCACTCTAATATGAGTAACAAAAACTTGATCAAAACTCACTTTCAAGATGTTTTGCACAATAGCTTTTGAATCTGCCCTAGCAACTGAGGACCTATCCCTAAATGTCCCATGCTGACTCTAGTGCCTCATCTAAGAGGATGTCTCCATATCATGGTGCCAAGGCAGGTAAGAATACCACGCAAACGAGCCTCCAGAGAGGCATTTACGAAGGCAGGTCTGGCTCTGCAGAGTGATCCTGGCACAGTGGGATGGATGCGGCCTCTAACAGAGAGCTAGACAGCAGCAGAAGGGGGCATTTATTCGGTCCCCCTAGCTAAATTCTCCCTTCTCATGCAAGCGGACGGCTCCCAGTCTCCATAATGAGAGCTGCGTGAGTGCCTCAAAGGCAGAGCACAGCCTGGGGCTGCATTCTGAAGACACGAATTCAGGGAGCGGTGACGAGGAGGCTCTGACACCTTGGGTACATAGGTGTGCTGACTCATGCCTCCCCAGAAGTGAGGCTTGCCGGTCCGGCAGTCATCTTAGTTTGGCCTGAGAAACCTATTGCCTACACAAATGAATTTTCCCTTACAGACAGGCATTGACATCTCATATTTAGCATGTCCAAAACCACATTCCTGATCTTTACCACCAGGGACCCGTCTGCGCTTCTTATAGTCTTCCCATCCCTGTGAACGGTGACTACCCACCAGCTGCTCAAGACAAAAAGGCTTCAGCCTTCTTGTCTTGACACTTCTCATTCTCTTACCCACATCCACTATGTCAGCAAATGTCCGTCTCCTCAACACGGTGGTCCCCAACCCCCAGGACATAGACCAGTACCAGTCCACGGCCTATTAGGGACCTGGCCACAGAGCTCTTCCTCCCCACCCCACCCCCACATCCATGGAAAAATTGTCTTCCATGAAACTTAGGAAGAGGGGAGGTGCACAGCAGGAGGTGAGCAGCAGGCAGAGCAAGCTAGAGCATAGCTTCCTCTGTATTTACAGCTGCTTCCCCCCTCCCATGGCTCACCTGAGCTCCACCCCTTTTCCCCCAACCCCCATCCATGGAAAAATTATCTTCCATGAAACCAGTCTCTGGTGCCAAAAAGGTTGGGGACCACTGCTTCAACATACACACAGAAACCCACCACTTCTCAATAGCTACCACAACCTCAGTAGCTACCACCTTAGATAATTGCAATAATCTCCTAACAGATCTCTCTACTTCCACTCATGCTGTCCTAAAATCTACTATTAACTCAGTGCACAGAGTGAATTAAAAAGAAGTCAAATCACCTTACACTTCTGTTCAAAACTCTCCAGTGACTTCTCATTTTACTCCAGGTCTTTACCGCATCCTACAAGTCCTCTTGTAGGACTTGTGATCTTTTCTCCCATCTCTATCTTCTGTTCCCTCTACTCCCTCCCCAAGAACTTCTTGCTATTTATCAAGCACACTACACACGCTACAGCCTCACCTTTGCAGGTGCGAAGGAGTAACTCCTCCATCCCTCCCTTCAAACACCCAAATGTAACCTTCCCAGCGAGGCCTGACCTGAGCATACATCCCCACCCTCCCCGATGAATTGCAAAAACAGCTTCAGTTCCCTCCCTGCACCTGTGCCTCTTGCAACGTGACTCTGAAGCTCCTCTCATCAAGAAGGTAGGCTTCTCCCATTTCCCTAGTCAATAAGATGCTGGGTTTTGCAAAGGCCACACTTTCACTCTTTACTTTCTACTGACATGGTCACTGGGAAAGGAGCTGAGGGATAAATTAATGACACAAACATGGAAATGCAAGAAGCTTGCTCAGGCTTTCAGTGGTGAAGCACAGACTTAAACCCAAGTCTCCTGCCCCTTCATTCACTTCTCTTCCCAGAGCACCACAATGCCTTTCAGAACATTATCGACCAATCTCAACCCTGAACATTCACAAAGAACTTGAGTCGCATTCTGCCATGGCAATATTTCTAAGCTTGCCCTTGTGATATCCCCAGGAGTGAAGCACGTCAACCAGGCCATAAGCTGTGCAAAGGCAGCCATAGAGGCAAAGGTATAAATAGCCTTTCACAGCTGGTGCATGTGGGATTACAAGTAATAACATTTCATCACTGAAGACATTGCACTTCATCGCAGAACCACTCCTGTTGTTTCTCCAAACTGTTTATAAATAGTCCAGTGCTCTCAGAGGGTCAGCTCTCCTAGGTTCCTACCCTCTTGTCAAGAGCTTCTTAAACCTCAATAGTTCCAGTCATGACTGAGTCCCTAGTTAAATCCTGATCTATTTTAAGTAAGTCTAACCCGAAATTCTGTGTCGTAGCATCAAGTCATTTACTGATTATTTGTAGCTAATATGTGATGAATGTTATAATTGGAGGATTATGGGATGCCATGGAAACATACAGCAGGGGACCAAACCTGCTGTGGTCTATATATAAATAAGGGGGGAGCTTTCAGCTCATATGCAGTAAAGTCATGGGATTAAGAGATTTTAATAAGAGGAAATTTAAAGGATAAAAATAAGAGGCCAAGAGCAGAACTTTAAGTAATGAGAGCCAGCATGGCAGACTGAGATGGTGCCAAACAAGGCAGAAGAAAACCAGTTGAAGGATGTCAGGTGCTATAGTCTGACAGTTGTGTGCCCCGCAAATTCATCTGTTGAAATCTTAACCCCCAGGGCAATGGTATTAGGAGATGCAGCCTTTGGAAGGTGATTGCATCATAAAGGCAGAGCTTTTCTGAATGAGATTAGTGCCCTTATAAAAGAGACTCCAGAGAGCTGGCTTGCACTTCCACCATGTGAGGACACAGTGAGAAGTTTGTGTATGAAGAACAGGCCCACACCAGATACCGAATCTGCCAGCACCTTGATCTTGGACTTCCCAGCCTCCAGAGCCATGAGTGGATAAATTTCTGTTGTTTATAAGCTACCCAGTCTATGGCATTCTGTTATAGCAACCCAAACAGACTAAAACATCATGGCAGCCAAACTGGGATATAAATTTTTAAAGTAGGCAATAGATAGCAAATCCAGGCGGTGGCAGGCTAGTTTACTGCCAATCAATACTCCTGCCAAGAACAAAGCAAATCAAAAGCAAAATTGGGAAAAGTGTTTTCAAAAAAATAACTAAAGGCTTTGGAAACTACTCAGTCAGTGAGAGCAGAGAGATCAGGTTTCTAAGGAGAAGGAAAGCACAGAAATGTGAGCCCCACATTATATGTCACTTTTTTGTTTATTTCATTTGCCACTTTGAACTTAGGATCTGAGGGACTGACACACTTAGCAGAGCCTTCAACAGGCTTGTGAGGCTGGGAGAACAAAAACTGGAGTTTAGGGCTAATAAGGATAAGTTTCCTTGGAAAGCACCCCAAGTTTTCAGTTGGGACCCCTGAAGGACAGAACCCTAAGAGTTGAGGGACACGTGAAAGAGTCCTTCTCTCACTAACGCTGAAGCCTGTCTTTGATCAGCTGCAGTAGAACTTCCGGCAGTGATGCAAATGCCCTACACCTGTGCTGTTCAATATGATAACTATGAGCTACATGTGGCTACTGAGCACTTGAAATGTGGCTAGCACAACTTAGGAACTGAATTTCTAATTTTATTTAATTTTAATTATTCTAAATTTCACTTTAAATAGCCACGTTGGGATTGTTTAAGCTGAAGGAGCAACCTCACCCAAGATCTGGCTTATTTCCCGGGGCGACCCACGTCAATGACTGGTTCACACAAGGATCCCAACGCAGGACAGCTCAGAGAAGCCATTTTAGCTGCAGAGCTCCTTGTGGGATTGCCAGGGCTCCACTGGAGCTGCTTCACACCTCAAATTCTCCCTCTGACAATCCCTTCTCTTTCCTCCCTCCCCTCCCTTCCATAAGTATTGATCCCAAGAGCATCCCCTAATAAAAATCCTGCATGCTAATCTGCCAGTCAGAGTCTGGGTCCCAGGAAATCCAACCTATGACATTTGGTCCTTGGAGTAGTCCAAGAAAGCAGATATTATTAATACTATGGGAATTTGGAGCTCAATCCACCCAGCTGGCAATAGGGCCCTGTTACTGCTGGGAGGTGACAGGTAGCCTCTGGCAGAGTAGCAATGCAATTATAAAACCTTTCACTAATTATGAACTGGGATGGGATACTGAAGGAAAAAGTATACATTCGTTAGTGTGATTCAGCACATATTTGAGAAATATGGGGGAATAGTTACCATAAGAACGGTGAAATTGAGTGCCTTTGCAAAGTTTTGATGGATGCACTGGGGGAAAAAATGAATAGCTAAAAGTAATTAAACAGCAATTAAAAGGAAAGTGTGAAAGCTAGAGGGCTTCCTTGGTAGCACATAAAGAGACTTCCCTCTCCTATAGGAAAAGGGCAGAGAAAACTGAGAAGCAGGTCCAGGGCTGAATTATCAGAGTGGCTAAACTCCAAACATGGTTAAGATTCCAACCCAGGCAAGCCTGCTATGCCAAGGAGAGTCCTGATTACAAAATAATGAGCACCTGATACATGGAATGTGCGATACGTTGATAAAACAGCAACACTCCAAACATTCAGAAATGGGCCACTCCTCCCTTAGAAGAGCTAGCACCTGCCCCAACATTTAAAAGGCCATGCAAAGTCCTCCTGCCTAAAAGAAAACAGCACACCCTTCAAGGTCTGGCCCCACCTGCCCTCCTGGCCAGTAGGTTTATATTTAGGCTAAGGCTCAGTCACAACATAACCCACCTGAAGAAGTACTCGGGCTGGTAAGGGGGGGAAGGGCTCTACTTGACCTAGTCAGCATCCTCCCACGACAGCTGGGAGAACATATGTTGGACCGAACTCCCGGGTGCCTGACAGAGGGGCAGAACATAAAGCTGGACAAGGGTGGGTGTAATAATTCTGAATTACTCTCGCGGAATACCGGAGTAATCCCAGGCAAGTCCCCAGGAAATGCTGCAAAGCCTGTTAGGATGGCTCCTAGAAGCAAGCAAAAAAAGATGTCTCATACTAAGTGGAAGAAATGCCAGAGTGTTGTGGGAGGCAGTGGAAGAAGGGAATAATAGACTCTAGAAGTCGACACACTCAAGTGGATCTACCATATAAGGCTGTAGATTGCACCACAGGACTCTGGTCAATAGGACGGCCCAGAGGATACACCACTTACCAAATTCACATGTTGAAGCTCCAAACCCCAGTGTGACTGTATTTGGAGAAAGGGCCTCAAAGGAGGTAGTTAAGTTCAATGAGGTCCCATAAGGCTGGTGCCTCATAAGAAGAGGAAGAGACACAGAAGTGCCTGCTCAGAGGAAAGGGCGGCTGGGGACATAGCAAGAAGGCGGCTATCCCTCCCCAGGCGTCCTGACAGCACGATGATCAGGACGCGGGTCCCTTCAGTGCACGCTGCTGTGACTGAACTGCAAACGTCACCCTGCTCAGGGCTGGCTGCGGCCAGCTGGGGAGAGGCCTGGCCGGGATTCAGGAAGTCTTAGTTTAAGCTCAAGCTCTGCTACTTCTTGTCTGTGTGACCTTAATCTCTCTGTGTTATTTAATCTGTGTTATTTAATGTCTATGAATTTCTCCTTCCTTATCTATAAAATGGAGATTACAATACCTACCTTGTATGGTCGTTGTGAAGATTAAATGAGATAAGGTAGGTAAAGCATTCAGCTCAATGTCTGTAACACAGGGAGGGCTCAGTAAATGGAATCTATCATGTTTGAATAATCAAAATAAAGAATTATATATTAACCATGATTCTTCCATAAGGGATCAAGCAGCTTTTGCCTACAATGGAGGCACCAAATCTCCCATCAGAAAGAACATAAGCCCTAACACAGTCAGAGATGCTGGGTGAAGGCCCTTCCAGGGCAATCCTACAGCCTTGTGCTTTGGGAAGTACTTTTAAGTACCTCCCCCACCTTTTTTCTTTTTCTTTGTAAATTGAAAAGACTGCAGCATTTGGGCACAATTTCCCCTGTTTCTGCACTTATGTCACGCTCATGATGTGCATTTTCTGGTTGTTATGTGACTGAGGTTTTGCACTACTGCACTGTGTTTGGGTTGGACGTCCTGACCTGCGTGCAGCACAGAAAGTCTCCTCTAAGCAGCTGGTTCACCATCCAGATCTTCAAAGGAGGAATCAGAAGCCAAGAAAAGATGCCCTGGAAGTTGCATCAGTGGCTTAGGGAAAGAATTTGAACATCGTAAGAG
Organism: Cheirogaleus medius; assembly: GCA_008086735.1. NCBI lineage: Eukaryota > Metazoa > Chordata > Mammalia > Primates > Cheirogaleidae > Cheirogaleus > Cheirogaleus medius. Next base: position 71,139,523 of record VBSM01001124.1, read on the forward strand.
GGGTGGGAAGGGAGAGAAGAATCTTAGAGCAGATAATCTACGACCTGGGGTGAATCAGCCTTGTCTTTGGGAAATCACACTTGGTTCTTTATCTACTCATGTTGCCATTGTGCTCCCCTAGTTTCTATTCATTTCTGTCCCAAAAACCTGTCCTGATTCAACTGCGCTCAGGCCCAACAAGAAGAGTGGAGATCAAGGTTGTGCCCAAGACTTAAATGGGAAGCAGAGCCCTCCTGAGGCACAGTGGGCAGAGGCCACGCTGGCCCAAGGGACTGATGTTTTTTTTAAGTACCAAGGCTTGGCTAATTGTGGGGTTTTATCTGTGTGCTGCTTTTCACTGTGTTGCTTAATACAGAAGGGAGTATGATTTTGTAAAGAGGAATTTTTGAACCTGATGAGCTAACCAAGGGGGAAAAAAACTTTTTCACAAATAGAAGGGTTAATTCATCAACTTTGGCAGAAAGTACCAGCTGGCTACTACAAATATAAAGTGCTTACTATGTGCTAGGCTTTGTTCTAAGGGCTTTGCATAAATTAAATATTTTAATCTTCACAACTGCCTAAGGAGAAAGATAGTATTCTCATCTCTATTTACATAGGCGAAAACTGAGGCACAGAAAGGGTAAACAGTTGCCCCAAGGTTAAACAGCAAGCATGTGACAAAGTCAAGATTCAAACCCAGGCAGCTCGTCTCCAGGACCCAGACTCTTAACAGCTGCACGATGTCATCTCTTAGAAAAAGTGCGGAAAAAAAGTAAGATCTCCTTTTTCATCTACGGAGAAAAATCAATCGGAACCCCATGTGCTGCAGGCTGTCCGCTCTCACGCTGCCTCTCTCAACAGCACAAGCAGGGAAGTGGGTCAGAGCTCCTTGGGGGCTGAGTGGTTGTGTTTTAGGCTGAAATGGAGCAGAACAGGATGAAAGCCCATCACTAGAGCTGGCAGTGTTGCTTCTCAGCAGGTCAGGGCCAGGCAGAGCCAGTACGGGGTGGGGGTGGGTTTAGTCCAAATGGAAGCACTTCACCCCACTCCCCTCTCTGCTCACTGTGCACCAGCCAGAGCCCCCCAGGCGCCAAGAAGAGCAGCTGCAGAAACGGTTGGCCTTCATTTATGAGGGGATTTTGCTTTTTAATTAAAAGACTGAGCACTTGTGCTTGTTTTCATTAACCATCCTTCAGACAGCAAGATGCTCGCTGCTCCAGGACCCGGAGAGGAACAAACAGGAACCCAGTTACAGAAGGGCAGAGGCAATCCAAGTCTAGGCTGCACACAAAGCCCTGTAAGCTCCAGGCCCCTCCTGCCAGGAACACGTTCCCCCACCAGGGCCAGTCCGACCTTCCTACGTCCCTGTCAATCCTACCTCTTCCCCTCCGCCCAGGCTATTCACTCGCCCAGGACGCCTCCAAACCCCACCTCCCTCACTCAACCTTCTCTACTCACAATGTCCAGCTCAAATGCCATGTCCCTGCCACCCCCATCTAGAGGTGACATCTCTCGCTCAGCTCCCATGGCATTAGGTGTCCTCTGCCACGGCACGACCACATCCTACTCTTATGTTGCGCTCACTGGGGCCCGTGTCTTCCCAGAACTGACCCGCAGGGAGATGCACCTTCCTTCCTCCGTGGCAGGCAGGGAGGGCGTTATTCTCTGCGCTGACAGAGGTGAGAGAACCCAGGACCAGAAGGAGGGAACTTGCCCAAAGCCACATGGGCAGTGAGCAATAGAGATAGTCCTAGCGCCAGTCCCTTGGACTTCCTAGTGTGCTTCACTGAACACTTTACCCCCACATGGATGCCAAGTTGGGGCGGGGGTTGTGCACTCTCCTTGTGAACTTTACCCCTAAAACTCAGTATGACTCACAAAGTCTGAGTGATATGTTCCCATTTACAACTGCCAACCCCCCTCTCCGTCTTCTCTCCTCATCGCACACCCACCATGCCAGCTTGCACGTGTTTCTCTGCCATGGGAAACCCCCTCCTCTCCAGCTCACAACCTCAGTATCTGTTGTGCCTTCGCCTGGATTTTCTCCTGCCCCCCAGCACCGCTCTTCTCCTCGCAGCCCCCAGCCAGTCCTCATCTCATCCTAAAGAACACATCCTCACAAGGTGCTCCTGGCCCGAAACAGGCGAGGTCTACCCATTTCACAATCTCGAAGCTCCTTTATGTGCTTGATAGCATAAAGCATATATTGTGGTTATATATTTACTTTTGCTATAATATATTTAATGTCTGGTTCACCCACTATATTGGCTACATTGTATAAATCGAGTCTGCACCTACTTCCTTCATCCTGGCAGCCTTGTTCGTGGTATTGTGCCTGCCAGGCATCTACTTACCTATTTGTACACACACACACACACACACACATATTGAATAAACAAATGAAAAACAAGACACATTTTAAAATTGTCTTGAATTAGATAACCTTGAAAATTCCTTTTACTCTTGGAATTCAATGAGAACAACTTTTTAGACAAGAGGGGAATCTCACCTTCTATTCATTTGGAAAAAGTCCTCCAAGGGAAAATTAGCTTTCCTTATCTCGGCTGACAAGCAGGGGGTCAAGGGGCCTTCCAGGTTTAGCTGTGCCATCTGTGGAGGGGGTGCCTTGGTCCATGTCTCGGAAAGTGGGAGATAAAGACGTGGAAAGGTGCTTCTTTCATTTGAGGGAGAAACAGACCGGTCGGAGGCGGCCAGCAGAGCAGCCTTTGGAACGAGCCAAGAGCAAATGGGCTTCTAAATGCCCCACAGCTGCAGAGGAGGCGTCCAGATGGGTTCTCTCGAAAGTTGAAGCCCCAACAAAACTGCTCTTCTTGCCATTTGCTTAACTCACCCACAGCAGAAAACAAAAAAAAGCTTCCCAGCTTTGTTTTGATGCACTCGATTGAAAACAAATATTGGACCCAGCTGTCTCCAGTCTCAGATTTAAGAGATGAAATCATGACCACAGAATGGATGTATCTCTCACCTTCAGCAGCCTCTGCTTCTAGCCCAGTAGCTACCCAAAGAATCCGAATGAATTCACTGAATGTATGTTCTGGCCCTTAAAAAGTGAACTAAAATGAGATATATTCAAAATACTAGACTGAATTGGCTGTGCTACTAACTAGTTAATTGGCCTTGGACAGATCCTATAGCTTTCCTGAAAGTTGGCTTCTTAATTTACAAAGTGAGGATTAAAATATTTTATATGAATTGTCTTTCCCACAGAATTATATCAAGGACCAAGCACACTCAGAAGCAGTACAAGGTCATGGTCTAGAGACAAGCGGGCTTGGGTTGAATCTTGGTGCTACCACTTGTTAGCTGTGTGACTTTGGACAAGTCATTTAACCTCTCTGGGCTTCAGTGTTCTCATCTATTAATGCAAATATAAAAAGTATCTACCTATCACAGCAAAGGCTATTGTCAGTATTAAATAAGAAAATGTATTAATATATAAAGTGTTTAGTGCATGACTGGCACATGGTAGGAGCCCAAGAAATTATAGAAGCAGTAGCAATATCTGTATTAATGTCCTTAAGATAATGTAAACTATAAAATCACTATAACATGTAAATACAGTCAAGATCATCATGATTATTTGCCAGGTTAAACCTCTATCACTTTTTGATCTTACCTTTTACTATACTTTCACAGAACACCATTCCTATATTGTATATTTGGAACTTAGCTATACTCCCCCAGATATTTTCTCTGATGGTTTTGGTTAGTTAGAAACAAATGTGGCTCACTCAGGTCACACCTCCTTGGCTGGAAATGGGGGGTGGACGTGAAGTGCAGGGTGGAGTCACCTAATCCAGGTTCCCCTCTGCAGGTCTAGGGACTTTATTTGGAATTCATTCCCAGAACTGAGCAGTCTCTCAGGGACTGACACCAACCTCCTCCCCCAACACACACACATAGAAAAAAAGTACATGATTATAAGTAATCCTAAATTCTAGCACATTCCTTAGAGTTGTAAATGATAGGCTTACCTTTAGTGATAAGAAGATATGACAGCATATCACAACCAGGGCCCCCCTCACTGGATGGAAAACTTGGATGGTGCCTGGCATGAAATAAGTGCTCAATAAATATGTGTTTAATGAATAATGTGGTTATTATTAATGAGAAGATTGTCAGGGTATCAGTTATATATCACCACAATAATGCTGCAAAGCAAGCTCCTCAAAAGCCTCAGTGACACACCCAAGGCATTTATTGCTTTCATACACCAGGTCAGCTGCAAGTAGGTTGGGTGGCTGTTCCATCCTGGATACCAGTGGGTCCCATCAGTGGAAAAGCTGGAAAGCAGGGGCCGGGTTTTCTGGTGCCGAGCCCAGTATGCTCATAATAACCCCAGGTTCTCCCAGGTCCCCTTTAGTGCTAAGATTCTGTGTTAGTGGTAGAATAGATGGAGGAGGAGGACCCACAATATGCACATGCAAACACAAGCTTCCCCGTTGTATACGGGACTAGTCAAAAATTCCAGTGAGCTGGACCAGGCCTGAAACAAGCTCTAGCACAATTGCTGAGTTCTAGGAGGCAGAATTTGGACCAGTGTTATTAATGGGCTGGATTTAGTGATGGGCCAGGGAATGGGAAGGACTCCACTGGGGGGAGGAGTGTTTGCCTGCAAGAGGCAAACTATCCACCTTGGCCACTGCACGAGAAGCCATTTGCTTGGCACATGCATGTGTAACTTCCCAAGAGAGTGTTCCAACACACAAGTAGGAAACATTCAGGTGGTGAGTGACTTAGTACATACCTCTGAAAGCCTGGAACCAGGGCCCAGAATGGTTTCCCTAGGCTCAAAATTGCAGTTACACACACAAACCACTGGAACTGAATTTGTTTTAAAAGATCTTGTGGAATTCAGTCAAAGTACCATCTATTTCCTCTTCCTAGCTCCAGATAATCAGTTGGGGGAAATTTTTCAATCTTTACTGGTCAGTTGACATAGAAAGAACCTGAATAAAGAGGCAAAAGTCAGCCTGTCTTCAAGACCATTCCACCTTTAGGGGCATCTATGTTACATAATTTGAAGATGTAAAATTGTCACTATTCCTTATGATTCATTCATTCATTCAATAGACATGTATTGAGCCATATGTGACAGCTATTGGACTAGATATTAGGGTTGAAGAATGAATAAGCCACAGTCCCTAACCCAAAGAGCTTTTTTTTCATAATGGGGAAAAATAACCACAAAAATTATAAAAACATTATAATGAGTATATATGCTATATGACAGGAGATTAAAAATGAGCTCCAAAGAGGAGGAGGCATTGGAGGTATGTCCTGAAGGAAAAAGGACTTCTAAGCAGAGAACATGCAAGCTGTGTGGATTGGCTCATTCAAACTTCTTCCCCTCATCCTTCTAGGGAAGACTGGAAAGCTGGAATTCACATTGTACAGACTCCCTTGCAGCTAAGGTCTGAATACAAATTAGATTCCAATAATTATATGTATTTGAGTGGGATTTGAAAGGCAGAAATAAACTAAAACAACCTATCTGCTCTCTTTTATATTGCTTCTGTTGGTAAGAAAGTTCTTAGTAGCATTCCAGGGTCTAATTTCCAGCGTTGTGTCTTTACATTTGAAATGGGAGCAGAGGTCCTTGAATCCAGAAAGCTCCCTGGCAGTCTCAGAAATAGAAGCTCCCCTGTGAATCAATTTTATGATGATTTGGGAGTAATTCCTTCCAATGATTTTGTTAGCACTGAATTCCTTATACTAAATGCTTTTCTACTTTAAATACATAAATTGATTTCTATTTCCTGCACTCAATAGTTACTTGTTTGGAATTTGGAAACAAACAAAGGCTTAAAGATGGGAACTTGAGATTTGTTATCTGAGCTTAGTGGGTTTGAAGACAGGGACAATGCGATTACCATTTGAGGTGAGACTCATGATTGTGAGGGAAGGACTTCCTGGCTATGGACTGGAATCCAAGCATAACATAGTAACCTCACTGAGATGAACAGGTAGAGGGGCTGGAATGTGTGGAGCAGGCACTGGAGTGGAGAAAGCTGTACAAATCGTGGAGGGGACGGCTGGGCTGTACAAGCAAAAGGCGAGTCTACATGAGGCTTGCCACAGAGGGTAGAATAGAGATATTACAGGTAGGGTGGTGTCCAGGAAGTTGAAATTCTGGTCCAGGGAGAGAGGAGCAAGACCTCAGTAGCACCCTCCCTGGGCAACAAGCTGAGAAAACAGAAGGGCCCTGATTTAGGTTTAAAGGCCACAAGCCACAGTAAGGCCTACACTAGACAAACTCTAACAGATCCCAAAATCCAGATATGATAAGATCTACAAACAGAGACAGAGTTTAGAGATTAAATCCCCCAAATTCTAGGGCTTGAGAAACATGTTGGGCTTTTTTTTCACAGATTAATCTTACAAAACACAAAACCAAATCAATACAAGTTCAAGGTGACCAAATATTAATTGAGCCACTTCCAAAAAAATCAATCTATTTCATCCATTTTGTTCAACAAAAGGTTCAAAAGTACTAGACATACAAGAAGCAGAAAATACAGAAATATGATCTTTAGTGGAGGAAAAAAAAGTCAATTGAAAACCAAACCTGAACTAGCACAGATTTATTATTTAGTAGATTAAAACTTTAAAGCCAGTAATATAAATATGCTCATTGAATTAAAGGAAAATGTAATACAAATGAATGAACAGATAGGGAAACATAGCAAAAAATTTAAAAAGAAAAAGAAAGAAAACTAGATTAAAGAGCCAAATGGAAATTCTAGAATTGGAAACTGAGACAAAGTAGTTGAATGGACTTAGTAGCAGATTGAAAATGCAAAAGAAAGATTTGATGAACCTGACAATAGGTCAACAGAAATTCTCCAATCTAAGGAGCAGAGAAAAAAATATTGGAGGGGGCAGTGCATATAGGAACATATGGGACAACATCACATGTGTACTAAGAGTCCCAGAAAGAGATGAAAGTAAAAATAAGGCTGGAAAAAAAACATTTCAAGAAAAAATGGGCCAACAAATAAAAAGCAGGAATTTTCAGAGCCTGTAATAAGCTAAAAATTAAGTATCTATAAAATATTCAAAAGAGCAACCTAAGCAGAGTCTGCCCAATGCATTTGACCCTAGAACCTTTGTACCAAGAAACACATCACAGAGCTATGCTCTGTAGAATTCACTTTGGGAAACATCACCCTAGATATTGAAAATGCAGCGCAGGCACTTCTTAAAGATATAAATGATCCTGGCCTCTCAGAGGGTGATAATATTCAAGGAGTGAGTGACAGTTACAACAAGAATACTGTAGGAGGCCAGGGGAGGACACAGAAAGAGAAGTTGAAGGAACTAAAGACAAATGACCTCCACGTGTCCTAGTCCTGGCCTTGAGCCAGGACCAACGGACTCTGCTTAATATCTCCAGGCCCACAAACACCACTTAGTGTGAGCAGCCCCAGGAGCCCCAAGGGAAATCTGGGTTCAAGATTCAGAAAACTCATTTTCACTAAAGGAGATAGGAACATTGGAGAAGTGTCAAAATCCAGGTGGAGAGGATTGCTTTGTGTTTTCATTTCATTTTCTGTAAGTGACAGAATTGTAGGAAAAACCATTTGATATAAGAGAAATAGCATGAAACCACAAATCACAGGTCCCTGGATCACAGCTGAGTCTGACCAACACTTTCTGTGTGACAAATGAAAGAATCCAGAGGATAGTAAACAGAACACACTGCAAAATGTAAGACAAAAACTCAAGTAATAACTAAGAGACAATGTCATGTGATAGCCTGCACAATAAAACCTGCAAATACATAGCCTTTTTATTTACAGAGATCTTTATGACAACCCACAAGGGATGTGCTATCTTTTCCATTTTACAGAAAAAGAAATCGAGAGTTAGGGAAGTACTCTGAATTTCCAGAGTCCAGGCGATTAGTTCACAACAGGAATGAGACTCAAATGAAGCTCCTTCCTCTTAGTTAACCCATAGCCCCAAATGACAGAACCAGCCAAGGCTAATCCATGGCAAAACTGTAAAAAATGTATGCATTTTCCCACTTATTTTGCCATGTTCTTCTCCTCACCCCAGTTCCCCTCCACCACCACCCATCCATATTCCCTTCCTAGAAATTACCTTAATCTAGGAGCTGCATTGCCAATTGCACTGGCAATGGCATTGCCACTGCAAATACCTATAGTCCTTAACACAGGAGAATCCCACAGTCCTCAAATGCCCTGAGCCTGGTTTGGAGAGGAACTCTAATTTGCTCCTAATTTGAAGCAAAGCAGCTGCATTGCTTCAAATTAGGAGTACAAGGTGTGTATTCCCCTTCCCCTACCTATCCCCTGTGAGTCAAGCTGCTACAGCACAGTGCCATCTTGAGACCAGAGACACCTCTGGAGTGCACCCTGCCCTGGAGGCCAGTAGCCACTGTACCTCTCCAGCACTGGAGCTCTATCTTCATCAAGCCAAGTCCACATGGGTGACTAAGGGCCAGGATCCCAGCTGCATGGAGTCTGGGCCCAGGATCAGCTGTGACTCTGGTACTGCAGAGCAGTGAAACCAACCCCTGCCACCTGTACTTACAGCTGGAGGAATAGTTTGGCAATCTCACGCAGGGCAAACCCACTTTGGAGCTGGCCAGACCACTGTGTGGGAGAGGTCCCTGAGCCACAGAGCATCTGATATGGCCCTAGTCTGGCAGAGGGCTATAAGCCCACACTCAGGACCTGAGAAATAGCCCCACAGTGCCCCCCAAGCCCAGAGACACACCCCTGGCCAGCCCAAAGGCCCCAATCCCACAATCAAGGCATAAGAAACAGCTCCATGAGCCACCCAGGCAGACAACACCGAGGCTTGAGATCCCTGAAGAAAATGGTTCTCCTCCAAAATCTTTGCGAATTTTTTTTTTTTACTTCAAATGAGTAAGCCCTAAAGGAGGAAATACAACTCACCACAAGCCAGTGTGGTTCTCAACCCAATCAGACCCAGTAGCCTCCCTCTCTCTTTTCTTTTATTTTTAATTAACAAATAATAATTGTGTATATTTATGAAGACACAAGGCCAGTGGCTAGAAAGCCAGTGGAACACAGGTGAAAGCATTGACCAAAAGATTCAGTATTGTAATGACGTAAATTATCCACACATTGATCTAAAGATTTAAAGCCATCCCAAATCCCAGTCGGTTCTGCAGTAGAAATTGATAGTTGATTCTATTATACCATTTATATGGAAATGCATGAAGCCAAAGTAAACAAGAAAACTTGAATACGAACAAAATGGAAAATCTTAGACTACAGATTACCAAGTTTACAGTAATTATGATGGCATGATATTGGTACAAGGGTAGAAGAGAGACCAATGGAACACAATAGGGAGTCCAAACATAGACCATACACATACAAAGTCACCTGACATAAGGCAAAGGTGACACTACAAAGCCATAAGCATAAGGTGTTTTGTTCTGTTTAATAAATGATATTGGGATTGTAGAATATCCATGTGAAGAAAAATAAAATATCTTGACCCCTACCTCACACTGTGAACAAAAATCAATTCCAGATGAATTCTAGATCTAAATGTAAAAGATAAAACAATAAAGCTTCCAGATGACAATATAAGCATAGCCCTGGAGGAAGCCATGTTTTCTTAAACAGAACACAAAAGCAGTAACAAGTAAGTAAAAGATTGATAAATTGAACTTTTCTAAGATCTAAAACTTTTTTAAAATCAGAAATCACCACTGAATAAGACATTTGCAGTACATACATCTAACAAAGGGCTCATATCCAGCATACGGAGAGAACTCCTAATCAATAAGAAAGACACAGATAACCCGATAGGATGTGACTAAAAGATTCGAACAAGCACTTCACAAAAAGGATATCAAAATAGTCAATAAACACATGAAAAATTCTACACACCATTGGTCACACAGAAATACAAATTAAAACCACAGTAAGATACCACTACACACCTACCAGAATAGTTAAAATTTAAAAATACTGACGAGGATGTGAAGCAACTGAAACTCTCTTACACTGCTGTTGATGTGAGTTTAAATTAGCAGTCACTTTGGAAAACTGTTTGGAAGTGCTTACAAAAGCAAACAGTACCCTGTGACCCTAATAAATTCCGTGCTTAGGTATATATCCAAAAAAACAAATACATGTATGCACCAAAAGGCATAGCATAGAATGTTCAAAGCAACATTATTCACGATAACCCAATATTGGGGGAAAAAAGTCCAACAATAGCCAAATAAATAAATTGTGACATACTCACATAGTAGTAAATGATGCAAGAATGAAATTGTACATTTGCTACATACAAAAACCTAAATAAATCTAATAACTATAATATTGAACCAAAGAAGCTAAACATAAAATAGTAGATACTATATGATTTCATTTATATAAAATCAAAAACAGGTGAAGATATTTGATGATGAATGAGAATAGTGATTAATTTTTTTGTGATAGTGATTAGGATGCTGTTTTGGTTACACAGGTGCATTCGCTTTCTGAAAACTCATCAAAGCTGTACACTTATGATTGGTGCACTTTTCTACATGTATATTATGCTTCCTTAAAAAGCTTATTTAAAAACAAGTGATATCCAAGATCACTGGATGAACTTTCAGGGACCTACCCTTGGCAATGCACAGTGGTGGGGAATAAGGTGTCTTTTGTCAATGCAGACCAAATCCTTACTATGGACTGGGAAGTCTCCCCACCCACACACAGCACCATCCACCATCCCTCCACAGAAGAAGTGAGAGCAAGGTCAGTGTGGTCTGATGGGCAAGGAGGTTGGAGAGGAGAGTTAGGTCCAGGAGAACAGATTCCAGGATCTCAGTGGTCTGGAGACTCTCTGGTGCCCCCTAGCAACTGGTTGAGAACTGAGGATCATTATTGTTTCCATGTCTAAGGTGGGAGAAGGGTACCCACCACCAACTGCCACTGAATCAGTAGAGATCTGACTCTTTCTCCACTACATGACCTCTGGCAAGCAGCACCCCCAGTTCCCCACACCCTGAAATGGCTCAAAATCATTATTAGGAGGTAGTGACTGAAAGGCTAATTTCAACACATGGAAAACTATTTGGGGATGTCAGAATGTAATATGTAAATTGTAAATTTTCAAAATGAAGAAAGAAAGAAAGCATGAAAGTTGAGGATTCCTTGTAACTCATAAAGAAGAGAGACCATGATTGAGCTCCACACTACCTTTTATTGTGTAGCTCCTCTGGTCTCAGTTCCACCTGGTCAAAAGAGCTCTAAATCTTATGGAGGTTGTGTGATAGTCTCTTTCTTTGTACCTAGTTTGTTAAATTCTAGAGAAGGAGGCTTAGGAGGATCCTTTCCACTCTTTTCCCAGAGTAAGGTTGCATGTAGCTGTGTTCTCCTCTTGCCCCATAATGAGAGATGAAGGTATTCCATTCCTTGACAATAAGGGGAGCTGGGGAAGGAGAGTTCCTCATTATTATGACTAAGTCCCTCCTTTTTCCAAATGCACAGAAGGAAACACATACACAACTCCGACAAAGTTCTCAGTGCTTACAAACTCAAAGACTTGATGGGATCAATTAAAGAAAGTGAGAGGGTAGGAAATCAGGTGACATGAATCTAGTCAACTGGATTGTGGTGGGACAGGTGAGCAGTCCTGCCAAAAAAAAAACAAACAAACCCTATTATGGTCTGAATGTTTGTATCCTCACAACATTTATATGTTGAAACCTAATCATCAATGTGATGGCATTAGGAGGTGGAGCCATTGGGAGGTGATTAGGTCATGAAAGCTAATCACCTGGTGTTTAGGATTAGTGCCCTTATAAAAGAATCCCCAGAGGTCTGCCTTGTCCCCTTCACCATGTAAGGACACAGTAAGAGGGTGCCATCTATAAACAAGAAAGTGAACCCTCACAAGACACTGAATCTGCTGGCACCTTGATCTTGAACTTCACAGCCTCCAGAACTGTGAAAAATAATTTTCTGTTGTTTATAAGCTACCTGGTCTATGGTATTTTGTTATAGCAGCCCAAATGGACTAAGACCTGTCCCCTGCCCCACAAAATAAGTCATCTCTATCTCTTTGGATGAGGACACTAACACAGACACACACCACAAAATAACACAGGTGTGGTCTGCTGGTCTACCCTAATGGCCATGCCCTAAACACTGCAATTTCCTGTGTTATTAATATTTCCAGGGCTGAGTTGTTCTTTGGGAAACCAGGAAGGCTTTGTAGAAGTTCCAGGACTTGAGTCATCTGAGTAAGACTTTCACAGCCTGTGTTCTACACTGGACTTTTCTGACTGCTGCCCAAAAAGGAAGTGGATGATTCTCTTCACAGTGGGACTGCCGGCTCTCTCCTTCCAATCCATTAAGCATGGCGTGGAGCCGTGTAACTTTGCACATGCTGTGCTGTTCTGTATAAATAGGGACCATCCATCAGAAATGTCACAGACAGGAAGTCAATGAAGTTTCTACAACCAATTTACAATCAGGATCTGCTATGAAATACACGCATAAAATGCCTTAACAGATTGAGAGGATGTGAAATACACATTATGTATGGCTAATGAAGCCCTGTTAAATCCGAGGGATGGAGCACAGAGAAGAGAAAGTGGTAAATGTACAAAAGGGAGGGAACAAACAGTGAAAAGCAGGTGGGGTCTTTATTCACATTTGGAAATGAAAAACAACAGTGTGGCAAATAGAAACAGAGTAACAATGTTCCATTTTTTTCCATTCTGCCAAGTCAGCAAGCCAGGGGCACTCTTGCAAATAAATGTTCTTCTTGATACTGAATTTATTACTGCTAGGCTAAAACGTATAAAAATTGAAGATTTCTATTTAGCAGAAAATAAATTTAACCAAGTAGATAGCAAAGCAGATTTTCTGAGGCTGGGCTGTCAACTTGCCTCAAACTTGTCCTGGAAGATTCACTCAAAAGCATAAAATTTTGACTGGGGTTCAGAGGCATAGTTTCATTTTTATTATAGAAGCTTCAAAACTATCCTTCTAGGCCAAGGAAAAGATTTGTCCATCATCCTCATCATAGACATCCCTATTACAGAGGTCCAAGACATGGCCTTGCATAACATAAAGATTCAATACTTTTCAATTACCTTAATGAAAGGCCAGCAGGATCTTTCTTTCCATATTTATTGATGCAAAGGAAAGATATGTAAATGCCAATAACATCCTCATCAATATCATTATTGTCATCACCACCATCATCACCCCAGTTGATATTTAACTAGGACTGATTTTATGCTAAGTACAAAAGTGATTACACAGAGGGTGAGTACTGTTATATGCCCACTTTACAGATGGTAAAACCTAGACTTAGATTAAGTATCAACTTAGCAGTAGACTTGAGATTCCAGCACCATCTTTCCAAGGCAAGACCACCAAGAACTGTAGTCACTGGATCTTCTGCCATTAATTAAGGGCATTTATAAGACCCTGCAGTGGGTTAGTTGTCCACTTCCTTCTCAAAAGTCTCTGAAACATAGACTCTCTCCTTCTTAGCCCATTCCTACAATAATGCCCATCCCAGTCAAGAATGAATCAATCAAATAAACTTTTTCCAAGCATATAACACTGATAATATTAGCTAACTCTACTGAGTGCTATCTGTATGCCAGGCATGTGATAGTCATTTTGTATGGGTTATCTCACTCATTTATCACACAGGAAGTAGCTACCATTATTAATCAACATTTCACAGGTGAGTAAACTGAGACATATAAAACCAGACATACACGAACATAATTGGCAGAGCTGGAATCACTCTCCTCCTGTTCTCTCCTGAACCCACCACAGTCGGTGTCTCTCAGCCCCTGTTCGACTGAAACTGCTCTTGCCACTGGGCCAAGGACTGCCACACAGCTCAGTCTCATGAGTAGTGTATGCTCAGTTCTCTTATAAGCAGATTTTCATATACTTGATCACTCTTCCCTTCTTAAAATTCTTTCTTTAATGGTCTCCCATCATTCTTGATTCTTTTCCTAGTCATTAGCTGGCCCTGCTCAGTCTTCTTTGCAGGTTCCTCCTCACCTCCCTGACTCTAAATGTTGGAGTACCCTGGGTCTCATCTCCTTCCTGCTCTATCTAACTCACTCCCTTGGCCATCTCATCCATGCACAGAGTTTTAAACCCCATCTGTAGGCTGGCAATTCCCAAATTTGTTTCTCCATCCAAGAGTTATTCTCCAAAATTCTTAATAGTGTAGCCAACTGATGTCTACTAGTTATCTCAGATTTGTACAGCAGAACTCGTACTGTACTCACAAATAGATCCTCACAAATAGATCCTCCCCCCAAAGTCTTTCCTTCTCAGTATATAGCAACTCCATCCTTGGAGTTTCTGGAGACAAACACCTTGAGAGCATCTTTAACTCCCCTATTTCTTTCATATCTCATGCACCATCCACTAATAAACACTTTAGGCTCCACCTTCAAATTATAATCATAATTTGACCATTTCTTACCACTCTACTATTTTCACCCTGTACCAAGGAACCACATGGATGACTATAATGCAATAGCCTCCTAATTGGCCTCTTTGTCTGCTGTTCCTCCTCCCCCAAGTCTGCCCCAAGAGAGCAGCCAGAGTGGTAGCTTATGACACCAGTTGCCCCTGATGGGCCATGCCTTCTGGTAACCATACCTGCATGTTGTCCCACGCGGGCTCTGGGCTTGGCAATGTGACTTAGCACATAGGATGCAAATAGAAGCTTAAGAAATGAGAGCTCTCTAGAAATGCTGCCATCATCCCAGAAGGAAGCCCAGCCTGGTGTAGCCTCCTTGAGGAGGAAAGACCACATGGAGAGAGATGGCCAGATGTCCCAGTAATTCCAACAGAGCCCAGCCTCAAGCCAGCCCTTCAGCTGATGTGGCCACCCAAGTTGGGTCAGGTGAAATGGGCAGACAACTGCCCAGTCAACCCACAGGCCAGGGAGAAACAATAAACCACTGCTGTCCTGAGCCTCTAGCAACAGCTGACATACAATCCCTTCAAACAAGCCTGTGCAGTTCATTCCTGTGTTCAAAACCCTTCAGTGGCTTCCCATTTAACTCAGGCAAAAGCCACAGTTCTTACAACAGCCTCCAGGGCCCAGCACATTCTGCCCTACTGCCACTTTCTGGTATCATCCCCGACACTGCCTGCTCCTCCTCAGCATGGTTGCTCCTGCTCTTCCTTGAGTTCACAAGGCACAGGATGCTCTTTCTTCAGACACTCCTATGGCCTATTTCCTCATTTCCTCCTGACTGGAGGTTTCCCTTGAGAATCCATATAAACAACTCCATACCCTCCCCCATCCTCCCTCCCCTGCCCTGGGTGCTGTCTCCTTGAGCATCTGTCACCACTGTTCCACTACACATTCACCAAGTGCCTGTCTATTGTTGGTTTCTCCAAGTAGAATGTGAGCTACGTGAAGTCAGGGAGTTTGACTTTTTTCTTCTCTACTGTATTGTAAGTGCCTAGAACAATGCCTCAGTCATGGTAATGATCAATATTTGTTGAAGGAAATGAATGAATGAACTCAGAGTCTAATACACCCCCTTACTCCACATCCAACAGATCACGAGAAACCATTCCACCATCCACGTGGCCTTTACCTAAGCTTAAATTCAACATACTCGCTCAATCCGTAGCAATCGAAAGAGTCCTGCTCCTGAGAAGTCCATAATCTAGACTAGCATGAAAGTATGACATGTGACTACCCCCATGATGATGTGTAAGGTGCTAAAATAGGGAAATATAATGGGATGTTTAGGAGCAAAACGTGGATTTCCCCCCACTACTGTGAATCAAAAACCTAGAGTCTTTAAATTACAACTCATTTCTTGAAATTATAAAGTATTAACAGAAACTTTTAGAATGATTCTTTCAAAGCTATCTCAGGGATCAATCATGATTTTCCAATTCTCTTCAAGTAAGCAATCTGGTTTTTAAAGCTCATACATGTTCCCTTAATAGATTTGTGCGCCTCCAAACACAGGAAACGTGAGTGGGAGTGTTTGGTCACCAAAGATGAAAAGTCAATTTCACATCACAGAAAGAAAATCATTTCCCAAGAAGTTACACAAGTCAACAAACAACAATATTCAAGCCTCTGGAACTGGCTTGTCCAAGGAAATAACTCCTGAATTTAAGGAGGGAAACAGCCCGAAGAGATTGGAGTGAAGTCACCTGTCTAGAAATTGACAAGACCATGACAAAATATCGAAGTCAAGTTCTCAAGCTTTGCAAGGTTAACAGAAATGTCTGTATAGATTGCAAACTTCAGGCCACTGGATACTGTTAACTTCTCCAAAATGCATAAAAATCCTGTCAATTATAAACTAGTGAGCTTGACTTCTATCATAAAATCTGTCAGATGAAAATGAGAAACTTCTTTACAAGCCCAGTATTAAATATGACTTGTCAAATCAGTTATGTCCCGAGCTTGCCAATGGCAATGAACTTGTGGCCCTGTAGTTTGCCATGTGTATGCTCAATAAGGCTGCAAGACAGAAATGTGAAAACCCAGTTGTAGACAACTACAGAACATGTTTGATGACTTTTGTTTCCTTGCATATCTCTCCTGATGAAAGAAGGTTTCCTGCCCTACTCAGCTCCTGTGGTTCACTTGGGGCTCTGTGGGTGGGCATGGGGCCCATCCCATCCAATCCCTAAATTCCATCCCCCCAGCAACAGTAATTGCTGCAGTTTTTATCTCAGGATGTGATGCAAATCCACCCAGTGAAGTCAATCCTGAGACTTTTGCTGGAACTACTGAGAAAAGGGCTCTCTCTTATCTCTGAATTTCTAAACCAATAGAATGAATATAACCTGAGAAAAGAAGTTGTATAAAAATAAAGAACATGAAAGGACACAGATCTGAGAGATGTGGTGAGAGGGACAGAGGGAAGAGTCCCTGATCCCACCCTAACTGAAGTTAGATCCACCCCTGGTTCTCTGCCATCATCCAGTAAAGTCTCCCTTTTTTTTC
>VBSM01001124.1:71161328-71177701 GCA_008086735.1 Cheirogaleus medius
CTCTAGCCATATCAAATGATTGGCAATTATTCGAATGCTCCCCACAGTCCATTATCTACCTGCTATTGCAAAGGCTGATCGTTCTTCCTAGATAAAGGTTCCTTCCCTTCTTGGTCTGGCACTCTCATGCTTATCACACAAGACTCATAAAAAGCATTTCCAAGGCTCAAATATGGGTCTTTTGTCTCCCAGACAGGTCCTTATGCCAGTACACCTGGCTTTTCCAGAATGCCAGGCTGCTGCCAAGCCGAGTGTCCACTCTGCACAAATAGCACTAACTCACTGGTCTCCCCCCGACACACTCTGCACCTGGGACCACATCCTTCCCGTCTTTGTCTCCACTGTCTGGCATAGTGCCTAACAGGAACACAAGCAATATTTGTTGTGTGAACAAACAATCTTAACATTTTTTGCTTTATACATTTCTTCCTGTACCATGAAAAATGGTTGAAACTTGGTGTAAGGAAAAAAAAATGACTTGGTTACTTTGGATAAATCTCACATAATGGGATAATAAGATTGGGAAGAACTTCAGAGGTTAGCCAGAAACATGATCTTTGTTGCTGAGTAAATTTCCCCCTAACTGGTCTGCCTTTTGCCCCGTTAAAGCTATCTCTCTGCACAGTAGCCAGAGTGATCTTGCTGGAAAATGCAAAGCAGATTATGACACTACTCAGTTTAAAACCCTTCAATAACTTTCCATCACCTCCAGAATAAAATCCAAACATATTTCCATAATCTATAAGGTCCTGCACAAGCTAGCCCAAGTGCATCTCTCTCACCTCATCCTGGACCATTTCTTCTCACTTACTTTATTTCAGAAACATTTACTGATCTTCTATTCCAACCTGCCAAGCTTGCTCATGCCTTGGGGCCATTGCCTCACTTTTCTCTCCACTAGAACATTAAGCTCCCACATTTTCAGATGGCTAAATGTTATTTCAAATAACACCTCTCATGGAGTCCCAGCTGTCCCCTCAGTCTAAAGTAGCTTGACTTCCTCCCCACCATCTCCTACATCATCACTCTCTTCTATTGTTTTCATACCTATTGTCATCTTAATTATTTTGAGTATTTGTTGGTTTGTACCTATACTCATTTTCTATTCTTTCCTTTCTAGAAAGCAAACTTTTTGAAGACAGAGATTGCGTCTATCTTGTTCACTGCTGTACCCAAGTACCTAGAATATTTTCTTACAAATATATTAGGCTCTCAATAAATACACATATGTGGAATCATTGGATAAATAGGAGTTCAAGTGTTGGATGTCTTTTACTATTTGGATGACCTCAGGAAAAATCACTCATTTTCTCTGAGTCTCAGTTTCCTCATCTATAAATTAAGAACTCTAGTAAAAATCTCATCTAACTCCAAATGGCATGGTTCCAGGATGGTGGGCCTTTAGTGGATATTAGAATGAGGGGAAATTGTTATTGAATAACTTTTTTAATGACAAATCCTTAATGCAAACACCAAAGCACATGTCTGATATCAATGTTGATCAGCATGAGCCCAGTTGAGTATGTTTAGCTTGAATAGAAATGGAACCTAATCATTCACTTTATAATCATCTCAGGAGATTTCTAGAATGTTCATCCTGTCCATTTTTATAGCATGTAAATTGCCTCATAAAATTCTCGTGCACATATGATCTTCTCTTGCATTTATCTCCGCCTGCCAGCCTGAGTGGCGAGGAGGCATCTGGGTTTATCTAACATTAATGACAATCTCAGCTCTTGGTCCCATAGCCCTGGCTCAGCAGCTCTTGGAGGCAGGGAGGATAAAAGTTTGAGCCCAACTGAACCATCATTTATCCTCCACCCTTCATCCCAAGCAGTCAGTTGGACTTTCAGAGAAAAATGCTGTCAAAGTCACAATTCTCCACAGCATTTAGTGGCAGCAGTATAAAGAAAGATTAGTGGGCCACAGCCAAGAATGCTTTGTCCCTTGCTATATGTATTTCTTCGTGCAATTTACTTAACCTCTTTAAATCTGGTTTAACTAATTCTACATTACAAGTTATTTTTTCTTGTAACGTTTTGAAATTATTTCTCCACTGTCTTCTTGCTCTCACCGTTACTGTTGTGATGTCTAACGCCAAGATGAATTTCATTCTGTAGTCTTTAGATCTATTCTCTCTCTCTCTCTCTCTCTCTCTCTCTCTCTCTGGAAATTTTTCAAGAAGCAAGAGAGCCTGGTACTTAAGATCTCAGGCTCTGGAGTAAGACACCCCTGGCTTCTGGTCCCAGCTCCCACATG
This sequence comes from Cheirogaleus medius, assembly GCA_008086735.1. Lineage (NCBI taxonomy): Eukaryota > Metazoa > Chordata > Mammalia > Primates > Cheirogaleidae > Cheirogaleus > Cheirogaleus medius. The sequence continues at coordinate 71,163,588 of VBSM01001124.1, forward strand.
TCCTGCCTATGAGATCTGGGGCAAGGCACTTGAACTCATTGTCCTCCCATGCCCTCGTGTGCAAATTGTGGATCACAGGAGTTCCCACACCTTAGGGCTGAACTGAGGGCTAAATAAGCTCCTGTGTGTGAAGTAAACAGGACTGTGCCTGCCAGATTACAGCACTAGAGAAATGTTATGTTCTTAGATAGACTTAAATTTTGCTCTAACATGTAAAAGGTGTCTGTTTTTCCTTATCCACTCTGTCTTATACTCAATGACGACTTTCAACCCAGAGGTTTATTTATTTATTTATTTTTATTTTAGAGACAAGTTCTCGCTATGTTGCCCAGGCTGACCTTGATCTCCTTGACTCAAGCAATCCTCCCCCCTTGGCCTCCTGAGTCACTGAGACTATAGGCACATACCACCATGCCCAGCTACAATCAAGAGTTTTGATCATTCTTTAATTCCAAAAACTTCAAAGTCATTATTTCTTCAACTACTCTCCTTTCCATTTATTTTTGCCTTTCCTTCTGGAATGTCCAGTATAAGATTATCGACATTTCTTCAGCTTGTTATTCCCTCCTGATGTCCTCTGGGAGAGTTCCTCATGCTGGTCTTTCAGCTAAGTTGTTCTTTGACTATGTGGCATTCAGCCATAAAGGCCATCTATTGTGTCCTTTAGTTTAACATCATATCTTTCCCACCATTCATTTCAATTTGATTCTGTTTTATTAACTTCTTCCTCCTCTTCCTATTACTCTTTTATCTCCATGGGAAAATTTATTATGCTTATTTTGAATTTATGACCTGTCTTGACCATTAATTTTTATTTTTATACTATACCTGACTTTCATATTCTTGTCTTTTTTATAGAGACTGTGTCCCTCGGTTGTGTGGTTAGTTTTTTCTATGACATTATTTTCCCCTGGAGAGTATCAGATACCAGTTTCTGCTGCTCATAGAAAGGGGGTATTAGATTCGGTGACATTACCCACTGTAATAGCTAAGCACACAATTTCAGTGTGTTTTGCATTAGGGAATTTTATTTATCATCACCATTTGTTGTGTCCAATTGCTGTGTGCTCTACTAACGTCATCCCTCTCCTTGGGGACTATGATTTTCAGGCCATCAGAAGTCTAAGTTGTTGGAATGGAAAGCAAAAACTCTGCAAGCGGATTATTAACAGAGGTACTGCTCTCAAGTCCATTCCTTCATTTCTGGACCCATATATTCTGGCAATGGAAAAGATAGGGCCATATAATTATCTCTGATTCAAAACACATACTGCAAAACCTATATTGCATCCTGTAACACAGAACCCCAAATCTTCAAGATGTTGTCTCCTAACAATAAATACATCTTCAGTAAGCCATTCACATTTCAACAGGTCAGAGACTTCTGGCTAAGGAGAGTTGTCGTAACACCTGATCATCCCGTGGACATGACCCAATGTTGCTCATCCTTTGCTGGGAAATGTGTTTCTTGGTCAGGAACAGAGCTGTGCAAAATGTCATGATGGTGGATAAGGCATCCCATGAGTGTGAGGACAGTGGTGCTAGCATAAACACTGTGAGCAAGAAAGGCAAATATGTACCTACAATATGTGTCTATTCCAGTGGGGATGGCCCTCCATCCCCTTCAGGGTGGAAGGGGTCCAACATAATAAACATACCACCTGGTGACTGGCCGATCCTCCAGGGAATGGTACAATATCAGAAGTTTATTGCTGCTTTCTACATGTGGAAAGTTGGGCACTTAGCAGTAATGTTAGCCACGTCAGTCTTGGTAATGGCAGGTCCACGTTGCTGAGCCCACAGATTGAAGGCAAGGAGGCAAAGCTACAGTGTTAAAGGAGCCATCTGCTCATGCACCTTATCTGTACCTTCTAAACCTGCCCAAGCTCAGACTCCCATGTACTGTTTCCACTAGATGATAGATCACTGCTGTGTACTGCCAAGGTGGGTCAGAAACAATACATGATGGGAAGCTCAGCCCATGTGGTCCCCAGATGTCTCATAGTTGGGCATTCCCAAGGCCCAGGAGCAAGACAGAATATGTTTCTTAAGAGAAAAATAGTTACTTGAGGAAGAGAGAATAGACTCACTATAAAGTCCCGGAGGTCTGCACTGTGACTCTTTCATTGCTGTTGTCCAGAGGTTTCATGCCGCCTCCTTATTTCCACAGATACTTTATCATCATATTTGCTATATTATGAGACCCAAGTGGTAGAAAAACTTGTACTGCAGCCCAAATCTGCTGAAGAGCCTTCTCTTGCTCTGGTCTCCAGTTGAAATTGGCAATTTTCACATATGCTATATGTTACCTCCAAAATCCAAAAAGACCTGTCATGCATTGTATTGCTTTATTTTTTTTTCAAGGTAGGTAGTGTGAGGTGCATCATGTCTTTCACCTCAGAAATGATATCTCAACATTCTCAAAACCATTGAACACCTACCTGTCTACCTTCTGAGTTAGAAATACCTCAATTTTTACAGGGTTTTGCCTCTACTCTCTAATTCACTTATATCTTTCTAAGGCATCAAAAACACTTGCTACTTCTTCTAGCTCACCAAATATAGTTAGCATAATGTCATCAATATAACAAGCCAGTGTTCATATATTTTGAGGAACATAAAAATCATCAAGAGTTTGTGTATTATATAATGACAGAGAGCAAGAGAATTGGTGTAGCCCTGTGACAAACCTGTAATGGGGTACTGTTGGTCTTGCCGGGTCTAAGCAAACTGCTTCTGGTGGTCTTGTAAACTGACTGGGAAAAAAAGGGCTAGGTCAGTAGCTATATACTGAGTGCAAGGGGTCATGTTGGTTTGTTCCAGTAAAGATACTATATCTAGAACAGCAGCTACTATTATAGCCCAAACTGATTAAGTTTATAATATTCCACATTCTCCAATACCTATCTGATTTTTGGACAGATCAAACTGGAGAGTTAAGTGGAACAGTGATAGATAGCACCACCTCTGTGATTTTCGAGACTTTGATAGTGACATTAAATTGAAATTCCTCCAGGGTAAAGTGTTGTTCTGGTTTACAACCTTGATAGGATGGGGGTTGAAAGTTCCAAGTATCTTTGCTTAACCCTTTCTACCAGAAAGCTTCTTGTACCTTGGGTCATAGACCCCAAAACAGAGATTCTTCTAATTGCCATGTATTTTTATTCCAATTATACTGAAGAAATGGGGAAATAAACACAGGTAAGTTCATGGAACAGCTAGACCCACTCTGAGTTGGATATGAGTCAATACTTCATTTATTACCTATTATAATCCCCACTTTGACCAGTGGGCAACAGTAACATTTTGGGTTCTCAAAAATTAGGTAAATTCAGGGTCAATGTCTAATAATCTTCTAAATGTTTAGGTATTTTTTTTATCCTGTATATAGTCACCCTGTAAATAAATGGCCATACATTCCTTTGAAAAAGACTTGAAGGAATATTTACAAATATATGTACTTCTAACAGTGTTACATGATCCTTCCTCAGAGGGACCTGGTCTCTTTATTGGAGATACTTTCAATTTGTGGACTTAGTCTAGAACCTGGGCGAGAGGCCACAACTTTCCACTGTGGCAACTCAAGTTAGGTTATTGAGGACTTTCTTTCTTTCTTTCTTTCTTTCTTTCTTTCTTTCTTTCTTTCTTTCTTCTTTCTTTCTTTCTTTCTCTTTCTTTCTTTCTTTCTTTTATATAGATCACTAAGTATTCTAATATCTGGGGCATCTATTTAATTCCTAGAAACACTATGATCAATTAGCCATTGCCAAAGATACCTGCAGGCCAAGGTTTTATGAATATCAATACGTCCTTGCTGCCTTTATGGTAAATGCACACATCTTGTCTTCGTCTAGGAAGAAGTGCCGGGCATCCTCCTACTCCAGGTTCCTATAATCTCCAATGAAATCGAAGAGCAGATCTCAATAGGATTCCCCTATTGTCATACTCGGCCTACTAAGAGGAACAATCAGAGCTTTTCAAGGATGCCTGTGCTCCCTCACTAGTGTATTCTTCAACACCTTAGTTAAGGGAGAGTCTTGGTGGCACAACTATGTTGTGGAACATAGTTAGAGGTGACTATGTAGGTCAGACGTGATACATCTATTCCAACATTTATTTTTCTCTAATCCTTTGGATTTTTTTCTCCATATCATGCCAGGGAAACTCTGACATCTCATTCTTGCTAAACACAGTCCACCATTAAGTCTAAGTTCCAGACAACCAACTAGTAAGCTGTTAGAGCCACCTCCAGTTGCATGAAACCATACATTAAAGTCTGACTCTTTAGAAAGTGTACCCATATATATTAGTCCATCCTGATATAGTGTTAGAGTCTGTTTTCCTTGTTCTAATATCCTTAGAATCCACTCTTACTCATGTTTTCCAGATTTCTAATATATATTAGCAATGTCTTACAACTCATTTTGTGTTTAAGCTATCCTGTGTCATACTGTGTAGCTGCTGCCACCCCATCATAATTTAATCTTATTTTGGGTCAACTAGAAATAAGGAATGGCTATTGTGGGGTTTTTTTGGAGAATTAGCATCTGCCTCAGGTGAGATTATCACAGGATTTTCAATTAAAGGAAGATTAATCTCAGACAGCAAACGGCAAGCTACTTCTACTGGCAAGAGAAGATCAGTTCAACTTGGCTTTCAGTACGGTCAGTTTTGTGTGTGTCCAACCAGATGTCCCCATTATAAATTTCAGGATTTACTTCTTTCCCAATCAACTTGCACATGGGAAACTTGGTATGGCTAATATTATCAATAGATTAAAAGTCCTGGTGGAGTTGAGGAATTGTTTCAGTTGGTATAAAAGTATAGAAATAAGATGATACAAGGTGGAAGTGAAGGAAAAGCAATAATTGCTTAAATCCCAATTGCAAACCCAAGGAAAGAACTCCAAATGGCCAGCCTGGGTTAATGTTCACCCCTAGAGCCATCAACAACAGAGAATGAGTAAACAGAGTGTTGCCATGTGCTGCAACATGGCTCATATTTGGTTCAGATTCAAATCCTGACTCCACTTCTTTTCTTGTTTTATAATCTTAGGCAAGTTATCTAACCACTGTGTCTCTTTTAAGTAAACTAGATATAATAATAGTACCTACCTCATAGAGTGTGGGGATTAAATTATCTTATTCATGCAACACAATAAAAAGTGTTAGTTAAATTAAATGAGCATGGCTTATCCACCTGCAATTATATTGTGGAGTAAGAAGAGAAGAGTATTTTTATCAACCAAGGGAGAGAATTTTCAAGTGACATTACAGAAAAAGAAGTATCCATGAAGCACAATTTTTAAATAAAAAAACTGAGACTCCAGGAGATTTAGCAGCAAGATGGATAAAGAGTATAGCTGCAATTCAGGGCTGGGATCCTTTCTGTAACACTAGATGGCCACTCAGATTTATTCTCCTTCTTTTTGCATCATTTCTAAGATAGTTAATAGAGTCAGGGTGTCCAAACTCCAAAAGCTCATGATCAGCACAGGCAACATGAATGGTCTGTGTCAATGATTTGCGAATAATCTCACTGGTTATAACCTTCAGACAATATTTACCATTCCAAAACTTAATTTCAATTACACTGGCTTGCATATGGATGCAAGTCACTGTGTGTGTGGATGAAGCAAGCCAACTGCTCCCATCGTGCCTTCATGTTGCTTTTTCATGCTCTCTTAGACCTGGTAACACTCAGAAAGCACTAACAGCTTGTTGTAGCAAGAATTCTGCAAAGGAAGTCAATGTCCAATGGAATGAGATATATGAGGATATGGTTCAGATACTCGGAGAGGCCTGTTAAGAATCTTGAGCTGCAATGATGATATCTCATAGCATCTAGGTCAGAACAGAGAACGTCCCCAGTACCAGGGGGCACCAGCACTGCCCGGAGCCTGGGGCAAAGCTGATCCTCAGAATTGATGATAACATATTGACACAGCTGGAGCCCCGCATGCACAGATGGACTTTCTCTAACTGTCCCAGACTTCGATGAGACTGACTTGGGATTGGATCTCTCTACTACCTTACTAATTTTGTAGCCAAGAAACGTAACTGCTTTGTTTCTTCTCTATAAATTAAGGCACATTGTGAGCACCATAAATCAAGCACTTACCATATGCCAGTCACTGTTGAAAATAAGCCAGTCATGGCCCCTCGCCTCTGGGAGGTCACAGTGGCACAACAGACAGCAGACGTGCAATGACAATAAGGTGACCAGGGCTGTGGTAGAGATAGTCGTGGCTGCTTCATGAGCATGGGGGTCACAGATGGCTTCTTCATAATCCTGCATTGCAATCTCTTTCACATTGATCTCTCAGCCTGAAATCAATTGCTAACTCAAGCTTTCAATAATCACAGCACAGTGCTATTATAGCAGCTATTTTAGGGATACAAGAATCAACCTAGAATCTTGCTCACATGCCCTTTCTTTTGTGCTTCCCACAAACAGCTCTGGTCAGCAGTCAAAGGATTGAGTTCTCTTTCCCTCTGCATCCCACAGACCTCCTTCTGACTTTAGCTTCTGTCACAAACTCCAAAACCAGAGTGGGCCAGAGCCTGAAGCATGCTGGGCCCTTGGAGCCTGTATCCACCGAGAGTTAGGAGAGAACAAGGAGTTGGCAAGAACAGGTTGGGGGAAACTGTGCCAGCCATGGGATGGTCCCAGGATGGAATGATCATTAGCAAAGCCCATACAAAGTGCCTAAGGGATTTCGGTGAATGAGAGATAGATATGGCCTAGGACTAGGACCATGCCATGGCCAGGGATACTCCAGACATTGGAAATGGCCAGAGATGGGTGGAGGGGCAGCACCAGGCCACCAGCTATGCACTGAGGAGCACAGAGAGGTATGGGCCTGTCTCTGCCCTCAGGTAGTCACCAATCTGGGTTGGAGAGAGTGAATGCATGCTTTGCAGTGGTTCTGGTGCTGTGATGCCAGTCTCTGCAGGCACAGTGGGGACACAAAACATAGAGTAGTTACCTCTGCAGGGGGTGGGTGAGGGAATACGGTCTTGGGAGCAGGGCCTCATATCTGGCAAAGGCTCCCTCTCACCTCTTCAAACCTCTTTGGTCCAGTGGTTCAGAACATGAGTTTCATTGTCAGATGGTCCTGTTGGGAATGTTGGAAATGCTAACATTCCCCCAATATATTTGAGCAGGAACCTTTCAGTATGTAATACTCATCAATGTCTTGTAGAGCTAATGCTCCAAGGAAAAGCCTTGGAGGAACAGGGCTTTTTGGCACTTCCACAAAATTTAGCACTTGATAAACATGAACTTGCATCAATCACTAATGACTTCAATTAATCAAGAATGGATTAATTGATGCAGATCTACTTGAAAGAAAAAAGTATATAAATTTCACATGAGCCATGCCCTAGCTCATTCCCCTCATGTTGTGCACAAAGGGATATCCCTGCCAGCAAAGTTTTCCCGACATTTCCCTTCCCAGTCCACTGCCCACTGTCCCAAACCCTACTCATCCTTTAAAGCTCACCCCAAACACTCTATGGGAGCACCCCAACTTCCAGTTCCACACCTGGCTCCTGCCTTCCCAGTGCATCGTGAGTAAACCTCCAGGCAGCACTCAGAACCTAGTGTTGAAATGAGGAGACCGTCTCCTCGTAGGGAAACTTGTGCAGTGGGTGTCTACAGGGGCTTAAGGTGAGGTTCTCCCAGTCCAACTTGTTAGAGGATAACGGGGACAGCAGTAAAGAACTCAGAAGTGCCACGCAGAAGGTGCTCCAAGTATCTTGGAGCCTCCTAATCCATCCCTCTTCCCCCTTCACCTCCAATCCATTCTCCTTACTACCAGCCAGTGCAACTTCTCTAAAACATATATCCGGTCATGATTAAAGTCCTTGAAAATTTCTTCTAGATTCAAGCTCAAATTCCCTCTCATGTCATATAAGATCCTTTGCAATTCCTGATTCTCTTACCATTCCCCAACCAGGGGGCTTTGTTAGAGTCAGACCAAGGTCATTGTCATTCATTCCTGACTCTAGCAAGTCCTCTCACATTTCCACGTCCTTGTATGTGTTGATCCTTCCCCTCATTCAGCCCCTCCTAACCAGCCTGTCTCCTTTCCAAGCTCAGTTGATGTGCTTTGTCCACCCCTGACCCTGCCTAAGTCCTCCCAAGTCTTCCCGGCTGGGGTAGATCCCCTCCTCTGAGCTCCCGAGACACGTGTGTCCTCCAGCTCAGCTACCAAAACGGTGCTCCTTCCCACCTCTGTCATCGAGATTGCACAAGCCCCTCAAGGGCACAGACCTCCTGCTCATCCCCACAGCCCAGGCGCCAGGCCCTGGCCTGGCCATCGCCAGTGCTCACCCACAGCAAGTGCTGGAGGGATGGTGGGTGGCGAATTACTGACAACACTCATCACCTTTCTTCAAATGGAAGGATCACCGCTTCTCTTTTTTTTTCTGAAAAAAAAAAGAGATTTTAGAAAGCGAGTCTGACACAGTAGGAAAACACTCAGACTTGCAGTAGGGGAATCTTGGAATTGTGATCGAGAAGACCTGGATCCAGGTCCCAGTTGTGTCACTTGTTCTCTGTGTGATGATGCTCCCACTACTCAGACTTTCAAAGGCAGACAGAGCTAGACTTAGGTCCCTCATAGATAATTTTAAAAGCAAAATGATCCATAAATACAGCCAGGAACAGGACAATATTAATGCTTCATTCATCTTTGTCTCACCTATCACAACAAGCGCAGGGCCCCGATACGTATTTGTTGCATTAATGAATAAATTAATCAATAGACAAGCAAAAATGGATTCCTCCAAGCCTGGAGGTAAACTTTCAAAGACCAGATTTAAATGTTCTCCTGGTTGTGTTAAGAAAGGCAAGTGCTGAAGAGCTCAGAGGCTGCATCAATTTAATCTTTCCCCAGAGAAGCAGAAACAGGAAGAAGCCAAAAGGCACTATGTACAGAACAAGCCGAGATTCTGTGCTGACACATCTGTTGCAAACTCAGAACCACCTGAGGATTTCTCTGCCCCAACCTCAGATCACAGGCTATGACTATCAGGAACCGGCCCTGGTATCAGCGTTTTAATAAAGTGGACTCAAGCAGGATCACGTCCTCGATGCACAAGAGCACTTCACTGCCTTCCAACTGCGGATGCGCGGACAGAGCCCGTCATCCGTCTGCCGTCTGAAGGTGCAGCCAGGAGTTGGGGAAACAGTGTAGACTTGATTCCCAGGACTGCTGTGAGAAGCCCACGCTCGAGGGCCAGGCAGTCACTCTAGAATGTTCCATGTAAACATGAGCACCTTGCATTGAGACAACTACGGGGTCATCGGAATAAGTTGAATTTATTTGGCTAAACTAGTGGGTGTGATACAAGTTAAGCCCAGAAGCCTAAAAGTTGGAGAGAACTGGACTAGAATCCCAGCTCAGTTGCTGACCAAGAGAAGCATGTTGGCAAGTTATGGAACTTCTCTGAGCCTTAGTTTCCTTATTTGTGAAAGAGGGATGATAAAAATACCCACCCTGTGTGTTGGTTGTGAAATGTGAGAATTAAACAGGATGACACATGTCATGTCATTAGCCCCAGCCACCATCCACCAGCTAATTGTGGATGCATGAAAGAGCCAGCCCATCCCAGAATGACCACCCAGGTACACTGTGGCTCTGGGAGGCAGGTGGTGTCATTTTGGCATCTGGAAAGCACCAGAACATCTCGCCTATGGCAAAACCTTGGCATTGCATTTTCATAGCAGGCCCTGGCCGCACACTGCAGTCACTTGCAGGACTTTACAAAATTCGAGTGACCCAGGCCCAGCCCCTCAAAGATTCTGACATAAATGATTTGGGGCGAGGCTGAAGATTGGAGAGTTTTAAAACCTCCCTGAGCAATTCTCCTGGGCAGCTGGGGTAGGGAGCCCACAGGTAGCATGCAGGTGTGGGCCCCCATCTCAGCGTCTGCCTCCACGTCCCTGCACCTCCTCCTGGGAAAACCTGACAGTCCCCTGAAGTCTGGACACTGCCCCATGAGGTGCAGTCATGGCTGTGATTCCTCCATCTCAGGAGGTCAGGGATGATTGCCCAGGACAGAGCTCAGATATCAGCAGGAGGAAGAACGGGCAGAGGAAACACACGAGTTCTCTCTGATGTCCTCGTCCCAGTTGTCATGAGAAACACCAGCTTCCCTCTGGCTGGCTGGCTGGGGCACAGATTTCTTTCACCTTTTTTGGTTTGTTTTTTATTGCTTTGCTTTAAAATGAGGCCGGTGGGAAAGGTACAGCGTGGAGCAGAGCTGGAGAGAGCTCGCAGGCCACAACCCAAGGACTCCAGTCTAGCTTTCAACTGCCCATCAAGGCGCAGGGCACGTCTTGACTGGCCAGAGGGCTGGGCTGCCCAGGGCAGCTGAGGGCCACCCGAGGACAAGGACAGAGAGAACAGGCTACTCTCCAGAGCCCGACCAGGCCCCGGGTGCACCTGTCGCCTGCTGCCCAGGTGAGGGCCGTGCGTGCTGGGCCCTGTGGGAAGCAGCAGCCCCTGCGAGCAGCAGACGTCTCCACCCCATGGTCCTTCACTGTGAACGAGAGATCATTCTCGGCCTCGCGCCCAGCCGCCGCCCACCTGGCTTCTCTGTTCCCACACCCAGCAGGAGATGGAGGAGAGGATGAGACGCGCCCCCATGAGAAGGACTCCAGCATCTTCATAACTCATCAGTGTGCACAGTAGTTCCGTGAGTCATCTCATACTCACAGCTGCCCTTGTGATAAGGGAACTGAGGCTCAGACAAATTACCTGGTCGGAAGTCACACAGGAAGTGGCAGAACCAAACTTGAACCCAGGTGGGCCAGACTTCAAAGCCCATGATCTTTCCAGAACATTCTGCCACCTGACGTCTTCCTTCTGAGTGTTTGCTAGGGGATCACTCAGCAGTGCAATGAGGCCAGGCCCAAGAATCCTCAGGCACGGACACAGGGTCAGTGTCTTCCTGAGGCTGAAGACATCAGGCCTGACTCCAGGCCCAAGAGAGAGTTCAGTGTGAGGCTTAGAAATTGGGCTGCAAAGCTGCACTGCCTAGGTTCAAATCCTGCCTCTGCTAGTCACTAAATGCGGGATGTTGGATGAATCCTTCAAAATCTTAAGCTTGACTTTCCACATCTGTACAACAGGGACTGTCATATTAGTGCCCACCTCATGGGATTACTCTGAGATGTCTATGAGATTTGAAAATGCTCAGTAAGTATTTATTAGGCGACGCATTCTCAATGAGCCCTAACCTCCAAAGGGGTGGAAACGGGTTCTCCGGAGCTAAAAAATATTAGCTATTACAATAGACTGTGGCTCACCAAAGTTCAGCCCTACTCAACAAAATTTTATTTCTTACTGTTTAATTTCTTTCATTAGGGAGAAATTAAATTCAAATTAAATTTTTCTCCTTAAGGGGACAATAATGGAGTAAAGGTTGAAACATACCACCAATAACACTGGCTCTCACCAGCTCTCCAACCTCACCCTTCAGCTCCTCCTGCTCCTCCACTCCGGAGAACGGCCGCTTCCCACACAGCCCTGAGCTCCCTCATTGGGCAAGGCTCCTCCCCACTTGTGACCTGTTTCTCCTTATTCACCTCTCACAATCAGCTCCAATCCCACTCCTCTGTGAGGTCCTGCCCTGACCTCTCCATAGGAAGTCACCCTTCTCTCGAAAGCCTACTGGTCTCTATTAGAGCATGGGGGCATGTAATTCAACGCCTGTCCTGATAGAGCTCATTGTTTGCATGGCTGACAATGAAAAGGCAAAGTTGTTAAATTGCAAGCCCCCTCCCAGCCACATGACATCTTTGGGGAGCGAGGAAGCCTGCCTGCTGGGTGAGTCCCTGGGCCTCAGGCTCCTGCAGGCTCTGGGGGAAGAGAGGCCAGGTGAGAAAATTCAATGGCTAAATTGGCTGATAACATTAAAAAGGGCTGAGCCCCAAACAGGGAAATCCAGACAGATACAGAAAGAAAAAGTAGATCCGTGGTTGCCCAGGGCTGTGGGGGTGCTCTGGGGAGATAGAAGAGTGAGAGCTAAAGAATGTGGAGTTTCTTTTTGACTTGATGAAAATGTTCTAAAGTGGACTATGGTGACGGTTGTACGTATCTCTACATATACTAAAAACCATCGAATTGTGCACTTTAAATGTGTGAATTGCGTGGCATGTGAACTATATCTCAATAAATCTTTTTTTTTAAAGAGCTGAGCCCAAAGAGGAGGGGATAAAAGGGGTCTCTGTGCTGGTGAGAGCTTTGGGAGGACAAAGGCTGGGACAGAGTGTATGGGGAACAGTGGCCTGCGCCTGGGATTTGGTGCAAGAGAGATGGAGAAACTTTACAGAGTTTGCTGTGTCTTATGAGTGCATTATTTCTTTGATATTTTTTGGGAAACACCACCATCGAGATTTAAGTTTCTTTTCTATTATAAAGGAGGCTGGACTGAAGTTTCCTTTCTTTCGTTACTTCGACACTATGTCAAGATGGAACCATGAGGAAGCTGGATCCTCTAACTTTGTGGTCTCTTTATATCTTTCCACAGGATGGAGAGCACTTGGAAAACCCAGGCAGGGTCTCATGCTCTGGTGTACCCTGCACCTGGCTCTCTTGTCACAGTGCTCTACATAGGGGGTGCCCTGAGTGGAATCCCAGTCAACCTGAGCATCAGATTGTGTGTGGGCAAATCACTTCCCTTCTGTTTCATCATCTGCAAACAGCAAGGGGTAGATAAGATTTCTCCAAATCCTTTCTGGTTCTTACAGTCTATGAGGTCAATGGGTAGTGCTTGAGAGATGCCTCAGTCCACATTGTGTTGCTATAGCAGAATACCTGAGACTGGGTAATTTATAAAGAAAAGGGGTTTATTTCTTACATTCTGGAGGCTGGTAAATTCGAGATCAGACAGCCGCATCTGGTCGGTCAGCCTCTGGTGAAGGCCTTGTGCTGGGTCATAACGTGGCAAGAGGCATCACAGGGCCACAGGGGCACACTGAGAGCCAGACTGGCTTTTATAACAGACCCAGTCCCATGATAACTCATTAATCCATAAACCCATTCATCCATTAATCCATGAATAGATTAATCTACTCTTGAGGGCAGAGCACTCATGACCCAATCATCTCTTAAAGGTTCCACCTCTTAATATTGTTAATCAGGGATTAAGTCTGAACAGGAGTTTCAGAGGGGACAAATATTCAAACCACAGCAAGAGAGAAGGAAGGGAACTCACCCAGGAAGGAAAACAGAGAACATTGTAACTTTATTTGTAATGTTTTGCTATGTAGAAAACCTGAAGCAAACATGACAAAATGTTAACATTTGTTAAATCCAGTGAAGGACATGAATGTCATGAACACATGTACACACATGGGCACACACTCAACCTTAACCTAAATAGAGTGAAACAAAGGACTCTGGAAGCAGGTTGATACAATGCAAGTAAAGAATCTTGAAAGAAAGAACTGGCCAGCAATCCCCACCTTCCAGCCCTGAAACTTGCCTTTACAAGGGGGCAACAAAGGCTGGGAGACAACTGATGACTTCTGGCACTTGCCGGGCACTGGGAACTCACAATAACCCTGCCAGTATCCACGTCCAGAGTCAAAGAAGGACCCTGTGGGACAAGTCCAGAGCTGGAACAGCCTGATTCTGAATGACACACAGGAAAACACAATATTCTATATTCAAGGACTCCCAACCTCATGGAATGAGTCTGGGCTTTGGAGCCAATAGCTCTGCTCCCAGCTAGCCATATCACGAAGCCTCTCCGGGCCTCAGTGATCTTATCTTTAAAATGTTATTTAAAATATTACAGAGAAATCATTTCAAGCTTCTAGCAGAGTCCTTGGCATGCAATAGATACCCAAAATGATACAGCTGTTAATAATAATAGCAAGTACTGATATATTGTCTATAGGCACCAGGTACTATTCTAAGTACTTGAAACATATTCACTAACACAAATCTCATGATTATACGCCCATGAGAGAGGTAATACTATTATGTCTATTGTATTACAAAATTGAGACACGAGGAGGTTAACACCTTGTGAAAAGTCACACCACGAGTCAGTGGCAGAGCTGGGATCCAAATCAGCAAGCTCAGCCTTGCACTG
>VBSM01001124.1:71177801-71232557 GCA_008086735.1 Cheirogaleus medius
GTACACAAGGGAGAAGGAAACAGATACACTTATTTCATAAATTCATTCTCTGGAAATTCCCAAGTTGGGGAAGAAAGGGGAAGAGGCCACATGGCTGCACTGTAGCCAACTCATACAAGTTCACAAAAGCTTAATGTTAAATTTCAGAAATTTTGCATGTGGTTGTTAAACTCAGCCATTATTGAAAATTAAATTATATAAACTTACAATAAATTGTATTAAAAACAAAGATAATAAATCCTAAAAATTCACCACATCCTAATGATTTTACTATACTTGACTACATCTACACTCTTACAGTTACTCATACCTATTGTGTCTACATGGTGAGAATGCCAGGCAGTGGTGGCCACTGAGTGTCTCTTCCCACTCCATGATCAGGGTCATCTCACTCAGCCATGGTGGGAGTGTTTACACCACAGTAATCTGCAAACTCTACAACCCAGTGGTTGGCTTATTGTTTTGTTGATTGTCTAAGAAAGCAATGAAGAAAATATCAACAATGCAAATTAAATGTAAAAGCGTATCACATCTGTTGCCACTACATGGTGAGTAGCAAAATGTGAGGATATACTCTAGTATTCAAAAACTACTATGTGACCCAGCAAAGAAGTTGCCCACACTATTGAAAAATGAGCAAAGTCTGACATAGTTTCAGTGTTTCATGTTCATCTTACTCATTAATGTGAACAAGACTCATGTTGAAATTACTCATTCATCAATTGAACCACAGTTTTCTCACAGATTAAATCAATAAAATTGGCAGAAATCAATTAATGCATTCTGTGAGAATCTATTGGCTATATGGAATTTGTAATAAAGAATATTGTATATTTTATTATTATTTATAGATTATGTGCCATGCATCTTTTACATAAATTAAATTTATTTTATTTTTTAAATTTCAGCATATTACCTATGTTTAGGTTACATATATTGCCTTTACTCCACTCAAGTCAGAGCTTCATGCGTGTCCATCCCCCAGACAGTGCTCACCACACCCATTAGATGTGAATATAATTTATAATAAGCTTATTTATGTATATGTAGGCATACATTTTCCCCACAGAGCCAATTGTTAAACACTTACCAGCACACCATCAAAAATGGGTGAATTAGATCTAATTCATAAAGAATATTGGGAAGGCATGTATTAACATATTTGAAAAATGATCTTCTAAAAATGTTTACAGGCCTCCCACAGCTCCCGCTGAGGACTCTGTCTTGGAATTATGAACCCAAATGTCACTCAGTGTTTTCTCACTTATCATAGACACCCCTTTGCATGGAATATGTGTACCCAGGGCCCTCCATAGAGCTTTGACAAAGCCTGCCCTGTCTTCCTCTTAGTGGACTCAATCCACTTCCTTCTCCTCCCATACCTGTTGTGTTGGCTCAGCTTTGGCCTGTCCTGGGCAGAAACCACACCTGACACTCTTTTACAAGAAAGAATCCACCAAGCCAAGTGTCTAGAGTCAAAAACAAAAAGTACTGAGGAATTGATGCCCCATAAAGCAACCCTCATGATTAATGGCATTAAATGAAAAAATAATCCAGTTTCTTCACCTCTTGGATGAGTCATGGTTCATAGTGTCTCCTAGAAAATTCACATGCCAGTTGCCCCCAACAGTAATCTGCTCAACGCATCTTGATGGGCTTCCTTCTCTTTGCCATCTCACTTTCCCTGCTCCCCTACTGGCATTTCCTGGGATCATCTTCCACCATGCAAAGGCAGAATCATAGTTTCATGGCTATAATGGATATATTACAAAAATGGTCCCAATTCTTCATCTCTTCCTGTGTCTAAGTCCTTTGCAATGTGCCTTTGTAGATCCTCCCATCTAGCCTTGTGGCTTCCTCTGGTCAATGGAATGCCGTGGAAGTTCAGCGTGCCAGTTCTGAAACTAGGCTTCAAGAAACCATGTGCACATCTATTCTTTTTCCATCCTTTACCATTAAAACATGCCTGGTTATCTTGGTGGTGGAATGAGACACTTAGAGCAAAGCCAAAGTAGCACTATTGCCCAAGTTGAAGCCCCAGACATGTGAAAGAGTCCAGCAAAGTTTAGCAAAGCTACCTTGCCAAATTTCAACTGACCACAGAAGTATGAGTGAGCCCAGTAAGACACAGTTCAGATCAGCTGACCTATAGACAACTAAACAAAAACAAATGCTTATTGTTGTGTGCTACCAAGATTTTATGATTAGTTATTATGCACAATACTCTAGTAAAGGATAACTTGACTGGGTCACATTCTCCTATTTCTTCATATGTCTAGTAATTTGGAATTGTATCCTAGACATTGTAAAAGATATACTGTAAGACTCTGGATTCTGTTACATTCCTCTCAAGATTATTGATTTTCATTTTAGCAGGTAGTTCACTTGGCTGAACTCAAACTTCAAATCCTGTCTCCCCTTCAGTAGCCAACAGTAAAATTTCTGCTCAGTTCTTTTCATTGTAGCTGGACCACTTGTAATTTGCCCCAACCTAGCATAGATCAAGCCAGAAATTTGGGCATAATTTATACACAGAACTTGAGCTTTCTCTTTGTGTTTCTCTCCTTTGTAGGATTTTTCCTATCACTTTAGACATGTGATGGTGGTCCAAAACTCAGCCTTTCTGATCCCTCGACAAGTAAGACTTCAGGTGTCTATCTGAATTTTTGCCACCTTGAAGAGCAACAACTGCAATCTGCCCTCAGGCGCAAAGCTGTAGAAATGAGAATCTCAGGGCTGATTTCTTCTCCCAGGTTTTCTGAAATCCCCTGTCTTTCTGTCTGATTTTGTCACTCTTCAGGGCCTTCACATAGTTTCTTAAAAATATTTTGTCCAGAGTTTATACAGTTGACCCTTGAACAAATACAGGTTTGAATAGTACACAGTCACTTATAAATGATTTTTTAAAAAAATAAACATATTGGAAAAATTCTTTGAGATTTTTGACAATTTGAAAAAACTCACAAACTGTAAGAGCCTAGAAATAGAAAAAAAAATTAAGAAAAAGTTAGGTATTTCATGAATGCAGAAAATATATGTAGATACTAGTCTACTTATCATTTACTACCATAAAATGTACACAAATCTATTATAAAAATCTAAAATTTATCAAAACTTACACACATTTATAGACTGTACATGGCACTATTTGAGAAAAATGTAAGAAATGTAAAGATGCAATATTAAATCAAAATTGTATAAATTAACTGTAGTTCATACTATACTACTGTAATAATTTTGTAGCCACCTCCTGTTATTTTGGTTAGCTCAAGTGTTGCAAGTATTGTCATGTGATGATAATTATCTGTTTGTCTCTCAGTAACTTGCGAATCCCAGTAAACAGTGATGTCTCAATAGTTCTCATGTATTTTTTATTGCATGCGTTTTTTACATAAACCTTTAATAACACCATGGGACCTCTAAAAAGTGTCACTAGAGATGATGGAAGTGCTACCAAGAAGCAGAGAAAAGTCATGGCATTACAAGAAAAAGTTGAATTGCTTGATATACACCATAAATTGAAGTCTGCAATTCTGGTTGCCTGTCATTTCAAGATAAATGAATCCAGTGTCAGGACCATGATAAAAAGAGAAAAGGAAATTTGTGAAGCCTTTGCTGCAGCTATACCAGTGCCACAAAAATTTTGCACTTTTTGTGAAATACCTTATCTCGTATTGAAAATGCAGCTTTTATGTGGATACAGAATTACTATAAGAAAGGTATATCTGTAGACTCTAAAAGGATTTGAGAAATAGTGAAGTCATTATATGACAACTTAAAGCAAAAGGAAGGTGAAGGATCTAAAACTGGAAAATTTAATGCCAGCAAAGGATGGTTTGATACTTTTAGAAAGTGCGTTGGCTTAAGGAATGTCAAGATAACAGGAGAAGCAGTTTCTGCTGACCAAGAGGCAGCAGATGAGTTCCTAGATGTCATTAAGAAAATCATTGAAAAGAAAGGATATCTGCCTAAAGATAGTAATCTATTCTAGAGAAAAAAAATGCCACAAAGGACATTTATTAAGGCAGAGAAATAAGCACAAACATTTAAGGCAGGAAGGGATAGGTTAACTGCACTGTTTTGTGCAAATGCAGTTGGGTTTATGATCAGGACTGCCCTTATCTATAAAGGTGCTAACTCCTGATACTTAAAGGGAAAATATAAACACCAGTTGCCAGTCTTTTGGTTCACAACAAGAAGGCCTGAACATCAAGAACCCTTTTTCTGGATTGGTCCTATCAATGCTTTGTCTCTGAAGTCAGGAAGTACCTTGCCAGTGAGGGATTGCCTTTTCAAATTCCTTTGATATTAGACAATGCCCCTGGCCACCCAGGACCCCATGAGTTCAACATCAAAGGCACTGAAGTGGTCTTCTTGCCCACAAACACAATCTGTCTAATCCAGACTCTAGACCAAGGGGTCTTATGGACCGTTAAGGCTCATGGTAGTCTATGGAAGGGATTGTGACTGCTATGGAAGAGAACCCCAATAGAGAGAACAACATGAAAGTCTTCAGACACCAATGAAGATGTCATCATTGTTCTAGAAAAAGCCATGAAAGGCACCAAGCCCCAAACAATAAATTCCTGCTGGAGAAAACTATATCCAGATGTTTTGCATAACTTCACAGTATTTCCAACAGAGCAATCAAGTGAATCATGAAAATGATCGTGGATGTGGCAAAGGAGGTGAAGGGTGAAGGGTTCCAAGATTGGATCTTGGAGAAAATTTAAGTGCTAATAGACACCACACCAGAGGAATTAACAGAAAGATGACCTGATGGAGACAGATGAGTCTGAACCAGTGCCAAAGGATGAGGAAGAAGACATAGAAGAAGCAGTGCCAGAAAACAAACTGGCATTAGACAATCTGGCAGAAGAGTTCTGATTATTCAAGACTGCTTTTATTTCTTTTACAACATAGATCCTTCCATGATATGGGCACTGAAACTAAAGGAAATGGTGCCAGAGGGATTGCTACTATACAGAAACACTTTGAGAGAGATAAAAAAAGTTTAAAAAGTCAGAAATTACGATGTATTTCCAAAAAGATACAGAGTGTGCCTGCCTCTACTGCCTCTCCTGCTTCCCCTTCCACCTCCTGTACCTCTGCCACACCTGAGACAGCAAGAACAACCCCTCCTCGTCCTCCTCCCCCTTCTCCTCTACTCAACGTGAAGAAGACCAGGATGAAGACTTTTATAATGATCCACTTCCACTTAATAAACTGTAAATATATTTTATCTTCTTTATTATTTCCTTAATAACATTTTCTTTTCTCTGGATTACTGATTGTAAGTATACAACGTATAATACATATGACATACAAAATATGAGTTAATCTACTGTTTATGTTATCGGTAAGGCTTCTGGTCAGCAGTAGGCTATTAGTACTTAAGTTTTTGGAAAGTCAAAGTTATTTTCAGATTTTTGACTGTGCAGGGGACAGCACACCTGTGTTGTTTAAGGGTCAATTATAATTGTTATTGGTAACAGAGTTGGTCCAGTGCAAATGACTTCATAATTACTAGAAGCAAACTTTCAGCAATAGTTAACTGATGAATGGGTTAATAGAGACAAAGCTCTTTCTCTTATGGTAGCTTAAATTCATATAAGCAAAAGACCTCAACGTTGGAAAAGGACCACGGGAGTCATCTAGTGTTTGCTTACGCCAGGCACTCAATCAATGTTTGCTGAATTAAATTAAACACCAAAGTTAGGATCGCCGGGACTGATTTGTACAGCTATAACATGGCTCTAATCAATGGCTCATTGACTGCTGTTGGGTCTGGTGCCACAGGAAGTGTCTGTGGAGGCTGGTCATGAAAGCCAGAGATCTAAAGACCGGGGAAAATTGTATGCCAGGCTGGGAAATCATCTCCTCACTCACCAGAAGTTGCCATAATTCTAATGTCTTTATGAACTCTGGGAAAGTTCACAGACCTTGAGCAAAGTTGGGGAGAGGCAATGAAGGAATGCTGTAGTTTGGAGCCTCTGAGAAACAGAAGGTATGTTTTCAGAAGGAAAGTGTCCTAGTATACTGGGATATAAGTAGACGACTGTATAATTCATCATCTGAAACAGGGCACTTATGAGAGTGAAGGGGATTCTCACAATAATTATACTGGAAACAGGCCTGAAGTGATATTGTCCCAGACAAACTGATATGTATAAGACCTTGTGTGGTGTTGGGTATGGGCTGCTTCTCACTGGCATATTGGAAGAGAACATATCCCTGATGCCCCATGAGCAATGAAATCATGGGCAACACAGCTGTCTCCAGCCCTCCTGAGTACCCATCGCGTAGCTCCCTCAGATGGCCCTGGGGCAGGCTGGAACTTCAGCAGTGAGTGTCTGGGGAAGGCAAGAGACTGGAACTGAATTCACTGGCTCTAGTTTAAAGCCAGCCCCTAAAGATAGACAGATATGCAAGTTTCAGTGTCCAAGGAGCCTGGAAAACTTGAGCTGCAGTCACACAGAAGCTGATATCCCAGAAGGGTTGACATGGCAAGCAGCACCCCATGCTGTGACAATTTTAGAAGCCATGGCCTTCTAACAGGTTTCATTCATTCATTCAACAAACACGTATTGAGGCAGGGCTCTAGACTAGGGGATGAGGTTACGATGGCAGCTTAGAGGCACACCAGTTTGCAGGGGGCAGAGTCTGCCCTCAGAAAGTGGGGCTTCAAGGCTAGGCAGGTGGTCAGGGCTGTGCCACAACTGCTGAGGCTCAGCCCTGGGCAGCAGGGTGGCTGGCGTGGGCTCAGTGGGCTGAGTTCTGTCTCATTCCGGCCTCCTGAAGAGATGCCTGGCTCTGGTATCAGACCTGAGTTTAGATTCTGCCTGCATCCCTCAGGCCTCTCATTGGTGAAGTGAGAGTGACAATTTCCACGCCCCCAGAACCTCTGAGGTGAGGGAGGGAGGGGACAGGTTAGGGCCCAGCTGGCTCCCTCTCACCACAGGTGCACCCAACCCCCAGATGCTTCAAGGGCTGTGGATAATTCCACCCCGCAGGAGCTGTCTAGCCTGGGATGCCTGAGAGTGCTCACACCTGCCCCAGGAGGCTAGAGACTGGCTGAGATGGGCACACAAAAGCTGCCCCTTGTCTTGACAGAGGATGACTCTGTGCAGTGATTTGTCCCCCAGAGACCCTCTGTGGATCAGGCCCCAGCCAGACTTTCAACTCTCCCCTCCTTCCCCCACCTTACCCATAGTAGTCCGGGTTTCCAGGGTTTTCCAAACAGTGGCGTATGTGTTTGTGGAGGCTGGAAATTCCACATCTGCAGACGCTCCGGAGGGAGGTGATGCCGCCACTCATACTGGTATCTCTTCCTCCTCAGGGAAAACTCGGTTTTGCTCTTAAGGTCTTTCACTGATTGGATGACATCCCATCCAGATTATCAGGAATAATCCTTATTTAAAGTCAACTGATGGTCAGTGTTAATCACATCTACAAAATACCTTCACAGTGAAATCAGATTAGTGTGTAATTGAATAAATGGGCACCAGAGCCAGCAAAGACACAAAAGCAACTAGAACACTACCCCTACCTTCTTTTCCCTGCACAGGTTTCCCTGAAGAGACACCCTCATTAAGTCCCATGTACCTGAACCCCTGCCTCAGGCTCTGCTTCTAGGGAACCCAACCTGAGACAGAGTGAAAGGAAGTAGTCCCAGGGTCCCAAGGGATTCTTAGTTCCTGATTACTGATCCTGTCCTACGGTATTAGATGATTTGAACAAACCAGCTACCCCATGTCTCAGAAGCAACTGCATTTTCATGAGGATTTTGGAAAGAAAAAGGGCTTCAGGAGCTAAAGGAAGCCAACGTGTGGCTCAGAGAGTAGTTGGAGCCCAGGGTTCTTAGCTGGGGTTTGTAGCCATTGACTTGCTCTGTGAACAAGGACAAGGACTCATCTCTGACAATGCCCAGCTCAAAGCTCCTGATTGAAGAGGCCATGCTAAGCTGTGCACACACCAAAGTTATGAGGAAGCAGAAAATAAAAAGCAAGCAGAAGCCTCAAATTCCAGATAAGAAGTGCTGACTAGAGGAGATCAGGCCAGCCAGGCATGCAGGGTCAGAAGAAGGAAGCAGACACGCTGCTGGGGCAAGACCACATGGCCCACGAGGAAAAGGGAGGCAGAGACAGCCAGCTGAGCTTCCTGTCCTACCTCAGGCCTTATATGTCCTTCTCTCATCCCACCTTTCCTGAAGGTGGCCTGAATGACTCTCTGTCCCTTCCAACCAGCCTGGGGCTGCCCTCTCTCCCCACCTGTTCATGTGACCAACTCCCAGTCATCTTTGGAGCTCAGTACAACCACAGCCTCTTGGGGACACCCACCCGACCTCTTAGTCTGATCCAGGTGCACTGCCCCTGAGTCCCCACAGCCTCCACCCCACCTCACCCCAGAGCACCTGTGACATTTAATTTCTTATTAGTCTTCCTGATTAGACCGGTTAGACTGTGAGTACCTCCAGGACTGGAGCTGTGTCTTACCCCTCGTGGGACCCAAAGTACAGTGAGTGGCACAGAGTAGGTGCTCAGTGAATGAATGAATGGTACACAAGCAGGTCTCATGCTGGTGGGTTGGAAAGCCCTGCTCATAGCGCTCCCATCTTTTGGAAGTAGCAGGTGCATGCCTCATTATCGT
Organism: Cheirogaleus medius; assembly: GCA_008086735.1. Lineage (NCBI taxonomy): Eukaryota > Metazoa > Chordata > Mammalia > Primates > Cheirogaleidae > Cheirogaleus > Cheirogaleus medius. Next base: position 71,186,451 of record VBSM01001124.1, read on the forward strand.
TTGAAGCTGGTTGTCATGGTGGCATTTCCCAGACACAGCTCAGGGCAACACAAAGAAGAGATTAATTCCAAGTGAACAACTCCAAGAAGGTGTCAAGAGCTGGTGGCATCTGAGCTGGGCTTGGAAGGATGAGTTGAGTACTGACAGGCAGGCAGGAGGGGCTCTGCCAAGTGGCCCCTGGAGCCAACATGGCACCTGGGAGGTGGGAAGAACTGAGATGGGGACACAGGACCTGGCCGGAAGGAAGTTTCCATGAGCCTCCAGCCAGGCCCAGATCAAAAGAAAAGTCCATCAATCGGCTGGCATGACTGGATGCTGAGGCCCAGTGGATTTACAGTGACACACATTGATTTTGGCTCTTGGAAGGTGTCAGCTTACCCATAAATTAGAAGATTTATCTGCAACTGCTACAGAGATAAGTGGCTTTGCACATAAATACCTTTCCTTTTTTTTAAAAAAACAAAGAGTGCTAATGTGCCAGGGATGTTCCTTGGGAGAGGCTTTAGGGAACCCTTGCAGAATCCCTGGGATCATCCCTTGGTGGCACGTAGAGATGGCCAAGAATGCCTGCAAGGTGCCAGCCATGGGGCTTCCAGAACATGAAGCCACACTGTAATCCCCCATCTGCCCTCCTGTAAGGAAGGGGTGTGCTGTCCCAAATCTGAAGGATTCACTCACTGGCTCATTCATCAAATATCAACTGAAGGTCTATCATGCTTGTCTCAGGGACAGGGACTGCAGACAGACGCAGAGGTTGACCTAGACAAAGTTCCTGCTCTCATGGAGCTCACACGCCAGTGGAGGACACAGATAATGAATGAACAGGATGGTATCAGGTGTGATGCATGTAACAAAGAAAGTGAACTGATTGCGTGAAAGGTATCACTGAGGCTAGGTGAGGGCTGCTCAGATGGGTGCCCAGGAAAGGACTCTCTGAGGGTGACACTGAGGATGAGAATGAGGGAGTCTTGCAAAGAGGACAAGAAGGGAGGACATTCTAGGCAGAGGGAATGACAGAAGCAGGGGAGGGCTTGGAATATTCCGGAAACAGAAAGAAGGCCAGGGTGGCTGGAGGTTGGTGAGCAAATGGGAAAGAGGTAAGAAATAAGATGAGAAGAGGGAGAAGAGCTGGATCCCGTAAGCCTGTGGTCTGCAAACCCCATCTGCAGACCTATACTGGTCCGTGACCTGTTACGAACCAGGCTGCACAGCAGGAGGTGAGCGGCAGGCAAGGAAGCAAAGCTTCATCTGTATTTACAGCCGCTCCCCATCACTTACATTGCTGCCTGAGCTCCTGTCAGATCAGTGGTGGCATTAGATTCTCATAGGAGTGTGAATCGTAAACTGCGCATGCGAGGAATCTAGGTTGCGCACTTCTTATGAGAGTCTAATGCCTGATGATCTCAGGTGGAGCTGAGGCGGTGATGCTAGCGCTGGGGAGTGGCTGTGAATACAGATTATCATTAGCAGAGAGGTTCGACTGCACAATAAATGTAATGCGCTCGAATCACCCCTCCAACTCCCACCCTGGTGGATGGAAAAATTGTCTTCAATGAAATTTGTGCCTGGTGCCAAAAAGGTTGGGGACTGCTGCCCTAAGCCAATGGAGAAGTTCAGGTTTTATAATAAACATGACAGGAAGTCACAAATGATGTTAAGCAGGGAAGTGACATGCTTCTGTTCGAACTTGTAAAAATGGCGCAAGGTCCTCTTGGAGACTGGATTGCAGGGGTCAAGCATGGAGGAGGGAGAGCAGTTGGGGTCCATGGTGGTCATCTGGGAAGAGGTCAGGGAGGCAGGGGAGGTGGCAGGAAGTGGATGGATACAAGCTGTGTTTTGGAGAACGTGGGCAATCCTAAATGCCAAGAGAGAGACCCAAGCAGCCATGCTTCTCAGTCACGGCCCCCGTGAGGAAAGCAAGCCGGCCACTCCACAGCCACAGGCGCTGTCCTCAGACGCCGTGTAGCCAGCTGCCTCCGGGAGGAGTGTTCTGAAGCCTGGGTGCAGCACCTGGACACACGCTGCGTGTGCCATGGTTTGGAGTTACGTCCCACAGAGCCAGGGCAAGCTCCACGGAGAAATGCACATTGTTCCATGGACCAAATCACCATTCCACCTAAACTTCATCCCTGTGGCAGGTGCTTAGGAGACTGAGACTTTAAAAGGGAAACTTTCAGCTTCTGATCTTCCATTCACAGAATCAGTCCTAAATGCTTGAGAACTTCCTGGAATATTTGCCTATAGAACAGCCTGCACCCCTACCTTTTTTTTTTCTGGCAGTGCTGGAAAAAATAATCTGTGTTTCTCTTTTTTCTCTTTCCCCAGTAATGCAGCAAGAAAGATTAAAGTTGTAAATCTAATGCTAGTTGCAGAGGCTGTGGGTCCAGGTGCGGCTTCCCAGGACACCAGGACATATCAGCATCAGCCCCGAGGCAGGCGGGCACAGCTGCAGGGAGCAGGCACCCCAGACAGTGACAGGGCAAGACCTTTTGTTGCGACAGAGAATGGCTGGGGGAAAGGGAAAATCGGGAAAAGGAATGAGCGGCTGCGGAAGGGGCCAACTTTTTACATCAGAGCACCGAGGACTGCTAAGAGCCTGACACAGATGGCACTGTGTCATCTTTGGAGATTATTAACGTGAAGTGGCAGTCATCTTGGTGTCACTCCTACCCCTGATCAAACGGACCTTCTATCATCACAGCACAGAAAAAAGTATGGAGCTGAATGATGGCAAAATGATGCTCGGCTCTGTGTGTGTGTTTTATAGCCACCCATTAATAATGCATGCAGTAGCTAAATGACGAGAGAGTCAGAGCCATCTTCAGCACCCATCCCCAGCCTCCACCACCTGCTCCCTGCCCTTTGGGGGATCGCCCGTCCCTCTCTCCGCCTGGGACCAGAGGCGCCTGCCTGCCACATCATGCAGCGCCTGACATGCTCGTGACAAATGCTGACATCTCCCATCAGGTTTTTCCTTCCGCCTACCCAAAATCAAATGGGCTACAATGTGGTGATTTATCCTCCTCCCATTGTCCTCAGCCTGCCCTGCCTTCAAAGAACAAACCACTTCCTTTTTCCCCTAAAACATTTCTGGTTCATTCTCAGTCCTGGTGCAGAAAGGCTACTGCACCACTAGCCTGCAAGCCTCTCTCAGCTCAACTGCTTCCCTGACTTACAGACTCCTTTGTGGCTCCTTCCTCATTTCCTCTTTCCTCCTCCCTAGGTTTTACAAAATTTATTATTTTATTGCTATTATTCTTGAGACAAGAGTTTTACTCTGTCTCCCAGGCTGGAGTGCAGTTCACTGTAGCCTCAAACTCCTTTCCTCAAGTGATCCTTCTGCCTCAGCCTCCCAAAGCACTAGGATTACAGGTGTGAGCCACTACGCCTGGCCTCCTTCTCCCTAGGTTTTAAGTCTTTGAAAAGGAGCCACTTCATGAAAAAGAGCTGCATACAAAAATCATATAGATAATGTAAACCCATTCTATAAAATAAAATACATGCACATTCTTATATCAATATATTGAAAAATAAATCCACCAAATATGAAAACAGTAGAAGTCTCTAGAAGTTTGTATTTTCTTTGTTCCTTCCATGGACTCTGGATCGGGCAGTCTGGACTCACCCCGGCCCCACAATCTACACCGATCTGCGCCATCCCCTGGCCTTCCTGCTCCCCCGCCCCCCGCCCCCGTATAAAATGGGACTGTGATCACGGCTGTCATTGGGACTGTGAGGAAGTTCAGGTAAACTGCTTATCACAGCCTGGCACAGAGTGAGAGCTGAATGAATGGCAGCTCTCACAATGAGCCTGTGCTGCTCTTAAAAATCATGGAGTGCAGAGCATTTTTGAAGGAATAATTAAAAAATAATTCAAAAGCCAGGGTTGGGAGGAGGAGAATTAAAACTTGTTCTAATCTTCAAAGCATGTGACTCCGAGGCTTCTGTGTTTGGAACATTTCAAAGCTTCCTGGAATCTTCTTCATTTGGGGCCCAGGCACTGGGGGAAGATGATAAACAGGCCGGCAGGAGAGAGGTAATTAGCTGGACCTGGGTGTGGGCTGCCCTCGGGGACCAGGCAGGGTTCTCCCTTGCTCCTGCGTTTGCCTGTGCGCACATGCGTGCGTGTGTGCGTGTGTGTGCATGTGTGTGGTATACGGGGGCTTTGTGGTGTGGTGTGGCGTTTGTGTTGTGTGGTGTTTGTGGCATGTGGTGTGGGGGGGTGTGTGGGGATGTTAATATGTGTAGGGTTTGGGGGGTGTGTGTGGTGTGGGGTGGTGTTTGCGTTGTGTGGTAGTTGTGGTGTGTGGTGGGGTTTTTTGGTATGTTTGGTATATTTTGTGCTTCGTGTGTGTGGTTTTTGTGGTGTTGTGGTATGTGGGGGTTGGAGTGTTTTGTGGGGTATGTATGTGTGGTGTTTGTGGTATGTGTGGTGTGGAGGGGTGGGGTGTTTTGTGGGGTGTAGGATATGGTGTTTGCGGTGTGTGGTGTGTGTGGGTTTGTATTAATATGGGTGGTATGTCATACGTGGTGTGTGTGGTGTGTATGTGTGTGGAGTGCATGCACTGTGTGTGTGGTGTGGGGTGTGGGGGTGTTTTGTGTGTGCACGTGTGTTTCCAGGCCACAGCGGAGGGCGGGGAGCCCGGGCAGAACCCGCAGGCTGAGGTGAGGAGGTGGGCTGAGGGCACACAAGCATTCGCAGACAGAGCACAGAGAAGAGGAGGCTGCACGGCGAGCGAAGGTCGCTGATCTGCAGAGAGCCCTGTGGGACGTGGAAGGTGGCCCCCAGAGATGGCCGCGTCCTCATGCCCGAAACCTATAAATAGGTAACTTAACTTCACATGGCAAAAGAATATTAAAGCTGCAGGTGGAATTAAGGTTACTAATCAGCTGACCTTAAAATAGGGAGAGGACCTGGGTTGTCTGACCTCAGCCAGCTGAGAGGAAGGAGAGACGAAGCGTGAGGGGGCTCCCCCCCGAACTGCAGGCTGTGACTGTGGAGGCAGGGGCCTGGGCAGGACCGCGCCCCTGCAGGAGCTGGGAAGGCCTGCAGTTCACAGCCAGCCTGGAGATGAGGACGGCACACGTGACTGAATTCTGCTAAGAACCTGGGTGAGCAGGAAATAGACTCCTCCCAGAGCCTCCGGAAGGCAGCACAGCCTGCTGACTCCCCGATTTTGGCCGAGGGAGACCTGTGCTGGACTCCCCACCTACAGAACCGCAAGATGATATGTTTGCGTTGCATACGCCATTGTTTGTGGTAATTTGTTAACGGCAGCAAGAGAAAAGTAACACACACCCCTCCGGCACTCTGCAGAGCACTGATTAGTACATGCGCTTGAGAAAACCACCCAAGGGTGGGAAGGGACCACCTGAAGGGACCTGCCTCGTGTGCAGACTCGGGTGGAGGAGCCAACGCTGCCATGGCCAGTCTCCTGATCTGGCTTTGCCACTAATTCATTGGTGGCCCTGGGCAGGACACCCCCTCCCTGGGAAATGTAGGTTTGGTCTGGGAGACTTCAAAGCCCCTTCACATCCACTGTGATATTCTTCAAGTCATCAACATAGAGCAACGATCCATTCTTGGATTGGGTTTGATGTCAAGCCCAGTTTGGTGGAGAAGAGCTGGGCTGCGTGCACAGAGCTGCCTGGGTTCTCTGCGTCAGCACACGCACACCACCACCGGCCCCAGAGCTCCGCTGCACAATGGACTGGAAGCAACAGGGCGACTCAATGTTTGTTGGCCACTTCCCTCCACAGGCAAGGTCCTGTTGGGGGTTGAAACTCCATCACTTATAGGAGTTTTTTAAAAAAGGAACAACCCAATATAGATCCAGCAGTAGGGGGATGGTTAACTAAACTCCAAGGAATCATACTGTGGAGACTATGAACAGGTTAATAAGAATGAGGCAGGAGGATCGCTTGAGGCCAGGATTTTGAGACCAGCCAGGGCAACATAGTGAGTACCCCATCTCCACAGAAAGGAAGAAGAAAAAAAAGCCAGGCATGGTGGTGTGTGCCTGTAGTCCCAGCTACTCTGGAGGCTGAGGTGGGAGGATGACTTGAGCACAGGAGTTTGAGGCTGTAGTAAGCCTGTAGTAAGCCCCAGTGGTGAGACTGCACCACTGCACTCCGGCCTGGGCAACAGAGTGAGACCCCAATTCCCTCTCTCTCTCTGTATATGTGTGTGTGTGTGTGTGTATATATATATATATATATATATATATAAATAAAATAAAAGAATGAGGTAGATCCCAATGTGCAATGCAAAAAGTTCTCCTAAATGTAGGGCAGTGCGAAAGCAGGTTGCCGAGCAACACAGAGTGACAATGTTTATGCTTGAAAAAGAAGACACAAAGATGATGTGTGTATTCATATTTATATATGTACATATAAAACATATAGGCATAAAAATGCATTGAAAAGAGGCCCATTTTCCACATGGCTGTCAAGCGATCCTTTCAAAACATAAGTCAGCTCAGGCCTTCCTCATTCTCAACCCAAGGGCTTCCCAGCTCACTGAGAACCAAACCGTCTTCTCTGCATGCTAAGGCCTCTCCGAACCACTCGCCAGCTACTCCCCCCGCACCCCAGCGCGTGCAGCCACCCTGCCTCCCACAGCCCCTGAACAGGCTGGGTCCTAGCTGCCTCAGCGCCTGCCCCCAGCCTCAGGCAGGCCAGGCCCTGCTGAAGGATCCTGGGCAGCGCTCTGCCGGCTCTGCCTGAAATGACACTTCTTCCCCAGTGGCTTCTCCCTCTTACCCGCTTTACTTTTCAAAAGAACACGAGCAGCAGCTAATGCCTTTTACTCTCATTTGCATGTGCACGTGCAGGCTCAGTCTACGAGCCCTTCGAGTTGTATACGATGCCACATGCCCGGGACATAGACCGATGCTGGCACACAGTAGGTCCTCCACAAACGCTTGCTACATGAGTGAATGGACAATGCAGAGCAAACCACACCCAGCAGATGCCTCGCGGGAGGAGCCCAGGTCTGTTCTGGAAGGTGGTCAAGGGAAAGCCCAGCTTTACCTCCAAGGTTACATTGTTTACAGTGACAAGGTTTTCATGGATTGCTTGTGAGATTAAACATTAACAAATACCGAAAAAAAAGGCCATTATATTGGATAATTCAAGGTAGAGTCCTATGGCGGCGCTGCTCTGGGAACTCACAGGGGTCCATGCTGGGATCACTGGGGACTGTGGATGGGGCAGGGAAGAGGAGGGTTGTCAGAGTGTTCTGGGTGGAGGGGACAGTGCTAGTGAGGCCCAGGGGTGTGAGCCCACCCGCCAACCCTGCCTGAGGGGACTGAGGCACCGCCAGGCTGAAAGTCACTGACTTGCCCACCATGGCAATGCCACACGAAGCACCAGCTGTGAAGACACGAGGACCTGGTGACAACAAATAAACAACACGTTAGTACACTGCTTCCCTGATTCCTTCATTGAGAAAAGCTTAATACAAAACAAACTCAGAGAAATTCTATTTTGGGACCCCACAGCGTGCAGGATGGTGAAGGCAATTTACATGCCGGCCCGGAGCGAGCTCCTCCTCCCAGCAAGTGGTTCGGCCCCAGAACCCTGAGCAGCTCTGCCCTACGGCTCTGCCTGAGTCCATCTCGAGTCACAGCAAGGAGAGGGGGGCTGTGTGAGTGGGCGTTGAGGGGGCCACATGCAGGGAAGGGGTATGACTCAGGTGTGCTTTGTTCAGGGCCACCCCAGCAGGGGGACACCGAGCCCTGTGGTCACTCTAGACCTTCAAATATGCTCCCCACGTTCTCCCTTTCTCTTTCTCTACGTGCCTTACCTGATCTGACTTTTTTCTTGCTTCCTCAGACATGTGTTTCCTTCTTTCTCCCTGTCCCCCCCGTGGCACACCCTTGCTGGCCTCTAGGCCCCTGCATGTGCTGTGCCTTTCATCTGCTAAATCCTGGATGACCTGGCACTCCTGGTGTTGGAACCCCCAGCGTCCCAGGGAAGCCTTACCTGCGCCTGCAGGCCAGGTGGGCTCCCTCCTCAGCATGCCCACAGCCCTCGGAAGCACCTTTATTTATCACTTGGTTTTGTCAATTCCCAGCGATCTGCCTGCCTTGCCAGACAGGGAGGCTGGGTGAGGATGGGTGTAGAGTCATGTTCACCTCTAGAAGCCCAGGTCCCAGGACAGAGTGAGTTCTCAAGAAACACTAGGTATGTTAATAATAAAAAAAAATAGACTGAATATACTAGACTCACTGGGGAACACAATAAGCCGAATATTCCATCCACATCTGGAGAAGCTGACAGCATATCGCACCTGCCAGAAGCAATCACTGCATAGCTAGGAGAGGACAAAGTCCAGGTGCTCTATGTGGAGGCTGTGATGCCACAGACCAGGACAAGAGAGCCATCCTGAGACCAGAGTGAGGAAGGGCTTCCAGGGGGAGAAAGGCCACAGAGAATGGGGCAGATACAGCCTGTGGGGAGCACACTCCTGGTTTTAATTGAATCCCAAAGCCTGGGTCCAAAATCACATCCCACTCTGATGGGAGCTGGGGTTGAATGGATCTATTGGGGTATCGGGGTGTGGGGTTTGTGGAGCTCAGAATTAGCAATGTAGAGCCTCAATTTTAGGAGGACATTTCCACAGCCTCTCCGGGGGGCAGCTGAACCAAATAGAACCCCCACCCCTTGGCTGGGGTGGGAAGTATTAATTGCTTTTGCAAGCTTGGGAAAGAGCATACAACTTAATTAAGATTGGCCCTTCATGGGGACATCCATCAGATCTTGACGCAGCAGGAACAGGAGGGCAGCTTAGAGTGAGGGGCGAGGAAGGGGACCCCACAGGGAGTGGCTGCTGCGTGGAGGCCAGAATCTCCCGCCCCCACAGCAGGGTTTGCTAATATTCCTGGGGGTCAGACACCTGGTATCCACAGACTCGGAGGGCCGGGAGCAGAGCAGTGTCTTAATTAATCCACAGAGAGTGCCTCAGCCCAGCCTCACCCTCTGTTTCAATCACTCAATCCTTCTAATTTCCCAGCAATTTAATTAAAGGATCTTCCCCTTATAATGATGTCTCATTTCCTCAGAGTAGCTTTAAAAGAATTAGAAGCCACTAAAGCTGATCCGATGGTAGTTGTTTTCCTGAGACTCGTCTAGAATATCAGAACAGAAAGGAGCGAACAGATGACTCCACACCCCCAAGTCCCTTTCCACAGCAGGAATTTGAGGCCCAGAGGGGTGCCCTCAGGGTCACACGAGGAACTGGGGCAGAATCAGATGGTGGCCAATTCTATCTCCATCTATGTCCCCTCCATCACAGCAGAAAGGGATATAATCTTCAACCAGTGATCCCAGATTGTTCCTCTTTACAGTGGCATGCTATTTGTGAAAATTACATTCACCTATCAGTGTAAAAGTGCTTGGTTACTGGAAATAAAATAAAACATAAATACGTTTGCAGTGTCTATGACTCTGGCCCTGTAGATCCAAGCATTTAAGACAGTGGATCAAGTAAACTGTGGTCTGTGGGCCAAATCTGGCCCACCACCTATTTTTGTAAATAAAGTTTTATTGAAACACAAACACACTTATTCATTTACACACGATCTCTGGCTGCTTTCATGTTACAATGCCAGAGCTGAATAGTTGTGGCAAAGACCACAAAGCCACCAAAACATAAAATATCTATCTGGCTCTTTACAAAAGATGTTTGCCAACCCCTGTGGGGCTGCAGAAGCCCATGACACCATCAAGAATCCTCCAAGGGCTAGAAGAACCAAAATACTATCTTAGAGCAAACAGAGTAATAAAAGCCATTTAATACTGAGTATACACTGTGTGTATCCTAAATGACAAAGTGTAGAATATTGCATCAACCCTACAGACTGATAAGAACATCTCCATTCATGAATGAGCTCATTGAAGCTCAACAAGGCTAAAGAATTTGTCTGAGATCGCAGAGCCGGTGAGCTGTGCAACGGAGCCTCACCCTGTACCGACCACCCCAGCCAGGCTCCTCCACACCCAGCTGATGCCCTCCTTCCCCAGGTACTGTCCAGAGATAACAGCAACACTGAATGCATGAGACCTAAGTGGGACCTCAGAGACCCTACAACCCCAACTCCCCCCCCCCACTGTATGCCAGGGAAACTGAGGCCCAGACAATACAAGAGACCTCCAACATCACTCAGGGAGTCCACAGCAGAGATGGGGAAAGGACCCACAGCTCCTGCCTCCCCACTCAATGCCCGATCCACCCTGTTGCCCTCAAGTCCCTCTGGCCCTGGCGTCCTGGCCTTGCATCGTTGTCTCTGCTCTGCATTCATGTCACACGCTATCCATCCTTCCTGGTCACTGCACACTGGGGAGTCCCTTCTAGGCTCTCCCAGACTCTGGGGCTCCTGGGATGGTAACCACCCTCCAGCTACTCTGCCATTTGTCCATCCAACATGGTTATTACAGAATAAAAATGGTGACAGTGATTGTACAGATAATAATCAACCCTGGCTGGATGCTTGTGCTGTGACAGGAGATGGACATGCATCATCTTACCTACGTCTCACAGCAATTCAACGAGGAAGGTGAACTCCATTTTAGAGATGAGAAGTCTGAAGTGCAAAGATAACATATGATCTTTCCAGGCCGTCAGGGTGAATCCACGGCTCCAACCTGGGATTCTGACCTCAGACATAGCAAAGGGCCATTCGCTGGTAACACACCCACTTGTTTAGACCGCCAGCTGACGGGTTTCTAGGGGCTGGGCAGACTCTACCAATTATTACTGTCAGTACACTGTGGCCTACAAGGGACAGAAGCCAGGCGAGCACCCTCCTTCCAGGCCAACTGCCCTCTTAATACCTCAGTAGCCTGCGTGTGACCTGAGTATTGATTACGGGCAGTTCTGTCATTTCCGGTCCCCTTACCAGTTTCTCCTGGCTCAGCACAAGACCCCTGAAGGCAGGGCTGCTGGCTGGGACATCTCTCTACCAATTCAAGGTCCAGTTCTGGATGCTCGGGGAAGAGGTACCAAATTGGAAGGACTGTGTGGGGATGGCCACCGGCGCCCCTCACCCCAGTCTGGTCCCCCAGGGGCCTCTGGCTCGACACAGCCTTCTTCTGTCTACACAGCCGTCTCTCTCCCCTTTTGTCTGCCTTGTGATGGTTAATACACAAACCACCACTGCCTTCTTAGCCTGCAGGAAGTGTAACAACTGTTATCTACCGCAAACCACCGAAGCCTTAAATTGCAGCAGGAATAGTGACAGTGATAGATTAGAATTTTTTAAATCAAACTCAAATGTGTCCCCGTCATGGCTAAGAGAAGGGCTGAGTTGACTTGAAAATAATTTACTTAGAAAATTTTGTGATGCATGGTAAATTAAGTCTCCCTCTTGGCACACATTCTTTTCCCCTCCAGCAAAGTATTAGCCTATTTAATTGCGTCCCGAAGACTTGCCACTACGACTTGAAACTACTGCCACTGGGGGGAGATGGATGTAAACCTGGATTCCATCCAAAGGCAGGATGGACAGTTCATTTTGAAATTTTAAAAGGGGGTGGAGTGGGGAGATGGATTTGGAATCAAGTGGTCTTTTTTCTCCAGCCTTGAAAGATAGAACTGAAGAATAAGGAAAAAATCATCAGTGACAACAGCTAATGAATTTTAAGTACTTATTAGAAGAAAACTTAATTTGCTAAATTAGCCCTGTAGATACAGGTTAGAAAATGAGTCACTGTCTCCTTAAAAATGCAACACTCAGAGCAACTACCACAGCTCAGACTTGCTCTTACAAGGCCAAGTTGGAAGGTCACAGCCAGTAGTTTAAATGCTGTTAGCAGAGGCCAGAGTTGCCTCTCCATCCCAGACACTGCTAAGCACGTCACAAACATACCCTGGGGATCCTCCCTCACTCTGGGGTTATGTGACAAACTTCTTCACCTACACACTCGGTGAGAACACCCACACCTCCCGGTGCTGTCCTGAGGACCCAACGCAGAATCAATAGAAAGCTCCTCGCCGAGCCCCCATGCACAGGAAGCTGCATGTGCCTTGTGGCAATTATTTATTTTACCATCCCCACTGCACTAATGGGGGGAGGTGGCCTAGCTCGCCCAAAAGTGACACACCTGCTGGCAGTGGAGTCAGGCCAGGTCTGTCATGCCTGGGCTTCATCTCCTAATTCAAAGTGAAGCCATTTGCCCTTTTCTAGCAGATGAGCACCTGGGAGGCCAGTCCCCATGACAGAGGCAAAGCCCACCCAGATGCAAGATGGGTGTCAGGGCTGCTGCCAGATAAGCTGAAGAGGTTCCTGTGGGAGGTGCCATGGGCCTTTCAGTGCCAGGCCGGCTGCATGCTGCCCTCCGCTTCCTCCCCAGCCACAGGCATTGTGGGTACTCTGGGCTGACCCCCATTCTCCTGCCCCAGCTGTCTCTGACCCTGGCCTGGCCCTGGGTCTCCTGTCCTTGTGCTGGCTTCAGCTCACACTTGTCTTGTCTCTCAGCAATGTGGTCCCTGGGCTTCAGCTCCCTAGAGTGACCCCTATCCCTGTGCCTGCTCTGCCTTCCTGGAGTCAGGGCTGACAGACAAGGAGGCAGCATGGCACAGGGGGTGCAAAAAGCACCCAGGGGAGCAGGAACCTCATACCTGCATTCAAGTCCCAGATGTATACCTTTCCAGCCTCAAGTGTCCCCCAAGGTAGGGTACTTACAGAGCCACCATCTTCTCAGCTGTAATAGAGGGAGAAGAGTTGGCAGAAGGCACGTTGGTTATGAGTGCAGATCTTGCTTAGGCTCAATTTCTGGTTCTACCACTTCCTGTGCAAGCTTCAGCAAGTTACTTAACCTCTCTGTGCTGACATTCCCCATCAATAGAATTCTAATGATAGCACCTAACTCACTGGGTTGCTGTGATGATGAGAACATCCATACCCTGGCATAGGGTAAGCTCTATAGAAGTGCCGGCGGTTCGATCTTATGAAAGACACAGGTGGACGGGAAGATTGAACACGGCCCATAAAGGGGCCTACCGTGGTATCTGGCACACAGCAGATACTTAACACACACAATAAAACAGACAGGTAGAGTCCATTCAGCCTTTCAGCACAAACTTCCACCTTGCCTGACACAAAATACAAGTTGGGTCCAAAAGTGTCCATCAGGAACAGCCAAGGAGGGAGACTCTGGGGAGGGGCTGCAAGAAGCTGCATCTTATAGTCACTTGGATGCACCACGTGGCTTAGAGAAGCTTCCCCTGAGCTCAGCCCCAGCACCCCAGGAAAGAGCAGCAGAGAACGAGCCCCGCTGCCCCGGCCTCCCAAATACCCACAAGAGCAGGGTCAGCCGGGAACACCAATTCCTCAGCTCCCTGTTTCCACCTTTCCAGTGGGGGGGTGGAGGAATAAAATGCAGTGTCTGCACATCCAGGCGGGGCGGGATGTGCAGGGCAGAACTGCCCTGACCTCCTCAACCCAGGTCTCTCAGATCCCACTGCCTCCCCATGGTTGATACATCACCATTCACTGCCTGCTCTTCTAGGCTCTGGCTTCTGGTGGGTCTTTCTGCCCTTCCCTTTAGAGCTCCCCCCAGCCAGATGAAGACGCTCATGGCTCACGTCCATCCTTGCTGTCCCCGCCAATCCCTGCAAGTGTAAAGTCCATCTAGTTTCCAAGACCCTGATCATAGGCCCGCTCTCCACTGTGATGCTCTCCCTAATACGTCCCAAGAGGGAAGGGTCCTCCCTTCCTTGCCTAGGCCAAGAAGTCACTTTCCTACTTGTACCAGAGCAGCAGCTTCTAAGCCTCTCCCAAGAGGTGTCCTCAGGCCCTGCTGGGGTGAGGTGAGAGGACTGGTGACAACCTCTGCCCTCTCCAACAGAGCGGCCACCACTCAATCTGCTTATCCACCTGTGCAAGACCTCACTGACAGAAAGGGTTCTCTAAGGAAACAAATCTTACCCCTCTGGTGGCGGGTAAGAGACCCCAGGGCTGGGCAGAGCATAGCAGGGCTCAACTTGATGCCCAACACTGCGTGCACAGCAAGGGTTTAAAATGTACGGAATTTATGGTGAGCACCCAGACCAGAAATCCTAGTCCAACAGTACCATGTCGTGAAGGCTTCTGACTGCCAGGTCACTGCTCCTCCCAAGCACAATGTGGAGAAGAGGGCACTGCCACTTCTCGGCTGGCAGCAAATCAAATGCTGGGTGCCAGGAAACAGAAGGTAAGATCATTAACCTCGAAGTTTCCAAAGCAAACCCAAATGCTTTAGTGGGGAAAGAGCACCCTGGTCTGAGTTTTAAGGGCCTGAGTCTGGATGGGGGTGGGGTCCCAGTTCAAGATTCCCACCTGGGAAGGGGAAATGTCAGCCATCCACCTCACAGAGGAGCCGAAGTGCTCAGGCAGGAAATGCTTTTATTCCATCCACTCAACCCCTTAGAACGGGAGGTGTAGAGTGAAAAGTGCATTCTTTCTAAGGGCAAAAAATTCCATGATGGCAAGATGAGACCCTGTGATTGGGGCGAGTCATGGTTACCTCCCTTGATCCCAGGTGCTTTGTGGATAAAGCCAGGACAACGTCCCCAAACACACCCCCGGCAGTGATTCAAAACAGTAAGGTCACTTTCTAAGTGATGGCTGTCTCCTCTCACCAGACCGCACAGCGGTCCCAGGTGGAGATTCAGCACCTAGGTAGGTGGGCGTCCAGGGGCTGGGGTAACTCAGGGAAGATGCTCTGGGGACAGGCAGTCTCAGGGGCGCAGTGTAGGGTGTGTGCGGGGAGCTGGTGCAGAAGTCTTTATAGAAGCAGATGGCACAGATCAGGGTGTGCCTGTGTTGAGGACAGGGGTGTTGCTGGTGATGCCACTGCCTTGCCCTCCAGATTAGGACGAGGAATGTCCCACTGGGCTGCCAGGCAAGGAGGGAGAGGAGAGCTCCATTCCATGGGCCAGGCAGGCTGGGCAGCCCCCTTGCCCTGGGTGCCTGCAGAGCCCAGCAGCCCTGCATGGTGGCCATCCATTGCTGCGTGTCCTCTAGAGCTCTGGGGCCGGCTGCTCCACAGCCTGCCCCTCCACGGGCTGCATGGCCTCCTGCACGTAGACGATGAACTCAGACGCCTCCCCGCCCTGCGTGTAGACGGTCACCGTCTCGATGCCCTCCACGTCATCGGAGGACACCACCAGGTGGTGCTGCTCGGCCAGCTCCACGGAGGCTTGCTGGAGGGTCTCCTGGATCATGACTGTGTGGTTGGAGCTGGGCTCCTCATCGGTGACCTGTGAGAGGGCAAGAAAGAGGTCACACAAGCCCTTCTTCCAGGTCCAGCAAAACTAGAGCTCATGGAGCAACGAGTATGCTCCAAGAGCTCGTCCACACTGTATATAACCCTTGACAATGCTTGGTGCTTGCTCTCATGCCCATTCAACAGATGAAAAGAGCGAGGCTCAGTGATGCAAAGCAACCTGGTCAGGGTCCCCCAGTCGTAGCAAATGGTGGAACCTAAGTTCAAACCCAAAGTCCAAGGTCATTTCCTGACACCAAGCTACCTCCTGGTGCTTTCTAAAGAAGGGGGTTACCTAAAGAATGAGGGTTGAAAGCACCACGGGAGTCATTTACTGCAACAGTGTAGGGGTGGGGCGCGGGGGCTCCTGGAACTATACAGCCAGTCCATTTGGCAGTGATAAAGGGACTGGGTCCATCCTGGGCTCTCTGGGAGCTCAACTCTGTAGGAAGGTCTGTATCCTACCAGGAAGGGCAGATGCTCCCCAGGCGTCCTCTGTCCCTCAGCATGAATGCCCTAACTACTGGGGAGGGGGCTGCTGGTGGAAACTGCCCCTGCGAGCACTGTCAGGGCCTGATGACTTGGATGGCCAGGCCTTTCTCCATGGCTCCGAGCTGGCAGCCTCTAGACAAGGCCGAATTCCAGCTGGTGTTAATGTCCCCCATCCCTGACTCTGTCAGCTCAGGGCTGTTTTTCATAACAACTGTCTTTGATCTTGAGAAGAGAAACAAAAGACATGGGGAAGATTTAGAAAGAGTTGAGACCTCAGAGATGTAAAAATGAGTGAAGGGTTAGATACAAATCCAGGGGAAAGCAAAAGGGCCTGGAATTGTGTAGCAAGAGGATGAAAAGAGTCCTCAGATCTACAGAAGGATGTTAGAGAGACCTGTTCATCTCCAGGTGGGTCCGAATGGCACGTGCTTTGTCCTGCGCTAACCCAGCACTGACACTGGCTCCACCACTTAGCAGCCATGAGACACTTTTCTCTACAACCCTTAGTTTTGTCATCTGTAAGACAGGGACTAAAATGTCTACTTCCGAGAATGAGGGGAGAATTCAAGGAGATTCTATATGCAAAGTGGGTACTTAATAGCAACACTGCTCTTTCTATCCCTTCATTCATTCACTTAACAACACTTTCCTCACCACCTGCTACCTGGCAGGTATTGTGGCATGGCAATTATTCATTCATTTAACAGAACTGTCATTATATCAGCTACTACCAGACTGAAAGCTCCATGAGGGCAGGGATCATGTCTGTCTTGTCACAGCTGTTTCCTTAGGGCCAAGTTCAACGCCTGGCACAGAGAAAACACTCAATATTTGCTGATTGATGATCCACCGGTGACAGATGCCACATCAGGCGCTAAGGTGGCCACACGGTGGAAAACCACAGTCCTCCAAGGAGCTCAGAGTCTTGTGGGCTGCACAGAGCTGTGAGGCTCCAGCAGAGGTGGCCTGTGCAGGACAGGTGGGTAGCCAGGGATGTCATGGGTCAGGAGGCGGGCGGCATGGGGAGGGGTTCCTGGCAGACAGGGGAGCTGACTCCCAGGACAGTGGCAGGTGTGCCTAGGTGGCCTCCACAAAGCCCCATTCCCCACACTTCTGACTCCTCTTCCTGCCTACATCTGGCATTGGACAGTTTCCTACTCCCTGTCCCATGTATTTGTGACATGCCATGAGACCACCCTCTCTTTGGGGAGGGCCCAACTGGCTTGGAGGGTCTCATTCCGACTCTGTGATTATTCCAGTCGCTGTGAGCGGGAAGGGAAGTGTTAACAGGTGGGTCACGTTTAATTCAGAGAGAAAAATGGAAAAGGCTCTTCCAGGGTGGGCTCCAGAGGTTCCATTGTTATGGACTGGAAGGAACTTTCAATTTGGACTGATAGAATTCACCAGGAGAGGGAGAGCTGTTCCGAGGGGAAACTATTCATACATTTAGCCTGATTTGTCTTTTTAGAGTGAACTGAGACCTTTTTTCTTCTTTCACTGCTTGTTTCAATTTAATTTAACTGGGAGAACTACCATGCACCAGGACTTTAGAAGTAAATATTGATTTATTTCACTTTGAAAGTAAGTACCTGACAGAGGCTAGGAAAGGGGACAGGACATGCAACAAATTTTTTCTCCTCTTAACTGTGAGTGAATTTTACACAAAGAAAAGGGGGAGGGGACAGGGGGTGATCTATGCCCGGGGCCTCACGTGTGCAAACAAGCCCACCACGCTGCAGGTAAACAGACAACGTGATAAATATAGTGAGACCAACCAACACACAAGCTTTAAGATATATACTCTGAGATGTGACACCATTACCAGGACATAGTGCTTGTCATCAAAGCTGAAGAGGAAGCATTCACTGACAGAAATATTCCACTGGCCTGAAACTCCTGTCCTTTTAACAACTCTAACACCACAGTGCCAGAGTACTGACAGGGCAGAAATTCCTGCCAAGGACAAGGAGAATAGTACCCTTGCTGGGCCCTTTAGGAGCAGAGGCTGCAGCTTCCTGCCCTATGGCAGTGCCATGGGTACACACTGAGTTCTCAGCGCCAGCCCCAGCAGGAAGTGGGAGGTCCCTAGATGACCAGAACATGGCCACCACCCACAAATGTGGTGAAGACGAAGAAGAGGCCAACAGGCTTGAACTGAAGGTTAACGATGTGCTAAATAACTCTGTGGCATCAGGGCCTGGAGGCAGCTTCATGGAAGGTGGCATTGGCCACAGAGGTCCGTGGTGGGAAAAGCCATCACAGGCAGAGAGAAGACACTGAGTGAAGAGCAGGTGTATGCCCTGCAGCCCTGTCGAGGTCGCCCACCACCTCCCAGCCACCAAACCCACTGCACAGAGTTCCGTCTTCACCTTTCCAGAACACTCTACCATCTGTACTGCTGACCCCAACTCAGCTTTGTTCCTGAGATGCCCTCTTGGCTGCTTCCCCAGCCCCCCTCTGGCTCTGTTCCGAGCACTCTCCCAGATTCCAGGGTCGTTCACAGCTCTTCTCCTTCTGCCCACCCAAAAGCCTGGAGATTCCTGGGTCCCCCTCCTCGACTTCTTCCCCAGGCCCCTTGGCCACTTCCGATCTTGGCTGAGCCAGAGACTCCTGCCCCCACCCCAGACCATGCGACCCTCTGCACGGGAGGTGCTCGGGGATGTTTGTGAAACAATGCATGAACAGGCCATGCAGAAGTCACAGACAGAGGGAGTGTCGGGGGAGAAGTGGCAGATGAGGCCTGAAATGAAGTTTGCAATCAGATCCTGAAAAGCTTTGATCATCAACTGAGAGATGAAGCCTTTATTTTATAAAGGAAGACACTGAAGGTTTTCAAAGAAGGGCCCTATATCATCCAATCTGTGGTACTTGATGAATCAAAACTTGCCTAACATGAGAAGACTTGCTGAGCCCTATGCTTCTTTCCCTACCCGTGTTCACGTTTAGTTGCCCATATTACCTTTTCTAAGTATTGAGCCTACTGAAAGATAACCCTTTCTCCATTTGTTTTGTTTTTCCATTTTCAGTCTCCAGGGTTTGTCCAACAGAATCACCACTAAATTCATCCGCTGCTAATTATCAGAATACAATAAAGTTTCCAAACACAATCCTTTGGGCTTAATTCACCAGAAAAAGTGATGGCCGCAGTGGGCAATGAATATTCACACAGTCCTGCAGAGCAGTCCTCTAAGTCAGCGCAGGCGAACGGGGCTGTGTACTGCTGCTCTATCATCCGAGCATCGAAAATGCACCTAACCACCAGCCCGGGTTCCTGAAGCTCACCTGCTGCAGGCCTCGTTCACTCTCCTGAGCCCGCACAGGTGCCCCACTTTAAAGCTAGCACGTGGACCCTGCACACAGATGCAGGAGAGAGAGTGCGCTGCTTGACGGAAGGGGTTTATGAGGCTTTCTGCGAAGAGTGCACCCCCGTTGTGCATTTCGGGGGTTACATGATCACACTCTGTCTGCTTTTATGCAGCTTCTACAAACCATGCACTGCCTTCCTCGCTCCCAGGGAACCCAATGTCCACTCAGCCCTTTGCAGTTTATTGAACATTCTCCTACGCCTCATGCTAATTATTTATTTACACACAATGTCTTGTGGCTTGGGCATCTCTGTTCCCTTTTTACAAATGGAGATAGTGAAGTTCCTAGTGCTCTGGTGACTCATCAAAGATCAAACAGCTGTAATGAAGCAAAAGCTGGACCTTAGTTCAAGTCCAGAGACCTTCCTCAGCTGGTGTAGTGTGACAGTGATTAAAGGCAGGCCATGTCCCGGATTGACAGGATTAAATTATCGCTCTTCACCCGTCCCAATCAGTCTGAGACTGGCTACATAATTCTCAAACACTCTCTGTGTTCAAAATGATCACTCTAGTAGCTTAATCTATTAGCACAGGCTTAAAATTGTTCTCTGTAGTAGAAATAATATGGCTTTCACAGTGTCATTATCCCCTGAGATGGGTACTCCATTTTCCCCAAATGCTGTATCTAACACATTTTTTAGCTGAATTATTAGTAGCAGAGATAGCTTAATAGAAACTCTTAACCCATGGGACTCTACAAATTATTCACTAAATCAGGCACAGAGTTCTGCAGTTCTGCCTGCCTCAAGTGTTCTTCTGGAATCTAGACTAGATCACTGTCAGGACCCAGGCACTTTGCTGGGCTCTATTCATGCTCAAGAGCAGCTTCCCCGAGACTGTGTCTACTCCTTGGCTTTAAGACTTCCTCGTCCACTCATCCAGCAAATGTCCATGGAGATCGCTGTGTGCCAGGCAGCCAGCTACGACTCTCACTGCCTTGCTGTCTATATTTTTTTCCTACTCTCTGCCTGTCCTGCCTTCTCCTTCTCCTCCAGCTCTCCTCCCCACTTTCTTTGTAAAAACCATCCCCAGAAGGTTAAGCTTTCTCCCTCCCAACATTCAAGAAAATCCCGTAAGTCCCCAGCTCTGGAAACCCTCCTGAAGGAAGATGGGTCCTGCATGGCTCCCAGCGTGCTCTGCGAGTGCCCTGCGGAGCGTTCCATCTGGGCTCTATACGACAATCCATCTCTGCACAGATCTCCCCACTACACAGACAGCCCCAGCTCCCCCGTGACTAGTAGTACCACACTCTGGGCAGGTACACAGCGGGTGTCGGCAACATTTCTAGAACCGTCCACAGGTAGAATGTGGAAGTGATAACCAGAACTGTCTGGAGCTGCCACACACGCTAGGGCCAGCTGCTTTCTGCCCTTGTTTCAAACTCTGCTTGACAAGAGCCCACCCAGAGGACATGAGAGTGGGGAAGACAGCAAGCTGTCTAGGGAGGAGAGCCCCTTTTGGCTCCAAAAGTCCCAAAGGTCCAATCCCCTTAATTTAGGGGAGAGGGGCCAAGGCTCAGAGGAGATGAGCTGCCCAGGGCCACACTGTGGGAAGCAGAGCCCCCATTTTCTCACTTTTGGTCTAAAAAACTCGCCGCCCTGCACCAGGTGACTTCACACCAAGTCACAAAGCAGTTTGGTTCCTGGGAGAACAAAGGAGAACACAGCCAGAATGCCCAGTGTGCCAACCGGCCCACGGTGAACACTAAGTCGATTTTCCTTGGAATTACTGAATGAACAAAGAAAGCAGTAAACATACGATGACGACCAAGACCCATCGAGGACAGTTCTGAGGCTCAGAGATTCTAATCTGTAATAATAATAAGTACTTGCTGTGTGCCAGATGCCATGTTAAGCAGTTTACTTAAGTATGTTATCATACTTAGTTTTCACAATACCGTAAGAGGTCTCAGCATTCCAGCTTCAGAGGAAGATGGGGTTCAGGGTAGGATAAGAAGCTGCTCCGGGGGACTCCGCCCACTTGCCAGGCCCGGGGGGAGTTCAGTGCAGGCTGTGCCACCTCTGATAAACACAGAAACCCAGGTCGCTGTCCACAGCACAGGGCTCAGCCAAACAGGAGGCTGCAGCGTTGGGAGACACACGTCTCCTTGATTCTCCCACCTGTCTCTTGCATTTGACCCTGGCACAATATTTTTTTTCATACTTCTATTTAATAACCTATTTAATAAGAATGCACCAACAGCCTCAGAAACAGATGCTCCCCAAAATGCAGAGAGGCTGGCCGAGACAGGGAAGATAAGCCCTTCTCTAAAAGCACAGCCCACTTGACACAGCCCCCTGATACCCATCCTCAGGAATCCCTAACACAGGGAGGGGGTGTCTTGTCAGACAGGCAGACCACAGGGAAAGCGGTGGCCTGTGGAGACAGCACTTGACCTTTAGTGCGCAGCCTGCCCCACACGCTCTGAACCCAATCCCTAGCACAGGTCCTTCTGTTTCAGAGCCTGCACTAATGACAACCCCTCCCTGGGACACTGAAACAGCCCTGAGACACATTCAAGGACATCCAACATGACAAACAAAGACTAATTAAGAGAAGAAAGAGCTGAATCTCACGGCTGAATCCCACAGAGGCAGCAATGAGAAATGGGGAAATGTTCTTACTAGCTGGGTATTTAAAGTAACATTTTTGAAAACTGCTGGTGAAATATAACAAACAGCACACATTTGCATAGCAGCTTTCAAACATCATGCACAGAACTTCCTGGTGCCCGAGCTCCCCACATGCCTGTGCCGGAGGGGCTCGGGGTCACATTTCTGTTTGTGAGTTCAGTCCTGGTGGAGCACTACAATTTCCAGGCTTTAGGCAGGCCAAGTTGAATCTAGCAAATTATTTTAACTTGGCTTTCAGTGCATACATAAACAACGAATAAAGGAAATCAAACCTCTGTTGGCCCTTTGATGAAAAGAAACTGGATTGATACATAGCGAGATGGCATCAGCTTATAACCATATAAAGCATATTCAGTGTATATAGCCCTTTGGAATGAAGCTGCCACCAAGGCACCCCCATTCAGACATTGCCCACAATCCCAGTGCCCTCCTGCAAGCCTATGAGCGTTTTCAGGCACTGGGAAGAGGAGAAACTGCTTTCACTTTGGGAATTCTAGTAGGAGGGTCTCTTTAGGACAGAAATCATCCTTTTCAGGGGAAGAAATCCCCCTTTTCAGGGGGAAGAAACTGTACTATCACCTCTGCCACCATTGCCACCACCAACAGGAGGTTGTTTTGCTTCAGACATCCCTCACATTTCAAATCCATTTTTAAATAAATTGAACCAGGTTCTATTTATTAAACTGTGTCTTGGGGAGCAGCCCTCTCTCAGATGTCATTAACGTCCTTGAAAGGGAAGGCGCCTGGGGCTGGGGCCCAGGAAAGGCACAGAGAAGCCACTCTTTATTCTCTTCCTGTTGGCACTCCGACTGTTCCCAGGATTAGTTCTCACCACCTGAGGGGAGGCAGCTCCAGATCCAGCCTTCTGTGCTTTAAGGGAAGCGGACAGGACTCAGAAGGCCACCAGTGGAACACGGTCCTTGTCAAGATCGTCAACACACGGAATGTAATGAGCACCCATCATGGGCAGGGCATAACGAGACCAGGCATGGGAGACACAAAAATCCAAGATAAGAGCCAAACTTTCATGAGGAGATAGGCTAGAGGTAGACAGTATATATACGTATGTGAGAATGTATGTGTGGGTATGGGTATGCATATGTGCAGGTATGTGGGCATGTGTATGTCCATGTGTATGTGTCCACATATATATGTACACATATATGAGTATTAGTATGTATTGGGCATGCACGTATGTATCCATGTGTATATATGTGCATATGCATGTACATGGGCATGCATGTTTATGTGCAGGTATATGGGCATGTATGTGTGTATATGTGTGCCCATGTGTATATACATACACATGTATGTATATGGGTATGGGTAAGTGTATGTGCAGGTATATGAACATGCATGTGCATGTGCCTATATATGGGCACATGTGTATGTGTGTCCATGTGTATATATATGTATATGCACATATACACATGCATGTATATGAGTAAGCATACGTATATGGACGGGTATATGGGCATGCACCTGTATATGGGCATGTCCATGTGTATATATGTACGCATACATGTATATGGGTATAGGTATGCATGTGTGCATAAATGTGCATATGCATACATGGAAGTGCATGTATATGTGCAAGTTTATGATGTGTGTTTGTGTATGTACCCTATGTGCATGTGTGTATTTGCATGTGTGTACACTTCTAAATGGTGAGCCATTTACTGAATAAGCCATCTCTGACAAGCCACCCACTCTCTGCTTTGGAATGTCACATTTCTCATGTGCTAAATTCCCATATATGCTTCAGATGACTTCTGGGCTTTCTTTTGTTCCATTGAGAATTTAACACATGTCAGATGCTCTGGTGGAGTCAGGAATAAAACTGCAAGGCAGACACAGTCCCTGTCCCCAACAGGCATGCAGTCTAGGGGAGAAAACAGACAGGGGTCTCTTCCCAGATTGCCAGAATGGGCTGGGGTGCAGTCAGTGGCCAGGGATGATGTCCTGAAGGTGACGACCCTGGTCTTCAATATGACAGGATTCGCAGGAGTCAGGAGAATGGGAAGAGGTGTGAAGAGATGGGGAAAGTGAGCCGGGCAGAGGGACCAGCACAGCTCAGCCTTCCAGCAGCACAGGGCCTTCCCACGCTTCCTGCCCGTGGCCACGTTCTTCACTTGACTCACTGCACAGCTCTCGCCCCTGGCTGATCGCTGTCCAACTCTGCGGCATCCTCCTCCTCTCTTGGACCCCTGGATGGCACAGTGCCCAGCCCAAGGCCTCTTTTATCAACATCCCCTCCTTCTACCACCTCAGCCAGTCTCATGACTTCAAATATTGTCTTCATGCTGATGACTCTCAAATCTATTGCTAGCCCAGACCTCTTCCCTGAAATTCAAACATGGGCAGTGTATTCCCTGCTAGACATATCCCCTTGGTATCAAACAGTCATCTCCAAGTTAATGGAGCCAAAACAGAACTAGTCACTTCCCGTCACCCAATCCTCTCCCCTTCCTGCGTCCTTTTCTCACTAAACGGCATGACCCTTCTCCCACCTTCTCAAACCAGAAGGTAGAGAGATCATCCCCAGTTCTTCTCTTGCACATGTACCACATCCAAAGCTTTGCAGGATGTGAAATGCAGGTCAGAGCTCTCCAGCCACCTCCCGACCCCAGGACCACCCCAGGCCACTCTGAATCTGACCACAGAGTTCTTAAGGGACTTCTGTGTATGTGGATCTGTGTAAAAGTCTGTGCCTAAGTTCTTCACCTGACACCACAAATACAAATGGGAGATGCCAGGTCTGAGAGCAGTGTACCAGAGAGAGATACCGAGATCCACGAGAGCAAATGGTGAGCATGACCACTTAGACTTCATTAAACGAGGGACAAGGCCCCATCCCTGCCTTTTCTCAAGTGCCCTTGGCTCCAGACCTCTCCTGGAGTTCATGCCTGAGTTCAACCTTGAGGAAGACTACAGGCTCATCAGACAACATTCAGAGAAAGCTGAGCAGTTTTAGAAAAAATGGTCAGGGTACTTGAGAATGTCTGATCTACAGCAGAGAAGATGTGGGGCCAAAAAGATCCCTGTGTCTTCAAATGCACAAAGGGCTGTCATATGAGGGGGACAATGAGAGGTTCTGATGGCTCTTGGGGGACTGGGACTGGCAGAAAGGGCTACAGAGCACAGTACACTGCTGTCCAGAACTGAAATAAATTGAACTAAAGCTATTCAAATAAATAGCTTAAGCTACTCAAATAGCTGCTCCAAAAGCATCGTGTGGAGTTCCTACAGAGGAGGGAGGTGGGATCTGATGTCCTCAAATGGAGGGGTCCATTATTTACCCCTTCCTGCATCCCAAAGTCCATAAAGCAGGAATTTCTGCCCTCTCAGAAGTATGAGAAGGCAATTCCTGCCTGCTTTCTCACTTACTCCCTCCTCAAAGCTGCTCTGATTGGGGTCTGGAGAAGAAATGGCCCACAGCTCAGCCTCCTCTGTCCTGGTGTCCTCACTGTCTAGAGCTCTCCTCCTATGCCACACACAAAGTCAGAGGATCTCAGAGGCAGAACCCTCCACCCTCTGCAGTGACATTTTGGAAAGTTGCAGGGGTGGGTGACAATGTAAAGGAATGTCTCACACAACCAAGAATTGTTCTGTGTCTCACACGACTTCCAAATTTCCCACCAAACAGTCACGAGAATTAAAAATCAGCAACAACCCTATTCATGAAGATCTGAACCTAGAACTTAACTCTGTTTTAAATATAAACAGAGAATACTTTGCGTACTGGGTTTTTCTAGAAATACAAGCACTGTTTACAGTGAGGGAAGACTTCACTTTATTTGGTTCAGGAAAGCCCTCCAGCATTAGCATTGCTGCTTATGGTATTTGAGTTGCCCCGTGACACAATCTTCTCTCAGTCTGTACTTGCAGCTGCTGCCCGCACAGTGGATTCTGTGCTCAGGAGCAAATGGGTGCTTGCATCATTATGGATCTGTTTTACTTTCCTATTGCTACTATAATAAATCACCACAAACACAGAAGTTTAAGACAACACAAATTTATCATATTTCAGTTCTGGAGTCCAGAAGTCTGAAATGGATCTCGCTGAGCTAAAATCAACATGCCAGTAGGGCTGCACCCCTGGCTGGAGCCTCTGGGAGAGAATGCATTTCTCTGGTGTTTCCAGGTTCCAGAGGCCACCTGCATCCCTCGGCTTATGGCCTCCCTCTATCTTCAGAGCCAGCAATGGCTAGTGGAGTCCTTCTCATGATGTCATCTCTCTGATTCTGACTCTTCTGCCTTCCTCTTCCCCATTTAAGGACACTTGTGATTACACTGAGCCCATCTGTATAATCCAGGCTCCCCTCCCTATCTTACATTCAGCTGATTAGTAACCTTTTTGCCCCTCGCCACGCAAAACCTAACACATCTGCAGGTCTGGGATGAGGGCGTGGACGCCTCTGGGGGGGGGGGCATTGTTCTGCCTACAACTGAACCTGAGCACAGTCATGGCTGAGTACTAAAAGATCCAACTCAGGTGGGAGGAGGGGATGGGAATATACAAACATAATGAGTGAGATGTGCAATGTTTGGGGGATGGTCATGCTTGAGGCTCTGCCTCCATGGGGGGAGGGGGGCATGGGCAATATACATAACTGTAATATTTGTACCCCCATAATATGCTGAAATAAAAAAATAAATTTAAAAAAAAGACCCAACTTACTATTTTATTAGAAACAATTTTCCATTTACTTCTTGTTATTTTAGTTAGGAACTAGAGCGATTTTTTTCTAAGCCACGCATATATAGGAATCTATTAATTGCATTTCGGGATAATAAAAGGTGTTTATAAAAACCCGTTACTCAATGGGAGTGCCAGGTCTGTTGGGCTGAGACCCTGTGTGGGAGGCCAAGCAACCCCACCATGAGCAGACATGCCCTGCTGCTGTCCCGCTCTGCCTGCGGCTAAGCTAGTCCCCAGTCCCTCTTCATCTCCTGCAGCGCTGCTGTTCCCATTACCATCTGATTCACTCATGCCTTATTTCTTAGTTGCTTCCATACCTCGAGATCAAAGGGAAGAGAGCGATTCATAATTTCCTCCCAAATGGCCGGGAACTTCCAAGGCCTCTTCCAATCAGAAATTCTCAGACTCTATGATATGGTAAGAATTACAGGGCTACAGACAAAAATCCAAATACAACCCAACAACAAGAATAAAAAAGGAACACTGCAGTCGATTCTTTTAGGTGAAATATTCCCCTGTGTAAGTGTAAGTGCTGGGGAAGGGGCCTTATTCTTCCCAACGATTAGGGTTTCGCCCGCTGCCTATATTAGAGGCAAGCAATAGCTTCCTTAAGCATTCTCAATAGGGGGAATGGCAGATCTATTTTACAAGGTTAATGAACAAGCACGTTTGCTTTCACAAGCCTAGGTTAAGAGTGTCATATAAGCCGGAAACAAAGGGAAATGGTAAATACAATCCTGAATTTATAGAGGAAAGAAAAGATATAAATGAATGTGGTTTGCATAAAAACATCATAAATTCCTAACTCTAGACACATATATGTGTCTATATAGGACCAAAAAAGGGGGGTTATTTCTGACAAGAAACTTGTGGAAATACCAAAAGATATTCACAGGCAGGAAGAAACCATTCCGGCCATCAATGCAGATTTAAAGCCTTTTAAGAAGGAAAGAATGCACGGGAAGTGAGGACGGCCGTGATTTATCCCAGCATCGGGCAAGATATCTTTTACAGAGGAACACGGCATCGTGACTTCCCCCAACCTATTTTTCTCTTGGTTGAGGGCAGATACATTTTATTTTCCTAAAATACAGGTCCCATACACAGTCAAAGCCCAGGCTGTAAGGGTGGCTTGCTGATGGCTGTCACTGCTCGCGCCCCTGTGTCTCCTGGTCTCTGCAGTACTGAGACTCACAGTGGGCCAACACAGCTGCCACGCAGCACACAGAACTCTGCTGCACAGAGGAGTGCCACCTGCAACCTCGACTGTCTACCAGGTCCCCTGGCATGAGGTGGATGGGAAGGGCCTGGAAACAGGCAGGAAGGAGCACGCAGGCCTCCTCCTGGCCTCTGTGCTGCAGGGAGAGGATATGGTTTCCATATTGGCCAAAACGACCCATCTGGCAGCAAAGTGACGACGCCCACGGCTAGAACACCTTGTATTTCTACAAGATGTACTGTATTTCTAGTGCATCTCAGGAGCCTAAGCACAGTTTAGTTTGGTCTAAATACTCATCTGACTAGGAAAAAAAACAACCCTTCTCTTATAAACTGTGGAAAACCAGAAAGAGCAACGTGGTCTCTCAAAGAGTGTGTGGGAAGTAAGAGACACGCGGAGGCAGTGCCCAGCACAGCGCGGGCGCCTAAGGCAGCACTCATGATCGCTGCTGGATGCCAGCACTTCCTGGAGGAGGTGTCTGCCACCCTGTCCCCCTCTCCCGATGGGGCCAGGCTCCCACACGCTCGAGCCTTCCTCCCTCATGTGCTTAGTACATCCACACCATATCCACACGGCACTTGGCTTACAGTAGGTGCTCAATAAATACAGAAATGAATTGTCCTAAAGTGGACCCCAGGAGATATTTTAAAACTGTGCTGAAACAGGTGAGAGCACGTTCATCCTGCAAGGCAGGAGGCAGGCAGTAGCTTCTCACTGCCTGTGCACATCTTTTGATATTTAGACAGGTTTATTATGCATAAAACTTACTCTACTGACCTTTATGTACACGCATACTGAATTTCTACTTTATTTAGTGCCAGGCCACACCTGGGTGGCACTACATCATTGGCAGGCACCTCACACAGGGGGACATTCTCCTTCCAAACATCATCCCTGCACAGACGGACAACCTCACACTCATGCAGGCCTTTCCTATTCTCACCACAATCCTCTCTGCTGAAGTTTAGCCATAGCTTCCTTTGTACGCTCCTCAGGAGAAAAGCCTGAGTTTACAAAATCGCCCGAGTGACTACCCTCACAGGCCTGGCCTTTCTCATTGCCAACCTCTCGGTCTACCTGACAGGCAGGTGCTCAGCAGAGCTGCAGGGACAGGATTGGTCCTGCCTTTCCTCTGCCACTCTGAGGACACCCTCTCTGGGCCGGGGGGCGCAGTGCCTGGCTTCCTTCCTCAGCTGACACAGACTCTTCTCCCCCTAATTCAATAACCTGCTTCCTCTGGCAGTTTCCTCTCCCTGTTCTTTGACATGAATGACCCGAAGCCTCCAGAAAACCCGAGGAGCCTCGCTGGACAATAGAGTGGAAAAGCAAAACAGAGCTGGCTGGGGCCACGCCGACACCCACAGAGCCACAGCCTTCACCCAAGGTAAAAAACCGAACTCCCAGACACAGAGTGTTTGAATTTTTTGTTTAAAATATGTTTATAACAAAACATACACCATTCAAATCACTCATCAAATTTACTGAGGTAGGTTCGTTAGTAGCAAGCAGCTCTGAGAACAGAAAAGGACACTGGCAATCGTTCTTATTCTGAGCAGTGACGAAGCTTTGGTGTTCACCCTGCTGGTGAGACGTGGACAATCTAAGACCCAGTGTTAAAATCCCAGAGCGCCACGCCTCCTGCTCAGCAGATCCACAGGCCCCGCGTCTCTCTGCTGTTTGTGTAACACTTCTCTCTCAGAGCAGAAGAGCTGCATGACCCTCTCTTTTGGCGTGATCTTAAATCCGTGTGTCCCTCTCACTCAGAGCCACTCCCCAAACTCCCCTCACTTCGGGCAATGTCCCTCAGCGTCGGCAATTCCAAAGCAGCCTCTTGTCTTAGCTCACGCTGCTGTCCCAAAGTGCCACAGACTGGGTGGCTTCTCAACTACAGAAATGTCTTTCTCACAGTCCTGGAGGCTGGGAGTCTGAGATCAGGGTGCCAGCACGGTTGGGTTCTGGTGCCCCTTTTTGGGTGGCAGCCTGCTGACGTCGCCTGGTATCCTCACGTGACAGAGAGAGTGAGCGAGCCCCCTGGCTTCCTATAAGGGCTCCGTCATCGCATCCTAATCACCTCCCAAAGGCCCCACCACCAAATATCATCATCTTTTGGATTAAATGTCAACATATGAATTTTGGGGGGACATAGTCAGTCCATAATTGCTTCCCCAGGACCTCCTCTAAGGGAATGACTCAGAATGACTCAACAATTGCAGGAAGTAAGGGGTCAAATGCTTTTGAGCCACAATCATGTTAACCTGCATAATGTAACTATGTGTTTACCTACCTGGACCAAGCAATGAGCTCTGCTATGAAGGAGGTAGTGTCTTATCCACCCCGGGACTCCTAAGGCCAAACTCAGAGCCTAGACAACACCAGCATCAGTACCTGGTTGCTAAATGGAAATAACTAGACTTGGAAACAGCTGTGGCTGAATTCTAGCTGCACAGTAGGGGATTAAGGAGCTATGTTGTTTCTATAATCACAGGAGCTGAGATTTATTGAAGACAGCCACATGCCAGGCACAGTGCCAGCCACTTAATTTGCATAATTAGGTATAATCCATACAACGGCCCCATGGAATAGGTTCTACAATCTTCCCATTTTACAGGCAAGGAAACAGAAGTTTAAGGGAAGAAATAATTTTTCCAAGGTCACACACTATTAAGGGACAAATCCAGGGTTCCAACTCAAGCAGTCTGGCTCCCGTTTAGCCACTTGCTACATGACCAGCGGTGCCAGGACTCGGGCTCCATCCACCGCAACATAAACTGGCTTGACTCCTATGAAACGGGCTTCTCTGGAGACACCCCCTTGCACTGTCTCTCCAGGGAAGGGCCTCTGTGCCCCTTAGAGTGTACCTGCAGCCAGCCTGGGGATCA
Source organism: Cheirogaleus medius (assembly GCA_008086735.1). Taxonomy (NCBI): domain Eukaryota; kingdom Metazoa; phylum Chordata; class Mammalia; order Primates; family Cheirogaleidae; genus Cheirogaleus; species Cheirogaleus medius. The sequence continues at coordinate 71,216,990 of VBSM01001124.1, forward strand.
CAAGGTTACCCAGTGCAAGTCACACTGAAGGTATCCCGGCCCCACCAGCTCAGCTTCCTGACATCTGATCTTGCATTCACGGTTCTGAACACTTTTGAAACCTCTAAAATGTGCCTGGGTCCTGTGCCAAGTGCTAGAGATCTCAGAGATGGATGAGGCCAAATTGTCACCCCATTCTCAAGGACTTTCCACTTTGATGGGGAGAAAAAGCCATGTGTTCAAACAACCATATGGTTTATCATAAAGTTCCTAAGAACTCTGATAGGGTTGGGGAGGATAGCCTGCCCCCACCATTTTCACCACTGCCTGGAGCAGCCCCTCTGTCAACATTCCCTTCCTGATTGCCCATCAAGGAAGGAAGAACCAAAATCTGACAGCCAAAGCTAGCCACGGGGTCTAGCCAGTTTCTCCTAATGGCCAGGGGGTTGTCCTGACCAACAGGGACCTACAGGTAGTGCTCCTTCTTTGAGTGTTTGCTTTCATGTGGAAGCAGCTTCTCTTGGATCTTCTACTTCCCACAGGAGCACAGGCAGGGCGGGTCTTCTCAAAGCATCCGCTTGTCTCTATTTATATTTGGCAGGGGACAGGGAGGGCAGGGAACTCAGGGCTGCTCCTGAGGCCTGAACTCCTGTTTTTGGGGAAGCAGGCAGTCCAAATGCTTCCAGGTCTTCCTTTGACTAGAGTCCTGAATTTCAGGGTATTATAGACATGCCTGATAGTAACAAAAAAGGTACTGTTTTGCATCTATTTATTCAGTGACTGTATTCATTTTCTATTACTGGGTAACAAATTACTGCAAAGGCAGGGGCTTAAAACTACCCAAATCCTTCTCCTGCTTCTAATTGCTCTGACATCTGCCACCAGGTGGGGAAATTCTCCATTTTCAGGGCTCATGGGATTAGTTTAGGCCCACCTGGCTAATCTGTCCATTTTAGGGCCAATTGTGCCATCTAACAATGCAATGCAGGGAGCAACAGCTTATCACTCTCCTAAGTTCTGGAGAACAGGGCCTATGTGGATCCGACAGGTCATAATAGGGCTCACCTAGAGCTTGTCCCTGAAAAGAGGTCAGCTATACAGAGACAGGGGTGAGATAATGGGGAGAGGGCACAGTTGGTTCAAGGCCAAGGTGGGAACAAGCTTAGGAGAACAGGGGGGGCAGAAAGAAGCCCAGGGGGCAGATGCATAGGAGTGGTATAGAGGGAGAGAGGAGGGCAGACTGCTGCAGGCCTGGCAGGCCACGGAGGTTCTACTCTAATTTATTGGAGTCTTCCTAAGTGATCGGAGGGTGTTGAGTGAGGAAAGCTGGGATGTGCATCTCTCTGTCTACGTAAGAGCTGGATCTTAGAGCAGCAGGAGCGAAGGCCAGAGAGGAGCACTGTGCACCAGGGGAGGGGCTGACAGCTGAGCACAGCGTCTCACACTGATGTACACACAACGCCCTGGGGAGTGGGTAACACGCAGAGTCTGATGCCGAGGGCCGGGTGGAGATACAGACTCTGCATTTCCAACAAGCTCATGGATGCTGATGTAGTTGGGCTTAGATGAAGGTGGAAGTCAGGAGACAGAGGGACTATCTGAGGCGTGTTGTGGAGCCAGAGCCCACAGAACATGCAGATAGGTCAGACGTAGGGACAGGAGAAACAAGGAGGCAGGAGCGATGCCCAGGTTCCCACCTGAACGCTGGCGTGGCCATGGGCCATCTGCCAGACAGGGACTATGGCTCAAGGAGACGGACACCAAGAACTGTTTCAGGGAACTCCTCCACTCCAGGGAGAATGAGAAGCAAAGGCCAGCCTCAAATGGCTCTGCCTGAGGACAAAGCCAAGGAGGACCCACATCACGTCTCCTCCTGATGGGGATGACAGCTCCGGCTCCCACCTGTCAGGGCTGGCCTTGGCCCCAAACTTGACATAGACTGAGTGACCCCAGGGTGAAGCTGCAGAGAGGGGAGGAATCAATTACAACCCACCTGCCCTGGCTGAGGACATGGGTCTGGAAACAGGCCCCAGGCAAACGGTCATAAACTCAGCAGTACGAAAACTCAAAAAGTAGGATTCTGCAAATAGCACTGACCACAGCTGAAGCTTCTTGGGGTATAACAGCAGAAAAATGAGGGCTTAGGAAAAGGAAGAGAGAAGAAAGTTCATCCCCTGGTTAGCTAAGGATAGGTTATATGGAAAAAAGGCACCATGTGGAATAGAGGAAAACCTTTATTTTTTCAGACCATTTCTCATACAGCCACAGATATAACATGGGACTTATTTTTGCTTTTAAAATTTCATAAAGAAATGGAATTTTCAGTAACTACCATAGCATAAGAGGTCTCAGCAAGTAATAAAAGAGCTTTGAAGGCGGATGCGATATGGAATATTGGCCATCGGAAGCCACACCAGAAACAGAAATCTCTGGAAGAAGTTTAGGAAAAAGAAAAAGAAAAGATTCAATGATTAAGAGAACTAAAGCAGGCCTACAAAGGACAAGAGTTGGCATTAAGTGACATGGGAAAGTAATCATTGCCAAGGCTCTAAATGAATTTTTTGTCTCTGAATCTACACGCTGAAGGTCAATGTTCAGTGACAGCAGAATATGAAAATATTTTAAGAGGCTACCTGTATGTATAATTAGGAGCTTGATATAATTAAAGTTGGCAGAGCCCCAGGATCAAATAAATTACACTGCAAAGTTCATTAGGCAGGAGCCTAACCTCACCGACCAACCAAAATGTGCAGCTCAAAGGTGGTTATCACAGCAATGGTTATGATAAGTGGGGGGAAAAAAACCAAGAAAGTCATCAGTGAGACTTCAGTATTTTACAAAGATCAAAAGGACTGGGAATTAAAAGATAAAAGTCAAGCCTGGATTATAAGCATCTATTATGAATCCTGACTGAATGCCTGAGAACCTCGTATTAGATCATCTGAGGGCTTAGGACGCACGGTGGACGCGCGCGCTGTCGGTTCCTGCAAGATGCGATGGATCTGACTGCCTCCTGAGGACACACGTGATTCCCTTGCGTGAGTCTTCCAAAGGCATTTGAATCCATCACGACTGTAATTGCACTACAGAGTCAGCAAGCATGGAATGGGCGGGACACCCCGTCACACAATGAGGAATAACAGAAAATACAAGCAGTTACAGCAGATAGAAACTGCAGTTACTATCAGTTCTTCTAAAATTATATATAGTCTTCCATCCTTTAGGAAGGATTCCTTAGATGAACCCCGAAAGAAAAAAAAACATAATGGGAAAGTAGAGTAAATGATACAAATGAAGATGCCAGGGTTTCATCATGGAGTGAGAGAATAAAAATCTGCCACTGCGATGCGTCACACACGCGCAGGCAACTCGAGACGGAGTCAGAGGCGGCTCTGAAGGGCAAAGGTGAGACAAAAGAGACGTAGGAGACAAGTGCGCCTGTGACTCCCCTTTTACCTGCACCACGTGGATGGCGCTGAGGTCAGGGAGAGATCTGTTTACAGTATAAGTCAAAAGAGTACCTCTGGGAACAAGAAGAGGAACAGTCCATTAACTCACCTGGATTAAATGCCAGGTACTTGAACTCAGAGGGATAATGAAAAAAGGAAGGACTTCGCTCAATCCCTTTTCTGGACAGGATAAAAGGAGAGAGATTGACTCAGTGTCCTTTCAAGATAAGTCAGATGGCCAGCACCTCCTATACCATGATCTGAAAACAGTTAGAAGAATATCTCACGCCAACAGGGTTCTTCTATCAACTCACTTGCTATGTAGCTACCACCAAATTAATAGAACAGACTGATCATTTGTAAAAATAATAACCACAGATTTTGAAGCCTCATAAATCAATTTCCAGATTCCTCTCCTCATTGTTTTGCCACAAGTCTTAAGAAAATGTTCAACATGTGCCGGGAGGGGAGGGGCCCGTCCCGGTTACCCTTTCAGGTGGCCCCCAGGGCACCAGGCTGCTCCCCATCCAGCGGCTGCACTTGAGAAGTCCCTTCTGCAGCAGCTTCTCCCCACCTGAGGCCTTGCACACACGGACAGTGAGGGAGGGGTCAGGGACCATATCGCTCAGGGCCTTAAATTAAAACAAGACAGACTGGACATGCAGGTCCTTGCAAATAGGCAACTGGTGTATGTGGTCTCCCATAGAAGAGTAGATGACATTTCCTTGCAAATATAATGCACCGCAAATAACAAACAGCAATTCTGATGCCAGCTCGCAACCAACTCATGTCTCCCAGCAAGAACTGCTACTGAAACTGCCTCTCAGTCTAGGCGCTGCCGGGGAGCAGCTCTGCCCTAGCCTATCCTCCAGACCGACACTTCCTCAACTTCAGCCTCTACTGCCAACAACCACCACGTCTGTCCACGCGGGCCTGCCAACACAGAGCACCGCTAACAGCTGCTGCTGATGTATCTCCTCCCATGGGAGGCAGTGACAACAGCGATTTGCTTGCTATGACCTGGGGGGTCAGAGTGGAGTGACGGTGCTCAGTGGAGGACCCTGGAGGTTGATGGGCTGTGCCAGCATCTCCTCAATGGTGACTCTCTCGAGGAATCAGCAGGATGGAGCTGATTCCTGAACCTTGAACCAAAATATCAATTTTGATAGAAATATGAATCTACCAATGTACATCTGCTTTCTGGAAGGTACTAAATCACCATGAAATCTGTAAATCAAAATCCTCTCTGTGACAACTGAGAATTTTACCCCTGGAATAACTAATACCCTTCCACTGACAAAGAGACCCTCACACTCTGAAACATACTTGCATGTGTGTGATATTAATAGTTTTATTTATATGTTAACTTGTCTAGGCTACGGGGTACCCAGATATCTGGTCACAGGTTACTTTAGATATGGCTGTGAGGGTGTTTTTGGGTTAGATTAACACTTAAATTGGTAGGCTGGGTAAAGCAAATTGTGCCCCCTAGTGTGGGTGGGCCTTATCCAATCAGGTGAAGGCATGAATAGAACAAAAGGGCTGACCCTCCCCCTAAATAAGAAAAAATTCTTCCTCCCTAATGGCCTTTGAGCTGGGACACAGGTTTTCTTCCTACCTTTGACCTCAAGCTAAAACAATGGCTCTTTCTGGGTCTCAAGCCTGTTAGCCTTCAAACTGGAATCACACCATCAGCTGAGGCATCAGGGAAGCCCTTATATACAGGGAATGTCCTGGCCTATTCAGTCGTGGCACACGGACTAAAAGGCTATTTTGTTTTTCAAAAGCAACATGATGAGTAAATGATTTGCACCACTTTGTTTGCAGCCCAGGGATCTTCTCCCAAAAGGGCCCTCCCTCACCCTCAGAGGCTGACACCACACAATGCACCCAGCTCTCCCATCTGCTATTTAGGGGTGAATCCTCAGCAATAAAAAACAATGCAAACTTTTCTTTTTAACTCAAAAAGACCTGGATTATCATAAAATCATCCTGTTAAATCATCCCGACCTTCTTAAAAGGAAGATGCTTTGTCATCATGAGGTGTTGTTATTACTCATGATCATCACCCTGAGGAAGAGGAGAAAGGGCAGGGTGCAGCTGCTGGCGTGGTGGACCCAGAAACCAGGAGCTATGACGAATGTCAGTAACAGTCGGAGAGAGGTACCAATTGTTCTGTTAAATGCCAGGAACGCTCAGTGCAGATTCACTGTTTGGAAGAACCTAAAAATTGTGATTTGTTGAAAATGCCAATATGACTTCAAGAGGGGTACTATAGGTCAGGAAGCCCACAGCAAAGGACATCATGCCCTCAGAAGTGACATAAAGCCACAGGCTGTTTGGACTTGGAGCAGGCTGAAGCGAGAAACCAGGCTGAGGTGCTTCTGGGACTCAGAATCTCTGGCCCGTGGTTACAACAAGGCAAGTCATTGCCCCAAGTGGGGCCTCTTCTACCTCCAGTCACCCAGCCTGCGCCAACCACCAGCTCCTGCCCCTCCCAACACCCGTCTACCCTCCAAGGCTCTATTCAGATACCATGGCATCCATGGATCTCTCCCTGCTCAGCATCTGTCCCCACCCCAGACCCAGGCTCATGCTGGGCTATCCCCTGGTCCTCCCAGAGTACTCTGGGGGCCCTGGGCCACCTCCCCAAAGCATTTGTCACTCTTGACTGGAACTGCCTGTTTCAGGTCTGCATCTTCCAGACCTTTTGACCAGCTCTGCTTGTTCTTTTTTCCATTGTACTTTTCACTTCTAACATACTAATTTACTTATTTATTACATGTATGTGCATTAGCTATCTCCCTCAATTAAAATTTAAGCTCCTAACCATATCGTTTACCTAATTTGTTTACTGAAATATCCCAAGTGAGAATAGCACTTGGCTGATAGAAGCAGCTCAGGGAGTATTTGTCGAGTGAAAGAATAAATCATTCCCATCACTATTCGCTTCTTGAGAGCAGGAACTATCTTGACTCTGTAGCCCAGCATGGTAGGCAAAACAATGCTACCCTGCTGAAGACATCCATGCCCTAATCCTGGAACCTGTGAATATGTCACCTCTCCTGGCAAAAGGGGCTTTGTAGGTGTGACTACATTAAGGATCTGGCAATGGGGGGATTATCTCAGGTGGATAATCCTGGATAATCTAGGCAGGTCCAACATAATCAGAAGGGTCCTTATAAAAGGGAGGTTGGGAGGTCAGGAGTAGAGGTCAGAATGACAGGATGTGAGAAGACCTGCCATTGGCGGCTCCAAAGATGGAGGAAGAGGGCCCTGGGTGGAGGAATGCAGGTGGCTTCTTGGTGCTGGAACAGGCCAGAAAGGAATCCTTCCCAGAAGGAAGGTAGCTTCAGACTCCTGACCTCCAGAATTGGAAGGTAATAAGTTTGTGCTGTTTTAAGACACTAAGTTTGTGGTAATTTGTGACAGTGGCAATAGGAAACTGATACATCCAGGGATTGAACACGCCGCACCTGCTCAGTAAATGCCTGCGGAATGAATGACTGTAAATCATAAATGTTACTTTTAGCTTCTCAAATAAAATTTAATCCATAAGCATAGCCACGAGTGACCGAAGCCATGAGCTGATGGTGTTGACTGTTTCTGTTATTATTTTCTTAGGTTTTTCTTTTTCTTTAAATAACTAATTTTGACTCAGAGATGTTCACGATAGCATTTCCTGTGCTGATAGGCCTTACATCTACCTATGTAGGAAGTTTTATTAATCAAATATAAATTTCTTTCCCATATAACCATAAAGCAAGATTTAACAAAAAGAAAAGAAAAAAGAAACCAATTTATTTAATGAAAACTGGTCTTAACACACACACACACACACACACACACACACACACACACACTTAATTGCATTTAAGTTCTCATCTGGGTCCTTCTGCCAGGCTGGAGAGGGGTACGCAAGGGTTCTCTCCGAGCATCCTGAAATGCTTGATCTTTACGAATTTGTTTTTAATACTGACATTTGAGAAAAGAGAGAAGTGACAAGGAGTCATTGAGGACACGTTTCTATGTTCAACAGAGAATTTAAATGGCCTAAATTATGGGACAAATCTTTTCCACGTCTCTTTAGAGAGGAAGAATAAACTAGTTTTTTCCCAGATCTCTGCTTTCCAACACTGTCAGTCCACCTGCCAGGCCTCTACTACTTTGATCCCAGAAACCAAAAACCCAGAAAGCTTTGGGATTGATCCCTTTCAATTATTATTGATGAATTTTGATACATAAGATTCTTTTAAATTAACATTAATAATCAGAAAAACATAAAATTATAAACAGAGCATGTATCTATTTGTTTACATGGGAAAGAAATCTTGAAATTTTTAAAAATGTTGAAATCCAGAACCAACTCACATACAACCTAGAATTCATTTTGGGCCCTGTGGAAGATGTATATACAATAAGAAACTTTGAAAAGATCTCAAATATGCTATCCAATAGTAATTTTAAACATTTGTTCTGCTATATACATCATATATTAATACTTCATGCTGAGGCAATTCTTGCTTTTTTCTCTCCACTACTGATTTACAGGATATAATTGGAGAAGCAAAACATGAAACCCGCAGTATAACCAATTCCATTTCATAAACAGTTATTGACCTACACTGTGTGATGTCTTGTGTTGAAGCAAGAGGAAACCCCTAACATCTAGGTGTTCCCCACACAGTGGAGAGCTTCACTGTTTTCCAACGGGTGCACTAGAGTTCACATTTCAGTGGCTTCAGCACACTGAAGCACACTCATTAAGCAGAGATATTTCACAACTGAAAAATCCTAAACCAGAGTTTAATTAAAAGAAAAAAATTGAAACCAATTTCTTTAATAAAAATAGCTATATTTCAATTTAAATGATAGGACAATTGAAATAGAGGGCATTCTTTCACCTGGGAGAGCTTGAAACATTGCAGTCCCTTTGCTATAGGAGTGCATACTTAACATCTACCTGCCCATCAGTCCATCCATCCACTCTCCTACCCATCATTTATCAACAGCTGCCGTGAGCTAGGTGCAGGGCCAGGCAGACAAGTTAATGACTCAGACACACACCTTCTTAGGGAACATTTGCAAATGTTCCAAATGCAGCTACTCACAACTGTGTTCAACAGCACCACTCTTAGCCCTGTGTTTGCAATAAGATGATCCTGTGAAAGGTGCCTCTGTTTTCTCCTCCTGTGACGTGTTTACACTGCTTGTACCGGATGCTTATCTGCCTCCTCCTTTGTCCTGCTGTCAGTTTAATGCCTGGAAGCATATCTAAGCTGTATCCCAAACCCTGTGACCTCGTGTATCACTGTGTTGCCTGCTATACTCAATAAATCATTTCCCTGGGTAGCAGCAAATCAATCCAGTTCTTAGAAAGAAGACGCAAATCATAATCAGTAGCACCTTCCCGCATTCTCCAAAGGATTTAGCATGTATGAAACACCCAAAGTCTTCCTGATACTGTCCCAATTAGACCCTTCCTGAAGTGTCAGGTCCAGCTCAGGACTCCACATGCCAAGATGCAATTAAGGAGTTTCAGAAAAGATTTATAAAACAATCTAGATTACATCCTAGTAAATACCATGAAAAGCTGAAAAGGTATTTAGCTTGGAAGTGTTTGAGTCTGTTCTCAGCCAATGCAGAATACCAGGTCACTACAAACTGAAACATCGATTGACTATCTCTGTCCAAGACAGAGAAAACACACTATGGAGGAGGGTTTTTAGGACGTGCAACCCAAACATTCATCTAGATGTGCTAAGTCTAGTCCATTGATCAAGAAATCCAGAGTTAAACTAGAATGTACTAATTCCCCCAGAGAATTACTTGGCCTGGATTTCATGCTTTGCACTGTGCCCTCGGCACACTTCTGGGACAATCATGGAAATGGCATTGGGATGTCCCCTCCTGACTTATCAGGTCAACAGGGACACATTACTCAGGGGTCCCTACATGACAGCCTCATTAAGAAATACCTTCATCTATTAGTGCCAAGAAAAGCTTATCCCTTTCCTAAGTTACCTGTTTAACGCTTCCTTGTTTTCTGTTATAAAATTCAGTAACAAATTTATAGTAAAATTCAGATGACTCTAGTCACACACACTTCTTCCAGGTCTCTCCTCAAATGTCAGAGAGATCTTCCCCAACACCCCTTTATAAAATAGCCTCCAACCCACACTCCTTGGCCCCCTCTCGCTCCCCTTTCCTTATTTTACTTTTCTCCACAGCACTTGTTTAGCATTTGAGATCCTTTATATAGTACTGGTTTGTTTGGGTTTTACCTTTTCCCCACTAGCACGTAACCACAGTAATGGCAGACGCTGGTTCTCTCCTGGAACCCTGGCCACTGGAACACGCCTGACAACAGTGGGTACTCAATGCACTTGGTGAATGAACCAATACGAATTCCCCCCAGAGAGTTTCTGAGCCCGAATTTCATGCCTTGCTGGAAAAGAGTGGCCAGCCATGTCAAACTCTATGGTCTCCATTTCAACTTTCTCCATGAACTGAAGTTTGATTTTAAAGTATACATTTCCCCGGTTCTGATTGTGTACTGTTTTTGTTTTCTCTTTTTAAAGTATTTGTGAAAGCCAGCTTAAATCTTTTGTAAAATGAAGCAGAAGACAGCAGACAGACAGACAGGCATAAACAGATACAAAGGATGATCTAATTATCAAACATGCTGCATTTAACAGATGGTGAAGTCCCCACTGAGGATAGAAGAGGAAACGAGCCAAACAGCACTACTATTAATTAAGCAGAATAACTTTTATTCCACACCTGAGCATTCTCCTCCCATCAGTGCAGCATCCCGTGCTGACATGGTTGGGTGTCACTACCATTTGAGAAGGGCAACCCACCGGGAAACCCTCCTGGCTTCTCTGGCCACTCCCACACATCTCACCGTCCACTCGCTGGTGGGGCCTTGGGCACCCAGGGCTACTTTTTGCCATGGATGTGTCTAAATGGTCCACACCATACTCCCTGTCATTCTGGAATTCTTTGAAAGAAGATGAATGGTTTCCAGAATATTTTTGAAATATTCTATATCTCTCCCCCAAACACACCCCCACGTATAGAGCTACTGAAGACACAATCCCGTGATGATCAGAGGTAGAACAAGAAGATGCTGAGTCCAGACCAACTTCATTCCAAATTCCACCTTAGGTAAGTTAAAGACCCAAGAGGGCAGGAGAAAACGAGGTGTGGGGCACATGAGGGATGAGCACCTCTGGCGGGGCCTCACCTGCTTGACCAGAGTCACCGTCCCTGGCGCCATGGCAACCACCGAGGCAAGGGCAGTGGCGTCATGGGTCTCGGTGCCCAGCTCGATGATCTGCTGCAGGATGTTGACAGCTGTGGGGTCGAATCGGTCACCTGAAGAGGAAGAAGCAAACAGGACACCATTCAGGCCCCTGGTGCTGAAGGACAGAGAATGCAAAATTGGCCCCTCCATTCTCACAGGTGATGCCTTCCCCAGAGGACACACAGGTCCTCCGTAATCACTCATTTTGACAGCAGAGATAATCTGTATGGTACTTTATAGCTTACAAAGCATTTTCCATAAGAACATCTCAAAACCCCAAGCAGCACTGTGAGGAGACGACGCTGTGATATTACCCCCATTTCATACATCTGTCACTTGGGGCATTGGGTCAATTACATCATAAAGCCAGAACTTAAGCCCACCTGTTCTGAATCCTAACTCGAAGGCACAAAAACAGCCCCTCCAAGTGGAGCCTCCATAGAGTGCCAGTGACATGCTCATCTGCAGAGTCAATCTCCCTCGGGCATGTGGGTGGTGACCAGTGAAAGTGTGCCAAGTAAATTCCACAAGTTACGTCCAAGGGTGTCTCAATTATCCGACCAGTAGGCTTTAGAATTCCAAACCAATTTAAGCTTGGGGTTCTATTTTAATCATCTCGAAAGCCTGGAATCCATGTCACCAGGGCAGCTATTTAGTGTGCCCCGCCTGCTCTCACCATCTGCCTGGCCATCTGTAACCCCCCAGAACACACCCTGACCCTGATCATTAATTTACTAAAAGGGAAATTACTGCTTGATCTCCACGCTAGCACAACATTATGAATTCTCTGCCAACCTGTGTACCCTCTTGGGCAGCTTTTTGTGGGCTATGTTCCAATGTGGGTCAATTGACAAGAGATCAGAGAAGGGGGATTCACCACGTTCGATGTGGAGGGTGGGGTGCAGCATGTGAGTGGGGAGATGACCTGTGTATATTCACAGTGCACGCCCCGGCACGTCCCCCTCAGGGGAGATGATGCACACGTGTCTTGTGGCTGACCCCTCCAGACATCCAAGGACTGAAACGTTGACCTGTACATCTCACTGAGGCGAGGTTCTAACTCCTCATCCATTTACTGCCTCAGCAACCATTTATCAAGCCCTGTCAGCCAGAAACTGGCTGTTCGCAGTGGGAATACCGACAAAGACCTCACACTCCCCCTTCTGCTTCCTGTGCCCGCAGGCTCCTGAGCAGACTCACAAGCAGATCGTTACAGCACCCGGTAGGTCCTGTGTCAGGAGGACAATTTGGGGAACAGTGCGGAAGAGTTAGGTGGGTTCTCAGTAGGTGACATATGATCCAAGTACTGAAAATGAGGATGAGTTGGGCAGAAAACATGCTGTGAGGGGCAAGGGACCAGGCCACGTCGCAGGGAGCACTGGAGCGTACGCCCATGCTGAGAACCGCAGCATCTGACCAAGGGCAGCACAGCCCAGGGTCGGGTGGTGATAGACAGGGACGGGGCAGCCAGGGGCCACAGCAGGTGGGCCCAGCTTGTTGAGCTGCAAGGAGAGACATCAAAGGGCCTTTAGAAGGAGTGACAGGGAGTGTGTGTGTGTACATGTGTGTGTACATGTACACGTGCACGTGTGTGCTTGGGAGGGGATAAAGACAGACAGGCTGCATTTTGCAGGTCTTTCCTGAGTAATCACTGACGTCACTGAGCGTTAAGGAGGGAAACTCAAGTTCTGACAGGGCCTCAGTGCTGGGAGCCACATTTAACAGCCTGGGCCTCCACTCTCCCGTCTGCACAAGTGCAGGCGCTGCCTCCCGAATTCCCTCCAGCATGGCAGGCGGTGAACACAGCCCCGCCAATTAATCTTCCCTAAACTGAAGGGCCCGCAGCGTTTTCTGCACAGCTTTCTCACAATCTGGGATTGAGGGACTCAGGAACTGGGCAAAATGGTGCTTTCCTAACTCTTTGATTTCCCACCCCATTTCACCTCACCTGGTGCTCCCTTCTGGTCCCACCTGCTTGGCCTTTGTCCCTGATGCATGCAGGGCTGTGGTGTGTAACATTAACTTGTGTTCTGTGCATTTTAAAAAGAGCATAAAGAAAAACTATTTTCTAAGCATAATGCCCCAATTGCCTCTAGGCTGGCAGAATGGTTTGTTTGGTTTTTAAATTGATCTAACATTTGAAAATCATAACACTTGATGGAAAACTCCTGATTGGGCCTTTTGAAAATAACTGGGGGAGTTAGCAACCCTGGGCCCGCAGGTCTGCGAGGTGGCTCCCCCATGGTATCATAGTCGTGGCCACTCTCCATGTCACACCGAGCCCATGCCACCCACAGCCACTGCCCACCCGGCCCCTGTGGACCCTGGAATAAGCCCTATCGAGTAGGTGATCACAAGGAAGCATGGAACAGGACAATGCCCTGGCAAGATGTCAGGAGACCCAGATCCCAGCACTAGCTCCAACTCCCCAAAGTGGGTGACCCTCTGCCACCCATTAACAGTGAAAAGTGACCTGACCTTGTGTACCTCTGAAGTGAGAAGAGTAAGAGCTGCTTCTTTCACAAGGTTGTTCTGAGAATTAAACATGTTGAGATTTGGGGAAATCTTGTAACCCTGTTATAAAGCCTCACTTCTTCTCTAATTCTAGAACATTTCTAATTTCTAGAACATCTCTGGTGCCCAACAATGGACTGCTTCCACAGTCTGAATGCTGGCTCAGGGATTTTAAAGTAGATCAACCCCATGGACATCATTCATTTGCAAATGCATTCATTCAGCATTTCTAGTGAAGACCAGTTCTGAGGTGTCAAAGGAAGCCAGGGCATGCCCCCTCACCACTTTCGGAGGTGTATCTCAGGTCCTGGAGCGCGGCCACCGCCGCCTGCGTCCCCTGAACATCTTCTTCAGCCTCTGTGATGTGGAGATACTGGGTAGAGGGCTCCTCAGGAGCTTCTGTTGCTGTCTAAATAAAAACATAATACCTAAGTGACCTTCTAAAAGAACAGTTGTTGCCCAAAAGTTGCAGGATAATGTATTAAGACAAAACAAATGCACATAAGAAAGCAATACTTCGCAACATCTCATTTACCTGGCATCCCTGAGAAACTAGTTGCTCCAATAAATATACTTCCCAAAGACAGAACTTCTCTTTCCAAGTACCAAGCCTTTGTAAAACCAGCTTTGGTGGAAAGCTCCTTGGCACACATTCTTGTGGTTGGGAACAGAGCATGTTGTTCGTAACTAGATTATTTGAAGAGCTCATCTCCCAACACTGCATCTACTCTGCCCCTTACCTGGGGGCCTGGGGCCACGTGGCCAGCAGAGGGAGGGGCACAGCAGCTAATGGTGGAAAGGAGAGGATGGGTGATTCCATCACACATGGAAAGCACAGGTTCTGGCACGCAGTGAGAATTCAGTAAATCTTAGCTATTCGTGCCATTCTTATTTTTATATGAAGGTATGAGAAACAAAACTGACTACAAGAAATATATTTGTGCAAAATCAGGATTTGTGAGAGTAAGAGGAGCAAAAGTGACATTCAGAGATACCTCGCACCTCAAGGAGAGAAAAGGTATAACAGAATTTTCACATAACTAGACGTTAATAACATTTTCTTTCTGGAGGGAAAGGAGAGTGCAAGCCAAACTATCAGGCAGGACACATGAATGTCACCAATCAAGAAGAACAGAAAAGAGGACTTGAGATAAAATTTATAGGAGCCAAGTTAAGCTCTATAAGCACTTATCAGGAATGACACAGAGGTTCAGAATAGCATATAATTACTCTTTTACAGCCAACTGGCCGAGTTCATTTAGGTGTTTCCAGCCTGACATATAGTAGATATCCAATAAATATTTGATGAATGAATAAATAAAAAAAAGAATATTTTCTTTTAAGTACTATTAGGTGACATATTAGCCAACACTGGATCCAAGCAATGCCTTAGCCTATGAAAGGACAGGATGCACACTAAATGGTTTCTCCTCATTGTAGAAAAATTCTGCATAATAATCACTTTCAGTAAGGATGATGCTCTTTGCAAGGCATTCCTGGGAGTCAGGTGACAGCACACACTGCTGTAATAGGCTGCTAGTTATTGCACTGGTGACCACCCCATGCCCAGCTTGCTGTCCGCTCTGTTATCTCACTATGGCATCAAGTACATGGCTTTGTGTCAACTATTTTTGGTGATTTCAGCTCTGTTTAAGGTGCTGGAATCTGCTGGAAGTGAGGCCTTCGGGGGAGAGGGATATTATTGCATGCATTTATAAAAGCACCAACTAACCAAGTTTTAAATTAGGAATTGACATTCCAACATCTATTTTTGTTAATAAAGAGTAAATTCTTGCAGTATGAACTTGAAACACCAGGTTATTGTTTTGGCATAGATGAAGATGTGAAGTTGATGATGCCATCATCATCAGCAATAATCATAGCAACTGCCATTTTCTCATGGCTTACTGGGAACTAGATATAGATGTTAGCGTCTTACACATGGTTTCTCTCAATCCTTTCAAACTATTAAGTACTATCAGCCTCCTGTATGGAAAAGAACACCAAGGCCACAGAGGTTAAACCATGGCCCCAGGTCAAGCAGTTTACACGTGACAGAGACAGGATTCAAAGTAAAATCTGTCAGACTCCAAAGCTCCTACTTAAAAAAAAAAATTATAAAAAATTTCAAACACATAAAAGCAGCGAGATAAGTATAATAAACCTTCATGTGCTCATCACCCAATTTCAACAATTTTCAACTCATGGCTAGTCTTTCTTCTCTTAGGCACCCACACACTCCATGTCCTGCTCTTGGATTATTTTGAAGCAAATCCAGAAATCATCGTTTCCTCTATAAATATTTCAGAATCTCTAA
>VBSM01001124.1:71232657-71256855 GCA_008086735.1 Cheirogaleus medius
TGAAGCAAATCCAGAAATCATCGTTTCCTCTATAAATATTTCAGAATCTCTAAATAATAAAACTCTTCCAAAATACAACTACAATGCCACAGTCATACTCAAAAACTTAACGAGTCCTCAATATCATCAAGTATCTAGGCAATGCTCAAATTTTTCCAATTATCTAATTTTCAAGCTTGTTCAAATCACATCTAAATGAGGGTCACACATTAGAACTGATATGTCTTCTAAGACTAAAAATCTCTATGTTCTTCCTCCATTTCTGGAATTTTCCCTCCTTGAAGTTTAATTGTTGAAGAAGGCGGGCTGTTTGCCTTACAGAGCTTTCCATAACCTGAATTTTGCTGATTGCAACACCATGAAATCAATAACATGGTCCTCTGTCCATGGTATTTTTCTGGAAATCAGTAGTTAGACATAAATATAAAAGCTTAATCAGATTCAGGGTCCCTATTTGACAAGAATGTTTCATGGGTTATATCATGTAATCTCTTCAGGAGACACATATTGTGTGGTTGTCTCTTGTTTTATAATGTTAGCTATAACTAATGATCATTGCTAGATCTTTGACATCATTAGAAAGTTGAAAAATGGTAATATTCTAATTTTTAATGTGTTAGCTGAAATACTTCTAAAGGAAAAACTTTCCCATATCAAATGTTTAGTTATGCTTAGTTCTTTTTTTCTGTTTGTTTCTCTTTTTTTTTCCTTTTAAAGGTAGAATAATTGCTTGATTCTTGGCCATAATTTACCAGTTTTCAAAATAAAGAATTGATTCTCTAGCATCCTACAAAGGTGACTGAGTTGTTTTTTTCCAAATATCAGCTCATGGAATTAAACACATTTTCTGTATTTCACTGTAGTTAATAAACACTAACAATAGCCTCAGAATTATAATATCATCCCTACCACCAACAGAATAACTGAAAACAGTGCAGTTTTTGCAGTTCTTTTTGCCCTTAAGTTACATCACATTAGGAGGTACAATCAAATAACTGCTTTGAAGCCTCTTGAAATAGTTCCTCTCTGTATAGTTATGCCACCAATTTGATATACAGTTAGGATCCTTTATTTCATTTTACTCTCAATGTTTAAGACTTGCTTTTTAACCACGTCGGTACCGCACTCACCGGCCACGAAACCTTACCCACAGCTGGCACTCATAGTGCGCACAATGGTTTGTGCTGTGCATTGACGACGAATGCGTTTTGCTCTTGTGTGATGAGGAAAGCTTTAAAGCACTGAAAGCTTGTTTTACTTTACAGGCTGCTTTAGGAAAATAACTATAATAACTCCTACTAAGGACTTGTTAAAAGGTCACAGATTTGTAGTAACTTATAAGCTGAATGTACACACTGCAACTGCAGAGATAAAAGTAAAAGCTTTTGGCTGTCCACTAAAGTCGACGCTCGGCTGTGCGCCTTCATATCACGGCTATCGGCTAAAGTCGACGCTCGGCTGTGCGTGTTCATCTGTGGCTGTCGACTATAGTAGACGATCATCCCGAAGTGGTTAAAAAAGTTGATTTTGTTTTTATTATTATATAAAACATTTCCATAGTATTAGAGTCAAATCTACACCATAGGGTATGTTAAGTTTAACCTCCTCCCACCCCCGGTCCGTTCCATCTTGTTCTCTGCCTCCCTTCCCCTACATACAATGTCCGCATTTTTTTATAACTTATACAAGAACTGCAAAGACAGTACAACAGAGACTTTCTATAGACCCTTTAACCTTCAACATCTTACATAATCGTGGCAAAATCATCAAAACTAAGACATTAACACTGGCACAATGCTATCAACTAAACCACAGGATTTATACAGATTCCTCCAGTTTTTTTGTTAGTGTCCGTTTTCAGGTCCAGGACTCAATCCTGCATCCCACAGACCACTTAGTCCTCATGCCTCACAGCCTCTTCCCATCCGTTACAATTCCTCAGTCCTTCCCTATCTTTTATCACCTTGACAAGTTTGAGAAGTATGGGTCCGTATTGGACTACACACATCATGTGGATTTGTCTGGTGGGTTTGCATAATTAGATTGGGGTTGAGGATTTTGGGGAAGAATACCTTGAGGTGAAATGCCCTTCTCATCATACTGTAACAGGTGATACATGATGTCAGAACGTTTTATCACTGATGATGCCAGCCTTGATCACTTGGTTAAGGGTTCCTACTTTTCCTTTTGTAATTAATAAATACTTGGAGGGAGCTATTTTGAGTTTATGCAAATATTCTGTTTCTCCTTAAACTTTTGCCTACTATTAATAATTTCAGCATTCATCAATGGATCTCACCTTCTACAGTTGTTCCTGTGCTGTTCTACTGGTGGTTTTCTATTTCTCTCATTCCTTCTACAGTTACTAATCAGAATTCATTTGTGGGGAAGAGTAGTTCCTTCTTATTTATTTATTCAATCATTTATTTATATCAGCGCGGACTCATGGATATTGATTTTGATACTCAAGTTCTTGTAGCTTTGGTCACTGGGAGTCCTTTCAGGCTGTCTCCTCTGTTCTTTTGACATATGTGTTCCCATCTTTATTGATTGATTGACTGAGCATGTCATTACTTTCTAGCACCACAAGATGTTCCAGGATCACCTTGTATATGTTCTTCCTCATCCTTGGAATCAATCACTTTTTCAAGGGACCCTGGTTCCTTTTATTGGAGAATGCTATTAGAAACCAAGATGTGGGCACTGCTACCAGGGTGTCACTGCTTCTAGCCCTCTAAAACAGAAAGCTAGGAAATTCATGTATGTATACTAACCATCTGTAGCATGCGGGTTCTTTTTAACGTGAGTTCATGGTGATAGTGAAATGTATGACTCATAGCCACAGGGTTCATGCTAACTGTGCCCCTAACATTTATTCGTAACTTCTTTCTCCAACAATGAGAAACCTGGCTCCCATTATCTATGATGTATTTACTTATTTGTTCAGTCATGATCCACACACGGAGTGGGTTCAGAATTACTAACCCACACTGCTATGAGAAACACATTTACTACCTAGGTCACAGCACTTGTCTACAGTTATTTTTTCTTTAGCCTAAGAGTATCCAGTCAACTATCTTCCAAAGTTACCAAATTCAGCTCCTTTCTTCCCCACTCCCTTCAGTGTGATTATGTCATTCATTTGTAACACAGATTCATTTGCCACATATGCTCTTTTTTCAAGTTTTGTTTATCTTTCAACTTTTTATAAATTTATAAACACAATACATATGCACACACTGTTCTTCACCTCACTTTTTTCACTTAACAGTACACCCTGGAGACCAGGCAAACTACACAGGGACATCCTTTCTTCCCTCCCGAAGCTGCATGGTTCTGTACTGTATAGCTGTATGTAAGGCATTCATCCAGCATCTTGTCGATGGACACCAGGTCGTTTCCAGCCACATACTACTATCCATAGCACTGCAATGAATACCTTGTGCAAACACCCTTTCTCATTTTATCCAGTGTAACTTTGAAATTGTTTCCTAACAGTGGGATTGTTTAGTTAATGGATAAAGAATTGCATATGTAATTTTGCCACACGTTGTTATTCCCTCACAGGGTTGGGCCATTTTACATTCCCACCAGCAACATAAGAGCAGATTTCCTTTCCTTCCCTCTAGCCTCTCCAGCAGAGATGACACCAAACTTTTGGATTATTGTCAATCTAATATGTGTGAAATTCTATCTCAGTTTAGTTTTAATTAACATTTCTTTTATTATGTGTGAGGCTGATCATGTATGCAGATATTCGAGATTATTTACATTTCTTTTTCTTTGAACTTTTCTAATCTCTTGCCTATTTTTCTGTTGGGTTGCTGATCTTCCTCTTCACTATTTTTACAGGCCTTCTATAGAATAAAGATATTAATTTCTCTTCTTTGATATGACAAAAATATTTTTATCATTTATCTTTTTGCTTATTTATGAGTTCTTTTCCATAAGACTTTAAAGATTTTTCCATGTAGTCAATATTTTTTAATCTTTTCCCTTATTAAATCTGGATTTCGAATTATAGTTAAGAAAAGTTCTCTATACTCTCAGTTTATAGATGAATTCACTCATCTTTTATATTAGCATTTGCAAAATATTTCTGTTTTTATGTTTAAATCTCTGATCCTTTTGAAATTTGTCTTATAAAAGTTATGAAAAACAGATCCGATTTTATCTCTTCCCATATGGCTGTTTGGTTATCCTACATCATTTATTAAAAAGCCCACCATTCTCCTACCAACTTGAGACACCATCTTTATCATATAATAAATTTCCATATATCACTGGATCTATTCTAAATTTTCTACTCTGTTTCATTAGACCATCTATTCATGCACAAATAACACAAAGTCTTAGTTATGAAGGTTTCATATCATGTTATAGTATCTGGTAGGATTCTCCTCACACTGATGTTTTTCCCAAGGTTTTCTTAGCTATTTATTCATAAATGAACTTTAAAATCAACTTGATTAGCTCCAGAAAAAAACATAATGGTATTTTTATTTTGATTATATTACACTGATAAATTATTGTATAAATGACCTTCAGGAGTATTAACATCTTTATGATGTTAAGTATTCTCATCCATGTGCTCAACTCTAAATTTATATCTGTTTCAAGAGTGTTTTATAATTTCCACATTTACATTTTGGACATTTTCTTGTTAGGTTTATACCTTGATTTATCTGGGTTTTTATTTCCTATAATAAATAGGGTTTTTGTTTCCCTTCTGGTATCTACATATCTATTTTATATATATATACATATACGTGTGTATATATGCTGCTGATTGGTATATGTTGACCTTTTGTCTGCTGCTTATTGTTTGTATTCATTTTTCATTCATTCTTTGGGATTTCCTAAAAATATTAATATAATCCTATCATATCCAATTAGAAATGCTTTTATTTCTTCCCTTCCAGTTATATGTCTGTGTTTGCTTTGCCTTGTCTAACCACACTGGCTGATGCCTCCGACAAAATGCTAAAGTGTAGCAGAGTTGTGGGGCATCCTTGTCTTATTTCTGACTTCAATGGAAACCGTCTAGTGTTTCCCAATGAAGAAAAATGCTAATGTTTGGGGCTGAATCATGTATATTTTTTCATCTTAGGGATGTAGCCATCAAATTCTATGTTATTGACTGTTTTTAATCAGTGAATACTGAATTTTGTTAAACATCGTTCCTGCATCTATGATGATGATCATTTCATTTTTCTCTCTAGTTCTATTATATTATAATGATAGACTATATTACTACATTAACTCTTACTGAACCCACTTCCTTTGTATTCCAGAATAATACTCACATCGTGATAATGTATTTTTTTTCAGGTGTTATGGATTCTGTTTAAAAGCCTTTACTCTTAACCATTGGGCACTCTGTAAAGTCCTTACATCAGCTGGGTGTGATTTTGACCCCAGGGAACACTGAACACTGGCAATGCCTGGAGACCTTTTTGACTGGGTCTGGTGTGGGGGAGGGGGAATGACTCTACTGGTAACTAGTGGGAAGAAGCCAGAAATGCAGCTACACTTCCTGTGAGGCACAGGACAGCACTCCACAACAAAGAATTATCCAGACCAAAACGTCAACAGCACTGAGTCTGAGAAATCCTGCCTTAGGTAACTGCAATTAGTCCATGGAGTGACACTGGTATTTGAAAAGAGAGATGGCTACTGGCTCTTATACTACAGGTGTGTTTTCAGCCAGATGACTAGTCCCAACTCCTAAGGGGAAAAACAAAGAAGGCAGGTGGCAGCACAAGTCTTCCACAGACAGAGAGTAGGGCCTAGAACTAAGGGAGCCCTCCCAACTCCCTTCGTAAGGATGGCAATATACTCCTTGCCTTCCCTTCTTCTTACGGGTACAACATCTGAAACTCTGGATTTGTAAATAACAGAAGTAAAAATGTCATTGAGGTCAATACAAACCTTCACAAAAGAGTCTAAATTCAACTCAGAATAAGAATTCACATGCATAGCCCAGATCTCACCTGGTTATATCCCTTGGACATTAGACTTAATTTGAAAAGGTTTCAGAAGTTTCCCAACCAGAAAATTCAATGCTCTAAGGAATATGGCTGTCTGTGCCCAGTACTTGGGCTTGCCTGGTTTGTCATTTGTATTTAGAAATGTCAAGATCAATACCACACTTTACAAAGTTACCTCCCACTTGGGGTCTCCATCAATTTCCACCACCTTCAAGCCATGTTTGTTCTTCAAGTGCCTGTTGAACTCCCATTTGGTGCCATACACAAAGCTGCAAACAGGGCACTTCAAGCCACCTGAAAGCAAAGACAGAGGTAAGAAGAAGTGTGCATAACACATAAAAATGCAACAGCTCCTCCTATCTAAATGCCTGAAATGCAAGAAGTGTATTATTTTGTCTCCAGTACTTACATTCAATCCAAGCTTACCTTAGTACTGGAACATGACAGCAACACAGTGTATACGTTTTCCAGGGCAGAGATTTGAAAAACTAATGTACTTTTTTCATTTATTGAATAAGCATTTGTAGAAAACCTATCATGTGTTTGACAGTTTAAATGACAGAGAGAACTAAGATGACTAACATAATTCCCAACCATGTGGATAAGTGGCTTAAATTGTTCTTTCATTTTTTTCATTTGTAAATAAAACATAATTTAGATAATAAAAATGGCAATGGCTGCTTTTCTCAATCTCTTTTGTCCCAAAACACTAAGAGCAGGAGCCAGATTCTCATTCTCCTTCACATCAGAAGCTAAGTCATTCATATATACTTCCACATAAATTTCCCAGTAAAGAATACATTAAAAAGCTGGTCACATCCTGAAATGTCACTATTTATCGAACTGATTAAATTTTGCACATGTTCTGGGAAGTGTCTGGATGCTTTAATTAAGAGAATATAAAACTCTAGGTTTCTAGGTTAAAAAAAAAAACACCAAAATTGGATACTCACACAAAAGACTATCTTTTTACAATTATATTAGAAGCAGCAACTAAATTGGAGCCTGGAGAAAAGTCTTTCTGAACAGATTGTGCCGTCAGAAGCAAAGTCCAGCCTCAGGAGGCTCCCTGTGGTCCTGGTGTTGGGCCTCCAGGCCACTGGCCCAAGCCAGGCCAACTGCTGGCACTATCAGGCCTTCCTGCTGAGCTGGGCCTGGGCAGGGACTGCCCTCACGGAGTCCCCATGACTTCAGCTGTCTGGAACTTTGAGGCTAACCGATTCCAGCAGGTCACTCCTGAGTCAAGAGCTCCCTGCCCCCTGTGTTCCCCTGCCACACACCCGCTTCTGCTCTGCTTTCTCTCTCTGACTCCATGACTTCTTCTGTCTACACGGGTCCTCCCACTGCATCCTAGACGCTGAGAACTCCTAGGCAACAAAATTCCCAACATTGGCCTCATCAGAGAGAGCTTGCTCCTTCCCCTGCCACTCTAGCAGAGGCCGCTCAGGCTCACAAGCCCCAGGCGAGGAGGAGGCCAGGGCAGGGCATGGCAGAGCAGGGCAGCGGTGTCCCCTCCCCTGCAGAGGAGGAGCATCTCCTGGTTTGCCCCTCCTGCCCACAGGGCCAACCCAACAGGAACTTTGTCACCTGCCCTCTCCACCCCAGGGTCAAGTGACTTTAATGCACCACCTCACAGTTACCCAAGAACCTTACTTATCACTTCACCGCCTGTGTGAAATTTCATTCCCATGATTATTTAGCACCATGCATGGGGCTAAATGCAAACATCCCACTTGAACCCACTGCCAGCCCTCTTGCTCTCTCTCTCATTTGAGCTACCATTATCCTTTGACTTCAGGAGCTTCTCCTGTTTGCATCCTCTCCCATTTTCTCCCAACTTGCCCCTTGCCCTTCTCACTCTGCTTCCCTCTCCGAAGAGCCTACAACTCTTATTCAGTCTCATCCGAGGGCAAAAATAAAAAAGGAAGGAAGAAAGCCCACTACAATGCCTGGGTACAGCCCTGTCGTCCTTCACAGCTGGGATCCCGTGGAGTCTCCACTTCCAAGACCTCACCGGAGAGTGGTGTCATCAGCTACTCCTGAGTGGACAATAGGCAGGCAGAGGAGGGCCAGTTTCCACTAACCATCCTTCTGTATCTTTTAAATTTTATTCCATGGGAGAGATAGTGCCCTATTCAAAAAAATTGCTGACATTAAGGTTAGAAATCAAACCAGAAAAATATTATGAAGTCATCGCTTCTTTGCTTCTGTTCATTACTTAGGCCAGTGGTTCTCGACTGGGGGATGTGACAGGCAGTGTCTAGAGAAGCTTTCAGTTATCACAGCAGGGGAGGGCAGTGCTCCTGGTATCTGGTGTGTAGACCCCAGGGATACTACTGAACACCCTACAATGCAAAGGACAGACGCACAACACAGGGTGATCTGGCCTCGACTGTCAGCAGCACCGATGCCGAGAAGCCCTGCGTCACGCCATGGCATATGTTTCCTGTGTCCCACCCTTTCCTGGCATTGCAATTGCCCGGATCAACCGACTTCCGTGTTGGCTAATCCAACAAACACTTTCCACTCTTCATCTTACTACCATTACCACCACCACTAACAACAACATCATACATCTTCCACTGACTGGGCAGTTATCAGGTGTCAGACGCCTCACACATTAAGTCTCACTGTCCTCACAAATAGCCCAAGCACAGAGGCATGCTCGCCTTATTTAATACAGAGGTTTGATGGCAAAGTAAACTTTGTGAGGTTGTAAGACTGAGAACTGAATCTGACTCTAGGGTTCACACCCTTAACCCCAGCTGTGCCCAGTGTGACGTCTATGCATTATAAGGCAATGTTGACTACAACCAGCAGCCAAAATCCATTCTTTCTGGGCTTCAGGGACATCACTCGTTCCTGGTTCTGCTACCAGCATCTCTCTGACAACTCCTGTGAAGGCTCCTCATCCTCTGTTTGGAGCCCTAAAGCCCTCAGTCCCTTCTGTATCCCTGACATGCATATCCAGTGATGTCCAAGAGTACCCCATTTCTCTAACGCACATGTGAACAAGTGACCAAGATGCTTATGCTGAGGCAGCAAAAGGGCTGAGCTGACCACTGAGTGTATCTCAGGCTGCCATATTTATGCACTGCTCATGGGGCATAGAGGAGGAAGTAGAGAAATTCTGTATTGGCATCAAAGTTGTCTGGACAAATTATAGACGATCATGTCAATCTCATGGGGGTCTATCACAAAATTTAATCATCTCCAGATGCAGTTGTGGGGTGCTCAACCTCCTAAATCAATCCTCTGTCAGTGGAATCTAGACAGAGCATCTTCTTGTCTATCAGCTGAGGTGGTAGGCGATTCTCGGTCACTGGCACAAACAGTAGCCAACCTGCAGGCCCACACACATCCCCAGCACCTCCCGCCCTCTGCTTTCGGGTCCTGCCCCGGGAGCGTGTGAGAGCACATAGCAGGCCTGACACAGACAGAGGGCGGAGGCAGGTGGCTCCTGCCATCAGCAAAAAGGCTGGCAACAGACACCAAACTCTTACGTTTCAGAATATTCTACAGAAAAGGTGGCCTGAATGAATGTTCATTTTCTGAAACTCAAAAACACTGCACCTTTTGTTAGGCAAAACCAAATGGGCTTGTTCTTTCTTACTTAGAAGATAATTAAACTTAATTTTTAACCTCCTTTATTATCACTTATTATTATAATCACCTAAAATGGTATCTTTTCCTATGATCGTCTTTTAAAAAGCCTCCAAAGTGTGAAGACTTCTACTTTTTTTGGCTAAACTGACGATGCTTCTCCTATAAAGACTTAATAGGCGACCGTGAACAAAACCAAACTACATTTTAGGCTTCCAAATGAAAGTAAAGATTCCTTCTGGGGTTCTCTTTAATGAAAACTAATTTAGAGAAGAAAACATTCTTATATTATGTTTAAATTAAACTTAATATGATAATGCCCCCACGTTAATTAAAACTTCAACCTTTGCCACAGTGACTTTAATTAAAGAACAAATGAAAATATGTAATCTAGACCGAATGTGTAGCTATGCCAGTTAATTGACATCAGAGCTGAGAGAAATTAATTTCTATTGCAATTCATTAAGTTCTTAGGCAATGCACAGTAAAGGTCAGTGGAAGACTGGTGGATTTACTCACAGCGCTGACATTAAGGGCACACCATAAAAACTACAAGCCCTCAGATCACAGTTTCCTCGAGTGGGCTGATTAACCAGGCAAAAATATAAAATTTCAGGAGCAACTTTAAAAATCGATCATGGTATCCTCTGCTCTTTTTGGAATGCAATATATTATAAGGAGTTTTAGGCATTAAAATATTTGTGCTCCTTTGTAGTGCTTGACATTATTGAAAATTCAACTTCATTTTCAATAACATAACTCCTGGGGCAGCACGGAACGCTGGATGGGGAGTGAGAGGAGATGAGTCTGGCATGTGCTCACGCGACCCAAGACTTCCTTAAACTCCCGGGCCTTCGTGTTCTCTTCTACTAAGGTAAAAATGCTCAAGCTCATAACCTTTGAAAAGGCACTGCATGCAGCAGGCAGAATAACGCCCCCTCCCCAAAGATAGCCACATCCTAATCCCCAAAACACGAGACTATGTTACCATACTTCACAGAGGTGGTTTAGCTACGGATACTGAGGTGGAGAGATTGATTATTCTGGATTGTCTGAGTGGGCCGAATGTAATCACAGGCCGTTATAAGAGGAAAGCAGAAGGTCACAGTGACGCAATGTGAGAAAGACTCCACTGGCCACTGTGGGCTCTGAGGATGGAGGGAGGGCTCGGAAGCTGAGGCACGTGGGCAGCCTCGAGAAGATGGAAAAGGCGAGAAAGTGGATCCTACCCTGGAGTCTGCACAAAGAATACAGGTTCCTCAGCACCTGGATTTTAACTTGGTTAGACTCACTTTGGACCTTCAGAACTAAGATAATAAATCTGTGTTGTTTTAAGTCACTGCCAAGTTTGTGGTGATTTGTTTCATCTGCCATTGGAAACTAACACAGGGACTAAAGGATAACTAAAACAAAAGAAGCTTAATTATCAAAGGAAAGTAGATACAGAGTGATTTTATTTTGTATGAGTAACAAGTGAAATATGGAATAGGACTTTGTTGACATTCTCATTTCCTGTTGTCTCTCTTTTTTTTTTGTACAGATGTAGTCTCACTATATTGCCCAGGCTAATCTTGAACTTCTGGCCTCAAGTGATCCTCCCAAAGTGCTGGGATTACAGCAATGAGCCACCGTGCTCAGCCTCCTGTTGTCTCTTAACTCAGTGCCTGCCCCAGGGCCCAGACAGAGCCCCAGCCCAGAACTAGGCAATGCTTAGGGATAGTAAGTATGATAATCAAGTGAAAATCATATGTGAGCACTGGGATAGAGGGTTCCTGGTGACACGGTATGCAATTAGATCCTATCTGCCAATGGGACCCAGGGATACCTGAGTCCTGTCTCAAACGTGAGCACCCTTCACACAGGATCCTGAAGAAAAAGAGCATAAGGGAAAACACAGTGGAGGAAACAAAGTGCATTTTATCATTAGCCAGGCTGATGTTCTGAATTCCAATTACAAACACTCAGCAAACAGTAGGTGAGCTCTTCCCATCACCCCATGCTCCCCAAGATCTTGGGATCTGACACCCTCTGGATAAGCACAAGGAAGGACTGGCAAGAGAGACAGGTTCCAGAGTCAGCCATGGGTCACATGAGCAACTAACCTTGGGGACAAAGAAATAAGAGAAAGTAAACAGCACCTCATGTGTGCAAACTTTGAACATATTACTATGTGGCCACCAGCAAATGTGACCCAACCAGTATCCTAGAGTATGACTATGCCTCTGCTTCTTCCTCTTTAATTGGTGCAAACTCCTACAAACATTAGGGGATCAGATGTGTGAGTGGCAAGGCACCAGATGCCGAATCAGGAGACTGGGTTTGGCTTAGCCACTTGCTTGCTGTGACCTGGGGTCAGTCACTTGCCCTCCCTTTGTTTCCTAATTTTACAACAGGAATGATGATGCCAACCTCACAGGGCCACTGTGGGAGAGAAATTAACATATAAAATAACAATCAATAACACAGCATTACATTACTCTATCACTCACTGCAAACATCTGCCAATAATTTATTGAATCTGGGCCCTAATAAAAACAACTTTTTAAAATTTTATTTTTTCTTTAGAGACAGGGTCTTGCTCTGTCATCCAGGCAGAGTGCAGTGACTGCAGCCTTGAATTCCTGGC
Source organism: Cheirogaleus medius (assembly GCA_008086735.1). Lineage (NCBI taxonomy): Eukaryota > Metazoa > Chordata > Mammalia > Primates > Cheirogaleidae > Cheirogaleus > Cheirogaleus medius. The sequence continues at coordinate 71,244,877 of VBSM01001124.1, forward strand.
TTCAAGTGATCTTCCCACTTCAGCCTCTCAAAGTGCTAGGATTATAGGCCTGAGCCACCATGCCCAGCTTCAAAACAATTTTAAAATAAAAATGTCCAAAAATCAAACACATGACTTTTGGGTTACTGATAGTTTCTGGATTTTCTGCTTTGCTATTTTCCCTAAATCTGACATGAAAAATTAAGATACGAAGATACATCCAAGGTACATATTGACATTCTTCTAATATAGCACTTCAAAATAACAAAGATTTCAGCAGGTGCCCCAAACGAAGCCTTCTCCCCGATACTACTCCTTTCATAGCTTCTCTTGTCTCCCCACCCTTATCTCAATGACTCTTTAAAATTGGGGGCCACAGAGAAGGCAGTCAGCCTTTGGGAGAAGCAGCTCTCTTCCTGTAAGCCCCTGGGCACAGCTGAAAGGGATGCATAATTTCTGCTAGAGGCCAGAACATGGAGCCTTGGTAGTAGCTGTCTAGCGCTCATCCTCAGCTTGGGCAGTAAGAACCATAAATGCTACCACATGACTCTCTTGCCTGACACCAAATCCCAGTGCCCAGCATGGCACACAGTAGGAGCTCAAGAGGTACATACTGCAAGAAGAAATATGCGGATAAACATAACAGTACATCTGAGCTATTTCTAAAGCACTTACTACATGTTGGCACTGTCTGGGAATCTTGGAGAATAATATCCAATCTTTGCAACTACTGCTGATGCAGGTGTCACCCCTGCTCTTTGGAGGTGTGTAAACAGGTTCAGAGAGGTTAAGCGCCTAGTCCAAGGGCCACAGTGATCAGATATCCTGGCCCCAGGTCCATCTGACTCCCAAGCCTGTGATCGTGCCAATAACCTAAGAGACTTGAGGGAAGGCTTGAAGGCCACTGAAAAGTGACCAGCCTGTTAAGCCCCATCTTCATCCTGCTACTTGCTATAGAAGTGCAGGAAGGATTTGTAAAGCTTAGCGCTGAAGCATCTGATGCCTCTCACAGCCTGTGATTTACGGAAGTGTTCTTGAGCTAGCTTAATCAGGCATATTTTAAGGGGAGGGAAGGGGCAGGCCCACTGAAGCAATACGAGTATGTCTTCCTTAAAGAGCATGAAATGTGTGTTTGTGTGGGAGAATGCCTCGATCCATATTAATGAACAAGAGATGGCTAAGAGGAATCTGCCTTCAAAGATCAGATGCATATAAAATATAAGCTGGGAGTAAAATATTTGCATAGTGCTCAGTACAAGCCTGATTACTAAAAAGTACCAGAGTTCCGGGAGGCTGGTGCATCCAGAGGGCCCAGCTGACAGGGGTCTGGCAATGTCACCCTGTGCCCTCAGGAGCAGAGGTGTGCTGCAGCCAGCTTACACAAGCTCACACGCCAAACGTGCACGCCTCTCCCCAACTCCACATCCAATGACATCATGTCGGGACCTTAAAATTGGCCATGGTAGAAGAATTTACACCACAGAAGTTGGCAAATACTACAAATCAGGTTTCCCCTCTCTCCAGCCCTGGAAGAGCCAGCTGTTGAACATTTACCATCACAACAGTGGCAGGTGCCCAAGCAGCTGCCATTCCCAGCAAGCTTCTAGCACCCATGGAAAACCACCCAAACTCCGGGGAAAATACCATGGGACCATCCCCCAGAAACCCACACAGCACAGAACTGTCTAGCCTGGGAAGTCTCAGCTCCTTGTTAGCCTTTTCCCTGCCTCCTCTGTAGCCCTGCACACTGACACCCTCCCCAGAATCTCTGTGGCACCACAGCCAGGAGAATCTTTTCCAGCAGTAGATGGCTTTGCACATGTCACAGCGAGACACTGTTTAAACACAGTTGGTGGACAAGGAGTCCCTGCACTTGGTTTCAGGAGACTGCAACATCATTTCGAGAAAACTACATTTTTTTCATGGTTCTTTACTATGTTATTATTCTGAAACATCTTTCTCTACATCAAAACAAGAAATTATAAACTTTCATGAAGATATTTTTGGAGGAGTAGGAGAAGGAAATAAAACCAAGTGGGGATAGAGAGAATTATCAGAAATTAATCTAAAGAAAATGAAAAATTCCTGCACTACCAAACAATTCAGCATTTCCAAACACAGTAATTTAATCCAGTTTCACATTCTCCTTCCCCCTCTTGCAGACCTAAGAATAGTGTGAACTTTGTGCTTCTGAGATTTCTAAACTGTGTTCATACTGAACCAGCTATCTGATTTCAGAAACTGTTGTTCTGCTAAAGCACAATGGCACAGTGTCTCTTTAAGAGCCAAGAGACATGCAGTTGTCTCCTTTAAAAGGTTTCTTGAAGGGGAGGGGGGCTTAAACATACATACATACGTATATACGTATACATGTACATATACATATGTATATATGTATATACATACACGTATGTACATAGGCACAGCCAGCCCTTTGTATTCATCAGTTCATTATATCCATGGATTCAACCAACTGCAGATCGAAAATATTCAAAAATTAATGATGACAATAAAAAATAATACAAATTTTAAAAATACAGTATAACAACTATTCGCATAGAATTCACATTGTATTAGTTATTATAAGTAATCTAGAGATGATTTAAAGTATACAAAAGGATGTGTGTAGTTTGTATGCAAATACTATACCAATATTTTAATCTCAGGGACTTGAGCATCTACAGGTTTTGGTATCTGCAGGATCCTGGATCCAATGCCCCATAGATCTCGACAGACGACTGTGTGTGTGTGTGTGTGTGTGTGTGTGTACATCTGAAAGAAGGTCAAAAACATTCCTGCAAAAATCAAATATAAAACCCAGACCCTGTCAGGGAATGCCAATTGATTACAGACAGCTTTAAAAAGTTAACTGAAAACTTAGGGCATGAAACAGTTCAACCTCAGCACATTTTTTTGCAAGGCAATGATGAAAGTGTGGAAGCACAGGACAATGATAGTATCATCAATCAGATCCCCATGCCTGTCCCAACAGCCACAGTAAACGTCCATTTCCTGCCAATCCAACCCAAGAATGTGTGAAGGATGTGAAAACAAATCTCTAGCCTGCAACTCCAGTTATTTACTGGGACCCTAAACCAATCCATTCTCCCCTCTGTGATTCTGGGGCATGGGGTTGTAAAAAATAATTCAATGGCTCCAGAAGCCTTAAAGGAATGGATATGTATTGCATGTATGCATTCTCTCATCATCCATGATGATGGCTGCCAACAACCCCACCCTGCAGGTGAAGGGCCTGCAGGGGAGAGGTGAGATAATTTGCCCAAGATGGCACAGTTAAAGAAGAATGAAGATTTGCACCAGGGCCCTCTCCAGTACCCCATCCTGCTCCCCAGCTCCATAAAACTGCCATTAAGAAAATGAAAGGCACATGCTCACCATTACCCCAGATGGATGGATTTAAAATTATCCCGAGTTTTCTGTGCTGCTCATCTATTTCTGTGCATCAGCCCTGTCGCTGAAAGTGCTGAAGGATATAGTCAATTCATTTGTTTTACATTAAGATGCATTTCATGGCTATTATAGCAAGCAGAGCTTCTTGCTGGATCAAAAACTCTGAGCACCCCCAGCTGCAGCAGCTGACAATATCAGATCTCTGTTTACTGGGGGCAGATTTCTAAAACTGTCTTCAGCTTCAAATAGTCATAGGGCTTAGGAAAGAGTAGCAACTAACACACTGCATGCCACAATCATTTTTTAGTTGAATTATCAAGGAGTGGATATAAATATGACTACATTTCTCTGTATGGTAACAGCACAGGAGCTAAGCCCTCTCAAGAGGGAATATGTGATTATTTGTTGAAAAAAGCAAAAAAAAACCCCAAAACCCCAAACCCAAACTTTTAATGATATTAGAGGTTTTCATCAATCCTCATTAGTTTAAAGGTTCTACAATGTTTTTCTTTTCAGGATGAATAAGCAATCTGAGTATTCAATAAATATTTTTAGACAATTCAAAAAAGTTCACCTATAGGTATGCTTGCAATAGCATTAGTTATAACACAAGAGAAGAAAAATCTAGAAACTCTATAATGTTCAATAACAGAATTGTTAAAGTACTTCCATTCAATGTTGCATTGCAAAAAGCCCTTAGAAATTATAATTAGGAAGACAGTATATCAAAGGAAAACAAAATGTTCCTGTTAAGTAAAGAAAGAAAACCCTGCACTTTCAACTATGCAAACTTTATGCATGGACAAAAAATAGCAGGCACTGCAGATAAATGAACCTTGTTGGGAGGGTAGTAGAATTTGGGGGTAAATTTTTACTTGTGTCATTTTAGGTTTCTATCACAGTTGTTATAATCTTAACCAGGCAATAAGAAATGCTGATAAATAACAATGAGGAGGATGGTGATGACAATGATGATGAGGAGGAACTAACAAAACCAAAACGTTCTCACATTAGAACTGACTGCAGGATGGCAGCAGCCCTTTCGTGAGGACTTGGGCTGGGAGGAAAGGGGCAGGACCCCGGCGTGCCAGCACCTGGCCTACCTTGCTGAATGAGCACTTCTGCTGCTAGCTCCCCGGTGCCGGCGTTGGCGTACTCCTCGTCGGGGTGCTTCCTGTTGTAGTGCCGCTTCAGAGAGCCAGATATGTTGCAGGAGTAAGGGCAGTGGGCACAGCGGAAAGGCTGCAGGGATGAGGAAGAGGGGTTAGGAAGGTGTGAGCCCCAAATGTTGGCCTTCACTGCTTCCCCACCTGCTGAGTGCCTAACACCCCTAGAGACTGCGATGAACTGGCCCCATCACCTGTGGTACGTTCTAGGGAAAACCAGTGGGGCAAGGAACGCTGAATCCTGCCTCTTCAGCAACCAACCAAATGACCAGGACAAGGTGTCCTCAGAGTAGGAGCGGTCTCTGTTAAATGCATTTGTTTTTACTGTTTCATTTCTTTTCTTCTTTCATTCACCCAAGAATGTACAGCTCTTGTTCAAGAAGAAGATAATAAAAACAGCAATATAGTAATCTACTACCTTTTTATAAGTGAATGCCATTAAAAGTAGCTCCCATTATAATTAATTCCCTGATATAGTCACATGCTACATAACAACATTTTGTTCAATGAAGGACCGAATTACGACAGTGATTAGAGCAACAGGCTGTATAAGCAGCCCAGGTGTGCAGTAGGCTATAGGCTATACCACCTAGGTTTGTGTAAGCACACTCTATGGTGTTTGCACAATGACAAAATCACCTAATAACTCATTTCTCAGGACATATCCCCACTGTTAAGAGACACATGACTATATTTGTTCTTTAGCTAAATGACTTCCTCCACAGTATTTACCTGTGTACACAAGGGTCAATCATTAGGGAATTCCATCTGGTAAAATCTATTTTCTACCCCACTGCAAAAGACAAGGCACTTTCAGGATAAGGCCACAAATGGGTCACGCAGCCTTGTCTGTCCTCCTGCACACTGCTTCAAGGGCCTCATAAAAAGGGGGGAGCAGAAAGGAGCACCTGCTCAGGCCTCCTGGGGAGCCCAGTGAGACCCGGCCATTGGCTGGGCGATGGATGTGCGTCTTGATCACTGTCATATCTGGACTCATGCTCCTGGTCAGGAAGCTATTAGAGCGCCCTCCTAGACCACATGCCCTGCGATTCTGATAGTGCTCCAGGGGCATTCAAGGCCTGTTTGGTAACCCAGCAAGCTCCTATCCCAGCAGGAGCAGAGGGTCATGGAGCAGCCCACAACAGTAGCAATATTTTGAGAGGGGCAGGGGATCCAGATGCAACAAGTCCAACCACACCTCTGGCCCTGACCAATGACAGAACCTAAGATGAGTCATGAAGCTTCCCTTAGCACTGATCTATTCATCAGGAAGAGAGAATAACACACCTACCTCATACAGCTGTTGTGAGAATTAAATGATAGCATGTAAATTAATATCTAAGATGCTGTACAAAATGTTTCTTATTGTTTTTAGCAGCAATTTTACCACAACTCCTGCTGTGTGTCTGGGAGCTGATGTACCACTGTGTCTATTAAGACTTCAAACACTACCTGGATTCCTAAACTGCCCAATTCCTCAATCCTTTGACCACTGTTGCCCAGAAGAGCTAAACCAGTGATAGTGATGTCTGAATGCGAAGTGCACCAGTAACAGGGGGAAATGCCCTCTCATCTTTGAAGCTTTAATCAGTTCCTCTTTCAATGGTTTCTTCCTTTCAAGTCTACAAATGTTCTGAAGTCTTCAGAGACAGAGAGACAGAGAGGGGAGGAGGGAGGAATGAAAGAAAATGAAAAGGAAAACCTTCCACCTTGCCCCCTGCCTTTGGTCACACTTTCTCGTAGGCCCCCTTGTCCACCCCCAGCCCTGAAGAGCAGTTTCTGCCCATATCCTTCACTCTGTCACTGCACTTTTTCAGGCCTCTGAGATCTCCCTGCAAACGACTCCCAGAGGTCTCCCTTCTCAGACCTTATCCCTCCCCACCATCTCCTTTGGCTGCCTGTCCCTTCCCATGGTGACATCTGTGACACTGTCACACTGCCATCACCAGATTCTCCTCCTGCCATGGCTCAACTTTCTGGGTTTATTTATAAGATCTGCTTCCTAGGCCTGCTGTTAAATGCTGGCTCTCTCCAAGGTGCTTCCCTTGGGTCTGCTTTGTTCTCCGCCCTGATTCCAGTGATCCTTTTTGCATTGTTGATTGCTGGGTCTCTACGTCCAGTTGTGACCTCTCTCCTGAGTCACAAACGGGAATTTTCAACTGCCTTCCAGGTATCCTTGCAGGGATGCTCTGTAGGCACCTCAAATAAACACGTGCAATTTCAGGCTCACATCTTTCTGTAAAATCAGCTGGGCCTCTGTCTTTGGACAGAAGCCCATCAGTCATCCTCAGCTTTGCCTTCTCTCTTACTGTTCAACGGATTACTGCATCTTATCCAGTCTTCCTGGGAAACCTCTCCAGATGTCCTAGCCCTCAACATCTACTGCAGCACAGAGAAGGTGCCATCCAAGCCAAAAAAGGGAATGCTGTTGCCCACAGGAGGGCCATTCTTGGGGAGAAAGTCCAAGGCAGTTAATCCGGTTAGCCAACCTGCTTTGAAACGTTTCCCAGGGACTTCGCCCTACACCAAGGCCATGCTTTGGTTACAGAATGCTTTGTGCTACACTGTATGTTCTACATTCCTACATTCAGTCCTTCATGTAAGAGAATCCTTGTGGTTTGGTCCACAAGGTTTATTAAACAAAAGGGCCTAGAACAAAGGCAGAATTAATCGGGCTTTCTCATCTACTGAACAGAGAACAAAAGGTTTAAAATTCCAATATATGATCGTTGCAAGTTAAAATAAAAGGTAAATCATTTCCAGGTGCTTTCATCTCTAAATAAGTAAATATCATGATGATACTATTTTTGGAATGTTAGCATTTACACAGAAATCAAAAAGAAAAGCCAAAAATGCTATACTGCCAGCACTGGGCATTCCGTGGGCAAAGAGACGGGGTGATGAAAATAGGAACTGGTCCTGTAGACGCAGCTTCAGACTCGAGAGCCAATTGTATCCTTGCAGCAAAGCAGATAAATTGCTGCCTGAGAGTTTCAACTCCTTTTCTTCCCTATGCCCACTCTTTGGCAGAATTGCTAATGATAGCGGAAAAAAATGCCAAAATGTGAACCTATAGGCAAAAAATGTACAGGTGAGCCCAAATGAGAAACCAGTCTCTGAGCTACCAATGTCTATCAAAACCTTAAAGATGGAAGGGAAACTTGACTCAGACGAATCTTCCCTCCACAGAAGACTTTCTTTCATAGCATCTCAGTGGACAGTCCACTGAGCCTTTGCTTTGATGTCAGAAGGTCAAGCCTCACCCCAGCAGTCTGTTCACTGGGGAACAGTATCGGGGGGGGGAGGGTGGTTAGGAAGATAAATCCCTTCTTTCCTTCATCAGTTTTGCTTCTACTTCTTTAGGCCCATTAGAACCTTTACATGACATCCGTTACCAACCATCTCCTACTTGGGACCTTCTCTCCTGGACTGTGGTAACTGAGCCACTTCGGGGCCCTTCAAGCTAAACAAGTTTGGAACTGGGGGGCACTACCACAGGCCAGCAGGGAATTCCACTGGGGCTGTCGCAGGGACAGAGACAGGCCAAGGAGAGAGTGAATGGCATCCCTAAGCCACTGTTAGACATGAGTCTGACTCCACTATTGATACTGCAAATCTTGAGATTTCATTTATGAAGCATACATTTACTGATCTTCTACTACGAGTTAGGTGCTGTTCTCCGATCTTGGGGACACAATGACAAACAAGGCAGATTTGTGGTTCTCTAAAACTTAAATATCAACTTTGAAGATTAAAGGCAAGCTGGGCAAACTAAATCAGAAAACCTGGTTTCTAAGTCAGATACTCGCAAAGAGCAGATGACACTAGATCTCAAAAGGGAAGGTATTTATTCAAAGCTTTCAGGACAGAATCTGGCCAAGAGGTAGGAAGAAGATATAAACAGGCTATATCATCTGGAACAAAACATCAAAGTTCTTATTTTAGTCCAAAAAGAAAGTGAATCAAAAACAAGAGACGGAGCCCACTGTCAGAGCTATTATTCACTGTTGCACTGGAGTTCTTAACCAAAGTAATAAGATCTAACATCATATATATTACAATTTTCTCTAATTTTTACTAATAGCTACCCTACCATATGCCAGATAGTTCTGTTTTGCATAAAGTAATTCCTATTAAGTGTCATAATAACCTCATATGGTAGGTGCAGTTATCATCCCTGTTTTACAGACACAGAATGATTAAGAAAGTTGCCCAAAGTTTCACAGTCTCCTAGCCTGGCTACTTGGTTTGTATCAAAATTTGGGGTCCAGGCTCAGCTGACAATAAAGAGATGATTTGGTTTCCTGCTGGCCATTATTTGCTGAGCATCAGTTTCCCCTGAAGACACATTGGAAGGGGTATGGTTGGTATTCTTGGATCTCCCAGACACAAGGCAGCTCAGATCTAAGTACCACATTCTAGAATGAGGAACACCATGGTGGACTGGGAGAGATGGAGGCAGTTACTGGACTGTCGCTATGAGGCAGGGACTGTGGAGGGGGAGAAGATGAGGGTCCACACCAGCCAGGTCACAGCGGGCTCCGTGTTGGGTCAGGAAAGTGACATCAGGCTATGGGAGCCACCGGCAGGTGTCAGGCTGAATGGCATGGCCAATTTCACATTTAGAACTCTGAAAGTTAAAAGAGGGTGAACTTGAAAGGACAAGACTGGAGGCAGGGAACCAATAACACAGTTGTTGCAGTGGTACAAATGACAGATATTGAGAGCCTACAACGAGAAAGGGGAAGAAGAACATAGAAAAGGAAGAGAGCATTTTAGAGAAATGGAGGGAGTAACATCAGCCAGGCCTGCTGGCTGGGATGACGTGTGAGAGGGAGGCGATGGAGACCCTCTAGAATGACTCCCAAGTTCCCAGCACGGATGGCAGAGGAGGAAGAAGACCACAGCATAGAGGAAGAAGGTATGTTTTTCTAGAACTCTGGACATCTGGGAGGGTGGCTCTAGAAAGTGGCTGGAGACATGAGTCTAAAACTCTGAGGACAGTTAGGCTGCAGATACAGATCTGAGCACTGACAATTAGCCAATGCCCCAAGATTGAATGAGGCCATGGAGAGAGTGTGTAAAGTGAGAAGAGAGGCAGGACTGGAACAGCACCCTTGACCACAGGGGCAGGCAGGTGAAGGGAGATGAGCTCAAAGGACCAGAGAGAAGGAAAGCAGGTGGATCAGGGGGTCTGGAGTCACAGGACCTAAAGAAGAATGCCCTCCAGGGAGGGAGGGATAACAGAGCAGAGCGCACTAAGAAATCTAACATGAAAAGGCCTCCCCAGTGTCCTCGGGACCTAGTGATTAGAGAGCCAGCACTGGTGACCCCACTGAGAGGAGGTTCCGCAGCATGAGAAAAACAAAAGCCAGGCTTCAGCAAGTGAAGGAGAGAAGACAAGTGGCGCTAGGTGGGCTTTGGGTCATGTTCATTTTTTAAAATGTGACATCAAAGGATCTTTCTCAAAAGGTACACTGAAGATTCCTGATTCAAATTGAAAGAAAAAGTGAGATTGAATTTGTTGAGGCCAAAATTCTTTAAGTCCTTGTAAAATATACTTTATTACAATTTGAGAATTTACTGTTCTGGTTCTTCCAACAGAAAGAAAGAAAACAGAAGAGGACAGGAAGTGCTGTCACACACATGAAATGGGTTCTGAAAAACTTGATTAAAAGACATCTAACTACATTACAGCAATCTCACTTCCCATCAGCATCAAGGAAGGGACTTAGAGGAATGTTTTAAAACAGATGAGAAGCTGGTGATGAGGTAACGTTCAAGGTCATGACATTGGCAACCAATTACAATGCACACGATGGCTTTAGGGTAAAAGAAGAGGTTGCTTTTCCCATTCACAGCAAGAGGAAGGCTCTCACCAGGTAAGATTTTGCAGTCTAATCTATGCACCCGAGTACAGCGTTATGGTTACAGAACTACATCAAAAGGCTCAGCGATCAAAATGTGGACCTGCCCCTCTGCAGATGAGCCCTCTGCTCTCTGCAGAGGATGGAGGAGGAACACGGCAAAGGAGTGGGAGCCAGATGACACCAGTGGGTGAAACCTAAGGCCACAAATCATGATTTTAACCTGAGTTTAACCACCTGGCTGATGCAAAGATAGAGATCCAGAGACAGAGAATGACACAGGGAAATTATCCACATGACTGACTGATATCCAGGTGAATTTGGATCCAAACACAGAAAAAGGTCACATAAATGTTACCACCCATGTGAAGGGGACTGGATGGTACAAGACAATGCAGACACTGCTGACAGAGTAGTGTTGCTAGAACGTGGACACCTTCGCAGCACCGAGGGAGCTTCCCCACGACAGGGCTGCATCCTCCATTGAGCACGGAGTGTGGGGAAAAGCAGCATGAGTGAACCAGGAGCAAGTCACGGCCGCCCCGGCCACGTCATTAAACTCCACTGCTTTGGTTCCATAACAATGAAATGGGAAAACAAATCTTCCCTGCCCACCTGGATCAGGCTTAAATGGGGTGCCAAAAACACAAAGTATGACTGTGCTTTGAGAAGTATAAACACCATGTGCCTCACTGTGGTCCTTAATCAGTTCATGAGCATATCTGCATTGGTTAACGTCATCATCTGAGGCTCCAAGAAACCTCCTGTTGGGTGTCCTCCCAACGTCCCCCATGACGAGATCAGTCCCTTCCCTCCTAGCGAAGCTCTTCTCTTCATGCAGCCTGGCACCCTCTTGAGGAGCCAGCCTGCAGAGCAAGGCCCATCCCCACTGCCCGGCAGCAAGGTCCTTCCCCCACTTCATAGGTTCTGGAAAGTTCCACCCACACCACCAGGACCACACATTGACTGGGACTTACTCCTGTAAACAGAATTAACAAGATTTTTATAATGTGAGATTTTAAGCTATTTAGCAACACTAATCATCACTCTCATATACTGTAATTTCTCAACAGCCATCATGCAGACTGGAAAATTCCAAAAAAGTGAGAAAATCGAACCTAAAACATTGTTTTCAAATGTCATGACACGCTTATGTTATATTTAACCATCAAGTTAAACACTGTTCTATAGGCATTTAATTAAGCACTTGTTCATCTTGATTTTGTAGTTTTCCTATAGTTTTAGAGTCATTTTTTCAGGCTCATTAAAGTGTGCTCAGTGTTCAGTGGACCAAGTGGTCTGCCTGCTGGCGCAAGAGGACAGAGGGACCAGTTCTCGCAGGCCCAGCAGGGTCTCTGGCCGAGACTGTTGGGACTGCCTCACATAGCCTGAAGTTAGAAACATCCCAGACTTCATATTTGCATATAGTCACGCTATGGTTTGAATATTTGTGCCTCCAAAACTGATGCTGAAATTTAATTCCCATCGTGGCAGTATTGAGAGGTGGGCCTTTAGGAGATGACTGAATCAGGAGGGCTCTGCCCCCATGAATGGAT
>VBSM01001124.1:71256955-71280207 GCA_008086735.1 Cheirogaleus medius
AAAAAAAAAAAAAACAAGGAAAGAAGCAAAAGAAGAAAGAAAAAGGAAAGGAAGGAAGAACAGAAAGAATGGCAAGGAGTGGAGAAATTAATGCCAATGCCTGACTTTGGGGAGGATCAACCACAGGGCCACGATCCGCTGGAAATACGTAAAAAACAAAACATATGCGAGATACAAAATCACCTCATGTAAAAATTAAATGCCAAATCATGCTGCCATATCTTTTTTTGCTAAATCTCTTATCTTCACTCATTAAGTATTTATTGAGTAGCTATTAGGTGCCAAGCACTATGCCAAGAACTGGAGTTGAGACCAGGGTAAGCCCCTCACTCACGAGGATTTCCACTAGACCCTCAGACATTCACTGCCTCCCGCCTGGGGGCATGGGGACAGCGTTAACATCTCGCCTCCTTCCCCGTGACTCTAGGTCTTTGAAGGCGGGGCCACTCAGTAACTTTGTTCCTGGAAGGCCAGCCTGGTCTGGGCCTGCCCAGCTCTCTGACCACATCCCTCTCCGTGGTCATGCTCACTCACTAGGCTCTAACCACAATGGATCCTTCCTCATCCTCACTCTCCCTCTGTCCAGAACACTCATCAGATTTCCATGAGGCAGCTGTGTCCTGGACCAAAGTCGAGTCCCCTAACTGCCCTCCTCACTCAGTCTCGACCCTGCCATTCTCTCCACAGCTGGCGTCTGTATCAGCCCCATGCTCAGAGCCTTCAGGTCTGCCTAGAGCCTATGGAGAGGCCCAGCTGACCTGCCCACATCTCTCTGTGACACCAGCCAGGTGCATGCTAGGTACTGCACAAGAGCTCACTCCATACTATCTCGCTCCTCCAACTTCCATGCAGGTTTTTAAGCTGTTCCTTTTTCATTAAGAACACTTCCCACCTCACTCTCTATTTGGCTAACTTCTAGGACAACTTCGGAACACAGGAGGTTGTTCCTGCCCCACTGTGGGTCTCGCACGCTGTTATGCAAGCATCCATTTCTGCCCTTTTGACATTGCTCCTTTCTACTTAGTTGCTTGGGTCAGGCTCTGTGTCTCTTCCTCTCAGTATCCTCAAGAAAGAATATATTGATTCTAATACTACATGACACCAAAGCAAGAAGGGGATATGGCTATTTTAGTGAAGCATGTCATGCGACTGTGAAAATCAGCCAAACTTGGCTGTATGAACAAGCTGATCAAGTTGGATTCAATGCTGACCCATTCATTCCAAGCAAAGCATAAAGCCTTAGATCTCCAAAGCAGAAATTATGGGATTATACCGTATAAATATATACCCTCCTCACTTAAAATAACGCCTCCTCTTATGCTTTGAAAAAAGACAACACTATTATGCCTCACAGATTTGATCCAAACTTGATGATTTCAACATTTTCTTTTATCCCCAAGTTACTAAAAATTTCTTTACACCGTCTATAGTTCCCAAAAGTGGAAATGCTCACCAGACAAGCTCCTATTCATTCTTCAAGAGTCTGAGCTCACATGCTACTCACCCGCCTTCACCCTGAAACCCTCCCTAACTCCCCAGAAAGATGTAAGAGCTCTTTTCCCTCTGCCCCTCAGCTTCTGGTGAAGCTGCCCCACCTACTCTGCTAAGGGGCAACTGTCATCTGCATCCCCATGTCCTCCACCCACCCCTAGGCTGCAAGCCTTCTGAGAGCAGAGCCCACACCAGAACACACTCACCTATGCCTCCCTGGCAGCCAGTGCCATGCCCAGCACAGGTGGACACCCCAATGCAGTTATGTGGCTAAATGAAAAAGACAAAAACACCTGCTTCTTTCTGTTAATGAAGCCTGTGTGGTCAGTCCAGCAAACCCTCCTAACAATAACAACAACAACAACAAAACCAAACACCCAAAAATCTAGATAAAATTTTAAAAAAAACATTAAATTTAAGGACTTTAAAAGATATTATAAAGAGAGCAAAGAAATACCACAGAGGAGGATTGCATTCGTAATATACAATCCAAAAATGACCCATACCCAAAATATATAAAGAATTCCTGAAACCAAGTAAGAAATAACAAAATCATCCAATAGAAAGATGAAAAAATAGTTCAACAGATACTTTACTTGAAAGAAAGAAGGGAAGATTGGAGGCAGGAAGGGAGAAAAAAAGAAAGGAAGAAATCCAAACAGCCAAAAAGAATGAAAAAAGGCTCAGCCTCATTAACAATCCTGAAGGTGAAAATCAAACCGCGTAGAAAGGCCACAGCATGCCCCCCAGGCTGGCAATACCAGACGTTCACACCAAGACGTGGACCAACAGAGGCTCCTGTAAACTGTTACAACCACGCTGGAAAACAGTCAGGCATCATTTAGTAATGCTGAAGACGTGCATATCCTACAGCCTGCAAGTCCCTTGTGGGTGTGCTTACCCTGGAGAAACTGGTGGACAAGAGGACGGGGACACAGGTAGCCAATGCATAGCAGCAGAGCCCATGACAACAACAAAACAGAAAGAACCCCACCCAATCACCTGTGTGCAATCAAATGGATAAATACATCACACTAGGTCCACACGGTGGAGTGCTATTTCACATAATGGAATACTGTATTGCAAAGAAACGAATGAACTAGAGCTACCTGCAAGAACACAGATCAGTGTCACCAACGTAACACTGAGTAAGGAAGCAAAGATCAAAACAAATATACCAAACAAAATTAAATCCACACATAAATTCATATATCTAATTAGGATAAAGTTCAAAAACATGCAACACTAAATTACTTTATTTATAGATGCATACACGGATGGCAAAACTATAAAGAAAATTAAAAATCCTCAGTGAAGTCAGGATAGGCGTCACTCCTGGGACAGAGAAGGGGGTGGGCTCAGAAAGGTGCCACAGCAATGGTCTATTTCTGGGCAGTGCCACTTCACACTAAGTGCAAGTGTTCACTTCATAATTATTCATCATACCACACATTCATGTTATATGCAATATTCTGGAAATACATTCTATTTCACAACAAGAAAAGTAAAAAGAGAAAGAAACAGCAAAAATAAATAGAAGACCAAATGGCTAAATATGTGATAGAGATCCTATTCACAAGGTTTTTGTGAGGATTATACAGAACTTACATAAAATCCCTAGAATGACATATAGCACCCAAGTGGTAGCTATTATTAATAACACTAACAAGAACAACATTTATCTCGACACATGCAAAGTGATTTTTAGGTTTATTTTCTTTCATCCGTGTGATAAAAACTGCATTTGATACTGTAACTATGCTAACATATCCACCATAATCCAAATGCCCAAAAAAGATACTACAGCAGGAATGCCTAATGAGGAATTCCAGTGACAGGCCTAGAGAAAATATTAACTATAACTGTGGCGTTGCCAAACTTAAATCAAGTTACACAGGTGGAGAGACGATCTTGGATCATGCAAGAGCTTCCCGTGGGCTTTGGTGATAGGATGCTTGTAAGATTTATAACAGCGCTTCTGCAGCTGAGAAAACTAGGCAGGAAGATGGAGTTTTTTTTCATTAACATCTGAGGTGGCCATCACTCCCCTAAAATGCAAGCTAGCACCAAGTCGCCCTGAGAAGTATGCCATGGGACTGGGGGGAGGGCAGGATCCCAAATTCTTGGGGACTGTGAATTCAGAGCTTGTCTACCTCCCAGGTTTAACTCAGTTACTTCTTAGACGCAAGAGGCAATTTCATCTAATCAGAGCCTGGAAAGAAAAGGAGGAAGTGATAGCTTCCTCAAACTGAGGTCTTCCCTGGATTTTATTTCTGGAACAAAACAACCAGAACATGTTCCCCACCATTTGCCATGGTGAGGTCTGTCGTGGGGAACACTGCTCATGACCTTTGATTGGCAGGAGTTTCTGGAGTCAGCAGACACAGGAGGCAAAGGGAAATACCGAGGCAGAAGCAAACAAACACAGAGAGACCAAGGAGGAAAAGGCGTACAGACCGAGGTGCACAGGAGGGCAGCAGGTCTGCACGGGCTCATGTTCCTGAAGGTTAGCCTTTCAAGCGGTTTGTACTGAAGATTCCAAAGTATTGCTGATGTTTACGGGATATTGATGTGAATGAGAACATCAGTCCCTTCTCCTTGTCTCAGTGCCAAGTACAGTTCAGGCAGACTTTGTGTGCCACACTCTGTCTACAGTTTGTGTCTTCCTGAAACCTGGGAGGCTCGAGGCCAAGTCTACCTGGCACAATCCATGCTGGAAGAAAAAAATTTTCTAGTTGTTCTGCCTTATCTCTTCAGGATTTATAAACCTGAGAGTATGAGGTTGGGACTTAGTTCCATCCAGGGTCGGCCACAACAGGAACAAAACCAGCCTGGGGTGAAGATCCAGAGGAAAAAAGCCAGGTCTTGGTATCATTTAACAAACACAAGGCTATCTCAGTTTTAAAATAAGGCCAGAGACAAATTAAACAATTTAAAAGAATGTTTTAAAACCGTGGCATATCACAAGTTCAAGAATGGCTTGTGTTGAGGCAATTATCTCATCACAATAAATAACAGTAAATCAATCCACACTAATTGCTTTTCGTGCAAGGGCTTAGAAGACTCTTTAGTGTTCTCTGATTATTGATTTTTTGTAATCGCTTGTGCTGTCAAAAATGCAATATTTCCAGATAATATACTGCACACTCTAAGACAGGATTTTAATTTAACATAAAACAAGCCAATTTCCTTATTTTTCCAGGGGTGCTGTAAAATTTTAAAATACAGTAAAGCTGAAGATGATACTAAGAGGTTTTCTGCAAAGGTTTTCAGTTCAAACCAATTTAACAAATGGCCCATTTCAGACCACTGCCCTGCCACGGCCCCTCCTCCCACACACTGTTCAAAGGAAACAAGAAAAACCATGTGTGATCTCAGATTCTTCACTTTCCTGCAAATTCAGATCTGAAAAGCAAAACAAACACAACCATCAAAAAATCTACACTTTCCTTCTTACCCTCTGCCCCTTGGTTCAGTAATTTCTACTGAACTTGGAAAACGTTCTGCCTGCTAACTTTACACTCAGTCAGCACTTTGCTTAAAGATTTTGTTTGAGTCTTGATAGCTAAACATATAACTGCAGGCTTATATAATCAAGGCAGTAGAGCAAAAAGGATGAAGAGGTAAAAATGTTCTAAAAGATAGCAGCTTTGACTACAAAGAGACATGGATCAGAATCCCAGCTCTGCCGCTTAGGAACTGCGTTACTCCTACACATGTTACTTAACTAGATTCTGGGCGTCGGTTTCTTCATCTGTACAATGGGAATAGCAATACTTACCTCGTAGGGTTTTTCAGGGCAAAATAAGGTAATGTACATGAAACATCTTCTGTAATGCCAAGAATATGGCTATTTTAAAATGAACTGGCCCACTTGTCTTTCTTATTCTAACACTCAATGTTTAAACATTCAACCTTGTGTTCTAATTTTCTGACAGAAAGATGAAACTATCTTCTGGATAACAGGAGAAGTTGTAGTATAAATAAAACTGCAATGCCACATAAGCAATGCCACATGACTGCATTCTGAGGATACTAGGAATCTGAGGCTATTAACTTTGTTTATAAATGTGTAGCTTTCAAACAATCTGCTTATTTGAGATCATTTCCTTACTTTCATTCCCTTGCTCACAAGGTTTAGATTGGAAATTAGGAGCAAATTATTTATACAGCCACATCCTTGGCTGACCTCATCCAAACACCACCTATGTTTAGTTGAGCATCTGTTGTTCTACCCTATCTTTTCAGGATTTATAAACCTGAGAGCATGAGGTTGGGACTTAGTTCCATTCAGAGTTGGCCACAACAGGAACAAAACCAGCCTGGGGTGAAGATCCAGAGGGGAAAAAAAAGGTCTTGGCATCATTTAACAAGCACAAAGCTAACTCAATGTTAAAATAAGGCCAGGCACAAATTAAACAATTTGCCCTTATGCGTTCTATGTGCTCAGACTCTTCATGTCTTTTGTATATATACAACTCATTTCAGCCTCGCATGGACACATTACAAAGGCCTTTGGGACCCAATTCATTGTCAGAAATGCAACAAGAGATCACACAAACTCCCTTTGTTTTGTGGGCATCAGTCAATCAGAACTTTCTGGTGGCTATAGTTTTTTAAGCTATGGGTTTTAAACAACAGGATAATATATTAACTCAATTAAAACATGACTTCTAAAAATGATAGAGTTGCGGTATTACTTTGCTGGTTTTCTGGATTCCCACTACTGTGTACATGACTTTGTTGTGGCACTAGCCACATTTGCTGTTACTGTGGATGCACACCTGGCTCTCCCAGACCTGTGACCCAGGCAGACAAAGAGGCCTGGCTTTGTCCTAAAACCCTCTGCTCCTGCCATAGTGCCTGACATGCCTGGTACCCAGAAAAGGGGTGTTGGATGCACGAGTAAACATTTCATACGCTTCACGCCAAAAAACCAAATGAAAACTGAGTACTTTATTTGTATTTCATTGTCTCTTTAAAATCCTGAATGTTAAATTGTGGTATCATGTATTCCATATGGAATACTTAGGAAAAGTTTGTCAATGATAATGAAATCAATGATTGAAATCTCCCTTACCTCTCACTAGTTTTGTGAAAATACTTTAGTTATGCAAATTCTAAATTGACAACGGGCAATAGATTTCTCAGGCTTCAGGGTACAAATTTTTGAGGATTCAATTGCATTTAGATATCTATCAAACATAAAGTCAACAGTATCACATTATCACAAAGTCACATTATCTTTTCAAGATAATGGTGTGGCCAGCATCCCTTTTGAAAGAACATACTCATCTATCCCTAAAAGGCTATGGCCACGGGAGAGAAGACCGGCCTCACCTTCTGGCAGCCAGGGGCAGAGGAATGATCAGAGCTACGTGTGGACCTGAGAGGTTACTCTGTTTCAGGAACGAAGGGGTCTGTAGTAAGGAGGGTCAGCATTAAGTCATACCAAACAGTTTCCAAAATACACAGATTCCAAAAACTGCTGATTTAAGAATGGATTTTTCTTTTTTTGCAGACTTGCAAATTCCACCCGAAATTTTTTACTTGCTTTCCAGAAGTCAGGAACGTCTTGGTGCACTTAGAGCCTCACAGAGGAATGAGCAGGTGCTAACTCGCTCCAGCACTGGGCCCTTGTGACATGTGTCAGTGCAATGCAAAAAAAGGGTGGGAAGTAGTGACAAGGAGGCAATGGTGTGGGAAAGTGCAGGGTGAGACCCTTTTGAGGGGGAGCATACTTTCCCGGTGGTGAAGGGCAGAGCAGCTGAGGAGACAGATACTTGCTGTTAAAAGAAGGCCATATACTAAGATCTCTACACAGGACATGTACCTGGTAAAAGGTTCTCTGTGTCAAGTGACACATTCACTTGGTCAGGTACATCATGAACATACCAAATCAGTGGAATTAGGTGAATATGACTCCGTGAGCAAACAGAAGTGCCACAGGCACCAAGAATCCTACACAAAGGCATGATAAAGAGGGAGAGACTGTGCCATCAGGACAATCTTATGATGAAAAGAGAAAGGAAGAAACCAGGATGGAGTCTGTACAGAAATAACATTTGAGAACAATGTGCTGAGCCCTCTTGCATCTATCAAACCTGCAGCTCCTATTTCTCCCACGGGCACACTCCCAAAGGTGAGTCCCCAAGGTCTTTTCTGCCTTATCTGTGGGTAATGCTGTGTGGACAAAACCCTCCCTCGAGAGCAGGCAGAGTGCTCTCTCCTGGTGACTCTACACCCATCTGGGTTACTCATGGCAGCAGCAGTCTCCTGCCTCAGTCGCCCCTCATGCTCCTCACTTTCAGCTGAACTATGTGTGTGTCCAGAACAGGTAGGAGGGAGCAACAGGAACATTTAATAGGCACCCACCAGGTGAGGCAGCGTGGCAGGCACTCTCAGAATCACAGGGGTGGGGTATTTCTGCTTCCAGCTAGGATGCAGAAAATCACAAGGGACCATTGCTCCCACACTAACAACTTTACATATCATTTTTTCTAAATCTATCAGATTGCTGAGGACACAAAGAAACCTAAGTGAATGAAGTCCAGAAAGGGACAAGTACTGCCTGGGAGAAAAAAACTGGCGGCTGCTTTCATCCCTGGCATAGAGACCTATCAACATCTTTCTTCCCTGTGAAATGGGAGCTCTGGCAAGTGCAGGGGGCAGGGACTGAAGGCTGGGGTCTGGGAGGAGAGGGGAGAGGAAATCCACTAGCACCCTTGCAAAGTGCATGAGGCCTTTAGTGCACTGCAGACTCTCCAAAGAGTACCCTGGGCTGGGCAGCACAGGGGAGAGAGAGATGTTCCAAGAAGCAGAGAGCCAGGGGTGGGCTGGGGAGAAAGCAAAACTCCCCAGCAACCCCGCATGCTGGCAGCCAGCTCGTAAAGCTGATGGAGAGCCCACATGACTGAGAAAGCCCGCACTGGGCTGTAACGCATGAAGTGGTTTCTGAAGTCTCCCTGGTGCTCAGGTGCTCAGCCTTGCTGAATGGAAAGTCCTGGTCTTGGTCTCAGAACCTCTGAAGACAGCGGAGAACCAGCTCCAGAGCTGCACAGAGCCCAGAACCAGCTCGACTACAGGTTGGATTTATTCATTCCTGTGCTGGGGTCACCAAGACCACCTTCAGGTCCAACGACTCAGTAAGAGGACTCTCAGGACTTAGCAGGCAGTTGTATTCATGGCTATAACTTATTATAGCCAAAGAACACAAAGCAAAATCAGGGAAGAGGTACATGAGGCAAAGCCTAGGGGAAACCAGGTGCAAGCTTCTAAGACTCCTCTCCCAGTGGAGTCACACAGGACACGCGTAACTCGCCAGCGACAAATTGTGACAACCCATGAAATGTTGCTAACTCGAGAAGCTCATTAGAGGCTCAGTGCACAGGGCTCTTATTGAGGGCTGATCATGTAGGTACTCTCTGTCCGGCATGTACCAAAATTCCAGACTCCCAGAAGGCAGGCAGATACGCAGCATAAATCATATTGTTTGTACAAATAGTTCAGACAGAGTAAGCTCCTCTTATCTGCTAGGGGCTGAGAACTCTCCTGAAGTCCACGTTGTCAGACGCCAGCTAGGGCCCAAAGCTTGTAAGCAGGTTTCCAAAGGACAGCAGTCGAGCCTGCTAGGTCAACTCTTTTCTATACAATCCCCCACACTAAAAACATTCACTTTCCCAAGGCCAACTATTATTTACCTCAATAGCTACTATTTTTTCACATATAGTATCCGGCATTCAATTAAAAATTATGAGACATGCAAAGCAGCAAGAAAATGTGACCTCGCATCAAGAAAAAAAGTCAATAGTTCTGATGCACAGATAGCCCCGATGTTGAAATTATTAGACAAAAATAGTAAAATAACTATGATAAATATGTTAAAGATAAATGTATCTAGGAGAAAAGGTAGAAAACATGTGTGAACAGATGACAAAATGTAGCAGAGGAATAAAATCTTTAAAAAAGAACCAAATGTTACGTGGGAGGCTGAGGCAGGAGGACTGCTCGAGCCCAGGAGTTTGAGGGCAACATAGCGAGATCCTATCTCTTAAAAAAAAATGAAGATGCATTCTGTGTGAATATCTGATGCTGGAAATTTTTAAACAACATCAAAAATGAGCAACTCATTTGATAGTCTTAATAGCAGATTTAATATATCATAAGAAAGGATAAGCGAACTTGAAGAAAGGCAAACAGAAATCATACAAACTGAAACACAAAGCAAAAGAAGAACTAGAAAGAAAGACCATCTGAATGATGTGAGATAATATTAGTTTAATCTATGTGTTAACATACGTGGTATTATAGTCCTAAAGAGAGAGGAGAGAGCAAATGAAGCAGAAGGAATATTTAAAGAGATAATGGCTGAGAATGGTCCTAAACTAATGAAAGCTATCAATCCATAGATTGAAAAGCTCAGCAAAGCCCAAGTAAGGTAAACACAAAGAATATTATACCTAGACTTATGATGTTAATATTATGAAAATTAAAAAAAAAAAATTCTTAAAATCAACCAGAGGAAAAAGACCCATTACATATAGGAGAATAAAACAATAGAGAATAAAAACAATAGAGAAAAAAAAGTAACAGGACAACATATTTAAAGTGATACTCCCCTGAAATCTATAGCCATCAAAATATTCTTCACAAATGAAGACCAAGTGCAGACATTTGCAGACAGACAAAAACTGAGAGACTTCAACTCCAGCAAACCAGTGTATAAGAAACACTAAAAGAAATTCTCCACTCTACAGGAAAACGTATCAAATAGAAACCCAGAGGATTAGGAGAAAAACGAAGAACACCAGAAAGGTTAAATATGTAAGTAAATTTATATTTACCATTTCAAAATCTTTAAAAAATTTTTAATTAAATGTTTTAAATTTGAATTCTTAATTTTTTAATTAAGACTTTAAAAAATTAGTTTAATATGTATATTTTAAATATTTTTAAAATATTGACTGATTAAAGCAAAAATAATATTATACTGAGGAGTTTACAACATAAATAGAAGCAATATATACCACAATGAGAGCACAAAGTATAGGAGGGGAGTAATAGGAATTACAGTGTTTTATGGTTCTTATATTATTCATTAAAAAGTACAACATTTGAAACTAGACTGTGTTAAAATAATGTAATGTCTATAGCACCACTAAAAAGAACACAAAAAGGTATAGTTAAAAGGTCAACAAATCCCAACTGACAGATATTCTATAAAATATCTGACCAGAACTCCTCAAAACTTCTAAGGTCATCTAAAACAAGGGAAGTTTGAGAAACTATCAAATCCAAATAGATCCTAAAAAGATATAACAACTAGCATAATGTGGTATTCTAATGGGATTCTGACATAGGAAAAGGACATTAGATAAAAACTAAGGAAATCTGAATAAAATACAGACTTTAGTTAATAATAATTTATTAATATTGATTCATTAGTTGTAATAAATGTACCACGTTGTAACAATAAGGTAACAATAAGGAAAACTAGGTGTGGGTTCTATAGAAACACTCTGTATTATCTTTACAATTTTCTGTAAATATATAACTGTTCTAAAATAAAAAAGTCAATAGAAGAGATAAAATGGAATACTAAAAAACATTTGGTTCACTCAAAGGAAGACAAAAAAGAAGAAAATAGGAGCAAAGAACTTACATGACAGAAAATAAATACCAAGATGGTAATCTTAAATTCAAACATGTTGATAATTACATTAAATGTAAATGGACCAAGCACTCCAGTAAAAGGGCAGTGATTGCCAGACTGACCTCACACAGGTACATAATGCACATACATGCATGCAGGCACACATACAGATACAAACAAAATCGAGCTATATGCTACTTACAAGAATATACTTTAAATATAAATATTCAAATAGGGCCTTTCTTCACAGAGTTCAAAACCTAGTGCAACATCTAACAGATGATGCCCTATGGAGCCCCTACATCAGAACCTCACAGGAAAGTGTTTGAGTTAAGGATGCTAGGCTGGGTTCCAGGCTTACTAAAAGCCTATGCTGGGTTTAGAAAACCTATTACGTGCACATTTATCAGGCAGTTATGATGTTGATTAAAGTTACAGAAAAACTAATCTGGTAGAAAGGGTGGCAAGAGGCCACAGCTTCTCCCTGTAAGAAGAAAGCCTCCCCAACTCTCTTTATAAAAGAACAAACCTGAGGTCCTCCCCAAGAATGGCCTGGGCAGGGCTGATAGGCCAAGTCTGCCCTAAGCTGTAAGGAGACATTCCTTCTGGTCTGGTCCCTCAAAGCAACTCCTCCTTCAGAGCCTTTGAAATACTTATATCATAGTTCATGTTTTTCAAATAAGGAAACAGTGGCCCAAAAAGGCAAAGGGCTCCCTAAAGGTCAACTAATTAGTGAGTATCAGCATTAAGATTTTGACCCTAACCTACCTAACTCCAAAGCCAACAACTCCAAACAATAACGACAAAAAAAGTAAACTAATATTGGTATCTGAAAATATATAAAAAGGAAAACATAACACCTGGAAAAATGTTTACAGTGATTAATCTGTAAATATAACTTAATCTCACCAAAAAGAATATAAACCATGCTCAGGCTGGTTTCACTCTGCTTTAGTTCTTTTGGGAACTGGAATCATTTTTTAAGAGATAGGAGAGGAAACAAAAGCCAATAAGTTTTGATCTCCTACCTGGTACCATTTACCATACCCACCGCTCATAAAAATGGTATTCCTTTTAATATTTCCAACACCAGGAGACAAATACCACTACCAGCATTTTACAGACAATAAAATTTGTATAAAGAAGGTCAATAACAGCTACAAGTGGTACAGCCAGGAACTGAGATTTCATTTGTCTGGTTTTAAATCCTGTGCTTTGCTACAAGACCTCAGAGAAAATCTCAGATATTTTCAAATGTCAAACAGAATCTCAATGAAATTCCAAAAGGCAATCGGGCACTATCTTCATAGGATGATATCATAGATGAGAAACATGTTCACATTCTACTTTGAACTTTGGATAGTTTCCAGAGTATCAGTTTTATTTACAATGTTGGTACTTTTTACTTAAATTACTGAATAGGGAAAACATTTAACTAACATATGTCCCTCCCCGCCCCATCTACCTAGTTGCAACTCCCAACCATCCCCAATAGGGGGTAATGTTGCTTGCAGAGGCTTAAAAGCAAATATAAGTAAAGACAAATATAGATTTGCCCTTTTTTAACCTTCCTTTTCTCCTTTTGGCATATATCTTAAATATCTTTCTACAGTAGTTAAGCAGAGAGCTTCCACATTCTTTCTTGTAGCTACAGAGCATTGTTGTTTGGATGCCCACAGTCTATTTAACTTTATCCTTATTTGTGGACATTTCAGTTGTTTTTAATGAGTAACCCTGCACGGCCACCATTTCATATAACTACAAGCATATCAGTGGGATAAATTCTTACAAATGGCAATGCTGAGTCAAAGAGTAGATGCATTTGTAATTTTGACAGATTCTGCCAAACTGACCTCCATGGGGTCATGGACACTAACAGTGCCCCCAGCAATGTATGGGAATGGCTGTCTCTCACAGCCTCATCATGGAGCGTGCTACCAAACTTTTGAATGTTTACCAATCTGATAAGTGAAAAATGGCATCTTAGTGTAGTTTTACTTGATTTTTTTAATTATCAGAGAGGTTGGCGATCTTTATCATGTACCCAAGAGCTATGCCCTTCTTTGTGATATGTTACTTTTTAGAACTTTTGCATATTTTTCAATTGGGTTATTGGTAGCAGTTTATTTTTAATATGAGATAATGATTCATAAAAATAAGACAAATATTATCATATTATCATATCATATGAAAATAAAAAATAAAAATAATTCCAGATGGTCAATATTTTTTCTTGTATTTTGAAAAGTATTATCTTAAAATACTATTCTCAGGGTTTGACATTTTAACAAATATACTAAGAGAAATCTAGCATAGTTTCCATGAACAAATAGGCCAATCAATATAGCTAGTAAGCAATCTGGGCAGGGTGGCAGAGTGATCCAAAATAGCTAAAATAGTAGATACGAAGAACCACTATTGTACGGGGTTGACACAGACCGCGGCCTGACTGTCCTCTGACATTCATCTATTTCTCTCCTCTCCTCTGCTCTCTCACTGACAACACCCACCCCAAACTCAATGTCTCTCATGACAGGAAAGAAAACAGCACAACTATTTGATATGTTTTTAGGGAATCAGTAATTAAAATTCAATTTTACAGGTTGTTATGAATCACAGTGAATTAACCATATAGCAAACCTAGTATTTAGTGAGTGTCTCTTTTAAATGAAAAGATAAAACATAACCTAAACATTTGTATCCCCATAATATGCTGAAATAGAAAAGAAAAAAATGTAGTCACTTTGATCATGTGCAAGGACACTGCCACTGAACCGACCAGCCCTGTCATGGAGAACACTTCTATCAATAGAGTTATGGGTTTGAGTGAGCCTAACAGAGAGAGAGAGTGACAGACAGACAGACAGACAGACACAGAGTGTGCAAGTGCTTCATATGACGATTCCTACCTGTTGATCACACTGCCTTACATAATGGTACGTGGATTTACGTATTTGCTAGAAAGCAAAGAGTTGAATAGCAAGATGGAAGGATCAAGCCTATTTCAGTTAGAGAATCCTGGCTCAGCAGCAGTTCATCTTGTCCAAATATCTTCTCTGACACCTCTTAAAGGCTGAAAGTGTCAATTCCACTCTAGGGAATGCATTTGAATTGCATCTGCAAGAAGAACATATTCACTATCTGTGAATTATCTGTGGTTTGATGGGCTGCACTCAGTGTTTTATAGCCCTTTCAGATGACATGGAAATGCTTTTGCCATGAAGATGTCCATTGTAGGATTACTTATGAGAGCAAAAACCAGGAATGAACGAACTATACAATCATGACAGGAATGGTTAATAAAACTATGATAATCATCCTGAAGCAGCCATTAAAAGTAGTTTATAAATATATTTTCATAAAATGAGAAAATGCCTATGACATACTGATAAAAAAAGGCAACATTTATAATTGTATATGGGCTCTCCAGCCTTGCCTTTGACTGGGAGAGTATTCTAACACCAAACCATCTGGCCACTCATCTAAGCCACATTCTCCAATAGAGTTTCATCATCAGTAAGCTGAGGCTGAGATCTCCATCAAAAAAACTTGCATTTATATTATGACTGCAGCAATATATAAAAAAAAAAAATTAAAAATTTCACAAGGAAAGGGCATTTGTCACTACTAGATCTGCCCTAGAGGAAATACTCAGAAATGCATTATACAGAGAACAGCACAATAGATACCCACCAGTGCAAAAAAAACCCCCCCAAAGTTAAAGCTTTTATAAAACAACAGCACAAGAGGTAGAACAAATCAACAAGGTAACATCCAACATGATGAACAGAACAGTACCCTACATAGCAATACTAACACTGAACATCAATGGTCTTAATGTCCCACTTGTAAGACATAAACTGGTTGAATGGATGAAAAAACACACCCCAAGAATATGCTGTCTCCAGGAAACACATCTAACTTGCAGGACTTGCACAGACTGAAAGTAAAGCAATGGAAAAAAATATTCCACACAAATAAAAACCAAAAGCAGGTATAGCCATTCTCATATCAGATAAAAGAGACTTTAAATCAACAATAGTAAAAAAAAAAAAAAAAGACAACGATGGTCATTATATAATGGTAAAGGGATCAATTCAACAAGACGATATAACAATCCTAAATATATATGTACCTAACACAGAAACTCCCAGATTTATAAAGCAAATTCTACTAGATCTAAGCAAAGAAATAAACAATAGCATCATAATTGCCAGGGACTTTAACACTCTGGCTGGACAGATCACTGAATCAGAAAATCGATAAAGAAACACTGGACTTGAACGAGACTCTAGAACAAATCAACTTAATAGACATTTACAGAATATTCTACCCCAAAACTAATGAATATACTTTCTTCCCATCAGCACAAGACTGATTCTCCAAGACTGATCATATCTTAGGCCACAAAACAAGTCTCAGGAAATTAAAAAAAAATACTGAAATCATACCATGCATCTTCTTAGACTATAGTGGGACAAAACTAGAAATCAATTCCAAGAGAAACACTCCAATTTACACAAGGTCATGGAAATTAAACAATCTGTTGCTGAATGATCTTTGGGTCAGTGATGAATGTAAGGTAGAAATCAAAAGATTCCTTGAACTGAACAAAGGGGACACAATAAGCTTTCAAAATCTATGGGAAACAGGAAAAGCAGTCCTAAGGGGAAAGTTCATAAGCCTATAAAATGCCTAGATCAAAAAGATAGAAAGATCATAAATTAACAATTTAATGTCATATCTCAAGGAACTAGGAAAGGAAGGGCAAACCAAACCCAAAGCCAGCAAAAAAAAAAAAAGAAACAACAAAGTTCAGAGCAGAACTAAATGAAATGGAAACCAAAAAAAAAAAAAACCAATACAAAGGATAAAAAAAAAAAGTTGTTTCTTTGAAAAGACAAACAAAATTGATATACCACTAGGCAGATAAAACAGAAATAGAAGAGAAAGGACTCAAATATGCTTGATTAGAAATGAAAACAGAGACATTACAAATGATAACACAGAATTACAAAATACCATCCATGAATACTATGAAAACCTCTACTGTCACAAACAAGAAAATGTAGAGGAAATGGATCAATTCTTGAAAGCATACAACCTCCCAAGCCTGAATCAGGAAGAAACAGAATTCTGGCACAAGCAAGCTACAGTTAAGATAGCAAAACTATGTCGATAGTTTAGGCACATACTCTGAGTAATTGTACTACTTCTTGTTTGAGATATAATGAACTAAACTTTTGATTCAAAATTGAACATTTCATATTTAATGACCTAATACAAGGCATCCACATAACAAAAACATTTTTACTCACTTAATATTCTGAAAAACAAAAAACTTCCACAAGGAAAGGGATCAACAAGTACTTTCCACGTCTTATTTGGACACAAATAAGTTAACACATTAATTTTATTTTTTAAATAAATAAATAACATGTAATTTTATAAGGCAATAAAGGAGTTTTCCCTTATTACAGTGTTGCCTGGCACAAATTACATATTGTAAGTTATATATCTACATCTAGAAAAGCAAACTGGTTTCATCTCATCTCACAAGCCAATTGCAATAGATTAGTAGCATTTGCATGAGGATGTTAAGATCTAATCTAAGATGAATAAAAAAGAGAGACTTGATTTCTTAGTAATATTCTCCATTGGTATGAAATATGTATGCACACTACGTATTTTCTGATCTTGATAAAAATGTTCTACAGAGTATATGTGGAAGGAAAAAGAAGAGGGGGAACATGGTTGGCAGAATAATGGCCCCCTAAAGATGCCCATGTCCTAATTCCCAGAACCTGCAAATATTAATGTTACCTTACATGGCAGAGAGGAATTAAGATTGTAGGTGGAATTAAGGTTGCTACTCATCTCACCTTAAGATAAGGACATTATCCTGGGTTATCTGAGTGGGCCCAATGTAATCACAGGGTCCTTACAGGTGGAAGAGGAGGCAGGCAGAAGAGGAGAGTCAGAGAAAAGATTTGACGAGAGATGCTACACTGCTGGCTTTGCAGATGGAGGAAGTGGCCATGAGCCATGGAATACAGGCGGCCTCCAGAAGCCAGAGGCGGCAAGGAAGGGGATTTCTCCTAGAGCCTCAAGAAAAAAAAAAGCAGCCCCGCCAACCAACACCTTGATTTCATCTTAGTGTGACAGACTTCTAAACTAAGAACTGTAAGAGAATAATTTTGTGTTATTTTAAGCCACTAATTTGTTGCAGCAGCAATAGTAAACTAATAAGGGAGGGAAAGATAGGCAGAAAGTAATTACTGTTTGGATGAGGGTGCTTGGCATGAAGCAATTTCATTCTGCTCTGTCAGTCTCAATTAGCTGAGAAGCACTACCTAAAGGCACTTGCATTAGGAGAGTGCCCTAACTTGTAGGATGAGAGAAACCACGGTTGCATTTAGTGTTTCTAACTCAGGCCTGAGTCTCATTCCCATCTGCAGTACCGCTCAGGAAGGAGGAAGCCAGAATCCACAGGAAGCCCAAGGGAAACTGGCCATGACCCCAGGTCCAGCTCAGTGAGCAGCTCCCAAGGCCCAGCGCTGGATGCCAACTCAACTCTACAACGGCAGGAAAGTCAATAACCACATACGTGAGTGGTGCCTTAACTAAAACCAACCCCCAATCCATTTCCTCTGTACCTAAACCACATAGTCCATAAACCTGGAAAGAAAACAAAGAGGATTTCAGGGCAGAAAGACTGTTTGAGCTGTGTATGGTTAGGAAAAGAAAATGTTCCACACTGAAAACCAAGCAATGAATGCAAAGGCTAATATCAGTTCTGGAATAGCTAGGAAAACAATTAACCTCACTAAGTTTCTCTTCTATAAAATGAGAGTTGCCTTAGTTTTCCATTCTCTAGCACAATAATTGTATTTGTCCCCAAAGAAACACACCTATGTGTTGTGAAATGTGAAATAAAACTTTAATTATGTACAAAATACGCATAATGAAGACCCTCCTCAATGCAGACATTGCCACATTCCCACCAGGTGACACAAAGTTCCTACATAAGAAACTCATGTTCCGCACAGGCGTAAAAAGTAGCTACATAGGCCGGGCGCGGTGGCTCACGCCTGTAATCCTAGCACTCTGGGAGGCCGAGGCGGGTGGATAGCTCAAGGTCAGGAGTTCGAAACCAGCCTGACCAGGAGCGAGACCCCGTCTCTAAAAAAAAAAAAAAAAAAGTAGCTACATAAGCAATGGGTTGCAAAATCCTTAGTGTTTCCAATTTCTCTTTCTGCCCACAAGTAACTGAGAAGATGTAGTAAGAAAAGTACAGGACTAGGAGTGAGAGGATGAAGTCCAAGTTCTAGCACCTTCACTTTCTGGATATTGAAAGAATGTATGTCCTTAACCTCTCTGAGCAACTCAGCTTCTCCAACTACAGGAGGAGAAACCAGTAGAATTCACCTCTCACAAGGCTGTTCTGAACATAATATGAACTTGCCAATGGGGAAGGTCCTTGCCACCTCAGAAGTGGTGAACACAGGTCAGATAATAGAATCATGGCAAGTGGAATCTGTGGGTATGGACATGGCAGAAAAGACTGACAGGTAATCAGTTAACTTCTCTGAGGTTCAGGTTCTTCACTTGTCAAAGAGGGGCAATAGTAAATACTGTGGGTGAGATTGGAGTTGATGGACATAAAGTTCCTGGCACAGTGCCAGCACACACTAGATGCTCAATAAATGTGAGCTAGGAGTGTGCTGGTGTAGCGTCTCCCAGTTCCCCCTGCTTTCTTTCTGTGTCCTGATGTGAAATCAGAGAGTGCTCTGTGTCCCAGCCAGCTGTAGGTTTTTCCCAGCAGGCTTGAACCCAACCTGGGGCCTTGAACATTCCCAGGCACTGATAAAGGTATCAAGGTTGTTGTCCAGAAGAAACTGGCCCAGACTCTGCACCAAATTCCTTAAACATCCATAAAAACTCCATGCTCTGACCCCCTCGCTGTGGACATAACTAGGTAGGACACCCCTTTTCTCTAGCTGTCTATCGCAAAGACTGGTACAGCACTCTGTAAGCTCCCCTAATAAATGCTTTAGACTCATCACTCTGGTGTCTAATGCATCTTTCTTTAGAACCCCAACTAGCCCCATCTCAGGACAGTTTGGGTCACTCCCTTATGGGAACCCCCCTGCTATTAATACTACCTTTGGGGCGATTCTAGCCCCGGGTTCTGCAGGACAAAACAGCTGGCCAGTAGTTCCTCCCACCTTCTATGCTTCTCTGGGATTTAGCAGCAGACAAAATTTCCAAAACCATTTTAGAGCAACATGTTTGCAAATCTTGATTCTATTTCCGTGTGTGTGTGTGTATAAATACATATATATATATATACACACACACACACACATATATATATACCAACAGCAACAGCAGCATCAATTTTAATAGTCAAGTTGCCCCAAGTGCTGAGCAGAATTTTTACTGAACAAATTACTGGACCACAGTTCTTGTTGTCAATAAGCGCATCACAAGCAGTGGCTAAGCAAATATTACCACCTACACTGAAGAAACTGAATCAATTAGAGGCATTAAAAGAATATGGAGAGCCCAGGCCCCAGCCCTGCTATGCACTGCTGAGCATGATCTCCAGTCTCACAACCACCTTCCAGCTGGGACATCCTCTCACTCCTAGTTTATCAGTTTATCCTCATCACACTTGATTTATCAGGTAATTCACATGAGCTAATCCAGGATCTAAAAGTACAAATATCTGTCCCTAAAGCCTGGATGGTTTCCTTGAAATCACTCCGGTGTTTTTATGGTAAGAGCATCCCTTTTCTTCTGTCTGCATCCTTTTACACATCCTTGACTTGATTTCCAAACTACATTGTAATGCTACACTTCTAGAAAGAGAGCACATAGTAAACTGATCTATGCTTCCGTGTGTACCAGCTAAAGGGGCCTGAAAGTGAAGGTAACACCGAAAAGTATTAAAAGGCTGCTCTCTCTATCTCCATTATGAAAAGCAGTGCACTTCCAGTCTGAACCAACCTCTGCCTCCTGAGCCCTCTTACCTTGAAGGAGACGTGCTGCTCCATGTGCCGCAGCAGCTGTGGCTTCTGGGCTGCTGTGTAGTCACACACCGTGCACTTAAACTGCTTCCCTGGAAAGAAGCGGAGGACAAGGTGAGTGTCGCCAAGCCACAGCTCCCGCCGTGAATGAAGTACCAGACGTGGCACCAGGTACACAAAGGTATCCCCTGCCATGTGGGAGTCCAGAATCTCAGAAAGGAACCACAAGGAGGTGCACAGATGTGATGAAGCATGCTTGGTCTTCAACAGGTGGCAGCGGAATAGCCAATTCCTACCAGAGAAGTCCCTTGAGCAATCAGAAGTCCCTGAAGCAGGCTCCCAAAGAAAAAGTAACAGCGCGCCCAGCTGCCTAGAGAGAAGGGCATCGAGGGTGAGAGCACAGAGGAATGGACCACAGGGGGGTCAGGAAAGTGGAGCAGCTGGATCTTTCTTCTGGAACCTAGAGCCTGAGGTCTGCAAAAGGACAAGAGCTGACCTGGAAAGGTCGTGGGTCCGTAACATCTTGGACCATCTCACTAAGGAGCTTGGATGTGACCGTGAGAGACAGATGAATCTGCAGGATGGAAGTCAGCAAAGAGCAAGATCTGTGCTGCAGAATTCCAACTCTGGTAGGAGTACAAAAGGCATTTTTGAGGGAATGCTAGAAAGAAAACTGGAGAAAGGTAAAACATTGCTCTCTTAAGAAGATTAATGTTTTAGCAATATTTAAACATTCAATAATGGGGTAATTGGGCCCATACGTTAAAACAAATTAATTACTACATGGGGTTCACTATATTTTTTGCCTCTGATTAGCGTAAATAAAATCTCAAATTGCAATAATACAAGAATGTGCAACCAAATATAAACATGACCTACTTCTCATAGCAGTAAATTGTTCAACAAGCAGCTCCTACTGGTGTACACACTTCCTCAGGACACCACACCCACAGCCACTGTGGCCTGGCTGCCCAGAGACACACACTCCTTCTAGAGTACTCCTCACCTCTCCCTCTCAGACAAGCTGGGGGGAAGAGCTGTCCACATAGCAACCTCTCTGCTCTCCTCTCTTCTGATCTCCACCAGCTCACCTGGAAACCTGTTCTCACCAAGGTAACCCATGAACTCCACGATGCCCGTGGCAGATTCCAGTCCTTGTGTTATGGGATGACTACTGCACAGGACTCTGTGGATAGCCTATGCTTTGGAAATCTTCTGTTCCTCTAAATCCACAGCTCCACGGCCTCGCTGGACCTCTCTGACTGCTCATCCTGAGTGTCCCTGCAGCATTCTCTCCCATCCACCATCTCTTATGCCCAGATGTTCCACAATGTTCCATCCCACGCTTCTAGTCTTCTCATTCTGAAGGCATCCTTGCATATAACTGTCCCCTACATGCTTTTGTAAACCTTTGACACCAAAATCTGCCTCTTCCACTCTGATCTCTTCCCTGTACCCGAGATTTGAGAAGCCACCAGCCACCTTGCTGTCTCAATGTCCTGAGCAGTCAAATGAATTCTACCTCCAGCCTTCTCAGTTTATCACCCAACTGGCCAGCCAAGTCAGACCCCAGCAGCCTTCTTCAACAGGTTTAGGGCCCTAACTTTCATTCACCTCATTTTCTCAGCACCTGATTTCATCTCCTAAATATTTCTCATATCTATCTACTTCCCTCTATTTCTAGTATAGGGGTCCTCAAACTTTATAAACAGGGGACCAGCTTACTGTCCCTCAGACTGTTGGAGGGCTGGACTATAGTTTAAAAAAACTATGAACAAATTCCTATGCACACTGCACATTTCTTACTTTGAAGTAAAAAAACAAACGGGCAAAAACACCCGCATGTGGCCCGCGGGCCATAGTTTGAGGACGCCTGTTCTAGTAGGTCCATACTGGTCTAGGTCCTCCTCATTTCTTTCCTGGGCAACCACAAAAGCCCCTAAATTGGTTTCCTTGACCTCATGAAACCCTCTCATCCATTCATCCATCATTCACCCCTCCACACATCATTGATCCATGTATCAATCTTGATGCCCTATCCTCCATCCAGATGACCTACAGCATAAACCATCCCACAGTCCTTCTTGCATAATCCACCAATGACCCCCAACTACAGAACAACGTTGATGTTCCAGACGACAGCACAGAAGGCCTTCCAGAATCAGAACTAACTCTCCCTGCCCCACCCCTCTCTCTGACTTCCTCCTGTTCCCTCTGGATTTAGGCTCCATAACACTGAACTCCTTCAGTTCTCAGAACTTTCTGTCTGGCCTTTGCAATCTCAGATCCCCAAGCCTTTGCTAACATTTTTCATGCCTGGGATGCACTGCTTCTCAGCATCTGGCCATTCTTCACTTTAACTCAAAGCAAGTTGAACAACATCCCTGGTTACTAGGCTAAGAGCCAGCCCTTCACTGGCCCCACTACACGCTGTCCACACTCTTCAGTCTGTGCACTGACTTTACAGCATTGCAAAGAACTGCTCGCGAGTCAGGGGCTGTCTTCATCCACCCACAGGAATGGACCATGTCTTACTCATCCTGGCACCCCAGTGCTTGAGTGCACACACAGACTAAACATATTCCCTGCATTTCATTACACTGAACTGAACAAGAAACAAGAGGAAAATTCTGTACATCTTACATGAACAACACGCTTCATAAGAGCAGCAAAAGGAAACAAGTTGTATAAGCATTTTAATGCTACAATTGCACCTATTATTCCAGGCGAATGAACTCCAAATTCTAGATTTTACTAATTCTGAAAGCCCAAAGTGTGGGGAATTATTTTTCACTTGCAAGACACAAGTTATAATTAGAGAGCAATTAAAACTTTTTTCCTAATGCTCAACAAAATAGGCATAGACGGGGCTTACCTAAAAATCATACAAGCCATACATGACAAACCCACAGCCAATATCACACTGAATGAGGAATAATTGAAAACATTCCCACTTAGAACTAGAACAAGGCAAGGTTGCCCACTATTTCCACTTCTATTCAACATAGTGCTAGAAGTCCTTACTATAGCAATCAGACAAGAGAGCGGAATTAAGGGCATCCAAATGGGAACAGAAG
>VBSM01001124.1:71280307-71392819 GCA_008086735.1 Cheirogaleus medius
GAGAGCAAACAGACAACCCACAGAATCGGAGAAAATTTTCGCAAGCTACACATCTGACAAAGGGCTGACAACTAGAATCTATTTAGAACTCAAGAAAATCAACAAGGAAAAAACAAACAACCCTATCAAAAAGTGGGCAAAAGACATGAACAGAAACTTTCCAAAAGACGACAGAATAATGGCCAACAAACATATGAAAAAATGCTCAACATCTCTAATCATCAGGGAAATGCAAATCAAAACCTCAATGAGATATCACTTATCTCCAGTGAGAATGGCCCTTATTAACAAGTCTCAAAACAATAAATGTTGGCGTGGATGTGGAGAGATAGGAACACTCGGACATTGCTGGTGGGACTGCAAACTAGTTCAGCCTCTGTGGAAAGCAATTTGGAAATACCTTAAAGCGATATAAGTGGATCTACCATTTGATCCAGCAATCTCATTACTGGGCATCTACCCAAAAGAACAAAAGTCACTCTATGAAAAAGACACCTGCACTCGAATGTTTATAGCAGCACAATTCACAATTGCAAAGCTGTGGAAACAACTAAAGTGCCCATCAATACATGAATGGATTAATAAAATGTGGTATATGTATACCATGGAGTACTATTCAGCTCTAAGAAACAATGGTGATATAGCACCTCTTGTATTTTCCTGGCTAGAGCTAGAACCCATTCTATTAAGTGAAGTATCCCAAGAATGGAAAAATAGGCACCATATGTACTCACCAGCAAATTGGTATTAACTGATCAACACCTAAGTGGACATATAGGAATAACATTTATCGGGTGTCGGGCAGGTGGGGGGAAGGGGATGGGTTTACATACATAATGAGTGTGATGAGCACCAACTGGGGGATGGATACGCTTGAAGCTCTGACTTGAGGGAGAAGGGGGGCAAGGGCAATATATGTAACCTTAACATTTGTACCCCCACAATATGCCAGAAAAAATAAAAAAAAAATTAAATAAAAAATTAAAAACTTTAGAAAAAAAACTTTTTTCCTGAACACAGTACCATCTCCTCTCAAACATAAAGCCACACATTTCTACACATCTTCGGTATAATCTCAGCTATACATATTCTCCACTGATACACGACTCATATGAATACACGGTGCCAGGCAACCTGAGCAAAATTGTGTTGGGTTCTTCACCACTGGAGTGGGGGGAGGAAAGCTGATGGAACCATTCTCCAAGTTGATAAATATTTTGTCACTCATTATCAAGCACTTGGATCAAAGAGTAAAAGATTAAGTGCTAGAAAGGAAGCCTGAAAGGAATAAATGGAATTGCCTCATTTGAAATCAAGAGTCAGCCATTTATGGGTACACATTCAAGGCTCTGCAAGAGACAGGGAAAGAGGAAGCTCCTAAAAGCTATCCCTTATTGAGGCATCAGAGCACTGGTAATAAATATTACAAATGTTTTCAGCAGCCACTGACAGCCCTATCAAACAGGCCTGGGAGAGTACTTGACATAATCTTTTGCTGCCTAATTAAAATAATGGGATGCAGATTCATGACTAATCATAAAAGAGCAATGCTTTGAGACCATCAGATTGTTTTCTATCAAGAGACTCCTGAGAATTACAGGGAGAATCGACTGGAAAACCCAGTATTTACTCGAGGTTAGACTGACCTCAAAGGGCTGGTAAATGAACATCAAATGATTGCATGTGGATGCAAATCACATAGCATCCCAGGGCAAGAGAAGGAAGATTTCAAAGAATAAAAGAGATTGGGTTTTTAAAATCAATTTATTTTTCCTGGCTAGTTCTACCTCCTGGTCTATTAGGCATCATAAGCTGTGCTAGGACTTAAGATGCACTTGATCATACATAGTGAGCTATACGATCTCACTGTGCACCCAAAAGCCTGGGAGGCAGCAATGTTACCCTTTCATGGATGGGGAACTGGGATCGAGAACCAGAGTAACTTGCCAGGTCAGGAAGTGGTAAGTGGCAAAGCCCTGATTTGGACCTGGTCTGTTGACCCTGAAGCCCCTGTTCACAGCCACATAAAAATCCCTTCTGCTAATAAGGATGTGACATAATTTCCCCAAAGGGAACAAGGAATTTATACCAGCAGAGGGCGTAAGCAGCACCCATACATAAAGGTGGTGTGTCACATGGGATGACAGCCCACCAGAAATGGCCACCCAAAAAAGGCCAGTGCACAGGACATGCATCCTCTCTGGCT
Source organism: Cheirogaleus medius (assembly GCA_008086735.1). Classification (NCBI taxonomy): domain Eukaryota; kingdom Metazoa; phylum Chordata; class Mammalia; order Primates; family Cheirogaleidae; genus Cheirogaleus; species Cheirogaleus medius. The sequence goes on from VBSM01001124.1 coordinate 71,282,514, forward strand.
CTGTCCAGCTCACCCTGTGTTCTTTGTTCTGTGCTACTCAGAGGCCCCACTAGAAAAATGGGGAGGTAACTAACCCTGCCTGCTGCAAGGATGGACTCAGGTGCTGGGCCTGCAAGCACCTGAAAAGTGGCCCCCTGAGAGATGAGGCTAGGGGTGCATGCAGGTGACCTGGCGGCACACCCTTCTCCACCATGACCACACAGGACAGGTGTAAGCAGTGCCCTGCAGTCCTACCGCTTTTTACCTCCCTGACACTCTCTAAAGACAATACAAAGGCTCAGTTCTAATTTAAGTCAACCTAAAACAATATACCTAAAACAAAAAGAATGTTTTTGAAGAAAATATTTATAAAATTATGATGAAGTGTAAGCAGCTCTAACATCAGAGTTTATAGAACGCCTTCTGCTTCTAGTCCCTGCAGCTTCTCTAGTCTCAAATCCACCCAGAACAAAAGCCAGAATCACAGTGGCTGGGAGGACCCTCTGGGGTGTGGCCGCTGTCACTTCTCAGAGCCCATGTGGCACCCTTCCCCCTCTACTCCATGGACACAGAGCCTCCCCACCTCCAGGCCTGTGTACCCACTGTTCCCAACACCTGGGGTGCCCATCCCAGATACCCCTGCGCCCTGCTGGCTCCTCTCCCTGAAGTCTCCATTCAAATGTCACCTTCTCACTGAATCCTTCCGGACCATCCTATTTAAAATCACAGTCCTCATCTCCCTTTCCTGATTCATTTTTAGCACGAATATTCATTCATTCAGCTTATAATATTTTTATATTGAAATTGAATCATTTCATATTCATATTTTCACTTTCATACCTCAATTTCCTCAATATTTGAGATGTTTCCATTTTTCCATTGTAACATACCATATATTTTATTGATTTACCATGCTTATCATCTGTCTCACTCACTAGAATTTTAGCCTCATGACAGTGGAGGTTTTTGTTTTTTGCTTTGGTGGTTGTTTGTGTAGTCCACTATTGTCTCCAAAGTGTCTAATCGCCAAAGTCATTAATTTATTCATCTTTTATTGAACCATCGGCACCCTGGCAAGCTGTGGGTACTTTGGGGACAGGACTATGCACTTTTCACTCCACATCCTACGTGCTTGGAAGCCAGAGCATGCTGGAGACAAGGCGACAGTAAGTCACAAGAGCCCCAGTCGGAAGCCGCCCTTTCTTCCCCTCCAACATTCAACACGGTCACCTAGTGTTGCTGTTATAACTGCTTATACCTTATCATAAAGTAGTTGACTCACTAGAGCCAGCCACATGGCCCAACCTGCCATCTCCCACTCCCGGACACAGGAGATTAGACCATGGTGGACAAGTGGCCCAAGTGAGCCAGGAATTTGAATTGTCCAGATATGGAGTGCCTAACTCAGGAGCTCTTCCTGGGAGTCATGTTTTCACTCTGTGGAGGAAACAAGTAAACGAGCCAATCTGCAGGGGAGTGGGGGGAGAGCACAGGAAAGAGAGACAGAGACAGGATGTCAGAACGAAGTAAGGAAGCAGAGGGGGCCAAAGGTGAAGGACAAAGATGGTCACCAGCTGGCTGTGCTCACCCACTCGAGAGCATACACTGAGGGGGTGCTGTGTGCCCCTAGGGACCACACCTGACCCTGGGAGACAAGCATGAACGAGACAGCAGAAACCCTGCTTCATGGAGGTCATGGCCTGAACGGACGACTGGCACATGTGCCAATAAATAACTGTCAATCACAACAGACCACGAACGACACTGGCAGGGAAGTGTGGTGGAAAGTGAGGGGCTGGATGGGGTATAGCCATGGGGCTGGGTCGTCAGAAAAGGCCTCTGTGAGGAAGTGACGTTGAGCTAAGATGGGAGGATGGGGAGGACCAGCCTCGTGACGAGGAGGTGAAGAGTACTGGGAAGAGGTAACACAAACATGGAGACCCTGAGTCTCCATCAGACCCCTGGTACCTTTACAGTAAATGCCCCCTGTCTGCCTCAGCAACCACAAATAAGCCTCCACTGACTGCCACCAAAAGAGTCCCAGCAAAATAGCTGTGGAAGGAACCACTGAAGGCATGAATATAAAACACTAAGACCCCAAAAAGCAAACAGACAAAAAAAGGGCATGGCCAAACAATTGCTCAAGAAAAAATAAAATCACATTTAATTAATCAAAAGCAGTTCAATGACAGCAAGCACTTATATACATACCAGGAGCCCATGGTACAAATGCTTTATGAACACTAACTCTTCTAATCTTCAAAAGATCTGTTTGATTTTATGTGTTATCAAATAAATAAAAATTATAACATGGTAAGATACCCACTTTTAGTAACAAGAAGTGCTAAAAATGAAAGAGTTAAGCTAGGACACTTTCACTTTTCTGGTATAATTTTTTGAACATGTAATTGGCAGTGCAATGCACCATTAAAACCATCACAAAAATAATAGCCATCCTGCTCTTGGAAATACGTCCTAAGGAATTAATTCAAAGGAAGAAAAAGTTTACATGCAAGAAAGAATCCCCTGCCACATAAGTTATAACAATGGGAGAAAAAAAGAAAATAACACATTGTCCCAAAATAAGGGAATAGTTATGCAACTCCTGGACCACTGCCTTAATGCAACATCATACAACTCTTAAAGTTGTCATTTATGGACGGTACAGCAACAAAGAATAATTAAAATATTAACTTCAAGTCTATAAGAATGATATAATTTCATCACAACTATATAATCATTCCATATGAACATGGATAAAGATTTTAAAAGAATCATTTATTTGCTAGGCGATAGAATTATAGGCACACTTGTAGGAAGGGAATGGATTTTTGTGAATGTTGTTTTCATGTTGTCTGTGCTCTAACAGAAAAGCATTTCAGGTAATTAGCATCCATCTCTGAAAGGCTGGACTGTTTCATCTGCTACTGTACACAGACCAGAACATGCCTTTCAACACAAAACCATAAAAGGATACCAATGGGTTCTGAATCTGAAAGTTCAAAAGAGCTCGCTGTCTTCTAAAGCACAGCCCCAGCCTTGACTGGCGTGCACTGACTAACAGGTGCTTTGACCGCATCTTTGTCCCTCTTCTTCACAAAGAAGAGACAGTGGCCTGAAATTGTGAATAATCTCAGGGGCAGTCATTTCTTGTCCTCTGCGGCAGGATTTAACTTTGTAAACAGTCCAAAGTCATTCTGTGCCAAGTCTCGTCAATAAGGAGGAGGCAACAAAGCTGAGTCATCCCACTCTTTGGAAAAACACTCCTGTGGGAAGCACTCCAAGCTTACTGCAAAAACATTGCCACGGTGAAAAAAAGCTAATTACGAGAACAAAACCTTCCTAGTTACAAACTACGAAATTTAGAATCTCAGGTACTTATGAAATTCTTCTTACCTGACCAAGAGGCCCAGATATTGAAAGACGAAGCTAGATGAAGCTCACAAACATAATGTTAAAAGGAAGAAGTCAGATACAAACTAACATATATTGTAGGAAAATTTACATAAAGTTCAAAGACAGAAAAAATCAAGTTATGGTGCAGAGTTATGAAGGCAGAGCAGTAGTGACCTTCAGGGAGGAAAGGGAAATAATGAGGGGCAGGGGGCAATTTCCAAAGGGTTGGCAATGTTTTCTTCCCCCAAGCTGTGGCTACAAAGGTGTACCTCCTTTGTCATAATTCACTGAGCTGTACACTTATGAACTGTGTGCTTTTGCATGTGTGAAAATTTAATTTTAAAAAGGTAAAAAGAAAAATAACAATACAACAACCAAACAGGCCACCTTCCCCAGAAGGTGCTCAGGAACTGGCATCAAATTTGTTCAAGAAAGAAAAGAGGTGTCATGTAGTTCAAAGACAAAGTTTGAGGATTGCATGACAGTTTATAGGTGATGCAGGCTGCTGTTGCAGGTGGAAGGAAAAAAAAAAACACACAACCAGCATTATTTGCCCCTGTGGTTTTCAGTTAGGCAGCTTTCTGAGTGCCAAGCTTGCTGGAGGTTTCCATTGCAGATACTGAGGCTTATTCTGCAAACACAATATGTTACCACCAGCTCCGATTTATCTCCTAAGTGTGTGATCTGGTACAACTCCCCTTCAAAGATGGGGGTGCAGGAGCAAAAATATCATCTCTACTATTTCCCTTCATCTCTCAAAAGGTGCGGTACATCTTTGCAAAATCTGTCTTCGTTTTCAAGCATTCATTTGGAACAAGTCTGTTTCTTTGTCTAAACATGAGCTCCTGGGCCACTACCCCGTGGATGACTGCTGATGGAGCAAATCTGACCTCTGGCCCTTTGAGCACTGCCTGGGCCTGGCAAAGGGACGTTGGCTGAATTCAAGTATCACCAGACAGTAAAAGAAAGCTTAGGGACTAGAGCCAGATAGTCCTGAACGCTGCCCTTTACTCGGGCCGCACCCAGGTACAAAGTTACTCAGCCTGCCCCGTGAGGCTGATGGGGGGATCGGGGGTAGGAAGGGGAAAGAAGTAACGAGAATTCTGGTTATCCTGCCTTGGGTTAGATAAAGAGAAGTGTACCAAACCTAGGAGTCGGCACTGCCCTTCCTGCCTACTCCCTGTTGCAGAAGGAAAGACAGATTTCAAGGTGGCCAGTGGGGGAGCCAGTGAAGCACCTGCCTTTTTGAGACCCCAGGGCTCAAGCATGAAGCTATCCCCAGGTACATGTAACAGCACAAAAGCACCCACATCACCCTGGACCTCCAAAGTTCAGCCCACAGGGATCGACACCCTGAGCCCCCATTCTCTGCTTTTGAAAATAAAGGCAATCACCACTCAGCTGCCAGTAGTTGTGGGCGGGCTACTCCGGGACCTATGAAGCCCCAGCCTGGTGACTGGCTCTCAGTGTGCACCGCACCTGTTGTTTCCTTTGTTTCTTACTATACCCTCCTCTGCCTGATGAGTTTCCCTGAGGACGATCCCAGCTGCTTGGTTACTTTAAATAGAGTTCTATATAAAACTAAGGAGGAATGAAATGGTAGGAAAACCTAAACCATCACCTCCGGCTTCTGGCATTTGGATTCCATCAGAACACAGGGAGAGACGATGATGGAAAATTCCTCCCGATTTAAGGCAACCTGTTTGAAATATCTGTTAAATTAAATCATCTCTGCCAAATCAAACTTTATGCGTACTCCAAAGTCAAAGGAGCACTAAAGTACTTAGAGAAAGAATTTCCATAAATCTCAACTGTTATCAGTAATAATATCCAGAGGCATAAAAGTGAAAATGCCTCCTTATGACTGTTTATCCAGCCTTACTGAAAAAGGTGGTATTTTGCATAAGTAAATTTTCAGTGGTTTTCAGAAAATTGACTTTACCCTTTTTTCAGAAAGCTGACTTTTACCCTTTGCAACAGTGATACTCTTTAAATATTAACTATTGCACTGTGCCTTCCTAATGAGAGAATATTTGAGAGAAGAGTAATTTGATCTTTGAGATGACAGAAAGTGCTACAAATATCCATTCTTACACCGGGCTGTTGAGAACTGTTGGCTTCTATCGCAGAGGAATGAACCCAATTAATCTTCTCACGACCCCACAGTGGTAGGTTGATAATGCCCCCTCCCAAAGATATCCAGGTCCTAATCCCCAAAACCTATAAATGCTACCTTATATGGGGAAAAAAGGGATTTTGCACAAATGATCAAGCTACACTTCTTGACAGGGGAGGACTACCCAGGATTATCTAGGAGGGCCAGTGAAATCACAAGGGTCTTTATCAGAGAGGAGCAGGAGGGTGGAAGTCAGAGGACACGTGGTAGGACAAGCAGGGACAGAAGAGACTGCAAGATGCTATGCTGCAACTCTGACGATGAAGGAAGCGGCTCATAAGCCAAAGGATAAGGCTTCTAGAAGCTACAAAAGGCAGAGACAGGTTCTCCCCTAGTCTCCAGAAAGGATGCAGCCCTGCTGACACTTTGATTTTAGACAGCAGAGCTCTAAAGCCGTAACATAATAAATCTGTATTGTTCTAAGTCACTAAATTTGTGGCAATTTGTTACAGCAGCCATAGGAAGCATGTGACCTTTAACATCCATGCTACAAATGGGGATGATGAAGCCCCTGTTCAAGGCTGTTCAGGCAGGAAATGGTTTCAGCTTGGGCCTGCCCTCCTAAGCCCACGGTTCTCCCCACCCGCCTTCTTGCCCCTCCATGTGGCCCAGCACACAGAGGTTTGCTGTCTCGTGCAAGAAAAGCATCCTGCAGGTATTTTGCAGCAAGTGTTTTGCAGAGCACACATCTTCACAGCTCTAGCATCTGCGGTAATTTGTGCAATGGCAAATCAGAACAGAAATAGCTACAGCAGTAAAAATACAGTTTAAGAAGTCTCTGTACTTTCAAGGCTGAACTTCAAGCAACTGCAGACTTAGAGACTGATGATTCTCTGTAATTAGTACATCAGTTTTGATACAAGGAGGGATGGATCAGCATGAGATGTGGAAAGAAACAGAAGGCGGCAGAAAGCCAAATAAAGGACAGGAGAGAGCACAGCTCCGGAGCCAGGTTAAACTTACAGTTACCATGTCAGGAATTTGCAGCTGAGGCCCCTCTACCTGGGTGAGGTTTTAGGTAACCAAGTCTCATTCAATAGTTAAATCTGTATATCAATCTAAGCTAACTGTTCAGTAAGCTGCATAGTTCATTTTATTATATGGACTCAGTTATTCCCAATAGATCCTATGGTTTATAGAAACCTGAGAAAAACGAGCTTCATATGGACGGAAACAGGGTACACCTATTAAATGGTATTCTTGGGCCTCAAAATCAGCCCTCTCCTTCCCCACCATCACCCAGACACCAGCCCATAAGGACAAGCAACAGAAACCTACCATGTTTATCCCGGTACCCCTACTCCCACACCTGCCCCTTAACCTCACCCTCAGGCATGAGTGGAGAAAGGACAGAGGGACAAGGATGCTGTGGAGAGCCCAGCCTCACTGAAGCCTTGCCAGTGAACTTGGCAAGATCAACCAAGCCGTTTACTCAGGTACCATTTTTTCTGTTTACATCCTAGTTCTCGAGTGTTACGTTTTTAGAAACAAGAGGCCGTGAGATAGGTAGAGCTTAGAGTGATTTTGCTTTTTAGAGGACAAAGGAGAAAAAAACAAACAAAAAAACCACAGCAACTCCATACTTAGATCTCCTAGAATATTTCAACATGTAGCCATGGGAATCTCTTATAAATTGAATAAAGGAGGGGAAAAAAAGGTACTTCCTCCACTCAAATCTAATTTCCACACTCTACTCTCCACTTGTCTAATTATTACACAATACAAGAGTACTTGAAGCCTGGATAATTCCTCTTTTAAATTTTACCAGAAAACTTCTTAACTAAAGTGTATGGGGGCAGGATAGAGGGCAGGAGGAGACCCACAGGAATTAGCAATGAACTTCAAAGAGCTTTTTATTCTGTGATTTGAGAATTCTTGGTTACATAACAAAGCACTGCACAATTTAACCTTACTCATCTGCTATGGGTGGGCAGAACTACGTCTAAATCTCCAGACTGCACGTGTCTAGACCCTTTTTAAAGTTAAAAAGGAGGAAATGTGTTACAGCATGATTTTTGCACTAAATTCTTACATACTGCTGGCATATACACAAAGCGTTTAATTGGGCCCTTTATAGATCCATTCCTCCTTGTACATATTGACTGGAAAACTTTCTAACTGAAACCCTCACCTAGAATGACCTAACTTTTCTGAGGTACAGTAATGAGCTCCTTCGGGAAACAGGAATGCCACAAATGGGGATACATCACTTTAAATAAGCCAACAAATATGAAAAATTAGATTCACAGTCAGGTAGCAGAGAGGGTAATTACTTAATTCTTTTTTACTTCATTAAAAAGATACCCAAGAAGATTCATTGAATAGTGAGTTCCTTGACAATATTTTAAAATATCTGATTCATGAGCATATGAGTTAACACACTTATATGAGAGATGAAATGGGGAACGTAGCACTTTTTGAGCAGTACTGTATCCCAACCACTTTTTGCAAGACACTTTACATTTTTTCACTCAATCAACAAAAATTTATTGAGTACGTATGAGAAGCCAGGCCCTGTGCCAAGGATACAAAATAAATGTAGTAAGTCAGTCAAACATCCCTGCTTCTGAAGCTTACAATCTAGTGAAAGGCACAGCAATCGTAAGTAAGGAAGTTATATGGTACATTGCAGAAATGTTGGTCTGCAAATAGCTAAAAATATGGAAGAGAGTGTGAAGTAATGGGTGGGGAGAGTTCTAGTGAAAGAGACCAAAAAAATGATAAATAAGAAAACTATACAACACACTAGAGAAAGATAAGCCCAGAAAAAAACATCAGAAAGCCCAAGGGATTATTTGATGGGGGTGCTGAGGTTTTATACACACAGAGTAGCTAGGGAAGGACTCATTCAGAAAGTGTCTCTTCAGTAAAGGCCTGAAGGATGTGAAAGAGCGTTCCACTAAGACACAGGGAAAGAACATTCCAGGTGGAGGCCAAGGGCTGATGCCAAAGCCCTGAGATGAGCACGTACCTGGCAGGTGTGAGGAACAAGAACAAGGACATGTCTGGAGAGACGAGGGGCAGGGGAGAGTGGGAGGAGATGAGGGGGGAGATGGGGGAGGTTCAGAAAGCCAAGGAGGAGGACTGGGTTGTTACTCAGAATGACGCAGGAGGGTTCTGAACAGAGGCGCGGCGGGACCTGACCTCTGTTCCTGCAGGATTGCTGGCTGCCATGTTGAGCACAGAGAGCAGTTAGGCTACTGCGAGAAGGGAGGCAAGAGATGACAGTGGCTTGTATAAAATGGACACTGTGAGGGTGCTGGGGAGTGGCAGGGTTCTGCAGCACGTTGAGGAAAGAACACCCCAGTTTGTTAACAGACCATGTGTGTGGTGTGAACCAGACAGCCCAGACAGACCCAAGGTTTCTGACCCGAGCGAATGAAAAAGAGCTGCTGTTTACCAAGATGGGGTATGGCAGGGCTGGCACCATTTTACTGATAAGGAAAACTGAGGCTCAGAGAAGTAATCTGACCAAAGTCACCCTACTAGGAAGTGGCAGACAAACTTGCACCCAAGCCTCCCTAGTTCTACCTATTCCATCTGGCCACTCTACAGGACAACCTATTGAATTATTACTGATACAATAAATACAATTAACACCAAATAATTCCAGGCAGTCTGTAAAGCAATGTTGCTTCTAAGTAAAAAGCTTATTCTCTGGTTAAAGGCTGAGAGCCTCGTCAAGGCAACCAAGCAATCAGGACGAGCGCAGTTCCCCAGCGAACTTGAAGCAGGTCACAGACGCTGTCAAGAAGCTCACAAGGTCATCTCCAGGGGTGAAGGGGAAGATATTTTTCATAACTTGACTGGAAAATTCCAAAGTTTATCCAAAGAAACATAATTAAATGAGAAAAACTAAGTAATGTTCATTAAAAAAAGAAAATAGAATAATATGTGCATGTATAACAAAATTATAGTTATTAAAACATATCTCAAAAAACAATGTACTAGAACAAAAATCATTGAAACACACCAAAATCTCAGAATTAGATCCAATATCATGGGAAATTCTGGTACTTGCAAAATAAAATTAAAAGGATTGATTTCTCTATAAATAAGCTGAGTCAAGTGATAACCATTTGGAAACATAGTAAGATTCCTACCATACACCATAAACTAAACTAAATTTCGAGAATATTACATTTCATAAATGTTATGAAACCATAAAATAAAACTTGAAAAACAGTATAAGCATTTTCCCCTAAAATGACAATGGTCTCTTTTAACAAAAAGAAATCACAGAGGATAAAAAACATAAAGGAATATATTGATAACTTTAAATAAGCAGTCACTTAGATTCTGTATACACAAAGATACCATAACAAAATGTGAAGGCAAATGGTAAGTTGGGGGAAAATATTTACAAAATATAACAAAGTATTAGCAAGCAAAGACCTCTAAGAAATCAACAAAATAAAATATGACCTCTACAAAAAGGGATAATAGACAAACTTTTTTCAAAGTTTCTATAATAAATAAGTTATTGCATGGAAAATTAAAGGCATTTTAAAAAATTAAAAAGGAATGGAAAAGCCCATAGCTTTAGTAAAGCTACAGCACAGATCAGCAGTGGAAGTAGTACAACCGGTCTAGGATTCAGCACTCTACTTACCAAGCCAGCCTTCAAGAAAACATGATACGACTGTCAGTCTCGAAAGAGAAACACATATACTGAAATATAGCAGCCCTGTGGGAGAAGTGACCATCTCTGATTTAGAAAGGACAAAGCTATGTTGGCACCTCTTATTTCCATGCCTTTAGCCCTCCTTTCCCCTTTCCTCCTGGAGTCACAGAGCATTAGGCTAAAAGAGACCTAGGAAATGTTAAGGTCTCATCTCCTTATTTTGTACTGTGACAAAACTGGGGCCCAAGTAGCAAAGGAAGTTGGCCCACCAAGGCAGGCTACCTGTTCCAGTGGTCTTCTCATTGCACCTGATGACTGATGCCCTTCTTCCCAGATAGCTGAGTGTTGAAAAATAAGACATGACTTGACAAATACCTCATCCTCCCAAAGTATCAGGAAAAAAATGAAGAGAAACAATGCAAGTTTCCAATATTTTGTTAGAAAATACTTTATAATGTTTGTGAGGCCATTTCCTTTTAGGAAGGTTGTGTTACTGCTTTGATCACAAGGACATCTTTGTTCTTCTGAATTCCCTTTCCTGCTTAAGAACTCAGAGAATCAAGTGTATTGATAGTCAGGACAGGCTGAAGGGGTCACTGCGGTCTCATGATATGACACACACTGAGCCCATCCCTCCACGTCCAACATCGGTCGGTCTAGGGTCTGCCTGATTAGACAGTGTCCCATCTGCTCCAAGCTTTTCAGCAGAGAACCCAGATCACAGGACCAGGCATGAGCCCACAGTGCCTTCTCCAGTCCCTGTGAATGCCTTCTTGACTCTTCTATTCTAGATTGCCCTGGCTCTGGGGACAACTGGTCTTGGTCTTCCTTACTGGAGGACTTCAGTGAGTGATGTGCTATCATGTCAAGAAATGCAATTCTTGCTTAAATGTTCAGGCAGCTGAGAGATCAGTAAGGCTGAATGTGGAGGTATAGAATTCATGAACAATGACATGACCCTAATGCTTTCATTATTCAAGTACGACTGCTTTATTGTCATTTTAGTTTTAATTTTGATTATGGATTTTTTTTAAGAGAACATTGCTTAAGTTTTGATAGTTATGGCTCTGGCTGTGTTTCAGCCTTAGGCAAGCCCCTGATCCTTGATTCTGATGAATCTCAGCCAAGCATTCAGCCTTTTCACTGAGTCCCTCAACCTCAATCAAATTCTAGCCGAGGATCTGACCAGTGCACACACAACAGGATTGACTCCCAGAACATTCCTAAAATAAAGATAGGACTTAATACCTTTACCATCCACTAAGTTCTAAAACTAAAAATCATTTCTGAAACAACTTTGATTTTTATAGTGAACTCCAATTTTATGTATAATTGTGCTAAAATAACAATATATTTATAAATAAAGTTTATTAATCTGTTACATGGAGTATTTACAAGTCTCTCACATGATTAGTCTTTCTAAGTACAATCAAAATTTTGAAAAGTTTTTTTTATGGTTTAGCTGCCTGTCTTCCTCAAACAAATCTTCCTTCCCTCCCTCTACCCAGCCCATCCAGGTGACCATGCCCACACTGTTCTCTCCATCCACCCTGACAGACACCCTCCTGCTGGGGGTCCCAAACTCCCCTCCATCACAGCACTCACCTTTGCCCCAGCCTGCCTGCTCCTCTGTCGTCCCTTCTAGGTTATGAATTCCTTGAAGCCTAACCTCCCTCCACGGCTGGCACATGTAAGACCTCAATCAACAGTTCTTAATGAATGAATGAAACTAGGAAGCCACTTACCTATATACACTTTACCTAGGTCAAATCTGTCCAAATACAGTTTGTATTTCAAGACTGAGCCCCATTTTGGATGGAACACAGGAACACTGGGGTAGTTTGGATGATGAAAGCATCCACTTGAAAAATCAGGCCAGGTGTGATCCAGGTTGCCCCTCAAGATCCTTGGGCTCCAGGTGGGGTTGGAGGGATGAAGAGGATCAAAACCCCTGGAACCCAGGACCAAGGCTCCTTGAGGATGCCTCATTCCCTGAAGCAGCTTCCTTCTCCATGCCCCTCCACCACACATGTGCGCACACACACTCATGCTCAGTGTTTATCCAGCACCTGTGGGAAGTCAGGCACCACTCCAGCACTGAGCACGGATCCTCACTGCTGTCCTTCTGGACACTCATCCTAAAAGACACATGCTCCTTCCTGCCTGGCTACAGCGACAGTTTCTGCTGGACTTGAAATGCAGCTTCAAACCACACCATTTAGAGGGGGGAAAGCTCACTTTGGAGTCATTTACTCACCATCAGCAGTGTGAAGGAGCTTGTGACTTTTCAATGTCCCTTTTGATTTGAATTTTTTGCCACACATGTCACATAGGTGGGTTTTCTCAGTGCTGTGACGATTCATGTGAGCCTTGAGGTTACTCTTGCTACGAGTGGCATATTCACACAAAGAACACTTGAAGGGTTTCACACCTGCCAGGGGAAAATATGTACATATGTATGCATGTATATGTTTACATGTGTGTGTGAATTCAAAGGAATATGAATGAGTATATAAAAAATACCCGTTTTGAATAAAGCAGTGCATTTGCTGATCTGAACAGCCACACACTTCCACACCCCAGGCTCTTCATCAAGTTGTTCCTTCCGATTGGGCCTGCCAGGGGCCTCCAGCCTGCAGCTTTCTCTGACCTTCCCCAGTAGACTTCCCTCCCTATCAATGTTCCCGATTCCTATAACCCTTTACTAGCTGGAATGTTCACTGCACTTCACAGTGAGTCGTTCACATCTGCCTTTCCCCATAGTCTGGGAACTGTGCAGAGCAGACAGTCATTAAGTTTAACTGAACTGAGTTAAACTGAACAAATTAAAGGCACCAAGGGCCTTTACAAAAACCAGTGGGATCAGGCACCCAGGTTCAGTTGTGGAAGCATCTTTTACTCCATAAAACAGAGGTTGGTGGTAGGCTGATAACTCAGACTATAGGGGCATCTTAGCATTCAATGCCTCCTTCATTCAAGCAGTACATACTGAGGACCTACTTTCACAGTGAGCAATGAAAGTTAATCTTGAAACTGAGAAGAGTTGGTCCCTGCCTTCTTGGTCCAGTGGGAGACGGAGAAAAGTAAGGTCTGTACCATGTGCTATGCTGAGCAAAGCTGCAGAAGGCTCAGGACTACCACCACCGCAGAGGAGATGCCCTCACAAACCCTACAAAGGGGAACGCAGCCCAGCAATGCATCTTTATATGCTTTATAACTGTGTGAATGGTTGAAGTATTCCAAAGTATTAAAAGAATTAAAAAATGCAGACCTTGGGAAAATTACTTAACCTCTCTGAGCCTCGTTTTCCTCACTGGCAAATGGGGATAACAGCACCTACTTCTAAGGCTGTTGAGAGTACTGAATCAGACAACCTGGGTAAAGTATTGCACATGCTGCCTGGCATCCAGTAAGTGTTCAATAAATGCTGGTAAACATAAAAGTATCTTCTAACCTCGGCATTTGGTCTCAACTCCTTCTGCCTTTTTTCCAGGTTCCCACTCTATCAGTTACTATTCTCTTTACTGAAAAATTATAGTCTCACCCCTCCTAATAGTTCCTTCCCTGGGGCCTTTAAAGAGGTCATTAGTATCCTATGTTGTAGAAAATGCTTCATCCTCCATCCCATCCAGTCTTATTTCCTCCCTACAGCATTCTCGGTTCCTGACTAGCTGGCAGGGCCCTGATGCAGATGCCTGAAAGGGCTTTTCCTAGGCCCTTGGCTCCCACCCTCATTCCTGGGAGGGCCATATCCTTACCCAGGGGAGAAAGCAAAGTTGGCAGCACACTGTCTAACAAAATCTTGACTTCCAACTTCCCAAAGTCTGCCAGAGTGGCTCTCCCACACTTTCTCTGCACAGGCAAGCACCCCAAAAGAATAGCCTACATTCTTTCTCCCCACTCAACCCTTCCACCTTCTGAATTCCTTTTCTATGATGTGAACAATAACACTCCACACTGCCAGATTTAGAGGACTCCTTGCTGCCCTCCTCACCTTCCTTCATTCATATGTTCACTTCTGGAACACCTGTTCTGCCTAGAGCACCGTTGTGGGCACCCGAGTTCCTGCCATGAATACAACACTGGTTTTCCTATTCTCATGGCACCTGCTTTCTAGAAGGGGAGTCATGGTAATTTATTTCACTACAATTGCAATGGGACCTATGAAGAAGCACATACCTCTATACTCGTTGCAACTGAAACTAATTAAGTAATGATTTCGATCACTGATCTTAGCTGGCTAATGGACATACTTCTCAGTGTACTAAAGAAATTCTAACTGCAGGGACATGAAGGTCTGGCTTCCTCCTATTATATTAATATTTCCAAAATGAAGCAGAGAAGCACAAAGATAAGAGAGTGCTCCATTTGGAAAGACGGACACTCACCTTCATGAGCCCAAATATGACGCTGGAGGTCTGAGCCATTCTTCATGAAATAGAAATCACAATACGGGCACTTCATGGCTCTCTTTCCAATTAGCCCTTTCAGCTGAACCCTCCTCCCCAGAACCTCAGAAATGGTGCTCATGGAGACCTCTAGAAGAAAAGCAGATGACAATCAGAAGGAGACAAAGAACTCTGGTGCAGGTCAGATATAAATAAACTCACCACCAAGCATCACCAAGGGGGTGAATCAAGGCTTCAGGGTGGCCGGAAGACAGGATTTTTGCCAAGAAAGTTAAAATCAAGTTTTAGATCTAAATACTTGTTAACGTAAAATATGAAGAATGGAGAAACAACATCCTAAGGCAATAATCAGACAAATGCAGAAGGCGAAACTGTCCACAGGAAAAGCGACTCAGTTTCTCCCACAAATGGATGTCATGGGATAAAAGCAGGAGGGGAGTCTTAGAGAACACAGGAACTGTAAGGGACATAGCCAATAAATTCAAATGCGTGGATCATGGTTCAGATAAACCAACTGTGATTAAGACCTCAAGAGTACAAGCATCAAAAACAAAAATAGACAGATGGGACTTAAACTAAAAAGCTGCTACACAGCAAAAGAAATAATCAACAGGGTGAAAAGACAACCTGTAGAATGGAAGGAAATATTTGCAAACTATTCATTTCACAGGAAACTAATGCCCATAATATACCAGGAACTCAAACAACTCAACAACAACTAAAAAAAAAAAAAAAAGGAGACAAACATTTTTCAAAAGAAGACATACAAATGGCCAAGAGGTATATGAAAAATACATTCAATATCAGAGAAATACAAATTGAAACCAAATGAGATATCATCTTACCCCAGTCAGAATGGCTATTATTAAAAAGTTATGACAAGGATATGGAGAAAAGGCAACACTTATACACTGTTGGTGGGAATATAAATTAGTACAACCTCTATAGAAAATAGTATGGCGATTTCTCAAAGAACTAGCTATAGAACTACCATCTGATCCAGAAATCCCACTACTAGGTATCTACCCAAAGTGTCTGCCCTCTTGGTCCTGTGGGAGGTGGCACTGTAGGTCGAGGGATAAGCCCTGCCTTGGGGACCCCAAGAGGGCAGCCTAGAAAGTCACAGAAACTGGAGCACAATGGTCAGTCATCATGATGTCAGGAGGGCTGGGAGCCACAATAGCCCCCCGACCCAGGACAGGCTCTGAGGGACAGCGTACAGAACGAACAGGAATCAACCAGGCAGAACAGGAGGGAAATGTCCAAGGCGGCAAGAACAGAAGTGGCGAGGCTGGACGCCCAGGGAGCTGGTGCCTAGTGCACCTGAGAGGCACGGAAGGTGGAAAGACCCACAGTGACAGTCACCCTAACTCACAAAGGATCCTCAGCCAGTAACCCTTATAAACCACCACTCCGGGAAACACAGATTTACAAAGGGCATAAGGCGAGAATTTAAGTCAGACCTGTGCCACATGTGACCCATCTACAAGCATTCAAAGTTTCCATAAAAGGGGAAGGGGAGTGGGGATCACTAAGCCTGCAGAGGGTGAGGGAAGATATATCTGAAGACCAGAAAAATGGACAAAATGAAATAAAAAATTATGTAAACTCCCCAGCTTTAAATAAAGATGACTGTTTCCCTTGAATTTATACATATCTATATCCCTCTTTTTTCCATACTGTGCGGTCAATATATAAGGCTGTATTTTAAAATAAATATAAACATTTAAAAAAAATAAAAATAAAAATAAAAAAATAAAATAAACATAAGCATTTTAACATTAATCTTCCATTCTCTAAAATGCATAGCCTTACCAGGATGGTTGGTCTTGATATGAGACTTTATCAATCGATCTTCTGAAAAAGACTTTTCACACACAGGACAAGAATAACTCCTTTTGTCCTTAATAGAAAGAGAACATAATCAATCGACTATGTCATTTAAATCTGGGATCTGTGGAAAAATACCCACCACCACCACCACCATCATCACCACCACCAGAACCAGCCTGAACAAAGCTAGACATAGTGCATCCTTCCAAGCCTATCACATATAGCCTCCACCTGGCCCTGCACTGCCTGGGAGCTCCAGAGTAGAGGAAAGGCACCTGCTTCATGTCAGGAGGGCTTAGAGGGGAGAGTCCTGGGCAAGTGGTGAAGGATGGGGCTCAACCTTGAGGCTGCGGGTCTACCACACAGACCAGTGCTACTCCAGGACCCAACAGCACACTACATCCTCCAGCACTCAATGCATGGTTTGCATGGGGTTTCATGTAAGTTACTCTATTAACACTCTCAACTACTCACGAAAGACAGGCATTGTGTTCATGCTCATTTTGCAGATTATGAACCCGAGGCCCAGGATGAGGAGCTCAATGTCTGTGAGGAAGAGTCAGCACTGGAACTGGAGCGTACAGATGCCCACCCAGGACCTCCCACCACTCCAAGACCTATGTCCCACCAAGGCTGCAGATAGGGAACTCATTCTGCACTGCTGCTAGCTTGACAGCCTGGGTGACCACGGCCTTACATCCTCAGTTGGGGGGAAGTGTTTGTGAATTACCAAGGCAAGGCTTTTGCTCATCTCCCTTTTCTCTCAGAGATTGACTGAGTGCTACTTCACATCACAATTTTCCCCACAGGGTGAGTGCTATGGGTTGAATTGTGTCCCCCCGCAAAAATCTCATGTTGAAGTCCTAACCTCCAATTCTTCAGAATGTGACCTTATGTGGAAATAGGGTCTTTACAGAAATAATCTACTTAAAATGAGGTCATTAGGGTGGACCCTAATCCAATATGACTGGTATCCCTATAAAAAGGGGACATTTGGACACAGACACACACAGGGAGAACGCCATGTGAAGATGAAGGCAGAGATCACAGCAATGCATCTATGAGCCAAAGAACGGCAAAGATTGCAGCAAACCATCAGAAGCCAGGAGAGGCGTGGAACAGATTCTCCCACACAGCCCTCAGAAGGAAGCACCCTGCTGGCACCTTGATCTAGGATTTCTACTCTCCAGAACTATGAGAAAATAAATATGTGTTTAAGCCACCCAGTGTGTGGTATTTTATTACCAAACTTCTTAAGCCCACATCTTACAAGAGCCAAAATCTGGGGGGAAGGATTCTGTGTATCCAGATGAACAAAAACAAAACCAAAATATGCAGGAGTTTTACTGCAAGGAAACGTTTTGAGCCCTGTGTGCTTTGGAGAATGTTAACACAGCCCATGCTCACCTGGATTTACAGCAGGATTAATTCCCACCATCTGTGGTCACCTACTGTGAGCTCAGCATGGCACCAAGTTCTTTTCATACCTTAGGTAAATGAACACAATCCTTATAGCCCCCACCAGCCAGTCTACTCTTATCTCTGAATAATGCCAATCACAATAGCTACCACTTCTTAAGAAAGTACTGGATGTGAGATGCTTTACATATCACATCCAGTAAGGCTGCTGTCCCCAACCCCCAGCCACAGACCTGTCTATGGACTGTTAAGGACCAGGCCGCACAGCAGAAGGCAAGCAGTGGATGAGGGAGTGAAGCTTCATCTGTATTTACAGCCTCTCCCCATTGTGCGCATCAACTGCTTGAGCCCCATCCACTTCCTGTCAGATCAGCGGCGGAATTAGATTCTCAAAGGAGTATGAACCCTACTATAAACCGTGCATGGGAGGGATGTAGGTTGTGTGCTCCTTATGAGAATCTAACACCTGATGATCTGAGGTGGAGCTGAGGCAGTAATGCTAGTGCTGGGGAGCAGCTGCAAACACAGATTATCATCAGCAAAGAGGTTTGACTGCACAGAGACCATAACAAATCAATTGCTTGCAGACTCATATCAAAATCCTATCAGTGAGTGGTAACTGACAATTAGGCTGCATCTGGTGGCAGGCTTTAATTCAAAATCCAACACCTATTTTAGTCCACACGTGGCCCGCCCATTATTTTATTTACCGTTTCTGTCCACGCCTCTTCCCCTGCACTACACACTGCACACTTGTCTCAGTCACAGTTCTGGTAAGCCCACAAGCTAACCCTAGCAAAAATGAGTAAAGAACATTGCCGGAGAGTTTCTTTGAAAAGGAGGAAAGACCCAATGATCTGACAGAAGACTCCAAAACTGCCAACAAAATGAAAGCTGCATTGAAAAGAAAATAATAAGAGTCCTACTTAAATTATGGGTTCATTGCAATAGGTGATTCACATGCTCCAAGCCCACTTTGTATAATATGTGGCAACCGGCTATCTAATGAAGCCATGAAACCTTCAAAACAGCTTCATCACATGGAGACCAAGCACCCTGCATTAAAAGACAAGACTTTGGAGTTTTTCAAAAGAAAAAAATGTGAACACGAAGAACAGAAGCAATGATTGAAGGCCACCATTTCATCAAACGTGTCTGCACTGAGAGCATCATTCTTAATGGCTAAACACATGGCAAAAGCTAAGAAACCCTTTACTATTGGCGAAGAGTTGATCCTGCCTGCTGCTAAGGACATTTACCATGAACCTTTAGGAGATGCTGCAGTTCAAATGGTGGTACGTGTTCCTCTTCTGGCTAGCACCATAACTAGACAAATTGGTAAAACAGCAGAGGGTATAAAGGCACAATTATTAGAGAAGATTAAGGTGTCACTGTGGTATGCAATCCAGGTTGACTAGCCTACTGATGTTGACAACAAGGCAACAGTGCTTGTTTTTGTGTGATATACTTTTCAAGACGATGTGCTTAAAGATATGTTATGTGCACTATTGTTGCCAACCAACACCACAGGTGCAGAAATATTGAAGTCTTGGAATGATTACATATCAGGAAAAATGAATAGGTCATTTTGTGTCAGTATATAAACAGACGGAGTGGCTGCCATGACTGGATGGCTTTCTGGTTTCACTACTCGGGTCAGGGAGGTTGCTTCTGAATGTCAGTCTACGCACTGTGTCATCCTTAGAGAAATGCTGCCTAGCCGAAAAATGTCACCTGAACAACGTTTTGCAGGATCCACATTAAAGTACATGCCCTAAACTCACATCTGTTCACACAGCTCAGTGAGGAGATGGATGCAGAGCACACACGTCTTCTCTTCCTCACAGAAGTGAGATGGCTTTCTAAAGGTAGATCACTGGCCAGAGTTTTTGAGTCATGAGAGCCAATCCAGAGATTTCTTTTAGAAAAAGTCACCGCTGGCGGCACGTTTCAGCGACACAAAATGGGTTACAAAACTTGCTTACTTGTGTGGCATATTCGACTTGCTCAACAAACTCAATCTGTTACTTCAGGGTAGAAAGACAATCGCGTTCAAGTCGGCAGATAAAGCAGCTGCATTCAAAGCCAAACTGGAATTATGGAGGTGACAAGTGAACATTGGAATTTTTGACATGTTTCAAACATTATCAGAGATTTTGAAAGAGGCTGAACCAGGGCCCACTTTCTCCCAGCTGGTACACGATCACCTATCTCAGCTTTCAGAAGAGTTTTTTAGCATTACTTCCCAACCACAAAAGTCCCCCAAAGTGGGAAGGAATGGATCTGAGACCCATTTGTGAATAAGCCAGGTGAATTGACTTTGTCCATGCTAGAAAAAGATCAACTTCTTGAGATCGCAAATGACAGTGGCCTTTAAAGTATGTCTGAGACAACTTCAAATCTCCATACATTCTGGATTAAAGGTGGAATATCCTGAGGTTGCCACAAAAGCACTGAAAAGTTTGCTTCCATTTCCAACAACCTATCTTTGTGAAGCAGAGTTTTTTGCAGTGACAGCAACCAAAACGAGATTACACAGTAGACTGGAAGTAAGTAACACACTCCGGGTATCACTGTCTCCCATCTCCCCCAGATGGGACCATCCAGTTGTACAAAAACAAGCTCAGGGCTCCCACTGATTCTGCATTATGATGAGTAGTATAATCATTTCATTATATTTTACAATGTAATAATAATAAAAATAAAGTGCACAATAAATGTAATGTGCTTGAATCACCCCAAAACCATCCCCCCACCCACCTACCCCCAGTCCATGGAAAAGTTGTCTTCCATGAAACTGGTCCCTGGTACCACAAAGGTTGGGGACTGCTGCTGTAAGGCATTTAGGAACTTGCCCAAGGTCACGCCACCACAGCAAGCAGAGCTGGACTCCAGAGCTTTTGTTTTTGTGAGATCACAACTAGCAGTACAGGTTCAGGGCTAAAATCCTGGCTCACCACTTACGAGCTGGGGAACTGTGGGCAAGTGATGTAAGCTCTCAGTGTGTCAGTTTCATCATCTGTAAAAGGGCAATAAAAACTATGCCTTCTTCATAGGGTCACAAAAATAATAAAGGAGATAAAAAACACAGAGTGCTTAGAACAGAGCCTGGCCTACGGCGCATGCTCAATAAACCCGGAAGTCTTTGCCACTGTGGCCTTAGCGCTGTCATCATGCAATTTGGCCTGAGGCAGCCGACCATCTCATGGCCTAACACAATCTGAGAGTCTCCAAGAGGGACCTAAATGACCACCCACCAAACTCCTTTGTGTGCTGTTTATTGCTGGGGTTGTACAACCTCTCCTGAGGTCAGTGTTCCCCAGAGAACACTTAGGGGACTTTATATTAAAAAACTAAAACAAAACAAGCACAGTCCCTCTGAACAAGCCAACAGGCTGGATGCACTGCCCACCAAGCGTCTGGATGCCAACCAATGCCTGCCAAGCTTACGTGTCCATGGGTACAAGGCAGCTTTCAAGAAACTGTCCTGAGTTTGTTGTCTAGCCAACGCCACAGACCCCCACCCCTGGCCACATCATGGGATCAGGGCTTCTCAGCACACTCCTAGCATTGTCTTCCTCTGCCCTTGACCTCAGGAAAGACACCTGGGCCTGGTGGTCATCCTGGAGGTGGCCCCTGCACCCTCAGCTGCCTTGCAGGGTCCTCATCATCAGAGCTGATGGAGGCATTCAGAGGGCTATGAAGAAGTTTACAGTGATCTCCCCTGAGCCCCTGCTATTTGATTTTCTTTTAATCTCTGATAGTCAGAAAGCAATTTATCTCAGAGCTTATCAGGGCCCCTTATTTTTGATGCCTTTGAAGATTGCCGGAAGGACACAGATGGTGGTAAGGGGTACCGGGAGAACGGGGACTCTTAGGACTCATTTACTTCTTTTCAAAACCTCAGTTCTATACCAGAGATGAAAACCCAAACTGACACAGCAACTTAAAAAGAGCGGTGGTTAAAAGAGTTCCCGGCAGAGATGGACAGTGTGAGAGACCCACGCTGTCATGACAGTGTAAGAGCCCAGCCCTGGGAGTCTGTTTGCTCTGATACAAATGGCCTTCAAAGCAATCAGGACCCTTTGAAAGAAGGCTGGCATGGGCATTCTTCCACAGCCACAGCATGGTGTGCAGGGCCAGCCCCAGGCCTGCGGCTGGGAGCCCAGCTCTCTACTCTGGGCAAACCTCACCTGGTCTGTCAGTGGCAGGGGCCATGGCCCCCCAAGGAACTGGACAGTTCTCAAGTCTGAAACTAGCACTGGGTGGAAAAGATCAAATCCAATCCCCACCACTGCCAAGTGTATGTAACTGGTGCATAAGTGCACTTACGAAATATCTGGTATCAAATTAAGAAAATAAAGGTGGGGAATTCCACTCTGAACCATTTGTCAGGAATAAAGGCCATGATTACGGCATCTGCTTTCCTGTATGGATTCACCTGTTCGTTCCTCAAAGATTACAGGGCTCCCGTTATATGCCAGACACTGCGCTGAGGATGAAGGTATGAGACCCTCAGGGGCTCACAAGCACATCAAGAAAGAGATGTGCCAACACACAGAGCCCAGTAATCAGCAAGGATGTATGCAGAAAGCACAGCAAAGTACAGGAACGGCGACGCTTAAATTGTGATTGATTTGAACAAGTTGGAAAAGAGCCAGGAAAGTGTTCAATTTAGGGACTCAAGAATTTTCCTTTCCACTGAAAGCAGCTCTCTTTTGCCATGCCATGCCCCTTCAATTCAGAACCTCAGTGCTTGCGAAAATGAAGACATTCTATTCCCAAGAAGCTCTGGTAGCCTGAGGCCTCCTGTGCAGTGGATAAAACGCCCAAATAGAGCGACATAGAAACAAACTCGTTTTGTTATCAAGTAAGAAAAGACCATATTCTTGTGGCTCTTGGAAAGGAAAATCATTATGTTCAATCGTTTTAGTTAAATAACATTTCCTCTACTTAAAAAAAATACATATTTATTGGGTTTACCCACTTATTTCCAGAAAGGTATTTGAGGTAGCTTCCTCTGATTTCTCTGTGCTTTTTGAGAATACATTAATATTATTTCAGCTTATTTCCAGCAATTACATGATCATTTTTTAATATATGTACCTCTATAGCCAAAAAGAGACTATGCACTTCTCAAAGACAGAGACCAAGTATTCTAAACATTTGGTGAGAGATCAGCAAACTCTGGACAGATGCACCACGACCAACCACTGTTACTATTCCTTTTTGTCCTCCTTCCGAGGGAGAGGGAGGAGGAAGAAGAGGAGGAAGAGGAGCAGCAGCAGCTGCTCCTGTGCCTATATGCCTGGTACTGTGCAGTGTCTCTTACAAATATTATCTCACTAAATTCCCACAGCAAGCCTGGAGGTGGGGATTGTTGTCTCCGTTTCTAGGCAAGGAGATTGGGATGGTTAGGTAGTGGAGCCACACCACTTCTAAGTCTTAGAGTCAGAATACAACACCAAGTGTGCCAACTGCCAAGCTTGGGCTGTGACTGATACAATACCCTTAGCATCAGGTACTTTTGAGGCCTTCTGAGAAAGAACACAAGCCAGAGATAATGGGAATAAACGGGTGTATCATAAACATCCACAATATACTCCACTCCTGCTGTTTCACACTTTTGTGCCAGGAGGAGCTCTTTAAATAACAGATTCTCAGATCCCACCTCAAATTATGGTGGAGATGGGAACACAGGAATCTCATTCATAACAATTACCCCCATGTGATTCTGATTCACAAGGTCACAAATTACTGCATGTATGTCAGCGACTTATATAGGCTTATTAACAAGACCCACAGGAGGGTCTGATAGCACCACTCAACACAAACACGCACATTCACCAACACAAACATTTAAACACTGAGGCAAAGATCTCCAGAAACAATACTTACCCTTGGTATGTGTGAATAATGCTGATAAGTTCTTTTTTATTCTATTTCGTTTTTAAGATATGTTAGTTGTGATTCACTAAACTTATTCCACAACTTTATAATGGATTTTTTTTTGAAAGAGAGAAAATGCTGACTGGGTGTTCTGTACATATTTTCTAATGCAATCCTCACAACCCTGAGAGGTAGGGGAAAGTACTTTATCTCCATTTTTACAGATGAGAAAACTGAGGCTCAGGGAGACTGGGAAGTTTAGTTTGCCCAAAATCACAGAAGTAGATATGGGGTCTCAACTTGGGTCCATCAGAAGCTGAAGCCCCTTTTCATTCTACAAAAATCATGTTTGCTCAAGTCTTGCCTTTACGAAGTTGGTACAGTTCTGTAAAATGTGGATTTGCTCCAGAAATGTCGTTGATGAACTTGGGCTAGGTCCTCACATTTCCTTAATGCCGATACATTTTTTACTATAAGTCAACACCATCTAGTTACTAATGAGGAGGAGATGGTGGGAAGAAACCATATTAAATGTACATACTCCTTCCCATCATTAGGTGTATCTTTAGCTAGGAAATAGTTGTAAGAGTCACAGAAACAAGCACTTAGCCAAATTATCCTAGAATCCTAATGCAACTGGAACAGACTTGGATATAGGCCCATTTGGGAGAAAGGGGATTGCTACTTTAAATTTACTTAATTTGTGCACTGCATGAGAATCTGTGCTGAAAGCATTAAATAATGAAACAAATGCAAAAGACAAGCCAGAATTACAACATCCCTGATCCCATCTCCAGGGTCACAGGTAAGGCAACCAAGTCCCGTGCTGGTGCAAGGTTTTGCCTCACACTCCATCTGTTTCCCAGTCAGAACAGCACCACTCTCCTGACCCCGCTAGACCTGGCCAAGACTAGAGTTCTCAGCTCAACTACATGGACATCTGTAGGCATTTTTACATCACAGAGTACATTTGCACTATCTTGCTGGACTTTTGCCACCTTCCAGAGGAAGCAGGGTGGTATTATTCACTCCACTTTCAGGTAAAGAGAAATAAAGCTCAAAGAACAAGCAGTGTAGACAAGGCCACAGAGGTATGGCCAGAGCCCTGTCCTGTACCTCCAAATCCCCAATTTTATGCACTTCACAGCAGCGATGACACTACTAATGTCAAGAATAGCAAAGATGACGCAGCTAAATACTAGTGGGTAGTGATGAAAAACGTGGGTGATTTTTCTTACAGATGCTTCATAATTTTTAGAACCTTAAGGAAAGATCAACACTTAATCTCCGAGAGTAAACCTCCACGCTTTACTTTGCTGATTTCACAAAGAATTAGATCAAAACGGGTGGATTTAAAACACTCTATAGATGGAAATACCATCTTGGTGAAATTGCCACCAAAAATGCACCTTCAAAGGTCCATCAACTGATAAATAAACAAAATGTAGTATATCCATACAATGGAATATTATTTAGCTATAAAAAGGAATAAAGTATTGACACATGCTATGCCATGGGTGAAATAAATGAAAGAAACTAGCCACAAAAGATGGTATCACATACATATGTTATGATTTGTCTTATATGAAATGCCCAAATAGGCAAATCCAGAGAGAGACAAAGTAGATCAGTGGCAGCCTCGGGCTCAGGGAGGGGAAGTAAAGATGACAGCTGATGGGTACAGGGTTCCTTCTTGGGATGATGGAAAAGTTCTAAAATTAATTGTGAAATAGTTGTACAACGCTACAAATATACTAAAAACCATTGAATTTTATACTTTAAATGAGCAAATTGTATGGTATGTGAATTATATCTCAATAAAGCTATTACCAAAAAAATCCACCTTAACTTTCCTTGCAAATATGGAATTCCATCAAAAAATGATTTGGTGATAGCCTCTTTATTACCATATCAAAAGAGTCTGCATTCAGAGGAAACAGAAGATTTTTTTTTTTGACTGTGTCAACATTTCCTCAGTACCCTTGGCTTCATTACAGAAATAATTCACAGGCTCAAAAGACAAATGTTGTCTAAACTCAAAATACTGGAACCTATTTTCATAAATTATGTGATCATACTACACTAGCAATATATTCCACCTGCTCCATGGAAAATGTTTAGTAATTTAATATCCTGGAATAAATATGATACAAAAGGCTTCCCCCCTTGGTTTGTGCTGTCAGCTCTACTGGGAATTTTTTCCTTGCCCTCTTCCCTTGCCCAAATCTACTCATCCACCTCAGAACCCCTCCTCCCAGACCCTCCTCTGGGGTGGTTTTTCTTCGGGCGGGGTGGGGGTGACCTCACTCAGCCCCCCACATTGCCATGCTATATCACTGTTTACTTGTGTAAGCCCCCAAAAAACCAAGAGCACCTTGAAAGCAGGGACCAGGTCCTACTCATATTTGAAATCCCCACGCCCGGCACGTAGAGAACGAGGCCTCTAGCCTGTGTCAGCCAGCTTCAGGAGCAGCGGCAGCACGTTCACCTTTAAAAGTGTCTCAACTGAAAGAACTGCAAATATCAGCGAAGGAAAAGATTGAAATTAAACTTTAACAACTCCTAAGAAAACGTGAGTGCTAATGAGAAGCAGGATAACATCCTTTTTTATAAGGTCAACTGAGTCACACTCCCTTATTCGGTACACTGTTCTTTTCTTGCAGAGACGTTTTATTATTGCAGCACAAGGCACAATTGCCGCTTAACAGCACAGTATCAATGCAGTCCCTGCCCTCATGGGACAAAGTCTACCTGGACCACCATTTCTTGAGATGATGTTCAAGTGTCTAAGAACGGTGTGGCTGGTATTAACGACCAACTGCCACAAAGTGAGCAGACTGGGGCAGTGATGAAAGCATGGCTTCAATTCTGTCTCTGGCCCTTCCTGACAGTGTGACCATGAGCAAGTTACTGAAGGACTCTGCAACACCAGGCTCCTAATCTGCCCAGTAGAGGAAATAATCCCAAACTCTAGAAGTGATATGAGAAAGATAGCACAGGGCCTCTTTCTCCCAACACATACTTCCCAGATGCCTTCTGAAGTGTTGATATTGAAGACTCCGAAGGCTTATCAAAACCATAGAAAGTTGAAAAGAGAAACTTCTTTTAATGCCAGTTTATCAAGAATGAAAGCATATGAAATCAGGATCAAAGATCTCCATGCACATTCCTCACACTGCCTTGTTGACCACGAGGCCCAGGGATGTGCCCAGGAGGCTGAGCCTCACCATCCAGGTTGCTGACCACGAATCCTTCGGACACACACAGTGGTTGGGCAGAACTTGAGTATGGAAAAATATAGGTGGTTCCAGACTGTAAAACTCATGTACCATTTTGTTGTTCTTGTCATTCTTTTAGCCTGTGTTTCAAAATCTGAATCCAGAGCAGCAAGTTTCAAAATGGTAAGAAGAATAAATAATAACAATATTCAATGGCATAGTGCTTACCCCATGCCAGGCACTGTTCTGAGACACATATATTCCCTCACTTCACCCTCATCTGATGCGTAAACTGAGGCACCGAGTGGTTACATGACTCTTCCCAAGGCTAAACACATGGTAAATGGGGGAGCCAGAGTTAAAACCCAGCAGTTTGCTCTCTTGTCTTAACTGCTACACTCCAAGACTTCTCGCAAGAGCCTGTGGTCATGTTGGCTTCACTCCCTCTTGACTTCACACCAGATTCTAGCAAAGTCACATTAATGAATTCTGCCACCTCAGATTTCCCTGCCCTAAGAGAGTACTGGAAGCGGTACCAACCTAACAGCAGTTCCAGAATGAATTACAAACCACATGCCTTCATGCCCAAGAGAGACAGAGAGACAGACAGAAAGACAGGGAGGGAGAACGTGTATGAAGAAGTACCAGGTGACATGCAATAGCTGCTATGCAACTATATGACAAGCACTGCGCCAAGTTTTTTACAGCATCCCATTTTTATTTCCCAATAACCATAGATTTGGATGTATATACAACTATATATGCACACACATATATGTATACACAAATGCACATAAGTGTATGTATGTAAGCTTGTATAAATGCATGTGTACATTCATGTTTATATGTGTCTATGTATATGAGTGTGTATGTATATAAAATGGATATTTCTTTAAATAGATATTTTATACAGAACACTATTTTATACAGGTCTCAGAAGGGACAAGTGGTTTGCCCGAGGCCACAGAGCCTGTTAGTGTGCTGGAGACATGGTTTGAATCCTGCCATCTAACCCCAAAGTCTGTGCTCTGACCTACCCACTGTACCCAAACACCCTGACTTTCCCCCTAGTGACAAACTACTAGGGTGTTAGTGATTTTTATGCCAGAAAACCACAGTAGCACATCAAATTTCTGAAGCTGCATTTTGTGCTCTCTCTAGCATAAAAAGGCATGAATTAAAACAACCACACCTGGGGCCAAATGTGTCTCCTTTATAATTTTAAGAAGTCTCAAATTACTCTCAGGTGTCAGCCTCTTGAGTTAGATTAGAATTTGCAAAAATAAACATTCATTCATTGTGTTACATGATCTCCCACCAAAGAACTAAACAAATTTACCATCGTGAATATTAACAGCACCTTGAATTAACATATAATTAAAAAAGAAATAAAACTGTTTCACAGGCATGTTCTCACAGAGCGTTTACCCAATAAATAACCCAATAATATTACAATAGTGGTCCTCGACATTTACTGTGCTCTTACTGTAAATGAAATGCTGTTCCTAGCACTTTGCAGGCTTATCTAATTCAACTGCTCAACAACCTTCAGTAGCAGCTATTAGTGCTATCTCTGTTATTAATAATTCTTTAAAATGTCATTTAAGGAATCCTAACTTTATTTCTACTCTGTAAATCTTTCTTCTGTACACATTCTCTGATGCTGAAAAATTTGCAGAGAAAACAATTTGTTCAATCTGCTCTCTTTCTGCAACATATTAGAGACTCTTGCTGTGAAAGGAACCAGGGTGAAGCCTTCTGTACAGGGAAAAGTTGTTTCAGGAAAAGGCCCTCTCTATGTTTTCAGGGCTGGAAATTTGCACATGGATGACCTGCAGCAGGGACACCCGCATATGCATAAATTTGAGAAAGCAATGAGCACCCAAGGGAGACGGGGCTGCCGCTCGGGCTTGCTACTTACCAGCGCTGTATGAACTTTAAGATGTGCCTGTAGCTTATATTTATCTGGAGTCGAGTAGTCACAGCCGTCAGTGGGACACTTCAGCAAGATGTTACTGTGTTTCTGAATTACATGACGTTTAAGGCAGTTTTTGGTGATGGAAGAATAATGACACTGGGAGCAATAATACAGATGTTCCCGGGTGTGGGTGCGGACATGCATATCAAAATGCACTTGGTACCAAAAAAGTTTGCCTAAAAAAATATTTTCACATGAGAACAAGGAAGTTTCTTTTACACTGAATTTGAATTTTTTTAATTATTGTTATTTTAACTATAATATTTATCACCCTCTTGTGCTTGTCCAGGTCACCTATCACACTTTCCACCACATCTCTGCCTGGAAATTACTTTACAAAGGTGAGAGGTTGCAAATATTAAGGGTGCTACTATTTTTGCATGATGTCAGGACTAGGAGAGGAGAAAATGAATGTTTATTGAGGACCAATTATGGTGCCAAATACTATGATGGACATGCATAAATCAAAGAGTCTCTAAACTCTACTGGCATTTCTGGGACACCGGGTCCAGAGCTGGACTTTCTACTTCCTGCACAACCAGCTCCCGGCAGATCCAGGAGCTGTGCTTTCACTGTGAGCTGAAGGGTGCTATTCGGGGCCTCCCTACAGAGAGCTGCTGCCACTTTTGTAACCTTTCTCAGCTCATCTAGTACATGGCCACAACTTAAAGCTCAACTTTAAACTTGTCATGTGCCAGAAGAAAGATTCTTCATGGTTAAAGTTCTGGTAGAGGCCTTAGGGTAACCCTCAGCACACACACCTGACCAAGCCAACACTGTCAGCTGTGCGGTCATCCCAGCTGCCTCCACAAAGACTCCACGTGCTAACTGCAACACGGTGGTCACCCATTCCTATCTACAGTGGAGGACGTGGCTCATTTAGAAGGTGTTCTTTGCAAAGAGCCATGGGCTCAAACCAAGCACGAGGTGACCACAGCGTGCCGGGAGTGGACGGGGCTGCTGGGAAGGAGAGCTCCAGCAGCTGCACGCCTGTGCTGCCTTTCCTTACCACAGTATTCACACTCCAGGTCTCCATAAACCTTCCGGATCCTCTCACACAAGCCGGTGTTCATTTGCTTCTTCTGTAAACTGTTCAGGACCTTCATGAATGCAGTCATGCCAGACCGGTGCTCAGGGGCAGCTTTGCAAGAGTCAGGCTGGTGCGTGACACTGTCCCCACCACCAGCTACTAGAGGAAGGAGGTCTGAGGCTTCTGCTGGGTTTGACCTGAGACACCTGCTGGGATCGGCGTCACTGTCCGGAAGGTCAGCCATTCTCTGCCCTTCCCCTGGGGGGCTCTCAGCACCCTGGGTCTCCTGGTTTGGCCCAGCACTTTGGTCCTTGGAGAGTAGTAGCGTGATTACTTCACCTTGAGTCTGATCCGAGCCTCCATGCTGGGTGTCCGAGGGCTTCTCAGGAGCAGTGTCACCCTCAGCAGAAGAGCTACCATTTTTCAACAAAAAATCATCTGAAACCACGGCATGAGAAGACAGGTCTGAAGAGATCACAGTGGTTTCCAGCTCACAGGGTGGCAGGGCTGTACTTTTGGCCTCAGGAGAGGCCGGGTGCACAGCCGGGGCAATTTCCACAGGGTCCTCCAGCTCCTTCTGTCCCTCCTCGGGCCGAGTGTCCCCAGGATGGGACTCCTCCTTGAGTGCATTCACCCTCTGCAACGCAAACTCCTCTTCCGCCTGCTGCAGCTGGTCCCCCAAGGCTTCCTGCTGGATGTCCCCGCCAGGCTCCAGGAGGCAGAAGCTCTGGTTGATGGAGCTGGTGAAGACCAAGGTCTCTTGGGCAGCCCCGTGCGCCTCTTTGATGTGGGAGCGCAGCCTGATGGAGCTGACAAACTTCTTGAGGCACACCGCACAGACATACACAAAGGGGTGCTTTCTGACATGCAGCTCCAACGCCTGGTACTTGGTGGCCCCATGGCCGCAGAGCTCACAGGCGAAGGGCCACTTGTCACCGTGGACCAGCATGTGGCGGTCTCGGTCCAGCTCGTTCTTAAACTTACGCTCACAGATGTGGCAGTCATAGAGCAGCTGCCGCTTGCCCTCCCTGGTCATCAGGCAGAGCTCATCCACGGCCTCCTTGACCTTCTTGTCCTGCGGGTCGTGCGCGTCTCGGATGTGCTTGATGAGGTTCTTGACATCAGAGTACTTCTTCTTGCAGAAGCGGCAGTGCTGCTTGATCTTCTTGTGCACCCGCTCGATGTGCACCTTGAGGTGGCCCTTGCTCAGGCAGGTGAACGAGCAGTAGTCACAGGCGAACTTCTCGCCAGTGTGCTTGCGCAGGTGCACGTTGAGGTTGGCCTTGATGGCGCTGGCGTAGCTGCACTGGGGGCATTTGTACGGCTTCTCATTGGTGTGGATCCTCAGGTGGGCCTGCAGGGAGTGCTTGAACTTGAAGACCTTGTTGCAGTATTCACAAGTGAAGATTTTGAGCTGAGTGGGACCTAGCCTAGAAACAGATGACAGTACAGTTATGTTCGGAGACCTTGACCCTTCCTCATGCACACTAAATCCTTTTTATGAACCAAACACCAGAGGCTTAACAGTGAACTAAATCCAGAGGATGGATGGATGCATACACTCACTCAACAAACAGGACAAGTGGACTAGTGCGGGGCGTGGTCCTCCAGGAGCATACAGCCTTGGGGAGAGAAGACAGGTCGGCAGATGGTTGCAAGACAGTGTGGTAAGAGTTGATAGGAATATGGGCAGGGAAGAAAGAGAAAGAGATCTCTAACCTGGACTAAGGTGGTTGGGAAAACTTGCCAAAGAGAAGTCTTGGTGGAGGCTTGAGGAACAAGAAACAGGGAGGCAAGAGAGGGAAGAGGCGTGTGTGGTTCTCAGTGTGCACAGCAACCAGCAGTGTTCCAAGCTGACGTGTGTGGATTCTGGGATGTTTTAATGAGACCAATCATAATGGAATCGACTCTGTCTGCTCCATAAGACTACACACAACCAGCTTTCCAACAACTTGGATAATGCAGACTTGCCTATTCATTCAACCATTAAGGATGACCCTTTTTCCCTTTCTGCAAGTTCCCATTAGTGAAAGACCCCTGTCCTCACTTCTTCCCAGGAAAAGAGTGACTTTGAAACAGGACCCATAATTCACGAGCTGGGCTCTGCCTCTCCCTTCTGGTGCAGATGTGCTGCCTGTGGTGAGCATGGGACACAGCAGATGCTAGCCAAGTGGGCATCTGTGAGCCTGGCCAGGAGCGGCCCAGGACTGCGGTGAGGGGAGGCAGGCTGTCTAATTCCACAGCACAGTAATGGGAGGCTTGGTGTTGGCCTACACCACGCTGTTCTCGCCCCAGCTCTGTCAGTAATAGAGCTGATGTGTGACTCTCCATCTTCCTCTGCCTCTATCAAGGTAGGTTTAGAACTCAGATAGGGGAAAATAGGACCATTGTTTAACCTCCTACACCATTTATTCACATGATTGCAATTTGTTAACACCTGTCAGTGTGTTTCAGGCACTGTGTTAGATTTAGTGTATGTGGAGGAAAAATAAAAGCATGGTCTGCCTCCTGACTCCAGTGTTTCAATATGGCAATGTGTATGCTGAATGAAATAGTAATAATAATAGCTAACAATTATTGAGCATTTAGAATATGACAAACACTATGCTCAGTATTTAATTCCAGTGCTATTATTGTACCCATTTTACACGTGAGAAAACTGAGTATTTGCCCAACATCATACAATTTAGTAAGTGGTGAAGCCAGGATTTCAATCCAGGCAGACTGACTCTAGAACCTGCACATTCACCCTCATCCTCTGTATGGCCTGAAAACACTGATGTGCAGTAACCTGTCCCCACCTTGACCATACACATACAGCTCCCTGTATGGGGCTTCCAGCTTTTGAGATGGTCCAGCCTCGTTTCTGAAATCAGCAAATGACAGTCACCAAAGTACTAGCAACAGGTACTAGGGATAGGAATTGGCAGATGAGACCAAAGAGGCAGGGAGAACATCCTCTCTAGCCATAAGTGCTCCCTCTAGACCGCATGTCTAGGTTATTCATGAAAGACCTTAGACTACTAACAATCATGTAGTGCTATTAATCAAATACTATCAACCATGCCTACCACATCTATAAAGTCCATGGTTACAAAACTCTCCAAACAACTATGTCTGATCAACACAGGTTGCCTTGTCTTTAAATTAATATTTAAATAGGATGCAATCCATAAACACTGGAGGGTACAATTCACATTATATAATTAAAATATTCAAATTTGAAAGTTACTACTATGTCTGCATGCTAAGCTCAGACTGATTTAAGGAAAGTAATTTGGATCTTTCTCAAATGACAAAGATATCAGAAGATAATACATTTTACTGGTATAAAGAATACTGAAGAAAGAAACCCTGGATTCATAACATTAATTAAATAAACAAATCACAGTATTTCCTCCTCTACTGCAAGATCTAAATGGTCTTGGGAGAATCTTTTGCTCTGACTTTTTGTATCAGTAGAAAAATATGTGATAAAGCCTGCAGTACCCCATTTCTGCTGAGGGTAATGAATCTGGGGAAGGCGCTAAGCAGCCTGTACTTGACTCTCAAGCACAAGCCACCATCACTATGAACTGATGCCCAGAGCCTCAGGGTCCATACAATTCCTATTAAATTACTTCACTCCAGTGTTGCCCATTCAATAAGAGAGGTACTCTCACCACTGCATATTTAGAAAAAAAATTAAGCAGAACTTTAAAAGGCCAGACACCTGAATCCAGTTTTATTCCACTTCTGTAAAGTTATCCAAAAGAAAGAATACAAAATTCAGAGGAAGGTGCTCATGGCTCATTTTTCACAATAGTTAAGAATGGGAAGCAACTCAAAAGTCCCAATGTATGGAACTAGTTTGTTTGAACATTTTTTTCACTCCTTCATTCATTCAAAAAAGTGTTCCAGACACTGGAGATATAAAAGGAGTGCAACACAACCCCTGCTCTCTGGAGCTCACCTTCTAGAGGGAGCCGGGCCAGCCTACTAACTACAAAAGTAAGTGGATGAGGACCATCAGGCTCCCTGTCGAGAAGGAAAAGGGCAGGTTGCCCTGAGTCCCATCAGGGCAGACTGAGCTGGTCTAGGGGACAGGGAAGACCTCCCTCAGGACAGGACAGGACATTTGAGCAGAAAGGAGGAGGGGAGGCATCCAGGAAGAGTAAGGGGCACCTGCAAGAAGTGATCAAGGAAGTGAAAAGGGCCCAGATGGCCACAGCAGCTGGCAGGAGCGAGCAAACCAGGGAGACCAGGGCAGGGGCACAAGGTTCACAGTGGGCAGGGCCAGCCTTGGAAGTCCTCTGTTCTCCTGAGCACAAGGTGAGCATTTTAAAAAGATCTCACTGGATTCAACATGGAAAGTTGAGTAATATCCTCATGAAATTGCAGGACATTGCTACGGAGCAAAGGGTTTGTGATTAATTTGAGTAATAAAGGAATACAAGTATAATGTGATTGAGTTTTAAAAGCAAGATACAAACTCGCATATAAAATATAAACTCAATTTTATAAAATATATGTGCTATAAAAAAGGCTGGAAGGAAATACATTAAAAATTTTAATAGTTGTTATCTGTGGGTAATGAGATTACAATATAATTTTTTTCCTTAGTTTTCTGAACTTCCAAAATTTTCTGTGTAATAAATATGTATTATTTGTTATGAGGGAAAAAATGATATAACCTAAATGGTTTTAATCTGTATTTTACAAAGCAAAATACTTATGTAAAAAATGTCTCTTTCATAGTTACCTTATACTTTACACAGTAAAATATTAATAGAATACATGACAACAGGAATATATCCTATATCTGTTGATTAAATATTCAGTATAATTTACCTGTAACTAGATTAACATTTAGCTGATCCCCTCCCCAACAGATTTTTAAATATTGTAAAGATAATTAGTTAAGATCTACAAATCAACCTGAGTTGAGACACAGAATGCCCTTGAGATTTAATTCTCTTTCAGATTTGCCAAAGGAATTATTTTACAACTTCATCAATAAATTCAGTTGTTCACATTTACAAGAATAGAGGACTCAGGCTACGAATTAATGAAGCATACCACATGATAATAATATAATTTAATGAGAGAGTAACATGTGCCAGATACTTTGCATATATTTTATCAATTATTCTCACCACTAAACTAAGATCCTAATAGACAATCTTATAATAGTGTAATAGATGTCAGAGGCAAAGTAACTTGCTTCGAGTTAAATAGAGTATAAGCTTCATAAGGGAAAGTACCGTGATTATTTTACTCTTTGTCATATCACACCAGTGCCCAGCACATAATAGGTGATCAATTTGTTGACCTGAATGTATGTAGAAAAGTCAGAGTGAACCGAGATCTGTTTGATTCTAAAGCTTACACTCTGATCAAAAACATGTCATCTCTCCTCTTTCAGAAACAGAGGGAAACCATTTCCTTTGTCTTTCCTCTAAGTTGGCAAGAATGTTTTCAGACTTCTAGTGATCAGAGTTTGTTAAGTGACTTTAGTAGCTAAAGACAAACTGGGGAGAGTGTCAGAAACATGCTCATTCACTATCACTGGTCAACTGAGCCAAGGTACCTGAAGGACAGTTTTAATGTCAATTTAAAGCATTAAGTGTTCACATCTTTGATGCACAGCAATTTCCAATCCAGCAATTTATCCCACAGGAAGTCTGGAAGAAGTATGGAAAGATACATGTACCAAAACGTTAATCACTATATTGTCCATCACAGCAAAACCTAGCTATATAAACTATAATAGATCCTCATAATAGAAAAGACAATTCTTTAAATATATACTAAAAATAAAAGCTTTTCAAGGTGCAATAAGTTAAAAAAAAGTTGAAAACAGTACTTTTAGTATTTCATATTTTGAAAAAATAACAAAATTAAAGCAATATATGTTGGTTTATCATGAAAAAATTATGGAGGCACATGATCCAAACTATCAACAGTAGTAACTTCTGGAAAGAGCAACTATGGGTTATTTTAACTCTACATCATGTAGGATGTGTAAATTTTCTACAACATATTGGGTTATTTTTAAAAGTGGAGGGAAATAAAGATTTTTTTTATTATAATATGCGTAGCTATAAAAATCTGCAAATTTATTAAGGCCATGTTCACACTTCTTTTTATTAAGGTTAAGCATACATTTGCTTTAAGTAAAATTCCCCAGTTTCATTAAGCCAATTGGTACTCAGTTCCAAAAGCATGAAAGGCTGCAAGGGAGGGATTAATTCTTCCGTTAAATCAAGGAGTCAATATCCTTCACAAACAAGTTTGTAAACAGAATCCACATAAACACGCCAGTTCTTCTTGTGCTCTGTGGCATCCATTCGTGTTCAGCCTCTGGCTGGCATTACACAGAACACAACACCTTACCTGCTTGACTTCATCGGCTGCTCATACGGTGTCTGCTGAATGGCATACTCCTGGTACCCTCTCCGAGGCACCAGGTCTGCAGCAGTGGTCTCAGGATTTGTAGCTCCTGTTTCGGGGGGCCCAGCCTCCACTGGAACAATCTTGGTAGCACCTGAGATTGATATACGAGGTATTGGTTATTGAGAGGCACCAAAACAGGGCACTGACCCCATCCCAGCAGAGGAAGTAGTGTTGGAAGTGTATTTCTTTACTATGTGACACCTGTGCAAGATATTAGTTTTCCTTTAGTTCGCACATTTAAACTTCTTTCTCTGTGTGTGTGTGTGTGTGTGTGTGTGTTTGTGTATACATGTGTTTGAGGCGGGGAGGGGTAAGTTTTCTACTAATCCAAGTGTTCTCTTGAGGTATATTTTCACTCGATCTACTTATTAAAAAATCAAATATATATAGACACACATATATACATACATACACAGGTATGTTACTTGCAAGGTTTTCTGTAGGACCACATGTGTTAAACTTTAAAGCTGCATCAAGATAGTATGGAGTAGTGGAACAGACTGTAAACAGAAATTTAAGCCACCTAGGTTCTGTCCCAAATATCACATTACTTTAACATCTCTGGGTCTCTGTTCCACCCTATAAAATTAAGGGTTTGGAGTAGAAAATCTCCAGGGTCACCTTTACCTCTGCAATTCTGTAATGGGAAATGATCAAAGACCTTTTATGGCAGTGGACACTTCATATGTATGTATACGTACATGTGCATTAAGTGCATTAAAGGAAGAGTTCTAATCCACCCATTGTTTCTGGAATAGCAAAGGGAATTAATTACACTTTTCACCTTCAAAGAAGTCTCAAAATACTACCACTAATTTTTAAGAAAACTGCGGAAACTTTCTCCAGAGACCACTGCAAATAGGAAACTCTCTTCTGGCATTTTTATTTTCCAGAATAATACTGTTCTGAAGTGAGTGAGGCAGACAAAGTGACTTTCCAGAAAGTTCTTTGAGTCACATAATTTAATATGGTCTGTTCCCTACTGATCACCTTGCTCTGCCGTGAGATACAGAAGGGGGATTTATTCAAAGTTTTATTTTAAATAGTAAGTTACTATTAGCATTGAAAATAGATA
This sequence comes from Cheirogaleus medius, assembly GCA_008086735.1. Lineage (NCBI taxonomy): Eukaryota > Metazoa > Chordata > Mammalia > Primates > Cheirogaleidae > Cheirogaleus > Cheirogaleus medius. Next base: position 71,319,975 of record VBSM01001124.1, read on the forward strand.
CTTAAAAGGCTGTAGCTGTTATTAAAATTCTAAACTTGATTTTTTAAATTTTATTTAACAGCTATCACCTCAAATGGATAGAGGGAAAAAAAATTATACTTTAAAATCTACTATCATAAACTGCTTTTTGTCTGAAGTGTCCCAGAAGAGACCTTTTAAAAAAAAGATAGCATAACATATCCACTAGCTATTTCATGTGAAAGAAAATGGAGATGGAAAGTAGTTGGTGAACCCCAGTAAAAACATGAAAGAGAAGTTAGCATGGGTTTTAGACAAGCAGCCTACATCGGGTCGGGGCCGAATGGGCCAAGCTCACAGGCAGGACAGCAAGTGCTGACGGCAGAGGGGCTGGAAAACAAGAGGGCCCCAAGTAGAAACTGTCCCTGGGGGGCTGCTCGAACAAGAGCAGCAGGCGTGGCTGGGGCGGCCGCAGCAGGAGCGGTGGCCCTCACTACCCCTCCTCTGTCCGTGATCCACAGCAGCCCTGGGAAGCACGCAGGTCTGTCATGGACTCAGATTAATGAGTAATTAAGTGGAGAGCCCGTCACTGCTCGAGCCACAGGATTCAAACCTGTATTCTGACTCAGACCATTACGTCAGGCTACCCTTGGCACGGACTTGCCAAAAGACGGTTTGGTCATTTCCCACTCGTTGCAGTCACCTGGAATAGCTTCGTGTGCAGTTAAAACCACACTTATGATAGGTTTCTTCACCCCAGACAGCTGCCCAGCCTCCTTTCCTGAGGAGATCTTCTGGACTTTCTCTGTTTTCTGCGTCCGTGGTCTTTTTGGGGCCTTTTCTCGATCGTCTTCCTTATACTTCTTTTCTAGTTCAAGGTCAGACTCATTACCTAAGGAGCAAATACCAAGATGTATAAAATATCCTTTTATATCAGTGACAGAGTTGGAAACACTCTTACAGGACAGAAAAGGAAATGGAGCCCTTCGGTCCACAGCGCCGCACAGACCCGCTGTGCCTGTGCGGGCACCTTTTCGGCCATTCCCTCCTCTGGATTCAACACGTTTTCACTGAACATGTCAGCCGAGGACACAACAACAGCTTAACTCCCCAGGACCAAACTGGTATTAGCCTGAGGCATAAGAAAAGCTTCACTATCAGGGTGAAGAACAAAGGAGCCACCTCTGGAAGGCACACTATTCGAGATTCCTAAGCGAGAAGGAAACCTAGGGAAGGAAGGGAAGGGAGTTTTCTCTGTCTTAGAGTCACAACCACAAAAAGCCACAGAACATATGGCAAGTGCTCAGGGAACAGCTCCATGTAACCTTTCACTAGACGGGAGCAGAACGCAGGGGTGGGTGAAGGGATGCGGGACAAGCAGATAGGGGTTTGGAAAGCGCTAGAACGTGGGGTTTCAGGGAGGTGAAATTGGAACCTGGCAGTAATAAGGCAGAAATGGGAGAAGCCAAGGGGAGACAGCCAGAGGCAATTCGGTCAGTCTGTTCTTTCCTGTGATTCGACTCTGCCTAAAGCCAGCCCTGCATGGAAGTGTAGCAAGGAATGCCTGGGGGGAAAAGATAACATGGAGAAGTGCTGGTTCTCAGGAAGGCATGTTGTCTCAAGAAGCAGCAAGGAAAAAACGGGGGCTGAGGAGGCAGATTGATCAAAACGGACATTCTAATTTCCTATATTCTATAAACTAAAATTTTTTTGGTGCATGTCCCATAATCCAGGTGCTTGGATCATTTTTAGACCTATTGGAAACAGTCTTACATAAGTTTTTTAATTGATTGGGAAAGGTCCTTAATCATACAATTTGTATCAGCATTAAAGATGTTAAAATCAAACTGCAAAGAACAATGATTGAATGAGATCGTAAAGCGGACGGAACTGCACGTCACCCTCTAAGGCCAGAGGGAAACAATGAAGGACCATCACACAGGTCCACCCCTTGAAGAACAGAGTGATTCCTATATAAAGCCAAAGAATGGACAAAACAAGTGATCTCCTAGGTCGCAGGCAGTGCCTACATTTTGCAGACTTGATTTTCATCATGCCTAACAACAGTTTTTGTTGTATTTTATTTTTTAGTGCCTATAATAAAAACATTTCAAAAGGCCTACAAATTGCCTGAGTCACAGAAGTTCTTTTTTGCAGCCTACATGTTAGATGATACATACGCATAAATAACTATAGCAGAATATACTGGATGGTATAATAAAAAGGTAGAAACAACATATTACAAAATTTTTTTGCTTTGAAAATGATGTTTCACTTTATACGAGAATTCACCATGGTATACAATTCAATATGTGGGTGATATGCCAGGAATAGATACGTTCACATAAAAAAGAGAAAGACGCAAGAATCAGAGCTTGCCATAAGCTTAACCTGGGTTAACAGCAGGAATCAACTGAAAACAAACAAGCGCACACAAACAGTGCTCGCTCGCATTAATGAGGAGCTGGAGAGATCGCCACATTCCACGCTGGGTAAGCTACATCTAGAGTCTGATTTAGATATCGCATGTTAAGAACTGGGTGCCTGAGGATGAGGGTGGGGTGGGTGAAGGTTTGTAGCCACGTCAGATGAAAAACCGATAGAGGCCGAGTTGGCCTCAGTGAAGACCAAATAAGAATCTCATCTCTCACCCTAACCATCCCAACAGCTCCCACACCTCGGTGTCCTTCCCTCTGGCTGCTCTGGGATGCACACTGTTGGTATCCACCCACCCATTCCCAACGCCCATCCCTGCTTGAGAGCATCGCTACCTCCCACGACAGACACTCAGAATGCTGCTCCAGCCGTCCTGACAGCTAGGGCTACAGGACGGCTTGGCCTACGGGGTCTGGAGAGAAGGGCGCCGGGGGTTTCTGGTAATGGCTTTCTTCCCTAACGAGGAAAGCACTGCCTCTCTTCTTCAGCGGGGGATTGCTGTGTCCACTGCCTAAAACTGAGCAACCACCCAGCAACTAAGAGTATATAAGAGGCCGAGTGAAAGACCACATCGGTGCCTGAGAACCAGCAAGGGAGAGGTGGGTCCTGGGGCTTTAACGGCACAGATGTACCCCTGACCCAGCCCTGGAACCACTGCTGCTGGGCGCCTCGCTACACGAGAGGACATTCTCATTGTTAAACTCACTTTTAACTGGTGCCTCTACTAACAGTATCTTGACTAGCACACTCTCCAAACCATCCTCTAAGATGACCCAAGAGTCAATTTAAAATCCAAATCTAATCCTGTCACTCCCCTGCTTAAAATCCTTCAATGGCTTCTCTCCCATCTCCACTGGGAGAAAATGCTAGATAAAGTCCTCCAAGATTTGCCACGAATCATCTCTCCCACTATCCCTGCACCACCAAGGCCGAGACTTCTCGCCCTTGCATATTTATCTCCTCACTCCTTTGGGCTCCGACAATATTGAACCACAAGTTGACCAGACACCCCATGCCATGTACAGCCCGTGGGCCTTTGCACACAGGTCCATGTACTGCACGACACCCTAATCCACACAGCCCTGCTCGTCCAGATGCCAAACCAAAAGGCAGCAAGGATTTCTCCTCCTCTGCAATACTCTCTGCACCCTTCACCTTTGTACCTCCTCCATTCTCTTTACAGACACACACACATCACCATCTCAATGGTTAGACTTCCCACACTGCTTGCAATTACCTGTTTATATGCCTCATCCACACTGTGACTCGGGTATGGAGGACCCAACCTGTGGAGGTTGGGTCCATGTCTTGCTATTTTATTAAGCCTAACATAGGCCAATAGCAGACAAAGGGCCTAAACCACATGATGAAGAAGACCTGCTCTGCTGTGCTCATAGAGATGAAGCTAGGACCAACAGGTAACAGTCCTCAGCAATAGGACTCAGCGCAGAGAAAGAAGTTTCCAACAGATCTGTCAACAAGGAGAGGGGTGTATTTTTAGAGACGTGTTTCTGAGGAGGGTTTTCCAGGAAGTTTCAGATACCATTTTGATGCTATGGAAAAGACTCTGAGCCACGTGGGAAGTCTGACTAAGCAACTGCTGTATCTCTAAATTCTAAGGCCCTCATATACAGAGAGATGAAACTGTTACATAAGGAAGACGGCAGGAAAGAGGAGGAGGCGAGGAGAGAAGCAGGGGCAGGGATGAGGAACAGGAGAGGCAGATAGTGCGGACAGAACAGTACATGCCCTCAACCCACTGCACAGCGCCAGCCTCAAGCGTGTTCTGTGTAGGCCCTGGCCCTCCCTGCAGCAAATGCCAGTGGGGCTCTCATTATACTCCCATCGCCCACACACAACTGTGGCAGTAACTAAGGTGGAGCCAGCACTCTGGACTGTCTGGGTGGGCAATTCTAGGAGTCACTGTGACAGTGTCTTGAGAGTCAAACCCCCAATGCCCACAGCAGGGACCCCAATAACAAGCCTTGGCTTTCCTCCTTCCCTCTCTCCCCCCACGCCTCCACTCATGCTTCCTGGGACCACCACCCTAACGGTCTGCAGCCAAGGCTGCTTCCATGGGATCCCAAGCTAGGACACTCCTCCTCAAGATTGACCCAAATGCACATCTCCAAGCCCCCATGTCCCTCATCAATTCTCTGTGCCTTCCTGCAACAAGGATCTCTAGTCCATGCAAGCTTCCTCCTATTCTCAAGAGCTTCAGAAGCTTCAACGCTAAGTTTTCCCACTGATTCAGGCACCACGTGCCAGGCACGGCACTGAACAGCCTTGACAGTGATTCTTGGAGATTATCTTAACAGATCCCTTGAGGCCTGGAGCAGTGTGGAAAGAACAGGGCTCCCATAGAGGAAAAGTGTCACATCCGCTCAGAGGCAAGTACCCGGTGCACTTAGGAAGGAGCTAATAATTCCAGGTAGAACACCCAGGAGATAGGGGTGAGACATGAGCCTGGAGAAGGGCTGGCATGAAAACCCATGTGCACTAAGAGACTCTGGCCTACAAACATAATTGTTTCACGCAAAGGAATATCGGTTTGTCTTGTGCCGTGCTCCTCACAGCCTCGAACGCGGCTCTATCATAGCTGTACAACTACGTATTTTTCATTCCCAGTATTGAGTCTAGCACTTAGTAGGTGCTCAGTCCTTCTTTATGGAAAGCAGGGAGGATGGATGGTAAAAGAGAAATACATTTTATTAATGTCTTACTGGTAATTTTCCGCTCACTCCCATTTGTACATTAAAGTCCTTGTTCCCACTTGACCTGGTTGTCCTGCATCCTCACTTGACCCATCTTTGTACTTTTCAAAGTTGCCTTTTCTCTACTGAAATGCATCCTTGGACTCAGCCCAGAAGTCGTGCTGATGGGAGCTTTTCTGAGTGCTTGGCATTTCTCATCTTCGCATGTATCATGGCCTTTGAATAAGGTGTTTTTAATAGTCTGCTGCTTCCTCTGAGTTATTGACTTTTTAAACTTTTCTGCTTTTTCCCCCAGCTAACGTCTATCTTCCTTCTAGCTTCCTTTTCTTTCGAAAATTCAATAGCTCTATGATGGGTTTTGGTTCTCCCTCTTGTGTATGGTTGCTGGATGCAGTCATGCTGTGAGCACACTGCAAATGGGCTGGTGTGTGCGGCTGAGGGGCCGGTTAATGGAACCACAGCAGAGAGGCAGTGGCATGCTATGTTCCAGAGACCGAGAAGCCAGGCTTGGACACCACTCGACCACTTAAAATGGGACTTTGGACAATTGATCAGTTTCCATAAAATTGCTCATAAAAAATAAAATAGAAATCATGAAATGGACCTCAAAGCATTGTTGTGAGAATGAAAGAACACAATTTCTGGGAAAGTCCCTGGTGCATATTAAACATCCCATCAATATTCATCTTCTCTACCTTCTGGAAACATTTCTGGGACACCACCCCTGCAGGTTCTTCCAGCCACACATCTTCACAGCTACTCTCACCCCCGTTTTAGCAGTCAGCCCTGATGGGCACCAATTTTAGAAATCATAAGGATCAGATGAAATTAAGCTAGCAGTCAGAGACAATCTTGGGGCAGAGTCTCTCACCTCTGCTTTCAGCACCTGGTGGTTCTACATGGCCCCCAGAGCATCTCATGCTACCGTGGAACTCTTGTAGTATGGATTCCATCTGTAGCAGGAGCCACGGCGCTCTCCGGAGAGAAATGTGAGAAAGCCCCATCCACATGTTCTCCCAATGAACAAAACCTTTCAATGTTTTCAATTCAAAATATATTGAGACTTGGCTTTGTTTTTAAGATTTTTACTATTTCTGCCATACACATTGAATAAATATATAACATAATGTACCAGCTAGCATTGTTAACAGTTAAAGATCAGAAATTTCTTTGGCAGTGATATAGTAACATGCTAACCATAACAACACAAGGTCTGGGTTCTAATCCAGATTCAGTGACCCTAAGGATTTAGGGGCAGATGTATGTTGGGGAGTCATTTTGTACAATTCCCAGTCATCAGGCAGTTATTACCTAACCATCTCAAAGGAAAGCTGTCTATACTAGCTGTAAACTACTCTAGGACAAGGGACCCCACCACTACAAACCAGACAGCATAGTGACGTGCTTAGAAACAAGCAAGCCTGCCCAACTCGCCCTGGACATGCATGGGAGCCCTCTAACCCTCCATCAGCCATGGGCTTGATTAACTAAGTTGCAGACCGTTTCAACCACGGCTACCATGAGCAAATCCATGGCAACAAGCTTGCTAGCAAACACAGACAGAGGAGGACATTTTGCAGACACCCACACTCCTGGGTGACTGGACCAGCCACTTATTACCTTGTGCAAAGGTGGCAACATAAGAGAGGTACAATATTAGAGGAGTCTGAGTCTCTGCATGCTTCCTACCCCAGACTGTCTTCTTCCTCTATGTGTCCTGCCTGTCCAATCTCTTACCCTGGTGTTTTCAATGAAACAGGGAGTCACACCCCTGGTTTTCAGTCTCTACAGGTGACTATGATTTAATCAGTAAGAGCCCCACTGCCAGCATCACTGGTCCTTTGGGAGTTGGAAGAGGAGAGAGCCCTAAGAACTCATAAGAAATCTCCCCAGTCATGTCCCAGCTCTCAGCCACACTCCCCACCCACACCATTCCAGGATATGTCGGTTCTCTGGGCACTGTGGGGACACCCCCTCCAGACCTAAAGTCCCATCCTCCCTAGCTGACACTGCTGGAACCTGAGACAGATTAAACAGGCTCTGTGCACTCTTATTTGCAGAACAGTACCTGGTTGTGTCTAGGAAGGGCCAGGTCAACTTTGGGTCTGATTTCAAGTCTGCCTCTTCTGTTTCTATTCCTGCTTGCTAGTTTCCCTCTCCTCAATGTGGTATCCATACCAGGTATGCATCCTCTAAAAACAGACTTTATGTTTCCAATATCAAGTTCAACAATTATTCTCTACTACTTAATATAACATTCTCTTTGTGAGCTCATTTTCTATTCTCTATTTCCAAATTTTCCTGATTCAAACAAAATATCATTTCTGCACAAAATAAATATTACCTTGGAAATTACATAAGCACTACACGATTTACTTGTTCTTTTCTAGCCGCGCATTCACCAGATAACTTACACAGTGTCCACACTGATCTAGCATTTGTAATACTTTAGTGCACAAAACAGAGATCCCTGCCCTTGGGAGTTCACGTCCTAGTCGGGAAAGACGAAAATAGATTTAAAAACATAATAAATAAGTAAATTCCATAGTATGTTAGAAGGTAATCATTTTACCTGAGCCTAGAAAAAGAGCATCATAGGCCTTCAGGAAGCAGGGAAAGTTTGAGTTGTTAAACACAGATGAGGTTATGTCCTGATAAACCCACACAAAGCTGAAAATATCATCAAGTCAAAAATGCATTTAAGGTCAGCGCAGTGGCTCATGCCTGTATACCCTAGCACTCTGGGAGGCCAAGGTAGGAGGATCTCTTGAGGTCAGGAGTTCAAGACCAGCCTAAGCAAGAACCAGACCCCATCTCTACAAAAAACAGAAAATTTGGCTGGGCATGGTGATGCACACCTATAGTCCCAGCTACTCAGGAGGCTGTGGCAGAATCACTTGAACCCTGTTGCAGTGAGCTATGATGACACCATTGCACTCTAGCCCAGGCAACAGAGACCTTGTCTTGGGGGGAAAATACATTTAATACACCTAATCTACTGAACATCATAGTTTAGTCTCACCTACCTTAAACGTGTTCAGAACACCTTCACCCTGCCTATAGCTGGGCAAAATCATCTAACATAAAGCCTGTTTTATAATAATAAAAATACAAATTTTATAATAAAAAACAAAAAGATCAAAATCTAAACTTTGATGTTCTATTGAATACACATCACTTTTGCACCATAGTAAAGTTGAAAAATTGTAAGTTGAACCATCATAGTTGGGGACCATCTGTAGTGTGGTCCAGTGCTCTAAGCTCTAACATCTCTCACACAAACATTCCCTGCTGCTGAGGACATGACTGTGATTGGCTTATTTATATATTGGTTTACTTGTCTCTTGTCTGTCTCTCCTGATAGGATGTAAACTCAATAAGGCCAGGCAGGAATTAGCCGATGTCATCGGAAGATTTCCACTGTGCCCAACACATCATAGATACTCAGTAAAGTGGGGAAAGAGAGGAGAGCCTCAAACCTCACAAAGTGGAAAGTCATCCAGTCATTAAACAAATAGCAGGGGAAAGCCTCTTGTGTGTCTGGCCCTATGCCAGGCACCGTGGACCCAGAGAAGAGCCAGGCCTGCTCCCTGTCCTTGGGCAGCTCAGAAGCTCACCTGGGTGACACATGCGCAAACACCAATGACTGCCCCAGACATTCAGCATGCTGCACACACCACCAGCTCCTTCAGTCCTCACCGCCCTAAGGAGGCAGACTGCTCCTGAGCACTTTATAAAGATCAGAAGACCAAGGCTCACTGAGGGAAAGAGGTGACATGGCCTAGACACTCTGCCCCATTCAAAAGTGGCAGACTCCGCATCACGTCTAAGTCTAGTGCAAAGCAAGTGCTCCCCGCTACCCTCTCCTGGCTCTGATGCTGTCTGTGTAAGAGCAGAAGTTTAGGCAAAGTGCACAGAGAGGAACCAAGTGAACAGCTGGAGCCATGACGGGATAAGCTGGTGGTCAAACAGCAAAGCCTAATGTCATCTTACAGGGTGGAGAGAACAGATGGGCCTGGCTAGTGGACTGGCCCCTGAAAACTGCCTCTAAGCAGCCCCTTTCCTCCCAGTCCACCTCTCTCTGGTGGGGGGGAGGGAGGTGCCCAGGTCCATCTGTGCTGAAGGCTGTAGTAGATGAAATAAAGGCTAGCATTTGCTCTGCGCACCCTCAGCCGAGTGCCCATAAACAGCAAGAGGCCATTTGCTCCAAATCACTTTATGCAGATAAATGGCTTCACTTCAGCCCATGAAGACACACCGAACAGTCAGCTGCACAGCTGGCTCCCTGGCACAACAGACTGCCGACCCGGCCCGGCACCCAGGGCCACGCACTTAAAATCCCATCACAGCCTGTCGACAGTGTGCCCAGCTCTCCCAGCTCTACAGCAATGCTCCTCGCTATGAAGAGGCAGTTCTCGGGAAGTAAAGAAAGCTAGAGTTCTGTTAAACCAATTAATGTCTATCGCCCCTGCACTGAGACAGACTGAACCCTCTGGTGATAAACACAGCCACTAAAAGTTGCTCTTCCGAGATGGCAGGATATAGGGCAGAGTCAGACCCCCAGGTGAAATCCAGGCCCCCCAGTTGATACCGACAGGAAATTCTGGATAGTTTATTTATGCTTGTTTCAAAGAATGCCTGGTTCAACCGCTGGGCCTAGGCAGAGTGCCTGGCAGACAACAGCTGGCAAGCAGATGTCTTTTAATAATCACATCCAAATGTAGAGAATAAAGACACTGCAGGGTGCCAGGGCAGGGTGGGGGGACCCAGGTCAAACTCCAAGTCCTCTAGAGGCTGTTTCCAAGATGAACCACATCCAAACAGCCTGCTTCATGGACAAGTGTTAATTACACAATTCTAAGGTAGTATTTTGTTTTCAAAGTATATTAAATGTCTAAAAATATCTTCACTGAACTCTAGAAAAGACTCTTTATCCAAGAGAAAACAGGATGTAATTTTAGTGGGATCAATAGCTGAAATCTGTCTGAGATGCTTAAAAGGCAGAAGAACAGACTAGATGATGTCACACCCCAGTGCTCTCTTTAAAAAGGCCCTCCCCTGCGTGAGTCCGGTCACAGGAAGGGAGGCCAATATTGATCCCATCGGCAATGGTGGGTTTCAAGCTGAAATATCTAACAGTGGTCTATGCCTGTCTGGTATTTTTCCTTTAATCAATATCATGAAACAGAGATAAATTACAGTACTATAATGATCATACCTTACCTTCTGAGTGGTTCATGACAGTTTACAAAGCACTTTCACAAACATCAGCACCTGCAACTCTATTACAGCACACCTTTTTATATTTTATGTTGTTCTTCCAGGAGCTTATGAATGTGCTCTTCCAGAAAACAAGGCCCTTAGCCTTCGCATCCTGTTGCATCATTGTCTAAATCCAATTGTGATTATCAGTGCACTGGGATAGTGGTCTCCTAAAGTTTTTCAGTAGTGGGACCTTTTTCAAGTGAACTCTTTAGGCAATTTCACAATTATTTCATAAATAATCTATAAAAGGACATGACTTCTCTGATTATAGCAGGTGGGCTCCCTGCCAGCCTCCCCGTCTCGATACACCTGTCCTAGATATTCCTCCAGCTTCAGCCACTGAACACCTCTGAAGGGCCCTAGAAACAGTGTTAAAACTACCAAATCAAGATGTACAATGTGCTATGTCAAATACTGCTTTAACTAAAAGCCACTGTTTTGAGAAGGCATGGTAGAAAGCACAGGATTTGGAGTCAAGGGCATCTGACGAATTTGGAACTCTCTAAACTTATTATCTGTATCTGAGGAATGAATCACTCTAAGATTCTCATGAGGGAACAGATGCAGAACCCCTCACACGGTGGAGCACACACAGTAGGCCCTCAGGACACATTTGCTGCACATCAGTCTGTTGACTTCACGCCTAAAAATATACAAGCAAGTTCAACTCAAGTCTGAGACTGGAATTACTCCTTCCTGATGGGTTCATTTGGTTTGTATTAATAAAAGAGCTGCAGTTGAGCCCCGGCCTCACCCTACCACCTAGCTTGGTGTGTTTTCCTGAGACACAGACATTCTGAGAACTATAACTTTTAATTTCTTGACATCAGTGCAACATTGCTCTTCAACCCTAGCACATTAACATAATTCTTTATATTTCATTTCCTTCTGAAACGACAGCGTTTAAAAAAAACGATGACACTGCACAACATGGGATGCAAACCTTAAAGAGTGAAGCAGATGTTCGAGAATGGTTGGGCGTGCCCTGCGGTGCTGAAACCCTGCCTCCCGCGACAGGGCCTGGCGCCCTCGCACGCAGCGAGGTGCTGACTGTGAAACTGGAGGTGGCCATTACTTAAGGAGCAAGACCCACATGTGGCCTTTTTAAGGGTGGATGACGAGCAAACATCCAGTGTCCCCTGGTGAGATCTGGAGGGTCCCACTTGCCTCTCCAGATCCACCCTCCACCCTTCTCCACCCAGCTCCCTGAGACTGGCCCGTAGGATCACACGATGGGCCCCGTTGCCTTCTGGCTTCCAGCTGGGTTTGGCCAATGGGGGCATCAGAAAAAGGGAAAGGGAAGAAGAACGTGGGGGTGGGCGTTTGTTCTCCAGACTCACTCTCTGCCAGGTCAGCACAGGCTGACTTCATTCTCTACCAGGGGCCACAGCACTCTCCCTCAGCAAAATGGTGACTGTCCTCCTCTCTTGCCTCTTTACCTAGGCTGGCCACAGCACCCCACTGTCCCCAGCTTCCCCTAGTACCACACTGAGATGACACTGCCTAAACCTGTTTGCGCTTTTACAATCATCTCTTTGTTAACCTCTTGAGTCACCCACATGAGTGAGCCATCTGCTTCCTGCTGGCTGCACTAGGCCATCCTCTTGGTCACCTCTGATGACTCCTCTTGCCATCCCCAACCCACCTTCACCCTACCCATTCAAGCACCCCCCAGTGACCCCCTCCTGCTGATACTACTCCTTCTGAGTCAGCAAGGAGGCACATCCCAAACCAACAGCTCCTTCATTCTGGCTTCACCTCCCTGACGCTGCCTGCATCGTTTCCATCGCCCACCCCAGCCCCAACGTGCATGCATGTGCACACGCGTGTGCACACACACCCCTTAATTCTGATGAGCTTCTCTCACCTTACTAAGAAAAACAAAGCCCATCTGATACAAAGTCTCTGAAGTGAACTCCTTTTACAGCAAAATCTTCCTACTCTTTGCTCACCATCTCCTCCTCTTCTAAAAGTATTCCTTTACAAGGGATCCTTCTTTTTTTTCCAACCCTATACTCGTAGTGGGTGGGATCTGTGTCCTCATTTTTTACCCTTGAATTCCCCACAGAGCAGAACTACCTACATGTAACATGTTATTCAAACAAAGTATGTTGAATTGGTGATGGGCAGATGAAGAGTTAAGTGTAAATGCAATCACACATTTGTAGAAATTAGTTCATATGCACTCATATATAATTAACACTGCACTCATATTCTAAAGTACCTATTCTAAATTGCCCAAGGACTAATTAAATCTCAGAACACCCTAGAGAGTAAAGTGTTACCAGCCACATTAATAAAAAGCCCAGAGCAGTTGTCAGAACAGCAGACTGATAAGAGATTATATTCTGGGACTCTGCCACCAATTCATTCCACCCTGCTAATACAGAAGTTTAAGACACTTATTAGACCCACAGTAATTCTGTCTAACCTGCTGAATATGCATCGCTCTTCCCTTCCCTCGGGCCTTCTCACATTTTCCTGTCTCTCTTGCTGTGGGGGAAGGACAGGGAGCACTGCTTCCAGCACAGTGTCCCCACAAAGAGAGATGGCATGGAAATAAACCGATGAAGGGCACAAGCCTTTGTCTTGCATGTCACCCCCAGCTGCCCTAAATTCTAACTGCAGTGAACTACCCGAACCTCCTCAAATGTGCCCACATCCCCACGCTGCAGACTTTTGCACGAACTGTCACGAGAAAAATGCCTATTCCACCTCCTCCACCAATGTTAAGTAATCCTTAGAGATGGAATTCACGGACTCCTCTTTCAGGAAGCATTCCAGGAGGTGCCCCAGCAGACATGTGGTCCTGCCCTGCTCCCTCTACGTGTGGTTCACCCCTCCATCATATTTTGTTATTTACTGACAACCTCGTCCTCCTTCCCAGACACTCAGCTGCTCAAGGGAAGAGTCTTGTCATACTCCAGTTTGATCCCCAAAGTCTGGCTTAGAGCCCAACAATAGCACAAGCTCAGGAAACAGGAGGAAAAAGAGGAGAAGAGAATCTGCAGGGAGCTCACTGAGCCCTCAACTTTAGCCAACCCGCTTGAGATCTTGGGGGTGCCGGGCCTAGCAGTACATCCTGCTTCAAAGGCTGCTGGGCCACAGGCCATGGGCTACCCTTCCAGTACTGCTCAGGTCCCAGGGATTGTCACAGTGAGAGAGAGAGAGAACTCTTTCAAAATGGGGTTATCGTGCACAGCAGCCATTTGTCCTCAAGAACCACTAATTAGAGTAAAGCCCCACTGTGTCACAGGTCACATTCCACCCAGGCAAGCCCTGGGCCCTCCACCCTGGGAAGTGGCAGGCGGCCCACCAAACTTCAGACAACAGCACTGGGAGGAAAGCCCTCTACCACATAGACCCTGAGAGCCAATAGCCCCCAGCTGGCCTCCAAGATGCTGAAGAAGAAAGTCTCCCTTTCAGAAGTCCTAGCATGAAGTCCTGCTTGGGCAGGATTCCATCAGTGTGTCCTTTGGTCACTAACAGCCATAGTTAGCCAGCAGTGGATAGAGCTGGGAGCACAGTGCCAGCTCAGTATCTGATTATCTCACACGTCTCACTGGAAGACTTAATTACAGCAGGACTGGAGGTTTTAATTCACATGGCTCTGGGGCAAGGCAGGGACGAGAATCAGGGGATCAGCAAATCAGGACCAGCATCCCAAAAGACTGCTGGGTCCATGGCAAGAGCTGAGCTGAGAAGTCCAAAGGATCTGGACTGGAATCCACACTCCAACAGGTGCTTGCTAGCTGGACTTGGGCAGCTTCCTTCACCTACAAAGCTTCTATTTCTTCACCTAAGGGAAGAGAACGGCACCCTGCTGTGGCACCCGGCGGTAGGAGCAGAGCAGCTGGCATGGGTGGGCACACAGAAGAGGCAGCAGCGTCACTGTGGACCTTGCTGAGGGAGGGAACTTTACCACCTGGCTGACCTAAGAGTCTGGAACTCCATAAATCTCTGGAAAGTTCTGGAGTGCATGGCCTCTGGGAAGTTTGGAAATATATAAACACAAGCTGTAAAACTTAGCAGCTTGAGTTATACCCACAGTTTGCTCACCCGGGCCCATCTCTAGAGTCTGCTGGAGCTCTCCATGGGCTCAGGACTCCAGGACCCATACTTTCTTCCCTCTCTAAACAACTCTGACCACGTATCTTGCTATCATTTATCTGAACCTTATTTATAAAGTATCAGAAGGTACTAGAATAATAAAGGTCACACACAGGCATTTTCACCCAGCAGACATTTGCCAGGGCTGCTTACGTTGCAGGAACTGAACTGGCTGGAAAGAAGAAAGAATTTGTTAGCTGGCTTAGCGGGTTGAAGAGGGCTTTCCAGGAAAGAATCCACGGGACAAGAAGGGTCAAAAGGCATGCGGCAGCAGTGGCCTGAGATGAAGCAGTCAGTCTCAGGACAGAGAGACATCTGCTCACACCCAGCAGCGGCAGGAGACGGGCGGCCACGGAGGACCATCAGCTGGAGGTGACATGGCCCCTTTTGCGTTTTACTCTGCTCCGTGAGGATGGGCCAACAGGGAACAGGTCCGGAAGTAGAACAGCCGGACTGAAGGCCACCGAGAGACAGTCCACGTGGGGGAAGATGAAAGTGGACCTGGGCAGTGGGAAGAGTGTGATAGAGGAGAAGGAGGGCTCCCAAATCACCTGGAGGAAAAGTCAGCAGGATGAGCGGCCTGTTAGATGTGTGGGTGAGACAAAAGGAGGAATTAAGGATGACTCCGAGGTTTCTAGTTCAGATGACCAAGTAGCACCAGCATATGAGAGGTAACTTGCATACATAACCCTTAAATACATGTGAAAAAACTGATGGCTGAAGCTGAAATGTGAAAAGCAGGGGAGAAGAAAAAGAAAAGAACTAAAGCAACTGCAGAGTCAAAAAATGTGCTGGAGAGGTGTGGCTGGCAGGCAGACAGTCGGCAAAACATACCTGGGGTCCCATCCAAGTCACTGGATCCATTCCGCATAAAAATATAAATGGAAGTTATAAAACCAACTTTGAGTTTCTCCTCCACTGGATACAGCACAATCCGAGTTCCTGCTCCATGAGGATCAGTGCATCCACTCAAAAGATATTTACTGAGCACCTGCTGTGTGCCTGGCACTGTTCCAAACACTGAAGACAGAGCCATAAGACGGCGTACCCTCACACACAAGTTACTCGGCCTGTTTAAGGGAAATCCACCAAGGACTGGAGTTTGGCCCTGGACTTCAGTAAAAAAAAGAGAGATGTGAGTGATTCTATTCCATCTACAGGGAACCAGGCCCTGGTGAAAGCGTGAGGTCCTCCGTTCCGAGCTGTCAGCCTACGGGGAGACACACACACAAACCAGCACCTCCAACACGCCGAGGCACGTGCACAGCACAGGAGAGGAGCTCGGGTCTGCCGGGAGGCTGAAAAGGAGGAATGGATCTGTGGTTTGAAGATAAGCAGAAATCTCTGGCACAGGAGAGGCCTTCAGCATTTCATAGAGAAGGGACTGATGATGTGATAGGGGCCCCTGCTGGTTCAGGGGGCTGCACGTACTCCAGGAAAAAATTTTACGTGACTGCAGTTACTCGGAAGGGAAAGGGCAGAGGGGCATTCCAAGCAAAAAGAAAGACCTGTATAAGAGATCGTGAGAGCACAACATACCAGGACCTTTGCAAGTTCCTACAGACTCACAGATGGGCAAGTGGGAGGAAGTCAGGGTGCAGAGGGGTGAGCAGGCATCACCAAGGCCGCCTTCGGGACAGGGATGGGATCAGTCTACACCTCAGAAAGAGATGCCTACCACCAGGGAGATCAATGGGCTCCAAAGTGGAAAACATACCCACCGAAATTTGGGAAGAAAATAGGAAAATTCCTCTTCACCTTTCTTACCTCATTCTTTTGGAACTGACATTTTATGTATGTTTTATAATGCCTATAACATATTCACACAGCAGTCTATGTATTTGAGCCAAAACGCCCAAGTCCACATCCCAGGTCCAGCACTCAAAACTGTGTGACACTGGACAGAATGCTTACCTTGGTTTCTTGATCCATGAAATGGGAATAAAAACAGTAACTACCTCATAGGGATTTTATGAAAAGGAAATGAATTAATATTTGTAAGACACTCAGAAAAGTGGCAGGTCCATAGGAGGAACTCTACAGATGCTTATTAAATTTTTAAAATGTAACTTATTAGTAAATAAATGAATATTGGGTATATATCCCTCCAAATATTTGCAAACCACTGGTATACCCAGAGCATGGATTGGAGCAGATGGGCCAACCAGAGCTACCACAAGAGTGCACAGAAGACGTGATGGTGCCTGGCCCACAAAGACAGCAGCAGGGATGGGAAGAATGGAGAAATATTCGGCAGGAAAAGTCAACTGACTGTGGTGAGCGATGGGATGTGACAGATGACAGGGACATTTCTAGCTGAGACACCTGGATGGTAGAGCCAGTCACCAAGATGGAATCTAGGAGGAACACCTACAAGGAGCTAGACAAGTTCAGTGTTGAATATGCTGCACAGCTTAAACTGCCTGGGGGGCACCAAAACTGAAACATGGGCAAGGAAGATACTTGTAGGACACCAGAACACAGCTGGTGGTAGAATCATGGAAATGGATGGGACCCACACGGCAGTCCCTAGTGACAGCCACCAAGCATTTCCAGGTCTCCCCGACAGAACGACTGCACTTGTTGGCCCGCTGAAGTCAGGTGGGGCCATGTGATCCCTTTTGAGCTGTGTGGGGAAGAAATGACAGATGTCACTTCTAGGCCCTGGTGAAACCACCCAGGGTTCTCTTCCCTCCTGCCACTTTCAAGATGGTGGCTGTCTAATCCGACTGGGTGCCTGAGTGAGCAGATCCCCCTAAGGACCTGCAGTGAACACGCAGTCCCATGAGAAAGCAAGAACGGTGATGCTAAGCCTCCGCCCTCTGGGGCAGCTTTACTGTCAGGGCATCACCTGGTCTGCCCTCAGCGGCAGCAGCAGAGACAGGTGCGTGACAGGCAGACCTGGCCCAGCTCGCAAAGGAAGCGGGGCAGTAGCAGTGGTAGAATAGGACACAGAAAGGGAACGTGAGCTGTGCCACACCAGATGCCCACGCTCACAGGCACGCCCACAACCAGGCACAGCTGGAGACCTCCGGGCCCCTACTCTCATTAGTGCAGAGACAAAAACAAGGGTTTATGAGCAGCAGAAAGAAACAGACATTACCGTTATGCATCTTTCCACATAGAAAAGTGTGGTATTCAGAGACTGACATTTTCACCTGCAAATTTTCCAACACAACTCACTCAAAACCATTTTCAATGGTAACAGCTATTTATCAAGTCAGCTGTTTTGCTAACACAAATAGAGTAGAAGACAGAGACTCAAAGCACTATTGCAAATAATCTTCATGAAGATTACAGGTGCATCTTAGGTAAGACCATAAAATAAATGCCTTGTCTTCTATTGGGAGGATTTAACAAGAATAAGAGAATATTTTCACTACTCTCCTTGCATAAAATGACCCCAGAAATAACAAGCTTAGGAAGGTTCAGAAGTCACTTTTATAAACTTGACATATTGATTTCTGTAGGCTGTAAAACGTTTTTCAAAACACCAGCTGTTCCACATAACGGCAAGGAAAAAAAAATCTCTTTTCCTGGTTTCTTTCACCATTCAAATGCAGAATAAAATAAATAAATGTTGAATACATATCAAAAGTGTTATTTTAACTTGCCATGGTTGAAGATACAAGAAAAGTTTATTTTGTTTTCTTCTAATTGTTTTAACAAGCTATGGAGCCAAGGTCAATTGTTTGAAATGTCACTAGACTGCTTGACAGAGCATGTATTAAAACAATTACGCGAGAATTTTCCAAATTATAATACTGTGCTTGGCAAACTAGGAAACGTGGTGCAATCACATGGATGTCAGCCACAAGGCAGCTGGGCATAAGGTCATTTCTGATATTTTAGAGGCTTCAGCAGCGGCCAGAAAGGGATAAACAGCCAGAGCTTCTACCTTTCCATTTGGTATTTGTTAAAGTCCACTTAGGTCATTCAAATCAATGGAATACGAGGCCATTTTCTGCATAGTTTATTACTGGAAGAAGCTGACAATCTTATCAGAGAGAATGTGCCTGTCTGTCATTGCTGAAGAGACTGCCTCATTATCACAGAGTGGAAAATAAACATCGAGAAACACACAGGGTAGAACTTTCATTTTTTATAAGGTTAGAGAAAAATCTAACAGAGGTACATTGAAATGAATAAAATCTCCATATATGAGGTAGAAATGAGACTAGTTTTAAGACACAAATGTGGCCCAGCAGACCAGCAATAGGGTAGGAGTGGGGGGGGACGCAGACTCTACCCCAACCTACCCCAAATGTGTCCTGTGACTCTGGATAATCATCACTTGCGCACCTCAAATTCCTCAATCATAAAATTAGAACCTGGGTCTAAGAAGGGGGCTCTTCAAGCCAATCTCAAAAGGTCATATACTATGTGACACAATTTATACAGCATTCTTGAAATGACAAAATTACAGAGCCAGACGGCAGATGGGGGTTGCCAGGTGGGAGGCAGGTAGCACAAGGCAGCCTTACAGCCCTACAGTGATGGAGTCTCCTGACAGCGGTGCTGGCAACACGCAGTTTACACGTGACAGTGGCAAGCTGGCAGTAAGCCACCTACATCAGCCAATGTCCTGATTTCGATATTGGCTATAGTTGTATAAGGTGTAACCACTCGGGGAAACCAGGTGAGGGGCATATGCGACCCTTCTGTACTATCTTTGCAATTTCCTGTGAATCCATAATTATTTTAAAATATCAAACTTTATCTTTTAAAGGTTTTTTAGACTTTGAACTGCCAGGCTCTTATTTTCTCTGCAGACTCTATGATTTGAAATATTTTACCTAATAAATTGCATTTCTTAAGATAATTCCTTGGCTTGTATTTACTGATCAAATATAAACATTTGATCCTTGAACAACATGGGTTTAAACCATGTGAGTCCACTTACACACAGATTTTCTTCTGCCTCTGCCACCCCAAGACAGCAAGACCAACCCCTCCTCTTCCTCAACCTGCTCAATGAGAAGATGAGGATAAAGACCTTTATCATGATCCATTTCCACTTAATGAATAGTAAATACATTTTCTCTTCTTTATGCTTTTCTTAATATTTTATTTTCCCTAGCTTAGTTTATTATAAGAATACAGTATATAATACATATAACACACAAAATATGCGTTAATTGACTGTTTATGTTATCAGCAAGGCTTCCTGTCAAGAGTAGGCTATTAGTAGTTCGGTTTGAGGGAGTCAAAAGTTGTATGTGGACTTTCAGCTGCATGGCGGGGAAGGGTGTCAGTGTCCCTCACCCCCATGTTGTTCAAGGGTCAAATAAATAACTACCTTACTTCACAACATATACTAAAATATAATTTCCAGATGGATCAAGATATAGGTAAAATAATGCCATACAAATGACAGGGGAATATACAGAAGTACATTTTATAATTTGTGGGTATAGGGTAAGTTTTCTAAGCTGTAATTTTTTTTAAAAAGCAAGAAATTTAAGAGAAACATTTGACAGTGGTGACAATATAGAAATTTAAAACTCTAGCAAAATGCAAAAACATAAAAAAAAAAGCAATGCTATAATAAAAAGGAAATTAAAAGACAAATGACAAACTGCAGGAAATATTTTCAGCATATGATAATCCAAAAATGTAAGAGCATGAAACAAGGGATACCCCCAATCACAAACGAAACACAAATAGCTAATAAACTATGTACAGAGAAAGACCACTAGTCATCAAAGAGGTGCGAATCAAAACAGTGAAAATCATTCACATTAGAGATTGGCAAGGACAGAGACTGACACAACCAAGGATAAAGAGGATGAAGGTGATATGAGGACACAGCCCATGATGTAAAAATAATTGATACGTGCTTTCTGCAGAGTGGTTTGACAAAATGTAAAATGTGCTCTATTAACACAGCAATTACATTACTAGGCATTTGCTTAAGATAATGGCACAAGTACAAAAAAAAATAATAAAATAAAAATGAATGCTCAGGACTATTCACCTGAGTAGTGTTTTTCAATCAGGGAGAAAAATTTAAAACAATTCTAAATATCCATCAACTGGAGACTGATGAAGTAAAATTTATAGCCCACGCAAATGATGAAATGCTGTCTGGCCTTTAAAAACAACGATTGACATTTACGGATTGTTTTGCATCGGGACACACAGCAAAGCAGTCAAAAGCACACAGCCTGGCATCAGCCTGCCTGGTTCACCACCAACTCCATCTCTTACAGGCTGAGTGATCTAAGCCAACTGCTGAACCTATCTGTGCCTCAGTTTCCACTCTATAAAATGAGAATAGTGCATGCCTCTTAAAGTTACTAAGAGAATTAAAAGATCTATTAGTTGTAAAACACTGAGAACAGTATCTATAACAAAAAAGTGCTAGAAAACAAGCTTGTTAAATAAAAAATATTGTCATGAAAAATTTATCTTCCACATTAGTGTGTTAAAAAAGAAATCACAGATTATGTATGATCCCATTTTTGAAAAATGCATGTGGGTATACACAGAATAGAGGCGGTCTTCTTTTTTTCAGACATTGTAACAGTCACTATGCCTAGGTAGTGAAATTTTGGGTTATTTTCACTTTCATCTGACTATTTTTCTGTATCATTACAGGTATTAAAAACAAAAACAAAAGTGATAATATCCCAGAGGCACTCTCAGACACATTTGGAATCTAAGTTGGTGTGAACTTTCTGGCAAAAAAATGTGGCAATATACTTTCTGATGCAACAGTCTGCTTCTAGGAATTTCTCCTACAAAAATAAGAACAAAGGTCTACAAAGAGGTATACATACACACACAAATACATGCATGTACACATACATACCCATATAGGAATATTTATTAAAGTAATAACTGCCAAAAAACTGATAAAAGCCTAGGTTTTCATCAGTCGTACCATGGTTGGTACAAATAACAGAACACTGTGTCCTACAGAGCCACAAGGAAAGACCAGCCTGGTGAGGGCCTCGCACACGCAGGCAAGGCTCTGCTCTGCCGCAAAGGGGAGAGGCTGAGGGGCTGTTTTAGAGAGATGGCCCTGAGGCCAATGCAGACTGGGGACCGGCCTCAGGCCTCAGACCTGACTGACCTTATGAGTCTGTGCTTTTGATTGTGAGACTCAAAGTCAGATTTAGGCCTGAAGGCTGGAGAAAGAGGAAGTAGGAATGTTTGGTGTTGCAAAAGGGTGAAATCCCTGATTTCTAGCCATAACTGTGCACAAGGTCCAGAAGCATCTCAAAAGGAACCTGCTAGGGAAAACAAACCCTGGGAGGGCACACAAACGAGAGCATCCTTAAGAAGACAGCACCTGATCTGAGAGGGCTGGATGAATCTCAGAAGAACTCAGGCAGAAACTACAAACAGCAGAGCTGCCTTGATGGCTAGAGCTGGTGCCTGTGATTAAAATGCAACACCGTGCAGAAGCTTTTTTGTTTGATCAGGTCCCATTTATTTATTTTTGTTGCTGCTGTGATTGCCTTTGGGGTCTTCTTCATAAATTCTTTGCCTAGGCCAATGTCTAGGAGAGTGTTTCCAAGGTTTTCCTCTAGAATTCTAATAGTTTCATACCTTAGGTTTAAGTCTGTTACCCAGCGTGGCAGCCAAAGAAACAGTCATGAGAGCAAACAGACAACCTACAGAATGGGAGAAAATCCTGGCATCCTACACATCTGATAAGGGGCTGATAACTAGAATCTACTTAGAATTCACAAAAATTAGCAAGAAAAACTCAAACAACCCTATCAAAAAGTGGGCAAAGGACATGAACAGAAACTTTTCAAAAGAAGACAGAATAATGGCTAACAAACATGAAAAAATGCTCAACATCTCTAATCATCACGAAAATGCAAATCAAAACCTCAATGAGGTACCACTTATCTCTAGTAAGAATGGACTTTATCAAAAAGTCCCAAAACAATAGATGTTGGTGTGGATGCAGAGAGATAGGAACACTCCTACACTGCTGGTGGGACTGCAAACTAGTTCAACCTCTGTGGAAGGCAATATGGAGATACTTTAAAGCGATACAAGTATCTCAAGAATGGAAAAACAAGCACCACATATACTCACCAGCAAACTGGTATTAACTGATCAGCACCTAAGTGGACACATAGGAATTACATTTATCGGGTATTGGGCAGGTGGGAGGGGGGAGGAGGGACGGGTATATACATACATAATGAGTAAGATGTGCACCGTCTAGGGGATGGTCACAATTGAAGCTCAGACTTGAGGGGGGAGGGGCGGCAAGGGCATTATACGCAACCTTAAAATTTGTACCCCCATAATATGCTGAAATAAAAAAAATAATAAATAAATAAAAATAAATAAAATGCAACACTGTTACTAATCGTGCCAGAAAAAGAGAGTAGGGGGTGTGTGAGTGAGACACACAGAGAGAGAAAGAGACAGAGAGAGAGAGACAAAGAGAGAGCAAAAGCACGTTCAAGAGGTGGGGAGAGATCCCGTAACCCAAATCCAGTGATTAACAACTCCACTGGAAATCAGAGCTTCAGGTTCAGAGGAGGTATGCCCCAATCCTTCCTCCCTCAACCACCTCATTTCTAAAATTATCTTTATTTGCCAAAAGGACTTTAGGTTCTGAAACAAGATGCTGATTCCTCTGAAATCCCAGCACTCTCTCCCTACACCTCACATGGCAATTACTCATGCTCCATCTTGGGACAGCTGCACCCCACTGCCTTGATTGAATTCTCATGCATTATCTGTATTAGACCATGCAGCTAGTAAGATTGCACATAGCACCCTGCGAGTTCTTTAAGGGAAGGAACAACATCCTGTATTTTCTATAACTTGCACAGATGTTGACAATGAGCCCTGGCCACCAACCTAGATGTTTCATAAATATTAGCTGATGAGTTACTCAATAATTCACCTAATCTGGTAATAGGGTTTTACAAACCAAAAGTCTTATTCATTATAGAGAGGCATTTATAGTAAAAAATTTAAAAACATGGGTTCAGAGCAGGACAGCCTGGGTTGAAAGGCCAGGTCTCCTTACTAACTAAAGGATCCTGAACAAATTACTTAATCTCTCAGAGTCTAAATGCCCTTATCTGTAAAAATGGAAGGATGACAATAGTACTGTATCCATATGGCTATGAAAAGATAACAGTAAGAGCCAACATTTACTGGGTGCTTTTGATATGGCAGGTACTATCCTAAGAACTTTATTAAGTCCTATCTCATGCACTCCTCAAAGCAATCAAATGAGATGGTACTGCTTTTATTCCCATTCTATAGATGAGGAAATTGAGGCAGAATGAAGTTAGTAAGCACTGGGATTCAAACCTAGATAGCCATATTCAAGAGTCTGTTCTTAACCAGAACTGCCTCCTACATAACATGCTCAGCACAGTACAAAACAGAAAGAACTTCTTAAACATGGGGTACAATCTGAAGACTTTAAACGTGGTACAAGGACCAAACAGCAGCAGCAGAACCCACACTAGAGGCCCTCGCCTCTCCAGTGTGGCCTTGCTGTTTCATTCCTCCTCCAGACATGCTGCCCCACAGCAACTTCATTCCCTGTTCATATTCATCCCCCTTCCAGCCTCTTTTAGAAGTTGCTTCAGAGCTGAAGCTTATCTGGAGGAAGCACCCCATATTCTAGTTCTCAGCCACTATTTGGTCAATCACGGTCCCTCACAGTAGGGACAGTTTGGGTGGCATGTGGATTAAAGGAGGGAGGACTAAGATGTCCAGATGCCACTCAAACTGTGACACCAGGCTCCCTCCTGACTTCCTATCACAATGTCTTCTCCCATTAACAATTTACTATCCTTCAACATTCTGCATGTGAAAAACTGGTCTTCTCTCCCAGAACACAAGCTCAGCAAGGGTAGAAATGGTGTTTTACCGTCTCCACAACCCCCAAAGTATCTACTAACGCATCCCCCTGACCTGCACACCCTGGGCATCGACTATCAGATGACAAGTTCATTTCAAAGATGATTCATAGTGACAACAATCACTAGGAAAATAAGCACTTTTCCAGATGGATGAGATCTATTTCCAAGTAATAACCAAACCAGTAAAAAACCGATATTAGCAGCTACACCTCTCAATAAGAAAGTGACATGTTCAGCCCTTTGGCAGCATTTACCTGCTTCTCCTTCCTCCTCACCCAAATTCAGCACAATGATGCAGATGTGCTTCCGTAGCTGGCGTGTGTTGGAAAACTTCCGACAGCACTTGCTACACTCCAGGCTGCTTGGTGCCAGGCTGTTCCCTTCCTCTGCAGCCGGAGGACTGTCCTCAGTTGGACTCACGATGTTTTCCGCCAGCTCCTCTTCGGCACTGGGCTTCTTTGTGGACCCCTTAGGCCTGCCTCTCTTCCTCTTCATGACCAAAAACTCTGTAAAGGAAATGACAGGACACAATGGAGTCACATGAGATGACAGTGCAGGGCTCGCACTCAACTTCCAAGTGTGAGGATATGTTCAGGCTTCACATTTTGTTATGAATGAAAAGTCTGAAACAATTCTAGAAATTAACAGCTGCAAAAAAATCATCTTTAGTGCTAATCATCTTCACTGCATCTATATACTAACAGGTAATCAATTTTGTAATAGTCCTACTCAAGACTAGCAGTTTATCAGCACCTTTGCACATCCTCTTCTGCAAAGCAGGGAGGATTTTCAGTTTGGGCTGTCAGACCCCAGGTTCCAAATCCTGCCCCTTGTTAGCCACCATTTCCACTGAAATCCAGTTCTCAGAAACTGCTTAGGGACATCTTTGCAAAGGGCTCTCAAAGGCTGCTAAGCTTGTCATGCTCTTAATGAGTTACACAACTATTCGGATAATTTCAAAGAGTTGTAATTATTAGAGTCAAGCTGTCCTGGTGAGAAAGGGAAAAAATAATTACAATCTGAAGCCACAAATTATACAACTAAAGACAATAACAATATTTTCCAAGTTTCCTAGCAACCTAGTGATTTTAAATGGCATGATCAGAGCTGCTGTAGAGCAAGTTCCAAGTCATTTTACAACCTACATTTCTTAATTAGCATTTGTTTTTAAGGCATTCGTCTCCAGAATGAAAGTGGGGATTAAGAGGGAGAGCAGGTCAGAGAGCAGAGCATCACGCACATCTGAGGGAAGGGGGAGAGGAGTGGCCTTAGGTGATGCGACTTGAGAGATGCCCCTGAGAGGGGCCAAGCAGGGAGCTGCCACCAGCCTAGCTGACATCCCCAATGCTAGAGTCATCTGTCCGGCTGAGGCATGGCATTTCAGCAATCCCCTTCTAACATCGAGGAAGGAGTCCTAGATTCTGGCACCATCTTGGGCGTATGTTCATCTGTAGAATCAGGATGTCTTTCAGGTCCCTTCCTGCTCTCTCTAGAGCTGTGGTTCTGCACAGCAAAACACCAGCCACTTTACTTACTGCTACCACCATGAGGATCCTTTCAGTCAGTCACTTGTGCTCATAAACCAGAGTAGAAGGAACAGAGACGGGCAGAGTCTGCAAAGACAGAGCAGCCTAACAATGGGGGCTCTGGACAGAGGAGCCTGCTTTGACACGGGGTCCTCAAGACCTCAGGGAGACCAGGCACCAGAAAGGGGCAGGAGATTTCCTGAGAAAGGGAGGCCCTTGTTGCAAAAGAACTTCTGCTGAGCTGCGATGCCAGGGATGAGTCGGATGAGTCGACTAGTCTCAGCAGAGAGACAAAAACCAGAGCCTGCCAGCATGATTACCGCCTCTCCCCACCCCTGCCCCCGTCTGCTGGGGGGGAGCTCAAGGGAGGAGAAGGTACTTAATGACAGGAAAGCAAATAAAGCAAACAATGGACACAAGACCCTGGAACCCTCCCTGGATTTCACCAAAGAGAACAAAGGCTGTGTTTACAGGAGAACCCACCCACGTGTCTAGGAGGAGGGACGGGGAGGGAAGAAACAGAAGGTACAGAGTAAGGAAAAATCGTTTTCTTCAAAGTCATTAAAACTTTTCTTATTATTCTTCTTTACAACAACGTGTACTTGTACAACCTACTGAAGCAGCAATTAATATCAGAGAAGCAGAATTAGCAATGAGGCTATAAAACACCCACCTCGTGTCACATGAGCTGAGCTGCAGAAACATGGTGCATAACAGTTTGTTGAAGTTTGTGGCCCAGGTCTAACCCCGGATGACAGGCTCTGACATCCTGCCTGTGCAGATACAAGCTGCTCCTATGAAACGCTCTACAAGGATGCAGTTGGGCAGTGAATAATTAACTTTACCCAAAGAGAGAGGTCTGGCCTTTGCCCTAGGCTCTCAAGAGGTGGCCTGTAGATCCCTGGAAGTCCCTCCCGATAGGAGTACCTTTGCCTAGAAACTTTGGAATTTATGATGAGGACTTTAGAACAGGGCACATCAGTCCCAACCTCCAGAGAAACAGGAGAATAAAGGTATTGGTACAAACCTCCAGAAGAGACAGGGACTAAATGTCAGCCATGTGGGTAGTATGTCATCAAGCCCCAGTAAAAACTTGAATGGGCTTCTCTGATTGGTACTCTTGAGTATTATCACATATTGTAGCTGGGAGAAGGTAACTTTGTCCAGGACTCCACAGGGGGACCAAAAGCTCCACGTTTGGAGCCTTTCCCATCCTAGGCATCTCTCCCTGTGGCTGCTTCTGATTTTGTATCCTTTTGGCCCAATAAAATGATAATCATAAATATAATGCTTTCCTGAGTTCTGTGAGTTGTTCTAGCAGATTATCAAACCTGAGAAAGGCCACAGGGACCCCCAAATTTGTAGTTAGCTGATCAGAAGCGAAGGTGGCCCAGAGGACCCCCAAATTTGTGGTAGGAGTTTGGGCAGACTTGGCAGTCTTTCAGAGAACTGTGCCCTTAGCCTTGAGTTTGACAAACTCAGCACGGCAGGGCCCCCCGTGTTTCCTCCACACAGACTTGCCAGAGCACAGAGACAGCAGGTGTAGCGCCTACCGTGTACTTGCCGCGTACAGGAGCACAGCACAGTGTCACCTGCAAGTCTCGTCCCACAGGCTGCAGACTCCTTGAAGGCAGAGTCCTTGGCTCGATTATTTTTTACCCTCCTCGGCACCTAACTCAGCACAGCAGGCACCCAATCACTGTGGGTGAATTAAAACTGATGAACAGCACACGATCCGATGGCAAGGAAGAAATAAAATCAGCCCTGAAAGCTTCGGAAAGCCTCAAACATGATAGTGACAAAACTAATCTTCCAACTTGCTACATCCATAATTCAGATTCTCAAGACCAATTAGTTAGCTAAAAATGAAATATTCATAAATGAACTTGGAATAATTTAAGCACTGAAAATGAGTTGCTGCTGTCAACTACCCGCATTCTATGGAAGAGCTGAGAATCTTGGAACTGGGCAAGGAAAACCATGTAACCTCTAAATCAATACACTTCAGTAGAGTTAGCATTAATTCCTCTTCCTCCTCCTGAATTCCTTTATTCGATCTGTCACTGAATTCTGTGGATTGTGCCTAAAGACGCCTGTTCAGTCACTCTCCTACCCACTCTCGCAGCAATTCTGCCACCCAGACACCTGCACGGGGTCTCCCGATGCCAAGCCCCTGCTCCGGCTTTCTCTGCCTCCATCCCTTGTCTCACGGCCATTCCTCACTCCAGGGCCTTCAGTGCTCTGGATGACTCTGCCCCACAACTCTCAGACCTGGCTGTCTAGGTCCTTTTTTTTTTCTTTTTCTTTTTTTCTCTTTTTCTGAGGCAGAGTCTCGCTCTGTTGCCCAGGCTAGAGTGCTGCGGCATCAGCCTAGCTCACAGCAACCTCAAACTCCTGGGCTCAAGCAATCCTTCTACCTCAGCCTCCCGAGTAGCTGGGACTACAGGCATGAACCACCATGCCTGGCTAATTTTTTCTATATATTTTTAGTTGGCCAATTAATTTCTTTCTATTTTTAGTAGAGACAGGGTCTCGCTCTTGCTCAGGCTGATTTCGAACTCTTGGCCTTGAGCGATCCTCCTGCCTCAGCCTCCCAGAGTGCTAGGATTACAGGTGTGAGCCATCTCACCCGGCCCTGATTGTCTAGTTCCTTTAGCACATTACACACATGTGCGCGCACACACACAGTTGTGTGCATGCACACATATGCATGCGTACACACACACACAGCTCCCCTACCTTTCCCCTTTACTATGCACTGCAATTTTCTAGACTTCCCTAAATATGCACAGATAACTCCTATCTCTTCTTACCTGTACTATTCCCCCCCGCCTGCCTGTGACCATGTCCTTCACTCTCAATCTGACCCCAGACCCTAATTCCAACCCTAACCTTTTAGGTCCAGTTCAAACCTCAGTGCCTCCCCCAGGAGGCTGACCCCAGCCATGCAAGCAGGACAACCACCTCCTCAACTTGACTTGATTATAGTGTGAACCACACACACATGGGGTATGTACTCGCCCACATTATTTCCTGATTATTTCTCTTTTTCCCCACTTTTTATTATAAACCCTGAGGTTTGAGCAGGCTTTTAATTCCCAGGTCCCACTGGTTCTTGAACAGAGCTGGATATGGAGTAGCCACTTAATAAGCACGCATTGGACAGCTGTTTGATGACAGGAAAAGAAACATTTGGAAAATAAGGCCTTTCTTGTGTCTCAAGTTTCCAACAGGAAGAAAGAATCCTCTTAATCCTGCTCTAAATCCATAGTTTGGGAACAACTTCCTCTTGGAAAACTGCCCTTGCAGATCTAAGACCAAAAACTGGCAAGGGACAGAAAGAATCAGCCAAAAGTTTTTAAATGCAATCAAAATACATGAGAAGTATGAAAAAAATAGTCCAACATTATCAAAAATTTAATAACATAAGCCCTTTATTTGTACATCACTCAAGTTTGCAAGACACTTTCCCAGCTATTGTTTCATTTCATCCTCATAAAAACCTTAAGAGATGTCTGTAGCAAACATAATTTCCTCAATAAGAAACAAGAGACTCAAAAGTTCAAGTGACTTGGCACATTTTCCAGAACTAGCTGCTGATCACGCAGAACCCAAATAAGGATTTGGGTTTCCTTATTCCTAATCAAAAGTCTTTCTGCAGAATCATATACCCTTGAGGCATGGGTAAACAAAGGTCAGTTCTAGACATTTTAACAGCTATAGAGAACACTGGCGTAGAGTGAGGCAGACCTGGGTTCAAATCCCTCTTGAGCCTCAGTTTCCAATGTGCAAAATAAACATGAAATTGCCTCTATTTTATAGAGTCACTATTGATAAAAAGCAATCCATTACAATGCTGAGCACAGTACTCAGGAGGTGACTGATAAATGGAAACTGTTTAATATTGTGGCTACAGCCATTAAGATCCTAACTTAGAATATCCCTTTTAAGAACCTATTACCTTCCCAGCCTGTCCACTGTTAGATAATGTGATTCCTTGATGTACAAGCATTCTTGTTCATTCTAGCTCAATATGCATTTTTCCTTTGATTTCTTCATTTTAAAATAGCTCACATGCCAGGAAATCCAATATAGAATTAGGGGCACACCAATTTTATTATGCCTAAAACCCTGGATACAGCCAGCCTCCCAGCGCTCACACGGGGCAGCTCAATCTCTAGCCACACCAACTTGAGAATTTCAGAAAACCCTGAAAGAATAACGTTTTAGGGCCCTGACAGTCAATCTCCCTGACATTTATTTCCAAAGCCCAGGAAACAATAGGGGAGACAATGAATTATTTATCAGAAACAAGGAAGCATGAGCCTTTTAGGTTTATAAGGAATGCAACATCCCCTGTGCGGGGACAGACTGCATCCTGTCCTACAATGCCAGGCACCGGGAGGCTGAAGGCATCCCAAGCCTGCTCCTTGTCATTTTACCAGCTGTACCATGGAAATATCATGTAAATAACAGCAATAATTAATAATTACTAAGCACCGATATCTCAGCCACTGTGCGTGTCCTCATTTAATCCCCAAGAGAGGCATTAGTATTATCCCCATTATATCGTTGAGGACACTGAGGCTTAAGAAGGTTAATTAATTAGCCTCAAGGTCACAAAACTAGTAAGTGGCAGAGCCAGGATTTGAACCCAGATCTGTTTTCCCTGGAGTCAGTGAACTTCACACACCCATGTCTTAGCAAGTCTTTTGGCTAGTTCAGTTACTATCAGAGCACAGAAATAACCCACTTTGATCTCTACTCTAAGTTCTGTAGGAAAATGACAATAGTCTCTTGCAGCTACAAGCCTCGGTGTGATCCCATGGCCTGGGCTGGAGAGCACACGGATATAAGGAAGCATTGGGCACCCAACAAGGACTAAGGCATCATGTATGAAATGCACTTGTCCGAGAACCTATGAAAAAGGCCGGTTTCTTATCTCCCTTTGACAGATGACAAAAGTCACAGCCTGGAGGGACCAAGCCACTGGCGTTAGCCCCGCGCAGGGCTTGGAGGCTGCGGTGCAGGCTGTGTCCTGTGGGGCGAGTGGGAACTCTCCACAGCCAAGCTCCACCAGCCCCGTGTGTGCTTGGACACTGGCCGCGTCAGCCCTCAGCACATTTTTGTTTGTTCATCCAG
Source organism: Cheirogaleus medius (assembly GCA_008086735.1). Lineage (NCBI taxonomy): Eukaryota > Metazoa > Chordata > Mammalia > Primates > Cheirogaleidae > Cheirogaleus > Cheirogaleus medius. The sequence continues at coordinate 71,350,986 of VBSM01001124.1, forward strand.
AAAGAGGGCCTGTTACTAACTCGTCTCCCAGAATGCGGGCATGTTTTGCAATCCATGCAAAGGCACCACACACACCAGCCAAGACCCCAGCAATCGTGTGAAAGCTCCAGGACTGGGGCCTAAGTCTATCTGATGCTAAGGCGTATGCCCTTTCCACTGCACGCGCCGACCAGAGGAGATTAGAGGACTCACAACATCCCTACGTACACTCACAGTGACTTTATCTGTGATAAATGTCCAGAAGAGACAACTCGTAGATTTAAATGTAGGCATCAACCTTCCAAGGAAGCCTCTTTTTACCCTCAGCAGCTCGGACTGAACCCCAGAGAAGCACTCACCATGCTGCACTGAAACTGCCTCTTTGCCCACCTGCCATCCACCAGCCCGGGGCAGAACCGACAGGAACAGTGCCCGGGCTCCCTGCAGCCACAGCCCTAGCACAGCACCCAGGCATACAGCAGGCACACAATAAATGGTTAATGAATAAAGAAGTGGAAGGAGGGAAGGAGGAGGAAAAGAAAAGATAAAAAAGAGAGGGAAAAGTTTCTACTGAGGGTCTCAAATGAGAGGGAAGATGGAAGGACTAAAACAAGGTCCTCGGGAGACCCATGTGAATCCTTCCTCCAGCCAGCACAGCTCCCCAGCCCCATCAGGGTGCGTGAACGCCATGCACACGCTCTCACACACACACTCACTCTCACAAACATGTCCACATACACAGGCACACAAACCCACAGATATGATCACATATTCACATGCACACATTCTCTTACACACACACACACACACAGAGAGAGAGAGAGAGAGAGAGAGAGAGAGAATATGAGAATGAGAATGAGTCTGGCCCATAAGGTAATTTCTTCTTGGATCATAGCCAGAGGTTTGATTAGGGAGAGAGGAGGAGAATGAAAGGTCCTTCTGCAGACCACTTCCTACATGAGCAAAAAAGATTAAAAGGCTATAAAATAAACCAGAGGATTTAGAAGCCTTCATGTTATAAAGGGAGACCAAAATAATAAATCAATTACTACTGAGTTAAAGGTGTAATTAAACCATTTCAAGTATCTCTCTAAACTTAAAATGAATTGTGAAGGTTAAACCTGAATGGAAATCATTAGAGAGAAACTAAGCCTCTACAAGCCTCAAATTTTATGAACTTAAACAAAGAGAAAAAGAAAGGCTTGGAGTTCTTAGTGAAAGACTTTTTAAGAAATTTTCTCATATTAAAAGGCTGAGTTTAATTAAGAAATTAAGAAATACTTTTTAAAATTAAACTACACAGGCAACTAATCTTTCAGTATACATACACATACAAAAAGAAAATGTATTCAAGAAGAATTTAAGTCAAAAGTAAATTATTTAATAAAGGAAAATAATTTGTAAAAGTAGCTTGGCCGGGCATGGTGGCTCACATCTATAATCACAGCACCCTGGGAGGCCAAAAAAGGAGGATCACTTGAGGCCAGGATTTCAAGACCAGTCTGGGCAACATATCAAGACCCCATCTCTACAAAAAAATAAAATAATTAGCCGGACATGGTGGCATGTGCCTGCCGTCCCAGCTATTCCGAAGACTAAAACAGGAGGAATGTTTGAGCCCAGGAGTTGGAGGTTATTGTGAACTATGATCACGCCACCACACTCCAGCCTGGGCAACAGAGCAAGACCCTGTCTATTAAAAAAAAAAAAAAAAAGTAAGAATTTGATTATACCAAGACTACCAAAAGAACACACAAATCAGACCAGCTGGGCCTAAATCCCACTCTCTCACTTACTAAATAGGTAACCTTGTGTATGTTGTTTTAACTCCTCTGATCTCTAAGCCACATATTGCTCAATTATATAATCTGGGCAATAGCCAGGAAATAAAAGAATTGAAAAAAACCTATAATCCAACAAAACCTAAGACATATATAGAACATGTCACTCAACAATAGCAGAATACAAATTCTTCTGGAGTGCAAATGGAACACTCTCCAGGATACACCACATGTTAGGCCATAAATCAAATCTCAATAAATTTAAAAGAACTGAAATCATACAAAATATGAGGAATGAAATTAGAAATAAATAGGAAGAAATTCATGAAATTCAAAAATTTATGGAAATTAAATGGCATTCCTGAATAACCAATGGGCCAAAGAGAAATTAGAAACACTTTGAGATGAACAAAACAAAAACATAACATACCAAAACTTATGGGATGCAGCAAAAGGAGTTCTAGGGGGAAGTTTATGCCTATAAAAGCATACTTCAGAAAAAAAGAAAAAAATCTCAAACAATCTAACTTTACAACTCAAGGAACTAAAAAAGAAGAAGAAACAAAGCCTAAAGTTCATAGAAAGAAGGAAATAATAAATATTAGAGCAAAAATAAATGAAATAGAAAAACAAGAGAAAAGATCAACAAAACTAAGAGTTGGTTTTTTAAAAAGATAAACACAATTGGCGAACTCTTAGCTAGACTAGCCGAGAAAAAGAGAGGCTTAGCTAGACTAACCAGAAAAAAAGAGGGAGGCTTTCTCCCTAAGAACAGGACTAAAACAAGAGTGTCTACTCTTACCCTTTTCTATTCAACATCATACCGGAGTTTCTAGGCAGGGCTATTAGGCAAGAAAATTAAATACAAGGCATCCAGATTTCAAAGGAAGAAGTAAAATTATCTCTATTCACAGATAACAGGATTATTTATATAGACTCCTAAGGAATCCACTAAAATACTATCCGATCTAATAAACAACTTCAGCAAGGTTGATATAAGATCAGTATACAAATAACAGTCATATTTATAAACTAGTAATCAACATCTGAAAATGAAATTAAGAAAACAATTCCATACAGTAGCATCAAAAAGAATAAAACACTTAGGAATTAAAGTAACTAAGGAGGTATATATAAGACTTGTACACTGAAAAACACAACACATTGTTGAAAAAAATGAAAAAAGACCTAAATAAATGGGAAGACATCCCATATTCTTGGGTTGGAACGTTTAATATTGTTAAGATGGCAACAGTTCCCAAACTGATCTACAGATCACATGCCATCTTTACCAAATTCCAATTGACTTTTTTGAAGAAACAGACAACCTGATCCTAAAATTCATATGAAATTGCAAAAAGCCCTGAAAGCCAAAGCAATCTTAATAAAGAAAAACAAAGTTGGAAGATTCAGACTTCCTTATTTCAAAACTTACTACAAAGCTCCAGTCATCTAAACAGTATAGTACTGGCATGAGAGGACACATATTGATCAATAGAATTGAGAGTCTAGAATTAAACTCATACATCTATAGTCAATTGATTTTTTGAAAAGCATGCCAAAAACACTCAATAAGAATAGTCCTGTCAACAAATGGTGCTTGGACAATTGGATAGCCACATGCAAAAGAATGAATTTAGAACACTACCTCACACCGTATATAAAAATTAATTCAAAATGTATCAAAGACCTAAATGCTCAATATCATTAATCACCAGAGAAATGCAAATCAAAACCACGAGAAACCCAAATCAAAATGTGAAAATTAACAAGTTTTAGCAAGGATGTAAAGAAACTGAATCCCTCATATATTGTTACTAGAAATGTAAAATGATGCATTTGCTATGTAAAACAGTTTGGCAGTCCTCAAAAACTTAAATATATTAAGCATTAAAGCTCAAGAAAAAAAAACCTTAAATACAGAATTACCATATAATCCAGCAATCCCACTCCTAGGTATAAATACACCCAAATGAAATGAAAACAAATATCCATGCAAAAACTTATACACAAATGCTCATAGAAGCATTATTTGTAATAGCCAAAAAGTAGAAACAGCTCAAAAGCCCATCAAGAGATGAATGAACAAAATATAGTATATTCATACAATGAAATATCATTCAGTCATAAAGAAGGAATGAAGTACCAATACGTGCTACAATATGGATAAATCTTGAAAACATGCTAAGTAAAAGAAGCCAGATATAAAACGCCACATATTATATGATTGTAGTTATATGAAATTTACAGAATAGGAAAATCCATAGAGACAGAAGGTAGGTTAGCTATTTCCAGGGGACAGGGAGAAGAAGAAATGGGGGGGGGTGACTGCTTAATTGGTACGGTGTTTCTTTTTGAAGTGATGAAAATGTTCTAGAATTGGGTGGTTGTGGTAGTTGCACAACACTGTGAATATACCTAAAACCACTGAATTTTACATTTTAAAACAGTTAAAATGGCAAAAATTTATTTTATGTGTATTTTATCTCAAACAGGTGAAAAAAGAATTAGTGAACTGGAAAATAGGTCAGAAGAAAATACTCAGAATGCAGCACTAAGAGACAAAACCATGGAAAATACAGAAGTTAGGATAAAAGTACAGAGAAGGGGTAGCACATATTTAATTTGAGTCTCAGGAAGAGGGGAGAAAGATAATGAAGCAGAAGGAATATTGGAAGGCATAATATTTCATACTTTTCTAAAACTTATAAAAATCATATATGTATAGGTTTAAGAAAGCCAACTAACATCAAGAGGGATAATTTTTTTAATCCTACCTAGATACATCACAGTGAAACTTTAAAAAACCAAAAATGTAAAGACCAGAGAATAAAAAGTGTTTAAAGGAATAAGAGATTGACAGGTGACATCCCATCAACAACAATGGAAGACACAGTGAAATAATATATTCAGTGTACTGAAAGGGGGAAAAATGACAACCTAAAATTCTACCCCCAGCAAAAATATATTTTAAAAATAAACACAATATAAAGATCATATCAGACAAACAAAATCCAGGAGAGCTCATAACCAGTAGTCAATTTAGATTTCTCTACAAAGAAATCTAAAGAGTTTTCTACAGCAGAAAAAAAAAAAAATGATTCAAGAACAGATGGAGATCCAAGGACTGAAAAGCCAGTGGGTATAAACACGTAGGTAAATCTAAATGAACACTCACTGCATAAAATAATAAGTATCATGCATTATAAGGTTTAAAATGAGTATACATAGATTTTTATAAAGATAAAGGTTAATAGTCTCTATACGAAAAGCTTCTATAAATCAATAAAAAGTAAACAGAAAATAAACAGCTGATATCGGGTGGTGGGCAGGTGGGAGTGGGGAGGAGGGGATGGGTGTATACTTACATAATGAATGCTATGCGCACCACCAGGAGGATGGACATGCTTGAAGCTCTAACACGGCAGGGGGGAAGGGGGATGGCAAGGGCAATATATGTAACCTTAACAATATTTGTATCCCCACAATATGATGAAATAAAAAGGAAAAAAAAGAAGAAAATAAACAGCTGATATGAATGACAATTCACAGAAGTGTAAATGGCCATTAAACATATTAAGCATAGTCAATCTCACTAATGACCAGCAAAATGAAAATTAAATGATACACCTTTTTTTGTCTATCAAATTGCCAAAAAACTCTTTAAAAATATGATAATGTCCTTGGGTTCGTATCGATATGGACAAACAGAAGATCTTAGATCCCAGTGAGAATACAAATTGGTAAAACCTTTTCAGAGAGCATTCTGATAGAACCTAGGAAACTTTTAAGAGAGCATACTCTCTACACAAGCAATTCTTCTAGGAATATAGCCAACATAAATATACAATGGGCAATGATATTTACAACAATATTCACTGTAACATTGTTTATAATAGCACAAAGTTGGAGAGAAGATAATTGTCATCAAGAAAGGTTAAATAAATTATGCATTTATCTATAGAAGGAAATACTGTATAGACAGTAAAAAAGAATTAGGAGATGTTAATAATACTGTATTGTATTCTTGAAATTTGCTAAGAAAATAGATCTTAAATGCAATAATATTCCTAGAAATTTGGGGGGCAGTTAGGGAGATGTACCTGCTCATTTTTATTATTTTAACTTTTTTACAGTAAAACCTCTTTACTCTTATCATTGGTGGGGAAAAATATAAAGGAAAAATATAATTGCTTTGATGGGTTTACCCACACTGTATTTGCCCAGAGCATCAAAGTCTGCCTGCAGAAGTTAAGGAAGCTTTACAAGTATGGGTTCACCTGCAATACCAAGGAGGGAAAAAAAAAAACAGGGGCCTAGGGAACCTGTTCTGCAAACTTCCAGCTGTTCGGCTATAGATGAGACCCACAGTACCAAGAGGAAGAGGATGAACCCACCTGTGAATTCATGCTGCCAGAGGCAATGTAGAGGAAGTCAGGGGGCTTCTGCTAGTCAGAAGGGTCTCCAGGTCAAATAATCTCGTGGAGCTCTGGTTTGGGTGAATGGGAGCCAATGAAGTTTCTTGAGTAAGGGATGACAGGTGGGATTGAGAGCGGGCAGCAAGAAAGCAAATGATGACAATAGGTGATTCATTCATTCAACACACAAAGAAGGCGCTCTTCCATGCATCAAGCCTGTGCCAGGACCTGGGGCTAAGAGCTGAAATAGCCCAAATCCCTTCCTCAGGGCATCCCCTGACAAGCTAGAGAGAAAGAGACAATGAAGGCACAACCAGGAAGCATGGAACCCAGAGGCATCTGTGGGGTCCTGAGAGCCCCGAGAAAGGGCCTCTAGCCCCACCTGGGGCCAGGGAAGAGTACCTCAAGGTGACCCCAAGCTATAGGAGTCCTAGGACCACAAAGGAGTAAGCCAGACAGAGACACCTACAGTGGCTTCCCAGGCAGAAGGGTGGCCTTCGAATTTGGTCAGGTTGCAGATGGGTGGAGAGAGGGAGGACGTGTGTATGGGGGCTGGTCGTGGGGGAGGTGAAGAGGGCGGCAGATCTCTAGGAACGGGGAGCCATACAGAATGAGCTCCTGCGTGGGTATACCACCTCTCCCCAACATTGCTAAGGATGGGAGGGTGGAAGACAGAACATGTACCTTACAAAACATACAAGACTCCATGTGAAATTCTACCTACTTCATTATCATGTCTTATTTGTAAAGGGAATGAAAATATTTTTCTTATTCACATCTCATTGTAGAAAGAAGAAAATATTAATAAGCAAAGCTGAATAAAAACAGAACTAAAAGCTTTGCAAGAGCCATTCTCAAAGATTTTTCCATGTTAATCCACGATTTCTATCTGCCATAGGAATTTGCAGAAGAGGGTTTTCTGAATCCATATATCTTCAAGCCCAGAAGCAGGCACACAAACATTCAAAGTTCTTGACTGAAGAAGCCTTGGTCCCCTCCATCTGTGAAGCTACAGACTTCAGAAAGCCCAGGCACCTTCACAGAAAGGAGGTGGCATTGTGGTTGTCAGGACGCATCTCTGCTGGAGTCAGGACGCAGAGGCCACCTCACTCCCAAACTGGGCCGGCAGAGGGAGGGTGCCGAGCTGTGAGGCCCCCAGCAGTAGGCAGATTCCGACCCTCAATGCCCACATAAACCTTCCTCCTCTCTCCTCGCCCCAAAGCGAAGAGTACTAACTGTGTGCTGTGGGTTGAGATGGGGTTACATGAAACTGTCCCCCTCAATCCTGCTTTCTCTAAATGCAAAGAGGCCAAGTCTACTCACAAGGCCATGAGCGGCTGAGGGTTGCCGTAGACACACCACGAGTATTAGGTGATGGTGACAATGATACAAACACTAATCGCTCTTCCTTATTGGCCAGTACTAGCTTCAGGTGCTGGATTTTCTTACTTGTTCACTTTATGCCACAAACAGTAACTAGCAGAACTTCCTAACTTCCCAACAACTTAATTCTCTGTCAGGTATATTTCTCCAAGCACCCTGGGAATGGCCAGAGGGACTTGTTAACCGAAACAGTTTTTGTCTGGAATCTCTCCTTGTTAATGGTGTCCGACAGATGATCAATAGCCAGCCTGTTTAGAAATGCCAGTCTGAATATTCCCAGGAAAGGACAACTGGATTATTAGTGTGGCTAATGAATCCTACAATGGGACATTTACTGCTGTATCCTGAGCTTCTGCACAGGAGACTGGCTGCTGTTCCTCATCATATAAAAATAGTTTTGTGGGGGATTTTTGCAACTGTTTCTCCTGTACTATATATAATATTTTCTTTGTCTTTGGGGACCTAATTACAGTACCTGGATGGTTTCTCTAATCCTTGCACCTGCTGCATCTGACACCAATCAGTGGGAGATGTCTGGATGCTGCAGACAAGATGTATCTTACTTTGCACACAGACTGTGAACCTGAAGGATTCTGTGTGAATCAAAGCTTTGCAATTTGAATTCTAATTCCAGGTTTATATGACCAGTTTAGAAATGTTCCTAAGATTATATACACTTGTTTATTAATCATGTATGTTAGAACAACAACTTCCCTTTATTGTCGTCTGTGTGCCAGGCATCATCCTAGGTGCTACAGGTATATTTCTTGACTTAATCCTAACAGACCTCCTTGGAACTGGCATGTTGGTCTTCATTTTTTAGATAAGCAAAGTGAGGGTTGGAGAAGTAACATGGTTTCCTTCAGGTGATGCAGCTAGTAGGTGCTGGAGCTGGATTAAACCCACACTTGTCTGACAACAAGCTCATGCTTTTCACACTGCTGGATACTGCCACCTCCTTTCATTCATTCATTGATTCATTCATCTACCAACCAGCACTGGAGGAGTACCCTACAGGGGTACTCCTGCTATGGGGAATTCAGAGACACATCTTATTTGAGCAGATCTACAACTGGACAATTATTGTCACTTCTGGGTCAGAGACGTGGAATTTCTAGGCTTCTGCTATGCTCACAAAACAGAGAGCTGGCATGAAAGTATCTGAGAGCAAATCGACATCAACAGGTACCCTGCCCTGCCCTTTCCCCTTACCATCTCCGGTTTTGCTTGGGTTGGGGGGTTCAGGAGTGCTCAGAGGCCTAAGGGGAATAATGATCTCATCAACATTAACCCCTTCTTCCATGTGCTTCTCAGAAACGTGGGAGAGGAGTTCCGACTGGTTTGGTGAGAAAAGGTTACAACATTTACACATGAAGATGGGCGTGTTTTCTGTAAGAAATAAAAACAAAAATATGTTAATTTCATCTCTATATACAGTTATTACTTCTAATTGCAAAGAACACACGGAAGGCTGCCCCTTTGAGCAATCACCAGGCTCTACCAGATTGCGCCCCTCTGGTGGGCACCTTCACGCCAGGCAGCGTACTTCCATCTTCAGGGGGTTCCAACTGCCCAAAAGTTCTTTCTTCAGTATTTCAAAACCTCCATCCTTCTGGATAGTGTCTAATATGGACTTTGTGGTTACCCAAATCTACTCAACAGCCCAGATTCCAATACAGGTACAGCCAAGAAAAAAAAAGAATATGCAACTTAAAAAATTAAATCCTACTCTTCAAATGAATGAACTGCACTGACGGCAATTAAGTATGCTTGCTAGATGCTCTCAAATTAGGTACAAGGAAAAATAGACCAAAATAGCATTTCTCAAGAGCCAAGACACCTTTCAATGAAAGGATGGGAATCTGTTCCTTTTTGTAAGCCACTTAATTCCTATTTAATGCATTATCATCATTCACAAATATTTACTAATAGCTATTATGTTCATCCCATACTAGGCAAGAAGACATAATGAGAGAAAAAGAACACTCATTTTTAATCTAACAAAATAATTATACAAAATATTAAGTTTAGGATCTAGGCCAGTCAGTGGCCCATGCCTGTCAACCCAGCACTTTGGAAGGCTGAGGCAGGAGAATCACTTGAGGTCACAAGTTTGAGACCAGCCTGGACAACATAGTAACACCTCATCTCTACAAAAAAATTTTTTAAAACATTAGCCTGGCATGATGGTACACACTTGTAGTCCCAACTACTCGGGAGGCAGAGGTGGTAGGACCCCTCAACTGATCCCAGGCTTCAGTGAGCTATGACCAAGCCGCTGCACTCCAGCCTGGGCAATAGAACTAGACCTTCTATCTAAAAAAAAGGGGGGGGGGCAATGTACCCTTTATTGCCTGCACCTGGGAAGACTGATCCCACAGCCCTCTCTGGGAATGTTACTGGACAAAGGACACACAAAGGCTTGTGTGTGCAGAACCCACCCCCGCCCTCCCACTCAACAACACTGTTCCAGTCACTCTGGCTTCTTCCCTCGCTACTGAATCTCTCCTGGCGGCCTGCACACACACGCTTATTCTCCCATCTTAAAACAAAAACCTCTCTTCTCCCCATCCCATTTCTCTCCTTCTCTTACAGAAAAACTCCCCTAGCAGGAAGGGGAAATGAGGAAGAAAGGCACCGGGCCAGCAGGGCATCTCAGGGTGAGGGCGGAAGCCCCGCAAGGCACTGCAGCCACAGGCGTGAGCCCCTCTGGATCTACAGAAGGGCTTTCACCATGAACAAGCAGGGAAGGTAATGACCTAAGAGAATTCTTTTCTACCAAACAAAACACAAAATCAAAATTTAACAAAGCAGAACACTGCTTCGTCAATGAAAATGCTTCATGAATACTGCCAGTCGGTATTTTTTTTAAGAAATGTTTTATTCCTGAGGAACCCAAAATGCTTCCAAACCAACAAGAGATTTCAGTAAGACTTTTTTCTTTAAATGAAGCCATGTCATTTTCAACATGCTTCCTGCTGATCCTACAACAATCCGATGATTTAGGCAAAAAGTTTGTAATTCCCAGTCCACAAGTGAAGAAACTGTGGTTGAGAGAGATACGCACCTTGCTCGAGTCAGACTGGCAGGAGCAGGGCCAGACCCTCTACTATTAATACCTGCGTCTGACACAAGGTCTGTTTGGCTGCAGACCACAAGCCGAATTACCCCAAGTGATAGCTGAAATAGTTAGGACTCTACACATGGTCACATCTGAAATGACACTCATTATGAAGAAGAGGATAATCCCAAAATCATGTATCAACTTCACATCTGTTCATTTCAGCATCACTTGAGCAGTGACCACATGCAGGCCCACTCTGGGCACTGGGCACAGAGAAGAATGGGGCACAAGGCCCAGGCCTGGCCACAGAGGAGGCCACCATCTCACCGGACAGATATGTCACAGAAAAATCCCAGCTTACAATTTTTACTAAAATTATTTCTCAATTTGACCTGTAAGTATTCTTGTTTCCTAGAATGCTCCCAGAAAAAAAGGGAATTCTGTGACATTTAACAGAGCAGAACTTCTGAGGACCAGAGTTATTATGAGGGTCTCCTAGTTCAAAGGCACACCAAGCATTGTCTGGATATTAAATAAAATTACTTCTGTGTGTGATAAAGTGTTGGAGACTGCTGGAAATAAACTACCTCCCAGCTGTTCCACACAGCCTGAAGGCCTGAGCACCCCAGGGTGGCACCTGGCCTTGGCCATCTGTTATCAGCATGCGTCTGCATGTCCAGCTCCCTTAGGCAGGGGGACTGGGCCTGGGGTTCTTGAGGTGGAGGCAGAGACACACACATGGGCCTAGGATGACTCACACATAACTGAGGGCTCTGCTATGCAATGCACAGTGGCATGGGCCCTGACCCAGAAAGGCTGCCATGGGCAGGACAGGCTTCTTAGCCAAGGGATGACCAGAGCTCAGTGCCACAGGGCAGGGATGCTCCAGGAAGACGGGAGGGCAGACACAGAGAGGAAGGAGACGTGAAGGCAAGAGCAAGGTGAGTGAGTGGATCTCTTGACAGCACAGGGACTTGTGCTCACAGAGACAGCTCTGAAGGCCCAGCACGGTCATCTGAGCAGGAATGGGCAGTTCCTGTGAGACCCAGAAGTCTGCGAGGAGAGCAAAGGCTTGGGGAAGCCGTGTTTGAAAGGGCTGGTCTAGTGGGGGAGCCCCGCACATCCGAGCTGCATCAGCTCCCTGCGTGTCTGCCCCCGGACCCTGCACAGCCCATAACACACTGTTCCCCTACAACGTGAGGTCCACGGAAGTGGCAGCCAGCCAGCCTCGGTCACCTTGATGCACCTGGAAGTCAGCAAGTGGCCAGGACTGAGTGAGGGAATGAAGGACAAAGGATTGCACTGGTATGGGGAGTGGGACTGAAATGAAAGTGCCTGCTCAGGGACAAGAGCAGAGAGGAAGGCCCCAGACGCAGATCTGCAGAGAAGGAGTCAGGCCCAAACAGGGGCAACAGAGAGAGAGGGAGGCAGATGTCCCCCGGTGGGAGCAAGGACTGGTCTGGATCCAGTGGTCCGGGCAAGGCATGTGAGCAAAGGTGCCCACCAACAGCAGGCAACACAGGATGGGGCTCAGGGAACGCTGGGGCAGAGAAATGGGGCTGTCTCCCCAGGGGGTGCATCAGGCTGAAGCTGAAAAGTATCACGAAGCTGAATCCACGTAAAGGGCACTGTCTCAGTCCGTCTGGGCAACTATAGCAAAATACTATAACTAGGGGGGTATAAACAACAGAACTGTATTTCTCACAGTTCTGGGGGCTGGAAAGCCTAAGATCAAGGCACTGGTAGATTCATTCTCTGGCAAGGGCTCAACTCCTGCTTCATAGACAGTGCCTCCTCGCTGTGCTCACATGGTAGAAGGGGCCTCATCTATAAGGGCACTAATCCCATTCACGAGGGCTCCACCCCCATGACCTGAGGACCTCCTCACACCATCGCATTGGGGAAAGGTTTCAACATAGGAATTTGGTGGGGGCAACATTCAGACCATAGCAGGCAGCAAATCAAGGACCCAGTCCTGAGCAGCAGAGACAGTCCTCTGAGACGGTGGGAAAAAAGAGGCTACTCCCAAAAAATGCAACAAGCATTAGAGGCAAAGCACAGAGTACAGCAACGAGGGACAGACTGGGAACCTCAGGGATGAGAGTTCCATAAAGTGGCCAGAGAGTCACACAAAGGGGCTTAGATCAAGGTGGTGATTTTTAGAAAGCAGACACCCTCCTCAGGCCTGCACTACCCAAAGGAAGGGTCCTGCCGGGCTCAGGGTCTCACAACTGTAATTCCAGCACTTTGGGAGGCCAGAGCAGGATTATCGTTTGAGGGTAGGAGTTCAAGACCAGCCTGGGCAACACAGTAAAACCCTATCTCTACAAAAAATTTAAAAATCAGCTGGGCATGGTGGTGCACGCCTATAGTCCCAGCTACTCAGGAGGCTGAGGTGGGAGGATGGCTTGAGCCCAGGAGTTTGAGGTTACAGTGAGCTCTGATGACGCCACTGCACCCCAGCCTAGTGCCAAAGGGAGACCCCGTCTCAAAAAAGAAAAAGGGTCCTGTGGCCACTAGATAACAGACACCACCTCCAAGCACTTGCTATGCTGGAACAAATTACTTTTACTGGCTAAAAGGCTTCCGGTCCTTCTAACAAAAGACCAGCAGGGTGGCAGGTGCGTTCAGAGAGCTCGTAAAAAGGCCCAAGGAGAGGCAGCCAAGCGTCTCTGAGCTGCCACAACTCTCAGCCCACAGGGCAGCCTCCCTCAGGTAATGCGCCCACAGAGGCCTGCTCGGGGTTTCCAGGGAGCCTGGCTTCCAGGACCAGCCCTGTGCCCACGAACACTTCTTCCCACAAAGTTGTTCTGCAACACAGACACGCCTGAGTGTGGAGGGGTGTGGTGCTCATGAACCAATACAGCCGTCAGCCAAGCGCCAAGAACCTCGAAGGTGCCCCCTCGCAACTGTGGACCAGTGCTTCCACTTCTTGAGATCCCGCCTTCATGATCCTCCAAAATGAGAACAAAGATTGTGCACTAAGATCCTCAACGCAGAAGTATTTGTCACAGCAAGTCCTGGGAAACAACCTAAGTGCTCAGCAGTGGACAGCTCATGACACACCCACTAAACGAATCAGAACACAGCCGCTGAAAATCATGCCCTCAAAGATTCGTGAACGGCATGGGGAAATTCTCGCGATGAATAGTACACGTTAGAGAATGGAAGACACAGCTATTTGGTATGAACACTATTTTGTTATTAACGGACAGACATTATTTATGAATGGATAGAAGGAAGAAGAGCCAGCCAGGCTGAAAGGAAACACCAAAATATTGACTGTGAAACTTTTTATTTTAATCACTTGTATTTTCTACATTGAGCTTAAGTAACTTTTAAAAATCAGAAAGACCACTAGACCTTCTAACAAGCAAAGTAATAGAAGCAAGGTGCGGATTCATGAGGCTGAGGTGAGAGGATAGCTTAGCCAGGAATTCAAGGCCAGCCTGGGCCACATTGCAAAACCCCATCTCAAAAGAAAAAATAAAAAGCAAGGCAAAGGATAGCACAGCAAACACAACACAGCTCTGGAGGATCAGCTGGAAGCTGCTCCGGCAAGGATGGCGTCGCGTCTTGTTCAAGGCCACATCGCCCAACCTGGCACAGGAAAGGTGTTTAACAAATGTGTGAGCCAAAACACATGCTGCAAACAATAAAGACTGGGAATGGAGGAACAGAGAGAGCCTTGGCTAAGGTTGGAAGGTTCTGGGAAGAAGCACTTGAATGGATCTTAAAAGGCAGCCAGGTCCTGGACAGGTGGTCATGGGAAGGGCTCTCAGACTCCACAGTGCACCAGGCATGGGCTCCAGCGCCCACCACCACCACCATTACCTTCTTTAATCCCCCCACCTCTCTGCCAGCAGGCTCCGTGCACCTCAGTCTACAGGTGCAGGACTGAGGTTCAGAGAGGCTCACCTCCCTCTGCCTCACCACCAGGGAAGTGCCGTGTCCAGGCAGAACTCTCATTTCCCTGACCCAGGCCCAGGGTCAGCACTGGTAAGGAGCACACAGCCACACAAAGCCAACAGGACCACAAAAAAGCCATGCGAGTGGGTTGGCTCTGTTTTTGTTACTAACATTGCAATCCTGTATTTAAAAATAGTTTGTTCCAGAAGCCCAGAGCAGAGTGCAAGATGCACCCTTTTCAACACGATCTGTGGGTGCCTCCCAGGCCTTGGATGTGGGGGTGACTGTGCACAGTCTGGAGATGTCCATAAAGCAGGGTACAAATGGCAAAGTGGCAAAGCACACAGAGAGAGTGCCAGATCAGGCTGCATCCCCCAGAGTAAGAATATTATCTGCCAAAATAATAATAAAGGAGGCTCTTTCAATTTTTAGAGTGGACTAATATTAAAAAATGTATCTTATACCCTGAAATAAAATTATAATTATGTTGTCAGCTAATTGTGATGAAGATGCTATAATTTGGATGCATTTTTAGGCCCAATTACTGTGTACTTGTTCTTATCAGAGGAATTCAAAGGGAAAATGACGTATTCAGCACAAGGAAAATCATAGAAGTTTAGGGTTTGAGCATTCAAATCCTATGAAATAGTTGCCAGTGTTTAACCAGCTACTCTGTACTACTAAAAAAGGAAAGCCTTAAAATAACTGTGTAAGGAAGTCCTCAGTTCCAACCTCTGATTTGCAAACATTCCCAGCCAGGAACAGCCAGGTCCATCTGTGACCTCTGACCTCCCTGCCTGCTCTGCAGGCCTCGGGGCAAACTAGGTCTTCTGACCCCACTCCTCCCAGAAAGTGGCCATGAACTAGACTAGAATATGGGTCCATAGGTCCCCAGGAGGGTGACTGGGCCCTCCCTTGGACTCTGGGAGGGTCCCTGGGAATTGACAGGGCACAGATACGGGCAGTAGATGTGGTCAGCTAGAGCTGGCCCCTCTGAGGGACCCCTCCCCAAGTCTCAATCCCTTGAGTAAAGGGGCAAGGAGGGTCAGTCCAGCCTTGAGCTGGAGTCACGGGCTCAGCCAGCTCACAGGACGCTCCAGCACCCAGCGCACAATCCAGAGCAGCCCCGTCCTTCTGCTGTTGTCCTCTCAAGCCCGATGGCCATGAGCCTCGGGGGCGGGAGGCTGGAACAAGACAGGGTTCAAGCACCTTGGCGTCTCCCAGTTAATATTACCACTGGTATTTATTACAAAAGTTACACATATGAGTACATATTGTAAAACAGTCAAATAATACAGAAACATATCGGCTACAGACAGCCCCCATCGCCCTCTGAGAAGGAGAGCCTTGCTGAGCAGCTTGGTGTGCGTGAACCTTCCAGACCTTTTCCTGTGCATCGCAGATGATGGGAGAGACAGGGGAAATACCACCTTAGTAGCATGGAAACCCTGTGCAAACCCTTCCCCTCGGGGGTCCCCCAACACCCTCTTCTTCCTGCGGGCTGAGCTCGGCACAGAGGGCGGCAGAGGAAGCATGTGATGTCACGGACATGGCCAGTCTCAGGGGCCCCAAGTAAAAACTTAAAATACGTTTCCGTACAGAAACAATGTTAGAAACAGCGTCAATGTCTAAAGGTCTTGTGGAAACTGCCTGGGTCCGAGAGTCAGGATTTCTGGCTTGTGGGCCGGTCACTGGATCTCTCGGACACACGACATAAAGAGCTGGAGGCGGCAGCCTAGCACAACAGCACCTGTGGCCCTCCCAGCCTAGGTCTAAACATCTGGAGTGACACAAACAAGCGGCTCAGACTCCCCTGGAGGCACTTCAGGGTCTAAGGAAGGGGAAGCGCCAAGTGTGACCTGATTTCTACATCCCAAACTCTCTCCTTCCAGGCACTGAGAGGACGACGTTTTCCTAGCTTGGAGCCCACTTGTCTACAGGAGACCAGATCAGACACCCGGGACCAGGATGCAGAGGGACACAGCCGTCAGCACCTACTCAGAGCCACAGGCTCCCAGACATACCCTGAAACAATTTTTATCCAAATGAAAGATGACTGAAATGAAAAAAAACAAAAGTTAAGGGCCGGCTGGAGGTGAGAAAAAGCGTTGCAGGAAGCGCAGCCCAAGGCACAGATCGTAAATGCCATGGCTTTGAGTGGGCAGCAGTGAGCAGAACCAGAGGGCCACAGAGGCTGGGCGGGGGGGGAGCAAGTTCCAGAAAGATGGAGTGAATGAACTTTTTTTTATTCCTCCTGCTAAATACAGCTTAAGAAAACCTGGATATTGTAGATAAAACAAACATAAGAAGACTGAAAGTTGGAGAAAAGAAGACAGACAACCTCAGGACCCAAAGAACAACACAGTGGCGAGGTGCCTGGGTTGTCTTTTTGCCTCCTGGTGCCCAGATGGAGAGCTTAAGCAGCCAGCAATCTAGAAACACCACCAGGCACAGGCAAAAATGGCTCCAAGGAAAGCCTGTCTCCAGCCAGAGGACCAGGAGAGGGGCAGCCTAGCAAGACAGAAATCTCTTAGACAACATCCACCCTGCAATGGCCAGACACCTCAGAAAGCACTGCAGCCCCATCTCACCAGCAAAGGTGAGTGAAAGCCAGGACTGGCACCCACCCAGCAGTCAACACAGCAGCCCTCCCACCCCCGGCTGGGCTGGTGTCAGAGAGGGACTAGTGCAGAGCCAACACTCACCAGCATTCAGAAATAGTGAAGCTACGACCTCCTCACTGAAGTGTCCCTGGAGGCCATGTGGGTGTAGTACTGAGGCACCCCACCCCTCCTAGCCAGGTTTGGTATCAGCAGAAGAGGCCCAGTGGGGAGCCTGAGCTCCCACCCCATCCAGCAGTCATGAGGCACACCTTTCCCCAGGTGTCTACAGGGCCAAGTGGGGAACCTGGACTTCAACCCCCACCAGCAGTAACAAGGTGGCACCCCCCTTTCCCTGCCAGAGCAGTATCAGATGGAGCCTGCTAAAACAGAAGATTTAAATAAGATCCAGACTCATAACATAACACCTAAAGTGCCCAGGATTCAATAAGAAAACATTCCTCATGATTTTCCAAGAACCAGGAAAATCTCAACTGTAATGAGAAAGAACAATCAACACAGACATCAGCATGATCTGACAAGGACTCAAGTAGTCATCACAAAAGTGTTTTAATGAACAAGAACAAACCTGCCTATAACAAATGAAAAAAAAAAACAAAAAAACAGAATGTCTCAGAAAATAAACAGAAAACATAAAGAAAACCCAAATGGAAACTTTAGAACAGAAAAACACACCACCACCACCTTCAGTAAATGGTCTCAAGGCAAAATGAGAGAGACACAAGAATCAGTGATCTTGAAGACAGAACAATAGAAAGCACATCATCTGAATAACAGAAAATAGAAAAAAATAAACAGAGCCTCAGGGACCTGTGGGACTATAACAAAAGATCTAACATGTGTCATCGAAGTCCCAGAAGAGGAGGAAGAAAGTGGGACTGGAAAAGCACTCAAAGAAATAACGCCTGAAAATTTCCCAAATTTGACAAAAGATAAAAAACCCACAAATTGAAGAAGCTGAGCAAATCCCAAGCAGGACAAACCGGAATATATCCATGCCAAGACACATCATAACTTTTGGAAACTAAAGACAAAGAAAAAATTTGCAAGTAGGAAGAAAAAAACAATATGCTGAATGGGGAAATTACGTGACTGACAATAGATTTCTCATCAGACACAATGGGAGCCAGGAGGAAGTGGCACGACATTGTCAAATGCTGAAAGAAAAGAACGTCCACCTAGAATCCCATATCCAGTGATAACAGCCTTCAGGAATGAAGGGGAAATCAGAACATTCTCAGAGAAAGGAAAACTAAGAATTTGTTGTCAGCAAACTTAACCTAAAAGAAGGGCTAAAGTAAGTTCTCTAAACACAAAGAAAATGAGAAAACAAATCTTGGAACATCTAAAAGAAAGAGCAAAAGAAAGCATAAAAATATGGGTTAATAAAACAGACTTTCCTGAGTTTTCACATGATCTTAGCCAAGAGGCCAAGAAGTGGCACTCTTGAGTTCTCCAAATTATGTTTGATGGTTGAAGCAAAAAGTACACCTCTGTGTGATGTGGTTCCAATGTACACAGAAGAAACATTTATGAAAATCATACTACACATAACAGAGGGTAGAGGGATGAAGAGGATGGGAAGGTTTCTACACTTCACTCAAACTGGTCAAATGTCAACAAACAGAGCTGCATCTTAACTGTGGGAGTAATTACACAAATCTACACACATGATAAAAACAGATTCAAACTATACACACATACATTGTACCAGCATGGATTTCTTGATTTTGATGTTGGTTAACAGTTAGTGATATAAGATGTAACCATCGAGTTGGGAAGATGAAAAAGTCCTGGAGATGGATGGTGGTGATGGCTGCATAACAATGTGAATGTACCTAATGCCACTGAACTCTACACCTAAAAATGGCTAAAAGGTAAAGTTTATGTTATGTATATTTTACCAAAATTTTAAAAATGTAAGCATTGGGCAAACTGGCTAAAGGGTACATGAGACTTGTGTATTATCTTTACAACTTCCTGTGAATCTATGATTATTTCAAAATACACAGTTAAAAAAAATACTGTGGCAAACAAAACCAGTCCGGATCCTCTGGAAAGGACACTAAATTGGAGAAGACTGTGTATGCTGCTAGGTGGCTTATCCGTCGTCCCATTCAATCCCAACCACCCTCTGCAGCACGTAAAGCTCAGAGAGGTAGAGTGAGACAGCTTGCAGAGGCACAGCCAGGACGCAGGCCAGTTAGTACACACGTCTCCAGGTGACGGTGGGAGATTCGGGGTCTGAAGGGCTGGCTGTGGTCCCCACGCCTTTGCCCAGTACCTTCCATACTACCTGCACTCATTACCTGTGGCGAGAGCCCCACCAGCCTAGCGCCACCTTCCCTTTGGCAACGATGCTGCTAGGAACACAGCAGCCACTCAATAAGTGTTAGACAAACTGATGATTACAAAATGATTAAACATTTATCAATAACCACAAGAAGACAAAATGTTACATGACTAGACTATTACTCTATTTAAAAGCTGTAGCTTACAAATCTCTTGTTTCTTCTCCTTGATTAGTATAAATCATCCTCTCTGCTTTGTAACTTTTACTTGGATTTATTAACTTTAAACAAAGTTCAACAGCCAAAGCTAAGATCCTATCAAACAATCTAACTTATAAGAAAAGGAGTAGGGTGGCAAATTCTTTCTGAGTTATATTTTTGTTTTCTCGTTTTTCACTTACCCACATGTTATTAAATTCATAAGGGCTAGCAGCTTACAATAGGAGTGGAAATATTTTTAACAACATAAAGACGGACTGCTATCACAGCCAGTATAATGAATAAATTCTCATATTGTGCAGCTTAGAACAATTTAAAATAACTTTTTCCTTTATGTTTAGGAAAACAGACTCAGGTTAGGACAAAATATTTTCCTTCCCTTTAGCTTATCTTGCAGAAATTTCAATCAGCTGTGGATAAGCCATGTCATCAACATTGTTATCATCATCACACTTACTGAAAACTTGCTGTGACCAAAACAATGGGATTGAAGGAGGAAGATGTAAAGGAGAAGGAAGTTGAAATTAATTAAACCTTCACCACAAGGGCACTACCGGAGGCTCATGCCAGGCGTATTTAATCTTCACGGCAATCCTATGAAATGGGTTTCATTATTGCATTTCCTCAGATCTAAGAAAACATCTATTTTGAGAAGCACTAATATTTTACATACCACTAAAAAAGAAGATAAAAACACTGCCAAATAAACTAAGACATAATGGTTTCTTGTCACACCAATTGTAAGACACCTCCCGATTTTAGAGATGTTAAAGCGTGAGTGTTTGAATCGATGAAATTCAGTAATACCTGAATATCTCCATATCTGACAGAGGCAATGAGGCAATGCAGGTTCAGCACAGGCTAAGTGCTGGGCAGCTGGATGTGAGCTTGGGAAAACCTGATTTCCAACCCCAGCTCTCTCCTGTAAGGTCCCATGTCCCCACTCAGCCTGCCAGCACCGCTTCTGGACTCAAGCCTGCTTTCCAGAGAGAGAAGATAAACACATCCAGAGTACCAGGTGCTTTCACACTTCTTCTCACATTTAATTCTGCTGCTAGCCCATAAGGCACCTCTGTGAGAACTGAAACTGGACAAATGCACTTCTTCCTTAAGACACTAGCACCCCCTGTCAGAAAGTGACATAACATATTGAGCTTGTTGGGACAAGACACGTTACTACCATTGCTAGAAAACCTTCATAATAAACATACAAATCTATTATGTGAGATGAGCCCCCCTCAGAAGTGGCACCCTTGTTCAGTGTACAACCTGCACAGCTGTACACAGTAGACCTGCCTAATAGGTCAGACACAAAGATAATATTATCCTATGTTACAGATGAGGAAGCCATAACTTGCCTAAGAGGATCAAATACAGGCCTGTATGATTCCAAAGCTACTTGATCAGCTCACCAGGAGCTTAAAAATTAGGTAGGAAAGCAGGTTGTGTGTGTGCATCTACACAAGAGCATATTGGCCATATCCCACAGGAAAGCATGCAGAGAAAGCAGAAATCCCTGTAGTGAGACACGTGGGGAAAGCTTGCCAGGGAGGGAAGGTGAACCGGCCCAGGAGGTGGCAAGACAGCTGGAGGAAAGTAAGAAGGGAAAGGAAGCAGGCCGGCCAGAGGAGGAGGGACCGAGGGGAGCCTGACCCCCTTGAAGAGCCCTGGGTGTCAAGAGGGGAGGACAGATTTAAGGCAGGCCAGACACTGGGGTGCCTCCAAGCAGACAGCAGCCAAGGAAGAGCCCCACAGACCAACACTTGGCCAGGAACAACAGGGGGCCAGCCCGGAGGTCTGGAGACAGAGGCCAGGGCCCACGGGCAGCTGCCTCCCAGGTCTAGTCAATGGGGGCCCAAATGCTGAATTTGTATGTGGAGTCTCTTGATTTTGAAGCACTGGCAACTGAGATTTTTCTGCAAAAACAAATAAAAAAACTGTGTATACCAAACAAAGCAAGGTTAGATCTGGCCTGAGGGCTGCCAATTTGCAATTTCTGATAAAAGGTTTTCCACCTGGGTGACTACGGGAAAGCTGTTAACTGGCAGGGGAAAAGCCAAGGAAATTGGTCTCAAAAAACCCAGAGCAAAGAGGGGAGTGAGAGAGAAAGGGAAAGAGGACCCAGCACCCTCTGCCCACCTACCCAGCTCCCCAGCTCCCCAGCACCCAGTGCCAGTGATTGGCCCTGGGTACATGAATCACGAATAGGGTTATTTTCTAGCTTATAGGCTTTCTTTGAGTTTTTACGATCTTTCACAATAGGGATTACATGTGTAGCCAAAGAAAAATTTTAAAAACCACTCAAGTTGATGTTAGAAATAAAGGGAAAGTGACAAAATAGTAAGATCTCCCTCTTAGGGGAGGAAGCCTTACGGGACAGTTTTGGCCTCAGGCAAGTCAACAAGCTCTGGGCCCAACAGTGACTGAAGGCAGAGATCAGGGCCAGAGCTGCCCACACTGCAGGACGTGTGCCAGCTCTGGACACCGGGCAAAACGCATCTTACGGCGGCTGAGTTCTTGGTATTTCTCTTTGATGTTGATAAGAAATTTCACTGAGTGCAGCTGAGGATATCACTTATGCCTCTCCCGGCCTTTCTGTCATAATAAAATTGATACAATAACCAAAAGAAGAAAGAGGAAATCAGATTTGATGGGGAAAAGAAATTCTTGGCACAAAAGTTATATGCATTGCAAGGAGATACCTGGTGGGTGTGGACTGCCTAACCTCAAAGTGCCAGATTCCAGAACGGCAAATATGTGGGCCATGTGGGCCAGGTGAGCGGTGGCGGGCCCAGGTGAGCAGACAGCCCACTCAGGGCCAGGGGAGGCCAGGCAGGGAAAGGGACAAGAGCTCCTAGAGCTGGTGTCCCAGGAGCGTCTGCACACATCAGCCACGGGAAGGAAAGGCCTCGAGATGTCATGGCCCAGAGCATGACCACGCTGATCCTCCCTACTGTCCTCTGCAGTAGCCAAGTGCACATCTGGGTGCAGGGGAGGTAGGGTGCCATCCCTACTTCCACCATCATCCCCATTTTACAGATGAGAAGCCTGGGGCTCAGAGAAGGTAGCAAGTTGCCAAAGAGCCCCAGCCAGAAAAATAACAAAGCCAAAACTTAACCAAGACCTTCCAAGTTGACCAGTACATCTGCCCACCCACCTCGTGCCCAGCCCTATGCTGGGAGATCATCTGTTATTTCCTGTAATACAGGGAGCCATCACTGGGACAAATGCAAGTCTTGGGGTCCCCAACACACAGCCAGCGCCGTGGTTAGAGGAACATTTCAAATGACTAATTACAACAAAGAAGAGTAGCTATACTAAGACTGGGACTTTGCTCTCTGTGTTTGGTATAATTTACTACAGCAATTCATTTCAGGGAGCAATATGTTGGAAAGCAGAGCATGCCAGATGTGGGTAATACCAACTCACCCAAACCACACACTTAACAAGCATACTCACTGCACAGCTTGGCAACAAGTCCAGAATCAAGGAACAGTGGACCACCAGGTGAGAGGCAGACCTTTTTAGTAAAACAACGGTGAGTTACCAACAGGCAGAAAGCACCAACCTGCATTGATGGGCAGGCTCCATACATGTGCCAACAGCACCCTCTGGTGGCCGATCGGGCACTACACCTGATTAGGCCACAAAAAGATTACCATTTGCTAACTCTTTGCCCACTACCCCACTTAACCTTCACGCTACCCCAGGAGGGGGGGGCTGCAGTACGCATTTTAAGATGAATTAACTGCACGAGGGAGGGGATTACAAGGTTATACAGCAGGTAGGTGCACAGCAGGAACACAACCTCCAAAGCCCAAGCCCCAGCCGCCCTCAAGTGGAGGCACTACTTAATGATGCTACTGCTCACGTGGGGGTGGAGTCGTCCTGGCAGCCCAGGTGCACCTGGCCAACCCAGCAGGTGAATCAGATCCAACTCTGACCACAGATTTTCCTGGTCTCAATCAGCCACTGCTTGGCCAATTCTCAACCTGCATAAAAATTATTTTAAATCTCACAGGGCCCATTTACATCCACATTTCTGTGCAACAGGAATGACGCCGAGCCGGAGAAGCTTGACCCGGAGTAAAGCAGCATGCTTCCACTGACACAAAGTACAGGGAAGGCACAACTACTCTGCTGAGGCAGGATGAGTCACCCTGGATGGGGGGCTGGGGCCAGGGTCTTCTGGGGTGCAGCGGAAATCTGTTTCCTGATCGAAACTGGTTCTGCAGTGAGTTCAATTTGTCAACGTTTATTAAGCTGTTCATCTGTCCTATGCACACTTCTCTACATGTATGTTATACATCATTCTAAAAAATGTAAAGTTTTAAAGGAAAAGATATTCTGATTCACAACTGAACCTTTTATTTAAAACAACAGAGATCGGAACCCAACTTTGACTCTAGTAGCTGTGTGGCCCTGGGCCCACGCACTAAGCCTCTCTGAGTTTCGATGCACGGGGCTGTGGGGAGGACTCCAGACATCACCAAGATGACGTGTACAGCTCAGCGCCCAGCCCTCGGAGGTGCTCTCCTCCATGATGCAGCAGGAAGGTAGCCGCCGGAGTCAGAAGCCTGGGCCTTCTAGCCCCCAAGTGGCTCTCACACCTCCAGTGGATGGATTCTGCCTAAGTCTCTGAATCCCTTTATGCATCCTTTTCTCATCGGAAAGGTGAACAGCCCAAATTAAAAGTGGCCTTGGAATGTTTGAAAGTGGAACCTGGTCTTCAAGCATTACCCAGAGGCTAATGTGTAGTGACAGAAACAGCACCACCTGGACCAAGGCAAGGGTGTGGGGCAGACCCACCAGCAGACACCTCCCCTACAGCCTGGAAAGGTGTTATGACCCAACCTCCCATCTCCTGCCCCTCACCATAAATAATCTCCAAGGTGCCTTCCCAGCTCTGATGTTCTGTGGGTTGAAGTTCCAATAAATGCACACCTCTAATTTGTGGAATTATTATAATGCATCTCATAAAATGCTGATGAACACGCCAACTGCTATAGCTCATGAAGTTAACGTGTTTATTAAACGCAAGGGGAGAAATCCCATGGGTGTTTCTTTGCTGAAGCTGGATTAACAAAATAAAATGAGAAATGCTCAGTATCAGCTATAATTAAGGCTGGGCCAACAGTTGCATTATAATTTTATGCATACACATTTCTTCCATGTTGAAACTTGGCATAAATTTTTTTAAGTTATTTTTAAGCACTCTCAAAATGAGAGTCCTGGGCAATGAAGTATATTCACATTTAACACGATAATCATAGACGGAAAATGTGGGGCCCTTATGAAGCACCACAAATAATTTTGTATGAACAAGAACAGCCCCTCACCCCCAAAAAAGACATGCGGGAAGTGCATGGGACCCCAATGCAGACATCCGACCTCACAGCTCCCCATTTGCAAACTGACGAGGGCACCCGGAAAAGGCTCCTACCCATAATTCTCATGAGATGCCTCTAAAGCAGTCGTCCTCAAACTATGGCCCACGGGCCACATGCGGCCCGCCGAGGACATTTATCCGGCCCGCCAGGTGTTTTTGCCGCCACTGCCTGTCCTGCTTAGCAGCAAGCAGACTTGTCTCAGGCCCACAGTGCGCACTCTCCAACGGTCTGAAGGACAGTGAACTGGCCCCCTGTTTAAAAAGTTTGAGGACCCCTGCTCTAAAGTAACCAAGCCTCTGCGATCATTTCCATGTCAAAAGTAAAAGGAGCAAAATCTTCCCATTTTATAGTGTATTCGAGAGGGAAGCAGCAATACCCACAGCTGCCATACCCACCCCCACCATATCTCTGAGTTTCCAGTTGTTGAGTTTTGTTGCTCTAGTGTATTCTGGTTCCCCTGTGTGGCAGTCATGCCTCTCATAGCACATCTGAACTAAAGGGCT
This sequence comes from Cheirogaleus medius, assembly GCA_008086735.1. NCBI lineage: Eukaryota > Metazoa > Chordata > Mammalia > Primates > Cheirogaleidae > Cheirogaleus > Cheirogaleus medius. Next base: position 71,376,544 of record VBSM01001124.1, read on the forward strand.
GCCTTAAAACCAGCTTCCGCACTGGGCTCATGTCAGAAAGCCTAGATTCAAACCCCATGTCATCCGCCACTTTGGCGTGACTGGAGCCACCCTTCCCTTCCAGAACCTGCAGAGCCTCAGCTCAAAAACAGAGATAATCACAGCTGACCTCATAAGGTCAATGGGGTGGGGAGCTCGAGTTGGGAGGGCAGCTTGTGTGGGTGAACACCAGGAAGAGGGCTTTGGAGACTGCTAAATAGGGTGCTGATGCTAAAGAGAAGAGGGAATTTTCTAAATCCAAAAAAATCTAGCTGGATAGCTAAAGCTGCTGCCATGTCCCTAGTTGCTTCTGCTATTGTCTGATACACACACATATATACAAACACATGCACACACAGAAAACATACATGCATGTGTGCACACACATACACATATGCACACAGAGAAAATATGCATGTGTGCACACATAACACACATATGCACACATGTACATACACATGCTTTCTGTAGGCAATTCAGAAGCTTTTAGAGGGACAATAGAAACAACACAGCATCAATAATGACAGCAAATAGAAATCAGGGCTCTGAACTCCAGGGAACTGGGAAAAGAAAGAGCCACAAGGAAGGTGTGGAAACAAAGGGAAGAAAGAAAACCAGCCACAGGGAGCTGTCAGGAGCCCTGGGAAGGGGAGTTGGGACCCAGCTCTGAAAACACAACTTGCTCAGGGTCCTACAGCCCTCCTCTAACCTCTTCCCTCTCCACCAGGGGCTTCAAATTCTACACTCATTTTCTATCCCACTGTACCCTCCAGCCATCAGGAGGAGGAGGAGACTGAATAAAAGCTTGATGCAGCCTCAGGGAACCCAGAGATGCAGGAGGTGGGACCGCAGCCAATGTTTCTGGATTAGAGCGGTCTGTGGGTTAGACCTGTCCAGACAGCGTTTCCTCACTCTGCCTCCTGGGGTTATTTTCAAGATCAAGGCAGCTTATTCCAGTAAAGCACCAAGCTCGGGGCCTGGCACATGAGCAGCTGAAGATGCTGCCTGCTCTTCTCCCCTTCTCTTCAGTCTACTAACATCACACCACTTGGGTGAGGATTCCAGCCAACTCAAGTCCTTAGAGATGCTGACTCTACTCACCCCCTTCCCCTACTTGGGCGATGCTTTACTTCAACAAAGGTGGAATAAGCACATGTACCATGGGTAGCATGGAGCAGGAGGAGGCAGGAGAGAGAACAGACGAGTAATATTTCCTGCTGTCAAGGTGGACGACTACTGGGTAAAACAAGCTTGAGAACAACACACAGGGTCAAGTAGAATCATTCAACAAATATTCTGCTCTTAAAATGTGCCAAGCACTGTTCCTGGAGATGGCTCCTGCCTGAGGACACTTCCTAGGGTGGAGAACACAGACGGATACATAGATCTGCAGAAGCCAGAGGAAAGACATCCCCTCAGCCAGACACTCCAAACCACAGCTCAGGAGACTCTTTGTCCAGGCCTGCGTAGTCCAACAGAAATACAATGTGGCCACTGATGATGGCATGGGAAATTTTCTAGAAGCCACATTGGAATAAAAAGACACAAGTAAAATTAATTTTAACAATATGTTTTATTTAACCTAGTATATCCAAAATAGATTCATTTAACTTATAATCCATTTCTAAAAGATCAATGAAAATTTTCACATTTTTTTTTAAGAGAAAGAGTCTTGCTCTGTTGCCCAGATAAACTCCCCAGTTCAAGTGATCCTCCTGCTTCAGCCTCCCAAGTAGCTAGGACTACTGGCATGTGCCACCATCCTCAACTAATTTTTTTTTTTATTATTTTTTATAGAAATGGGGTCTCACTATGTTGCCCAGGCTGGTCTTGAACTCCTGGCCTCAAGCGATCCTCCCACCTCGGTCTCCCAAAGTGCTGGGATTACAGGTGTGAGCCACTGTGCCCAGTCTCATTTTTTTTTAACTAAGTCTTCAAAATCCAGTGTTTTCTTTTCCACTTAGAGCACATCGGAGTTTGGACTAGGCACAGATCCAGTGTTCACATTATTTCCAGGATACCAGGCAACGTTTTCACTGCAGATCAGAGAAATGTGGTATTCAGGTTCCACTCCCTGACCTCTAGTGGGGTAGGAGAGGGATTCCACAACCGGAGACTCTTGGGGACTTACTGAGTTAGGAAAATAAAGACAAAGAATTAGCAAACTTAAAACTTACAGACCAGAGTCCCTGTCTGTACTATTCTGGGAGAGGCAGATGACAGAGGAACATTTTCATTTATTACTGTCACAAGTTTAAAAGCTGGCTGGGTGCTCTGGGTTCCTGAGGTCATAATCAAAAGAGATAAAATAAACTAGCAGGCTGGGCAGATGTGGGAAACATGCAAATTCAACTCCAAGCATTCACTTTATTTATTATGAAACCCTGAGATTGGTCTCAGTTATAAAGTGCTCTGAATTTGAAAATGAATTCTAGAAGAAAGGACCACCCTTCAATATTTGGATGTGTCGAAAGTCTTTTCAAATTTCAGAATAGGACTTTAAATTTAAAGAAGAACCACTGGGAAAAGGCAAATTCTCCAAACCCACCACCCACCCACCTCCAGCCTACCAAAATGACCTGGCCCGTTTTTCCTGGTAACTTCAAATACCTGGGTTCTTCAGTTTTTATTAGGGGAAAAAGTAAAGTTATTTTTAATTTATGCACAATAGCCTCATAATTCAACACTGAATGAATGCCTAACACATGTGTCACATACTATGCTGGACACAATTCGGAATGAGGAAGACAGACCGTCCCTCCAAGAACATAAACAAGTAATTCCATTTTGTTCATGAGAATACTTTTACATGACTGTGGTGTTATTTGTGGCCTAATTTCATAGACTTTTGCCACTGGAAAGGACAGAGAAGTGTCCAAGTCCAGGCTCCCGGCCAGTGTCTAAGCAGGATCGGACAGCCCTGCCTGACCCTCCCATGCAGAGACATCACTGTGCTGGGCAGCTGCCACCTGTGTCTATACCACTGGCAACCTCAGAAAGTCAGGCTACCCACTCCCATCTCCCCGACCAGAATCCAGCTGGTGCAGTCTCAGGAGGGCCCTGGCAAGTCCAGCCCCTCCCGCAGCCAAGCACTGTAAGTATCTGAACAAGCTATCCAGCCTCCCCTGGTCTTCTCTCCTGCAGGCTTGGCCCTTCAGTCATTCCTGACTTGTCCTGGGCTCTGGTGAGGTCACACTGTGGTGGCCCAGAGGAGTGTTTCCCAGGCAACCTGTAGCAGGTCCATTCACATGTATGTCCCCTAGGAGGCGACAAAGGGCAAAGGAGAACAGCTGCCGGTGAACTAGTTCTTGTAAGGCGAAAAACGGCAAGCACCTGCTCGCTGCTTAGCAAACTTTTTTTATTAATTCAAGAACCTCATTCTTCAAGCCTCAGCTCAAACCTTACTTTCTCAAAGGGACTCTTCTTAAACCCCATTCAATATAATTTAAGTTTCCAGTTCTTGCCCTCTCCCCACATACATGCCTTGTAGTGTGACACAATTTATAATCATGTATTTAATGGTGTGTTTATTTGTTTAACCTCTCTCCCCCTGTCTTACAACAGATTGTTAGCACCAAAAACATCAATATGTTTTAACTCAAACTATAGTTAAATGCTTAAAAATATCAATGTTAAGGGTAATAAAAGATATTTACCTATAAACAGAGAAATTTTGCATTTCCTTTGTCACGAGGACTAGAACATTTCCAGAGTGTTCACCTAAGAATCCCTGAGGATACTGGGAACTAAGTCACTCTTAGCTCACACTTCCTAGCAAAACAAAGACGACAGTGTGCTGGGGAAGAAAGACTGAGCTCAGGGTTGGAAAGCCCCCAGTCCAACCCCCAGCAGAGTGGAAAGCATTTAACTTCTCTGACCCTCTGACTCCTCATCTATAAAACAGAAATAAATGCTGCATTAGAATGGTGGTTTGAAGGAAGAAAAATCAGAACCAAGGCAAAGTGCCTGGAAGAAAGATGCTCAGTGAAGGGTAGCCGAATCAGATGTTAGCAAGGGGACCACAGCCCCCTTCAATGGGGTAAGTCACACTTCAATTCCACGGCCTCCCCAGGACTCCTCCTTCCTGAAAACCCTCAGCTTTCTGCCATTCCCTGTGTTTATGCCCCACACAAAAACGAAGCAAAATTCAGTCTTCTCACTAAAATAAAAGAAACATTAAAAAATTCACTTCAAAACCAGCCTGATCAAGAGCGAGACCCCGTCTCTACTAAAAATAGAAATACATTAATTGGCCAACTAAAAATATATAGAAAAAATTAGCCGGGCATGGTGGCGCATGCCTGTAGTCCCAGCCACTCGGGAGGCTGAGGCAGAAGGATTGCTTGAGCCCAGGAGCTTGAGGTTGCTGTGAGCGAGGCTGACGCCACGGCACTCACCCTAGCCTGGGCAACAAAGTAAGACTCTGTCTCAAAAAAAAAAAAAAAAATTCACATACTCAAAGAAAGTAAATAAAATTAAAAAGTATGGGGGGAACCCTAAAATAAAATACAAACAGAAACAAATGAACCAACCCGTATTTTAAATGGATCATCCTAACCACACTGAAACGGGAGGAGAGAGGAGGACAAACCCGAGAAACTCTGGAAGTTGGTGTTTGTACTGTAATACATGCCTGAGGCTAAAGAGAAAAAGTTCTAATTAAATACTGAACTACTCTAGTTAGTAGGCTTCTTTTTCAGAGACACACTTTCGTGATTCTGAAACTATTTTTAGTATATTCCAGGACTGAGCAAATAAGTAACTATGCTATGGATACCGAGAGCCAGTTTTCTCTATCAGAGAAGGGAGTTATAAATGTGGAAAAGGGAAAGAACAGAATAAACACAGCAGTGTTGGACTGGAACTGGTAAAATCTATGTGAACTCATGATCTTTAAGATCAAAATAGATATAGATTGTTAGGCACGTATGAACTCAGACACACGTATGTACTGTGGATGTGTATCCGCCCATCCATTTCTTAGCTGTATTACTTACTAAGAGGGCTGAGAAGCAATGACATCCTAGTAACAGTGAGCTCACCTGGTTCCCAGATCTCAGGATCTAAATACCATTCTCCACCAAAAGAAACCAGGTCTCCCTGTAGAAATGGCTGATTTCAGAGCTGGAACAGGGAAAGCACAAAATGATCCTGGAATATCTTAGCGTACCAGAAAGTAAGGAAGTCCTCACAAAAGAGGGGGCATGTTTAAAGGACACAGAAGCCCAATTTAAGGGGCTTCAACTGGCCAAATATGGGGCAATTTGAACATCAAAATAAATAATAAGAAAAGATTATAAACCACTGACTAAAATAAGAATTCATTAATCCACTGTAATATAAAGAGATAAAGGAAAAGAGAAAGTTCTTCCTTACACAGAAAGACAACTATCATGTTTCCCCAAAAATAAGACCTACCCATAAAATAAGCCCTAGCAGGATTTCTAAGCATTTGCGCAATATTATAAGCCCTACCCCGAAAATAAGACCTAGTGATGGGCGTGGCTACGCAGCATATCTGCACAACCCATGCATTTCGTCAAGGAGCGGTAAAGAGAATGAGCAGCCCTTCTCATCTGCCCCATGAGAGCTGCTCGACATGAGAGATTGGGGCCAATGGTTCTAAAGGAAATAGAGTCGCAAGAAATTCAGGATGGAATTCGGGTGTGGAGAGTTATGATGATGTTCCAGAAGAAGACGACTTAACTATATTTGAATAAATGTAGATTGTTGTACCATACTTAAAAAAAATAACACATCCCCTGAAAATAAGCCCTACGGTATCTTCTTGAGGAAAAATAAATATAAGACCCTGTCTTATTTTTAGGGAAACACAGTAGTAAAACTAAATGGTAACTATGTGAGGTGACGGATATGTTAATTAGCTTGGTTGTGGTAGTCATTCCGCAATGTATATCAAAACCTTTGTATGCAATGTATACATATATGAAAACCTTTGTATTTATATGTATACATATAATAAAACCTTTGTATACAATGTGTACATATATCAAAACCATTGTATACCTTGAATATATACAATTTTTATTCATCAATTATACTATACCTCAATTAAAACTGAGAGGCAAAAAAGATATCTATTAATAGTAAATGCAGACGAAATGATGGAATTAGAAACCTATCATTTAGCAACCGTCATGATGATGACTGATTCCAGCAAGACTCATCAATGCATGCTAAAACTAGTGAATGAAGAAAGCCGGTGGAGTGAGGAGTAGCAGGATAAATACAAACAAGTCTCAAAATATCTCACCATAAGACATTTAATTGCAAAGGGGAAAAACAGTAACTTCACAGTGAAGAAACCTGACCTCCTTAAATGTGTAGCATCACCAGTAAGGGGACGAACCAAGATCACCCATACCTCCTGACATGATGTGCTGAGAATTCAGCATCATTTCTGTGCTACTCCTGCCCAAAAACTACAGAATCTGAAGCCAATTGTAAGGAAATATTTCATAAAGCTAAAGGGAGAGCTAACTGGCCCATGCTCTTCAAAAATATCAGTGCCATGAAACATAAGAGGAACTGCTCCAGATCAAGGGAGTCAAGAGACATGACCACTGAGTGCAGTGCATAGCCCAGGGTTTCCTTATGTTACAAAGGACAGGACATCATTGGGACAATCTGTGAAATCTGAATAGTAGCATTACATCAATGTTGTTTTCTCATTTTGACAACCGAAATGTGGTTATGTAGGAAATGTCCTTGTTTTTAGAAAATAAATACTGAAAATACTTAGGATAGGTAAAGGGACATCATGTCTGTAACTTTATCTCGAGCGGCTCAGAGAAAGATAGGAAGTGGGAAGGTAGAAAGGCAGAGAGAGAGAGAGAAAGAGCTTGGGAGAGTGAGCACAATGTACAGTAAAATATTAATACTATTATAATACCCAGAGACTCTGAGTGAAGGGCATATGGGAACTTTTGTAATATTCTATTTTTCTGTAAGTATAAAATTATGTCCAAATAAAGGGTCAAACGAGAACAAATTCTGTGGGTCCAATATGCTTTGTTTCAGTATTTGAGCATCTCAAAGGGGTCGACACCGAACATGCTGCACTCACTCATTCATTCACCTCTCCTTCCCATCACTGGTTCTCCCCTCCATCTCAACAGGCTACAGAAGTTACAGATCCATGCTCTTTTATTTATAGAAACTTCAGCTCTACTGAGCTCCTGCATCTCCTACCCATTTGAATCCTCAAAACAACAAGTTGCTCGAAGAATAAAAGGCTTCCATGTAACCAAAGCCTTTGTCCTTGGAAGACATTTGTAGTATTAAATTGGGGGGGGGAGTCTATTGCTATAGTTATTACTATAACTAAAAGTCCCTAAATGTCATCCCCCCATTATAGATCTAAGGTTTAAAAAAAGAAAATTGAAAAGTTCTCAAAAAACTTTTCCACATTGAGAAAACATGAGAAAGAAGTCACCTGAGAAAGGGAGGATTTTCATGCCAACAGCAGCCCACAAGCAACAGTATGAGCATGATTAGCCATGCTACAAACAAACAGGCTTCCTGGTTTCAGGGGAGGAACCTGGGCAGGGAGAAGATGCTGGGGCGGAGAAGGCTGGACTGACCCAGGCTTCCCTCCCGGCACAGCCCCAGCAGGCAGCAGTGGGAGATCATTCCATGGCTGGGCCCTAATGTGACCGGGCCACGTGAGGCCCAGAGAAGGCATCCTGTCCCCCGTCCCTCCCCACAGGGTGCCCGCACCCAGCACTTAGGAGACTCGGCTTCTGTTCCCAGCTGGGTTCCTGGCTGCCTGGTCTTGGGCAAGTCCCTGGACCTCTTGGGTTGTCTCTGAAAGGCAAGAGCTCCTCTTCAAGTGTCCCTCTACGGCTCCTCAGCCCCGGAGCTAGCCAAGCGGAGCCACTTCTCAGGGGCCCACCGCCCTGCTGTAGCTGGAGGGCAGCACTGCTGGGGGAGCGTAGGGGTGACCCTGACCCTGACACCTGCCCCAGCAACCCAGGAACCAAGAGAACCCAGAGAGGGCCGAATAGAAATTCAAGTCCGAAGGGAAAATTACTTTCTAAATTACACTTTTAAATTTTAAACAAAGAGTAAGCAGGGCCACAGCCCCAGCAAATGGGGTTCCTCTACCAAGGCAGTCAAAGGGATAGGCAGGGCGTCCGCCCTTTCCCACCCTGCAAACAAAGCCCACCTCCTCCCTGTCTCTATTTTCCTTCAGAGACCTCCTCACTCCTCCAGACGCCCCCTCACTACCTCTAGGACATCCCCTCGCTCTCCCTGGATGCCCCTCCACTCCCCTAAATCACCCACCACTCAGACAGCCCTGGGCATGCCCCACCCATCCTGCCCAGGAAACTGCCCCCCATCCCCACCCCCACCCCCACCTCCACCTGAGGACAAGGTGGTCCCAGAGCAACAGGAGGCCCTGCTTGGCCCAGGGTGAGCACGTGACCCACGGCAGCGCTCCTCTGACCAACCAGCAAGCCAAGAGGTGTGGCCTGAGGTGACAAGCCCACCCAACAGGGGTCCACCCAGATCTCCCCAAGCTGGCATGGGTCCCAGAAAGCCCCAGGAAGGCCCCATAACCCTGTGAGTTTGGGAAAACTTGAATGTCATATCTCTCTTGGGCACATGAGAGATTCTGAGATGCCCTTGGTCAGGAAACTCATCTAGTAATATTTAACACATCTGTATTGAGCAGGGCCCTTATGTCCCATGACCCCTCTTACCTGTTCTAACTGCACACAGAACACAGTTCAAGAAAAGCTGAGAGAAGGCAGCCACCAGGGCTGGTCAGGAACACAAGGAAAGAATCATACACTAACAGCAGCAGGAGGGGAAAAGGCACAGAGAAGGTGGAAGAGACAGAGAGACCATCCCAGGAGAGACAGCTGGAGGAGGACCAGAGAGAGCAAGACAAGACGGCGGAATACTCACTGCAGTAGGCTTGCTGAGCAATTCTTAACTAAAATGTTAATAGTAATAATAGAGAATGCCTTGATCACAGCTATTTTTCCTGCACCCAAGAATTCCAAACATCAAGCTCCACCCAAATCGCTCCTGCCCTGAGCCCCTCTTCCCTGAGCCACTCTGGCAAGAGCCTCCAAAGTCAGCTACACCATCGGTCAAACCCACTCTGTCCCAAAGAGGATGCTCCTCCCACCCAACAAGACCAGCCTCCCAGGGGCCACCAGGGATCTAGGGCACAGCACCCTGCTGGCCACTCTTTCACCTGTGACTCCGTCCCTGGACGGGAGCCAAGAAGCAGTCACCAAATCCCATCAACGTTCCCATCTATGTGGTATCTATCCACCCCAGCCTCTCAGTTCCCGGCATTAAAACTCTTCCTTCTTCATGCCCATCTTACGGGCATTTCTTACATGGTCTTCCAATTAGAGAGCAAAGACTCAAGGAAATTAAAAAAGAAAATTGAAAATTACAATATGTTTTTCCTGATGACTTTTTTCTTCCAAAAAATTGAGAAGAGAAGAAGAGAGGAAGAGGAGAATGAGACAGAAAAGAAAAAAAAAGAATCAAAGCCTGGTGTTCCAGGGCACCTGGTGCTTCTGCAACTGTATCTCCATGTTCCCACAACCTTTCCCTAAAATCCAGTGATCTTAATCATTGCCCCCTACTCCGCATTCACTCCATCAGGAACCAAGGATAAAAGCCAGGATCCACACCAGAGTGCATGTCAAACTCACCACAAGAGCAAACAGCAAACTCTGGCAAGCAAAGGGTTAAAAACCCCAAAGTATGAAATGCTTCTATTAATCTGTAAGAGAAACAATAAGACCAAGGAGGGAGAGGAGCAGAGACATGAAAGCAATTACAAAAGAGGAAATACAAAGATGCTAACCTGTGGCCTGCAGACATGAAGACCCCGGCTTTGGGGCAACACAGACCTGGGTGAGTCTGACACCACCCCTGGGTGACTCTGATCCAGGACCCTGCCTCTCTTGAGTCCCAGTTCCTAATCCGTACAATGCCAATAACAGCATCTGCCTCCCTGGGTCATCCTGAGAATTAAATGAGGTAGGAGGTGTTGACACTCCAGGTACTCAAGACATGTGGCAGGGCCCACTCAGTAGCCTGAAAAGAGACACAGTTTGGTTTGGGATCGAACAGCCCAAAGCTCAAATCTTGGCTAAACCACCTACCAGCATGTGACCAAATCTCTCTGACCCTCAGTTTCTTTGTCTGCAAATCAAAGATAATATTCCAGTAGTATCAAAGATACAACATGATGATAATAACGTCAGAAAATTGTAGTTACACTGGCAGAGAACAATGGCCCTAGAACACCTGACACAGCGCTGGGACACAGAGGAAGCTATAATTGTAGATAACCTTTCTGATTAAGAATGTGAGCACTGGGAGGTTCATGCTGTTGGCATGAATAGGGTGCGCCGCCAGGGCAGGGCAGGGCAGGGGCTGTGTTGGCCCAGGGCAGGAGCTTCAGCCCAGGTAGAAGGCTGGCATGCACCCATGGAGAGCTAAGTGGCACATGGGCTACTCCAGGACTCCACGGCCAGATACAGTGGGACCCAGGACAGCAGCACGTGCTGTGCATTCTCAGGCAGTGATATTCTATGACAGACTTTGAAAAGCCACAGGCTGCTCCCATAGAGTCGGGGGCACTTGAGTTAAACACAGGCTTGCTCAGCAAGAACCCTCAAGGCCACCTCAAAAACACTGCCTTGAGCACCAGCCACTTCAGTGTGCACCTCACCTGATTCAGTACTTCAGATAATAAAATCCCGAGACAAAAGGTGTGTTTAGCTCTAATTTTATAGAAATGGAAATGACTCAAAGATGTCACAAGAACTGTCACATGGTAAGGCCAGAATGCAAAGCTAGGTCTCTGGGACTCCAAAGCCAGTGCTATCCCAGAGCCTACATTTCAGGGGTTGGGGGTCCCTACAGATACCCAACCCAGCAAGAAGCAAGGCCAAGGAGATGAGCCAGAGCAGCCTTGGTAGATGGGGAGTGGGCCCTGCTGATGGGGGTGGAGACCTAGGCCTCAGGCAGGGCCTAGAAGACCAGAGGCTGCTCGAAGGCTCTGCCAGGGGACTGGCAGCTGAAGGCAGGGCTGGGGCAGGCTGAGCACACTTAGCTCCCTCCCCGCAGCCCCAGGGCTCAGCAGTTCAGGCCTGAACCTGTACGAAGAAGGAGCGAGGACCTGGAGGTTCACTGTGAACTCTGGGCTGTGACTGCCTCACCCCAGAGGAGCTCTGGCCTGCCCAGTGGGTGGGCAGAGGCTGTACACCTTATGGGGCTCCTTCACACCCCCCGCCTTTTCCCCCCGTGTGCCCTCTTGGCCTGGTCGCTCTGCTCAAACATCACCCTCGAGGCTTTCCTGAGCCCCTGGCCCAGCCCAGACAGCAGTGACCGGCAGTGACCACGCCACTTGCCACCCTACCTCATGAAAACTTCTAGCACTGCCAGGGACCCTGTACAACTGAATGAGCTTAAACACAGGGACAGGTTCATGTCACCATTGCCAAAGTCAAGACACAAAACACTCCCAGCACCCCACAAATTTCCCACTGCCTCTGTAGTCAATCCCTCTGTCCTCACCAGCTCCTGCCAGCCAGTGGTTCTCTGTCCCTCTAATTCTGCCTTTTCTAGAAATTCTTATAAATGCCATCACAAAGTACATAGTCTTTCTTTTTAACTGTGATAAAATACATAGAACAAAACTTACCATCTTAACCATTTTTAGGTATATACAGTTCGCTGGCATTAGGTACTATGTTTCCCCAAAAATAAGACAGTGTCTTATATTTAGTTTTCCTCAAGAAGACACCCTAGGGCTTATTTTCAGGGGATGTGTTATTTTTTTTTAAGTACGGTACAACAATCTACATTTATTCAAATATAGTTATGTTGTCTTTTTCTGGAACATCACCATAGTAAAATGGCAGCCACAGCTTTCCTTCTTCCCCCTGGGGACACATGATACCTAAAGCGGAGTATCTCACTCCTCACTTCACTGAGGAGACTTTCCCCTCAAAGCCTCAGCTTGCAGCATGCACAGGATGCCGGGACCTGACAGAGGGAGCCAACCGTGTTGGTGGGGCTGCCCACACCTTTGCAGTCACCTCTGGGATAGTAGCTATCACGATGGGGCAGATGAGAAGGGCTGCTCGTCTTCTTTACTGCTCCGCGGCGACGAAATGCATGGGTTGTGCAGATAGGCTGCGTAGCCACGCCCATCACTAGGTCTTATTTTCAGGGTAGGGCTTATGCTTAGAAATCCTGCAAATGCTTAGAAATCCTGCTAGGGCTTATTTTATGGGTAGGTCTTATTTTCGGGGAAACACGGTACATTCACATTGCTGTGCAACCATCACCACCAGGATCCATCTCCAGAACTTTTTCATCTTCCCAAACTGCAACTCTGTCCCCATTAAACACTAACTCCCTATTCCTCTTCCCCCAGGACCTGGCAACCACCAACACACTTTCTGTCTCCATGAATTTAACTACTCTAGTAGTTAAATACTATGATTCTACTTATATTAGTGGAATCATACGGTATTTTTTCTTTTTGTGACTGGCTTATTTCACTTAGCATAATGCCCTTAAGGGTCATCCATGTTGTAGCATATGTCATAATTTCCTTCCTTTTTAATGGAATAATAATCCATTATATGTATAATCTACATTTTGTTTATCCATTGATCCACTGATGGGCACTTGGGTTTAATTCATGTTTTAGCTATCATGAATAATGCTACTATGAATATAAGTATACAAATATCTCGAGACCCGGCTTTCAATTCTTTGGGGTATATTCCGAGAAGTGAAATGGCAAGGTCTATTTTGGTAATTCTGGTTTTAATTTTTTGAGGAATTGTCACACTGTTTTCTACAGAAGCTTTACCATTTTATAACCAACAGTGCACAAAGGTTGCAATTTCTCCCATCCTCACAATATGTAGTCTTTTGTGTCTGGCTTCTTTCACTTAACATGCTTTTGAGATCAGTCCATGTTGTTGCCTGCATCAGTAGTTCGTTCCTTTTCATTGCTGAGTAGTAGAACATTGTATGGATATACCATAATTTGTTTGGCATTTCACCAGTTGATGAGCATTTGGATTGGCTCCAGCTTGGGGCTATTACAAATAAAGCTGTATGAACAGGTACATACATGTCTTCACACGGACATAGGTTTCATTTCTCTTGGGAAAATACCTAGGAATGAGTTTGCTGAGTTATACGGTAGGTGTATGCTATGCTTAACACTATATGAAACTACCAAACTATTGTCCAGAGTGGGTGAACCATTTGCATGCTCACTAGTGATGTGTCAGAGTTCCAGCTGCTTCACATTCTCACCAGCACTTGGGATTGTCAGTCTTTTTCATTTTAGTCATTCTAATGAGTGTGTTGTGGTATCTGATTATTGTTTTATTTTGCATTTCCCTAGTGACTAATCATGTTGAGCATATTTTCATATGCTTATAGGACATTTTTCTATGTTCTTATGTAAAGTATCTTTCAAACCTCTTGCCCATTTTTTAATCAGTTTTGTCTGCAGACCATAAGTTTCTTGAGAAGAGGACTCTCAGGCCTCGCAGTGCCCAACTCAACCCCCAGGAGGCCCATTCCCACAGAGCACCACGTGGGTAGTGCTGCGGGGCTGTCCGAAGGCTACGCTTTGTCCACCCATTGCACCCAGTCCAGACAGAGCCTCACATGCAGCAGGCATCTGATAGATGTTTGTAATCGTATCAGCAAGCACAGATGGCCGGGAGCACCTAGGAGAGCTTGAGTGCAGCAGAGCAGCAGCCAGACAAAGCTGCTTTTATCTCTGGCTGCTCAGATCTCCCCCAATCTCAGGCCTGAAGAGTAGGTGCCTGCACTTCACCTGGACAGCCTGGCCCAAGACCAGATTCTAGAACGAGGCAGAGTCCTAGTCCTGGTCCTTAAAGAGTCTTTTAAGGGATTCTTGGGCTCAACATGGGTCTCACCAGTTCCAAACACTGTGTGACCACCCAGCTCCCTGTGACCAAGCCCTCACCTGAGAGGCAAGTCAATGACTCTGGAGCCTGAGGGACCAGCTGAAGCTGCTGATTCCTCATTTGCAAAGCAGAGACAATAAGCCCACCTTGCAGAGCTTCTGTGAAGAATAAACTGAAGAACAGGTGTGACACATCATTTTTTTTCTTTTTTACCTTGTTTGAAACTAGTCCACATGCTATATACCAAACTACAACACTGCGAGGCCAGCTTCAGTATTAATTTTCTTCCTTTTACGACCACCAAGACCAGTGTTCAGATCTGACAGGAAAGGGAACTGGAGGGCGGTGTGACAAACCTGACTGCGCAGGTCTACAGAAATGATTATTATTACCAGGCCCCATCTTATTCCAACTGCATGATTAAATAAAGGATCAGGCCATTGTATCACATATTATTATTCATTATTATAAATCCCTTTCATTATGCATTTAATTTTCACAGATACTATTAAAAATTACAAGACGTTCAGGGGAAGAAGGTGAGACTCGATAGAGAATGGAACAGGAAGAGAGAGAGAGGGAGGAAGGAAAAGATGGATGGTAGCCGTGTGCCAGATGTGCTCCCAGTCCTCCTCTATGGCCCCTATACAACCATCTTGCCTAGTGGGTCTGCAGGGACCATTTTTATACAGGAGGCAACAGAGACTCAAGAGACTTGCCAAGATCTCAGAGCTGTCAAACAGCAGGACCAGGACTTCCACCCAGTTCTGAGAACTACCCCCCACCACCAGCCACAGTGCCCCTGTATCCCCTGAGCCTGGTTTCCTGTGGGGCTCACTCCTGGTCAGGACTGGGTCCCAGAGCTTCCAACCACAGAGCCACATGGCCCTCCTGAGACAGGGCTGCACATGGCATTCTGCTCTAGGGGCTTCTTCAAGGAGAAGGGGTCTCTGTCCCCAGGAATGGTCTTCCCAAGGTGCCTCTGGGAAACTGTTAAGTCTTGCACCAGCCCCCGACCCAACTCAGAAATAAAAACGGGGAGCACAACAGGTGGTGCTTCTCTCCACCACCAGAGGAGGGAATCAAAAATTACAGACCAAAGCTGTGTATGTGTGTATTATACAAAGCCTGGATAGTTTTCACATCCCTGAGCCCATTATCTTCATCATTCCTCCTTCCCTAAAAACATACATGCAATGCTTGCTGGTCTCTAAGGTAAAATCCAATCAATCACCAGTCCCAGGGGTTTCTTCTCTGAACATTTCTCTACCTCTGTCCCTCCACTATCCCTGCAGCCTGAACTGCAATATGACAGCACTTTATGAAGGTCTGCTTATGTTTCTGCCCTTCTAAAAGATGTCCCCCTACTTATTCTTTGTAACTTCCAAAATTACTGTAAAGCTATAGTAATCAAGACAGTGTGCTATTGATGAAGAATAAACAAATAGATCAATGAAACAGAACAGAAAGCTCAGACATGGACCCACACATAATTTTCAACAAATGAGCTAAAGCAAAACAACAGAGAAAAGAAAGACTCTTCTAATAAATGAGGCTTGAAAAACTAGAGCGCCACAGAGAGGGGAAAAAAACAACCCCTGCTTCACACCATACACAAACTAATTTGAGATAGATGGTAGACCTAAACCTAAAAGTGAGAAATAGAAAGCTTTTGTAAAAGTAACAAACCTAGAAGAGAGAATATCTTTGTGACCTTAAAGCAGGAAAACATTTCTTTAAAAAGCACTACCTACAAATGCAAAAATAATAGTAAATCAAACTCTAATAAAATTACAAACCTCTGCTCATCAAAAGATAAGATTAATAAGATAAATAAGTAGGCAGAGACTGAGAGAAAATATTCACCACACATATATATGACAAAGGACTTGTATCCAGAATATACAAAGAATTCTTACAACCTAGCAATAAAAAGACAAAGAAACCCAATTTATTAAATAGGCAGAAGATTTGAATAGACATTTCTTCAATGACATATTAATACAAAGGACCAATAAGCACAAGAAAATGTGCTCAAAATCATTGTTCATCAGGGAAACGCAAATTAAATAAGATACCACTGCATACCCTCTAGAATAGGTAAAAGGAAAAAGACTGACAACACCAATCGTTGGTGAGGATGTAAAGCAACTGGAATTCTCTGACACTGCTGATAGGAATGTAAAATGAGACAATTACTCCAGAGAGCTATCTGGAAGTTTCTTAAAAAGTTAAATATATACCTAAAGTGATCTACAGAATCAATGCAATCCCTATCAAATTACCATCAC
>VBSM01001124.1:71398439-71419407 GCA_008086735.1 Cheirogaleus medius
CTTTTTATTTTTATTTTTTTAAGAAAAGAGCCGGCGAAGTTATGGCGAATCTGCGGCATCCAACATGGCGGATGGAGTCTTCGCCCTCCTCCCCACGGGGCGCAGACGCCTGCGCAGCGCACGCCCGCCTCGGGTGACCCTCCCCTAGCGCCGAGCGCGGCCCGGTGGGGCCGGCCTAACGCGCATGCTCGGGCGCGGAGGCCGTGCTTTTTATTCCGCTCCGCCGATTCCTCCGCGCCGCGTTTTGAGCCGCGCCCGGGGAGGAGCTCCCGCGAAGCCGGGAATGCGGACCTGGGGACCTCCCCACTTGTGCCCCGCGTCCGCCTTCCGTCCTTAGACCCACTGGACGTGCGGCCGTCGGGCTGGACGGGCACGGATGGTTCAGGGCTCTTCTCCTTGTTCTGCTTTGTACTAACTGATTTGGGGCAGCGAATTAACTTTCCTCGGTCTCAGTTTACTAGTTTGTCATTCGTAGTGGTTACAACCTGCATCCCACTCGGAGGTTGCGGTGTTTCCCCAAGCGTGGGATGCTTTCCCCTGGGGTACCCGGCAGGATTTTAGTTGGTACAGAGCATTGAACAACCTAGACTCACACGTAAGAAAGCGACTTCCGTGTCTTTTGGCCTATTTATTCTCTTCTCGCCAAAAGTCTCAGTTGGGTGTGAGCACGTCTCTCTGACACTTGCTCCTTCCCCAGCTGCTGGCTCATCCTCCAGCGGGCCACCATATCTGGTTGAAATTTAATGACCTTGTTTTCGTTTTGTGATGTTGAGGTGGTCATCGCCAGCTCTCCTTTATTTAGTCCTGGGCTCAAATAACATCTTCCAACCCCACCACCACCCCATCTAAAGTAACCCTCCTAATTTACTTTATATTTTTCTATCTGACGTTGGTTTATCTCAACCGCTTACTTCTGTCCGTCTTGGTCACCCCTTTAGCCCCAGAAACTAGAACTGAGCCTGACAGTTATTTATTGAATAAAAGAATTTGTGTTGCTTTTTTAAAGCTTGCTTTCTATTTACCACAAGTGATAACTTTTTCCTTTATGATAGTAATATAAAGTTTTCTTTTTAAATACAGTTTATTTGCATTTTTTAAAATAAATCAAAAAAATGGTAGCGGTATAGCCAAAAAAAATGTAAAAGCAGACCTTAAGTGGCCGAAGTGTGAGAAACACTGATTTATTTTTAAGTTTCCCCTGAAATGCTAGTGTTTGCCTGTTATAAGTCTTTTCCTGGAATAACCACACTCGTTGCTGCTCAACATGAGGACATTCTCCTTGGGTAATCCTGAAACTCATGCTTTATTTGTGAGTGTCACTTGCCTTGCTCCATGCCTATTTCTCTGTTTGCACAGCCCCCACTTGACCATGAGCTTCTAGAGCACAAAGTCCTTATAGGTCTTTTTCATCTTTGTTTTCCCAGCACCTATTGCATAGTAATATTACTGAATGAGCACATTTGTTTCTGTTGTAACTTATTTTTTAGTAGTAAAACTCTCGTGGGCATTGAGCTTCAGGATGACTCATCTGATTTCTCAGGAGCCCTTCTGCATGCTCCTTAATCCTTTTCCCGGGAAATAAGGAACCGTTTATAAGGCCCCAAGTTTGCCCAGTCTATTAAATATATGTACAGCAATATCTCCTCCCCTGCCCCCTCCATTTCATCCTCACAACCTGGGAGATTAAATTGGACAGATAAGATTATTATTCTTTTCCAGATGGGAAAAAGGAATGTTCAGAGAGACTAAACGGCTTTCTGAGGTCACACAGCAGGGCAGTGAAGAGCCAAGTGTGGAACTCAGCTCCTCATGCTGGGTGTTCTTCCCACTTTACCACTTCGTCATCTGGGGTGTGCCCAGACTACCCACCACACTTTCAAAGAGCCAGTTCCAAGACAACCTTAGAGTCATGGCTGCACAACTACCGGCCCCTGCCCATGAGGTAGATGGCTAGGTGGGATCCATCTTTTCTTTGGAAATGAACAGTTTAAAAAGCTGCATTGACGAGCTTTTCCTTGTAGCACTATAAATATTTACAATAATCTCTATTTTGCTGTGAATCGATTTCTGTCAGGAAATTGAAGTTGTTCTGGATTGCTGACAATATCGGTTTTGTGCTGGGTTGCCTTTCTTGCAGCAGCATTTAAATGTCATTTATTGATTAGCAGATGGATTGCTCCTGGACGTTGTGACCAAAATGAATTTTGGAAATGAAGCAATTTAAAGTTTATCTCAAACCCCAATTACTTCAGAATATTACAGTCAAAAGAAGAAATTGTGGACTAAGGGTGATGATTATGGGTTAATTATTTGGAAAGCTATGATTTTCTCCATTCTCTTTTTTAATATTTTTTTCTCTTTTTTAATATTTTTTTCTTTTTTTTAATTTTTTTTCCTATATATTTTTAGTCGGCCAATTAATTTCTTTCTATTTTTAGCAAAGATGGGGTCTCGCTCTTGCTCAGGTTGGTTTCAAACTCCTGACCTTGAGCGATCCTCCCACCTCAGCCTCCCAGAGTGCTAGGTTTACAGGCATGAGCCACCACACCCGGCCTCATTATTCTCATGATACTTTTTTTCTCCTACCCATTTATCATTCAAAGAAGAGTTCCTGAACACCTACTGTTACTGAAAAGTGTCCTGGCCATAGGCAGGTGGAAATGACTTTAGGAGATAGTCCCTTTCTGTGGGGAATCTAGGTTTGTAACTAAAGAGAAGAGTCCACAGCTGGCTTTTCTGTGGTTTGCCCATTTTCAGTCAGCAACATCTTTATTCTTTCCATTTGCTAGTAGTACTTCCAAATGCCTTCAATTAATGAAGAAGCATTTGTGGAATTAAATGTAAATCACTCATAATTGTGTTAAGTGATAGCATCCTCCTTTAATGATGGTTCCTAGAGGAACGCAGCCTCCCAGCTGGGCCACTGGTGACAGTCAGCTCTCAAGTCTAGCATGTGAATGAATTTGTGTCAATAAATTTATCGACATGAAATGGCATTTAGGTATATGCAATCAATTTGCATAACTGAATATATTCGTGTCCATAATTTTATAATTCTGACAAATTTGCATTTATATGAAAACAATAATTTAGGTATCTAATTTTGTAAGATGCTTTCTTGAAAGCAGGTTTTAAAAAGGATACATACAAGTGACCTCAAAATAATAAGCCTTAAGGCATACAACGATGATAAAATCAGAGGTAGGGATATTCACAGTTTGAGTTAAGGGTTAAAACTCTAAATAAGCACATTGTAGAAAAAAATCCATTTAAAAATTGAATAAAAGGATATAGTAATATTAGAACTATATGAGCAATCTCACTATGAACATAATTATGACCTTAGGAAGCAATATCTTTCCCACCTGTCTTTTAATGGCCATAGAGTGCCTTCTCATCACTGGTCCTCAGCACACAAATATTAATCTTAATAGTATTTTTCATTAACAGTGGCCAGAGCCCCTGCAAAGAAGCTGATTCCATGTGTGGGATTAAGGGAACATCAGAATGGCTCGGAACATCTTGCTATTGCCAGAAAACCAGGATGCTTCCAAAAGTGCTGGGCTACTGCTAAAAGCACAAAGGAGTCAGCTGTGACAATTTGCATATCACAAAGAACTGTAAATCTATAGTTGTTGACCTACAAGTTGTCTCTATGAAAAGCTATGCGTCCTCAATGATTAAAAAAAAGTTAATATGTCTATGTATAACTGTAATTACAAAGCTAGTTACAATTCAAAGAAAGTGTAAAACAGGATATTTTAGTAAGTTTGGTATATATGGGATTCTGTTTCTTACTTGATATTCTCTCTGTCTATTTATGAAGTGGTATATTTGTGTAAGTTTCAAGGGGCAAATAAGTTTACTATGAGTAAGTCAAAGACTTCCAGAAAGAGCAGACACTGTGCCAAAACCAGCCAGGGCAGGGCAGGACCAGTGGTCTCATAAATAACCAGATAGAAAGAAGGTTCAATAATTTATGTTGCAAGTTAATAGATTAGCCAAATGTCCTAGGAGAATAGACCTTGCTAATTATAATGAAATGTTAATGAAGTATAATGAAGGTCATTGTAAATGGTGACAGAACAACATGTACCCAAGACTTAGTGTACTTGGGAGTGAATATTGCAAGAACTTGCTCATAGATCCTGTTGACATAACAGTCGAGACTGGCCGGAGGGAGCCCCAACCAGCAAATGCCTGTTGCCACCAAGAATCCCTCAGTCAGTGACCCAGAGGCTGTTACTTCAATGCACCTGAAGAGGAGATAATGTTTCTTTTTCGTGTCTGATAAGGTCAATCCTGGAAAAGTATAAAAATAAGTTTTGTAAAGATAACAACAAATTGATCAACTTAATGATTTTTACAAGTAGGCTTAGGTATAGATGCAGTAAAAACTTTCTTTTGGGTTTTTAAGGTGTTTGAAGCATTTAGAAATTGCATTAGACTCATAGTGAAACAGGATAATTTAACGAAGTATGTAAATGTCTAGGCAAATTTTATTTTTAATGTTTTAAGTTTTGATGTGTCAGTTCTGTTCAAATAATTTAAGAAACAAAGGTGACTAGATCTGTAAGTGTAACAAGTGTAACAAATTTTCTTAAAAGCAACTACAAGTATAGGAGTACCTGGACCAAGAAAAAGGGGAAGGGGTCCCTCAGATCCCAGCAACAAGGAGGACAAAACAGGAAGCTG
The DNA here is from genome assembly GCA_008086735.1 of Cheirogaleus medius. Taxonomy (NCBI): domain Eukaryota; kingdom Metazoa; phylum Chordata; class Mammalia; order Primates; family Cheirogaleidae; genus Cheirogaleus; species Cheirogaleus medius. The sequence continues at coordinate 71,403,135 of VBSM01001124.1, forward strand.
CCAGAGCCTAACAGAGTGTCAGGTCCATAGCTGGGATCTGACAAACAGTTGTTGCTGAAGGGAGAAGGGATGAAGGGAGTCCAAGGTGGAGGAAGGGGTTGAGGAAGAGAAACAATACATAAGCATTTGTTTGTAGCTATCATGTAAATAGCACTATTTTGAAATTCATGATAGAGAAAATCATTTCTGCAATTTTTTCCTCAGTGTTTCATAGTTCTCCCTATAGAAGTCTTTCATCTCCTTAGTTAAATATATTTCTAAATATTTTATTTTCTTTGTTGCAATTGTGAAAGGTATTGCATTTTTTATTTGATTCTCAGCATAACTGTTATTGGTGTATATGAAAGCTACTGATTTGTGTGCATTGATTTTGTAACCTGAGACTTTGCTGATTTTATTTATCAATTCCAGGAGTCTCTTGGTTGAATTTCTGGGGTTTTCTAGATACAAGATCATATCATCAGCTATGTTTGACCTCTTCTTTCCCCATTTTGATACCCTTAATTTATTTCTTTTGTCTGATTGCTCTGGCTAGTACTTCCAGCACTATGTTGAATAGAAGTGGTGATAGTGGGCAATCTTGTCTGGTTCCAGTTCTAAGCAGGAATGCTTTCAATTTTTCCTATTCAGTGTGATGTTGGCTGTGAGTTTGTTCTGTATGGCTTTAACAATTTTGAGGTATGTCCAATCTATGCCTGTTTTGTTAAGAGTTCTTATCATAAAAGATTGCTGAATTTTGTCAAATGCTTTTTCTGCATCTATTGAGTGGATCATATGGCCTTTGTTTTTGCTATTTATGTGGTGAATTACATTTATAGATTTTCATATGTTAAACCATCCTTGCATCTCTGGGATGAAGCCCACTTGGTCATGGTGAATGTGCAGTTGAATTCTGTTTGCTAAGATTTTATTGAGAATGTTTGTGTCTATATTCATAAGGGATATTGGTCTATAGTTTTCTTTTTGTGTTGTGTCCTTTCCTGGCTTTGGTATCAAGGTGATACTGGCTTCATAAATGAGTTGGCAAGGATTCGCTCCTTCTCAATGTTGTGGAATAATTTCTACACTAACTGGTGAAGGGTACACTTACAAGTTTGACTCAAACTGTACAAAAGCAAATTATGTAACCAAAACATGTGTACCCCCATAAAATCCTGAAATAAAAATAAAGGGGCTTTTTACAAAGGTGTGGGCAGGGCTTAGGGAAGTCAAAAAGATAATGCAGCCCTTCGGCACCCCACACACCTAACCCAGGCCTGCAGAGACAGATGAGGGAATGCAGACTGGAACCCAGAACCAGGAGAGCGTCTATTTAGAAAAGTCCACCTTCAGTGGGATGTACCACTAACTCTCTATGACCTAGAGAAGGAAACTGAGAAATTAATGCCCAGACCTTACTCTGCTCTTGCCCTCCTGTCTCCTGCCAGTCTCTGCTTGGCTGAACCCAACATGAAGACATCCCTCGATGGCCCCTTTGCCATATTGGAAAGGGCTGTGGGCCATAGGGTCTGGGCCTCTGGGATCAGTCACCTCGCTAACCTCATGCCAAGGAACAGCTCTACAAATGCAGACTTCAACCTGTAACAGAGGGTGGACAACCAAAACCCCTCATCAGAAGCACAATTATGAAATCCCTGCAGTAACTGGCTAGAGAGAAATGCTGTAACAACTGAGAGAAAACTGGTAACCTTGAAAAGCAAGTGGCCATGGAAATCTCAAATATTGCCAATTGTGTAAGAACAGAGTCTTACATAAAACAGGTGACGTTAGTTTTTTCATCATGCTCCATCAAGCCATCCAAGTGGGTAAAAACCTATGGGGCTGCTTTTACAATGTGACTGTGTTCATTTCCATTCTTAGGAGTCGGGGGTAGCATTTGGTGGGCATCTCTTGGTACAGGATCTTACACCAGTTTCCACAGATAGGCTCCGGCGCCAACTGCACAAGAGCTCCAGAGGGAAGACGTGAAAAAACTCCAGGACTGTGCTTTAGTTCACCATCTTTGGCTACCACACCCATGTCCTGTAGCCAGGGGTTGATGGCAGCTGCCCTGCAAATTCTTGGGTGGGCATCTTGAGAGGCAGAGAGATGCAGAGAGCTCCAAGCCAGTAAAGGCATAGCAGAGGGAAGGGCGATGAAACAAGGGTAGCCCAGGTGACATTTGTCAGTAGCAAGCACACTAAGGAAGAATGCCCCTATTATGTCAGGGGTTACTCCTTTAATTTCAGGATCAGAGAAAGGGGGTCCTGGGAGGTTTGGGCCACTGGGCTGTGTTGGCACAGGAGCACATGGAAGCTGCTATTTATTAAGCCACTAAATATGGAAATATTTAATTATTGGAATAACCACTGTGACCATACCTGTGTGTATGTGTTGGATGGCAGCCCTGCTGGTAGGGTGACCAAGAAGTCTTGGCTGCTGGTCTGGGACTTTCCTGGTTTTAGCACTGAAAGTCCCATGTCCCCAGAACCTGTTTAGTCTCTGCCCTCCGGCCCCATTGTGTTATTGCTACCAATTATGATCAGTTACTCCCCACAGGCTGGAAGCCCTCACCAGGAGGGGCCCGCCTTCCTTCTCCTTGCAGAGTCAGAATCACCAGGACCTCTGAGGGGGTCACCCACACTCCCAGGTAAAGCCTCCTCCCTTTGCTCACTGAGTGAAGTCCAAGCCTGTCCTCGTGCCCATGGAGATCCTTCGTGACCCCGCTCACCTCTCCACTTAGTGCCCTCCACCTCAAGCTCTGCTCCAGCTGCACCTCTGCAAGTTCTTCAAAGTACCACCCTGCTCCGTGGCTTGAGAAAACAGTCCCCATCTGCTCCTGCAGGTTCCCCTCCAGGCCTCTGGTTGAAAGTCACCAACTCAGACAAGGCTTCCCCTACCTGGCAGGTTGAGGCTAGCATCCTTCCTGCCTGTTTCCTGGGCAGGCAGTACTGCCCCGTCCCACACATTGTTATGGCTTCTTTAATGACTTTCTCTCCCAGAACCGTAAGTTGCCTCAGGGTACAAGTTCAAGTACTGGCAAAGATTGGGCATTCCATAAATATTGAATAAATAAAAGGCTAGATAGGAGTTAAAGGAAACAGTATGGACGAGCTGGAGCCCTTTTCTATAAGCTAAGTTATTGTCCCTATTCTCTGGAAAAACAGGAAAGCCCTGCTGCCTTCAGTTCACTGAGAGGCCAGTCCAGGTGGGGAGAGAAGCAGAAACCCAGGACTTGGTAATTATAGTGAGGCTGTTGATTGTTCATTAATCCATTCCATTATGTAATCCAGTGATAGAATGAATGAATGAATTACTGGATTTAACTCATTCCATGAACTTATTCCATTTATCCCTTCTTTTCCTTTGGGACCCTTAGTGGGCCAGGCACTGCTAGGCACTGGGGGGTACCGTGATGAATGAGACAGACAAGAGTCCTTCTCTCATGGGGTCTGGGATGACTGACACTCAGCAAGCACTAGTGACATAAAGGGGAAAAAAACAAGTGGCGATGTCATCTAGAGCAGTGGTCCCCCCAACCTTTTTGGCACCAGGGACAATTTTCATGGAAGACAATTTTTCCATGGACCAAGGGTGGGAGGGGGATGATTCAAATGCAGTACATGTATTGTGTACTTTATTTCTATTATTATTACATTGTAATATATAATGAAATAATTATACAACTCACTATAAGTTGGGGACCTCTGGTGTATGGGGAGAGGAGAATGAGTCTTTGGAGTGGGTGATCAGGAAAGGTCTCTCCAAGGAGGTGGCATTTGAGCTGAAACCTGAGTGATGAGAAGGAGCCAGTCTGGTGGATACCTAAAGGAAAAGTGACCCAGACAGAGGAAATGGCTAGTACAAAGGTCCTGAGGTCAGAAGAAAGCTTCTGTGTTTGAGAAGCAGACCAGCCATGGAGCAGGTTCTTTCTGAGGCAGAGGAAAGTGCTCCGTTGCTACTTTGTTCCCTGACTCCTCCCTCTGCCTGTCTCTCTCTCCAATCATTGGAACACTCTTCCTCCCCTCCTCTCATTAAAGTGTTCTTTCTTGGGATCGCTGCAGACTCTGAAGATATAAAAGCAAACACAAATACTTTTTAAAGTACCACTTATTTTCTAAGTTATAAAAACACAAGTCAAGCGACTTCTATGATTTCAAATGAATGGGGTTATTTTGTTTGTTTTTGAGAAGCCACATGACTAGACACTGTGTCAGGGGTGGGCAATCTTTTCCTTAAAGAACCAGACCGTCAATATTTTCAGTTTTACAGGCCATGGGTGTCTGCCGAAATTACTCCACTTTGCCCCTGTGAAAGCAGCCATATGTAAATGAATGGGTGTGGCTATGCTCCAATAAAACTCTATTTACCAAACTAGGCAGCACATGGCATTTGGCCCCCAGGCTATAGTTTGCCAATCCCCAATCTACTTATCATAATGACAAGAATCATTATCAAAAGTACATCTTTTTTTTGTTATTTTAGCACTAACTATGGGCCAACCAAACAGGGCACTTTTCAGTCCTCCTGTCCCCTGGTACGGAGTAGACATGCTGTACTGAGGACAGTAATCTGTAATGAACAGGGGAGCACCTGAAATGTACCTCACCTATGTATACTATTAGTGGTGTAATTCTATTAAAAAAAATGTTTGTGATCTCAGTACAGGCATGCAAACTCCTCCTAAAAGTCTGCAACGTCCTGTGTTGTGCCCCTTAGACTAGCTAATAAATAACGAAAGGTTTATGTGAAGCAGATGCACCAATAATCTAGCAGCAGGGTTTAGCTAATCTTCTAGTTGGACTGGCAGCAAAATTCCCTGCCCAAGTCCAGGGCACCGCTCTGGAGCATGTGACGATACTAGTCTCAGCGGGCTCCCCTACCCCATCCAGGCCAGAGCAGGTGCACCTGCACAGGAGGCATCCCAAGCCCACATCCTGAACCACACCTTCTACCAGTGAAAACTTAGCCAATGATCTAATAAAAGGGTTTGATAGCTCAGAGCAGCACTCCTGAAGTTTGTGTTCCTGAGCAAGGCTTTTAAATGTTAAAATTATAGAGTTAATATTAAAATCAATCTGCATACACACATACCAGACAGTGTTTATGCTAAAATATTTTAAAGTAAAATTTCTGCAGATTCCTTCTGCTTCAAACAAACAAATAATTAAATTATACATAATATAACACCTCTTTTATTGAATTTGTGACGTTTTCAGGAATTAATTCCATTTTTTCCGTTACTAGTTCTGGATTTTTTTTAAGGTGAAATAAAATATATGACTTGTTATTTTCAATTTTGAATTTGTGGTGGTACACGCTACATTAATTGTCATATTCAAAAGGTTAAAACAATTCTTACATATTCTTTTTAGAAGAATTTTACCATAAGAAATGAAAACACATCTATTCCAATTAATAGTTCCATCTCAGACTAATACTTTTGTAGTGAATGATGGCCTATAATTTACAGACATGTCGAAACACAAATGCAGGAGATGAACTGACCTCCTATAATCTTTCTATCACAGCAAATTCAGGATATGGGCTTAACCAAAATGTAAAGCATTTGAAAAATTAGAAAAAGTAAAGGAAAATTTTTCATGTTTCAAAACTTGGTTTGCATAAACATGCAGTATACATTTAGCAGTGTTGGTGAAGGATTTATGTGGATCAGCTTACAATGTAGTAGGTGGACAACTTATTTTTACCAAACAAAATGATCAAGATAGTAACATTATTTAACTTGACCTATTTTTGTTTTTTAACTTTGAAAAAAAAGGTGCAAAAGAACGATTTTAGTTAGCTTTTGCTGCATGCAAACCTCCCAACACTCAGTGTCTTAAAACAACAACCACTCATTATCAGAGCTGCCATGCCTGGGGTCCAGCTGAGTGGGCTGGTCTGGGTTGGGCACAGCCAGGCATGCTCACACACATGCGGGCTGAGGGGCACGTTGGCTGGAGCAGTCCTGCATCATGCGGCTTCCATCTTCTCCCAGGATGGCAAGTTAGCCTAGGCATGTCCTTTGCATGGTGACGGCAGAAGCAAAAGAGGACAAGCAGCAATGTCCAGTGCCTTTTCAAACCTCTCCTAACATCCTACTGGCCAAAGCAAGGTACCTGGCCAAACTCAGAATCCAGGGCAGGAAAATATACTCTGCATTTTGGTGGAAGAATGTAAAAAGTCGCATGGCAACAGGTGTATCTATAAAGTAGGATGCAGACTTGTGACCATTCATGCAGTCTACCTCACGTGCCATCATTTGCTTTCTCAGCAGCTGCCTGACTCCATATATGGCTGAATAGACTAGAGGGAAGACTCTCTCACCTGTGAACAAAAATAAAATCCTAAGCCCCCCACCAACTGAACGGAACCCCTCTTGGCCAAGGGGACCTCATTGAACCTTTAAAACTGAGTTCCCAGCCATGGCGGGATGGGAGTTCAGACACGCCTTGTTAACCACCATTAGGTTCTCTTTCTTCCCTAAGGGCTGAACAGAACCAGCCCTTTGGAAAGTCTCCTCCACCGCTGATTTCAATCAACTGCCTAATGCTGTGTCTCTCTTTTTGCAATTTTGGCACAACTGACCAGCATTCTTTCCTGATAAGAAGCCACCAATCATGGAGTGGTTCTAACCGGACTACAGAGTACATGCAGTGAGGGTTTTCCCGTCCCCTGCTTCACCTTTTGACATCAGAAGGCCAAAAAGCCCACCCTCAGATCATGCTACACCACCATTTTTTGTACATGCAACCTACAAAGAGGCATAAAGCTCGATTGCCCAGGCACAAGGTTCTCCTCTCATAAATATTCACGATGCCTCCTATAGCTTGTTAAATAGGTATATTTGGCTACCCCAATCAGCATAAATTTCTGTTCCCATTGTCTCTCCCTGGAAGTACATGCTCTCAGCTTTGTCCCAGGCTGTGCTGCCCAGCCTGCCAGAAAGGCCACCCCACGGGCTGCAACCCTTTATGGGAAATGAAGCTCCCCTTTCCACATTTAAGAATCTCGTCATTTTCTACAGTTGACACACAAAGGTTTGCTATGAGGAGCAGATAGCCAGTGAACCATCCCCATATCTCCTTCTCCAAATGTGAATTCAAATTTGACTCTGCCATTTGTTGGCTCTGTGACCTTGGGCAAGTTATCCTCGGTCCATGATGAATGTCCATGCTTCTGGACTCCCTGGCATCCCTTCCTTCTCCCGGTGACAGCATCTTGCTTTCAGGGAACTTCCCTGTCCTTGTGGAATAATTTTTTACATCACTATTATTGACTTTAGTAAGCTCTGTGACCCAGGGACACTCATTATCAGGCCGCTCTGTAAAATCAGGGGAGGGTTAGATTAGGTAGCTCCCCAGGATTTCATCCAGCTCATCATTCCAGTGCCAGAGTTGGCCAAGCCGCCAGGCTCTGACTGCGACCTGCCAGTGAAGGTTTCCTTCCCAGCATGGAGCTCCCTGCAACACCTGCAGAAGCACTGTGGTCACCACCTGCCTGCCTTTGTAACCCTGGCTCCACCCTCACGAGCTGATGCCCTGGGCATGTTCTAAAACTTTCTGTGTCTCAGTTTCCCCATTTGCAAAACAAGGATTATAATGTCCACTGCATGGGCTGGTTGTGAGGCTTACATGAATGAGTACAAGATAGCTGGATTTTTCTTTTAAAATATTCAAAGCTGTGTTCCTATTAGACTCTGTGAAGTATGACATCTCGAAAACCTAATCAGTATTTTCGTTTTCACCACCTTGCCTTAGAATCTGGCAATGTTTGGGTCAGTTAAATTAGGCTGGTCTCTGCAAAATGTAAGTATTACAGGGGCCTGCCATCTGGATTTGATGACCTGTCCTTTGGTCTTCACACGCTCCTCACACTTGTGTCAGGGAGAAAGCAGAAAGAGCTGTCTGGCCTGGGAATTATTTACTACAAAGGAAGTAAGTCCTGAGAACGCTGAGGGTGGAAGGCTGCACTTTCCCCATCTCCAGAGAAAGCAATGCCCCAGGCCAAACTCCCCCAGCAACGAGACAAAGGCAAAGCCCTCTCCTCCCTTCCTTCAGCTGGCCAGTCACCCTGCAGCCGCCAGTGACGTTCATCAGCCTCGACATTTCCCATGACTCTTGACTTTTTAAGATGCATTTGACACAGTTACAACCTCCCATGGATTCTACAGGGTCCCCCAGGCACAAAATCTACTCTCCTCCATCACCCACTGAAGCTGCCTTTGTCACAAGAGAGACCTATGTCTTATCATCCTGAACTCCGAAAGCAGAAGCTGGAACCTGCTTGGTGATCAGGAACAGTTTGCTAGAAGAAGAAGAAAATGAATAAACAAATGTCTCCATTCTCTGTTGTCAGCAGGTGGCTAGTGGAGGTTAAGAGGAATATTTTGGGGAAGGGGTCCCCTGTTTAGGGATGTATGTGGACATCTCATCAAGAGTCGCCATGGTAAATTTTTACACAGAGCATTAGAGTTAAAATGACTTAAAGATCTTTTCACTGAACCCCTCATTTTACTGATGAGGCACCTGAAGCTCAGAGAAGCTGAACGTGTTCCTCAGGCACCCAGGATGATGACGGTCCGCAAATTCAGGTCTTTCAAACAACTTTTTAAAGAAGCTGGAAATAATTTGGTTTCTTTTCCTGGAGAAGATAGCATTCAGTGGAATATGAGCATTGATTTTTAAATATCTGAAAAGCTACTATATGAAGAAGAGCTTCCTAAGAAATGAGAATTTTCCAAAGATGAACCAGTTGCTCCTTGAAGCAGTGAGTGCTCTATCCCTGCAGTTGTCCAGGACAAACAGAAATAACTTAGTGACATTAAAATGGGGGCTGGGAAAATGGCTAAAATGATAAATACAGAAAATACCAAACGTTGAAAGGATATGGAACAAATGGAACTCTCAGACACTGCTTGTGGGAGAAGTAATGGTACACCACTTTGGAAAACTGGCAGTTTTTAATGAGTTTAAACTTACATCTTCCCCATGTTCTAACAATTCCACTTCTAGGAATAGACTCAACAGAAATGCATATACATGTTTCACCAAAGACATATACGAGATCTTCATAGCAATTTACTCATAATGGCCTCAAATTGGAAACTACCCAACTGCTTGCCAATAGTAGAATGAATAAATAAATACATGTTAGTATATTCACACCGTGGAATACTATACAGAAGGAGTCAGGAGACTTTTTCTGCAAAGGGCCAGATAGTATTTTCAGCCTTGCAGACCATATGGTCTCCATCTCAGCTACTCAATTCTGTCATTGTAGTGCGGAAGCAGCCACAGACATAGACATACACAGAAATAAACGGCATGGCTGTGTTTCAAAAACAACTTAATTTACAAAAACAGATGGAGTACACAGTGTGTTCAGTTTCTGAAAATTTGTTAAGGTGCATAGCTACAATATGTGTATATAAAAAGGTTTTCAATTTTTTTTCAAAAAAATAGGGTTTCAATAAAAAGTTTAAAAATAGGCAAGGCTTGGAGGCTCATGCCTGTAATCTCAACATTTGGAGAGGCCAAGACGGGAGGACCACTAGAGGCCAGAAGTTTGAGACCAGCCTGGGCAACACAGTGAGACACCATCTCAACAAAAAATAAGGAAGATTACACACATGGTAGTACAGTCCCAGCTACATGGCAGGCTGAGGCAGGAGTTTGAAGCTATGGTGAGCTATGATCTTGTATGATCTTGCCACTGCAGTCCAGCCTGGGTGACAGAGCGAGACCCCATCTCTAAAAAATTAATAAATAAATAAATAGGGGCAGGGCAGCTATTGGCCCGTGAGTCTATGATTCAGATCACATAGTTAGATGACAACAGACCTAGGACTGATACCCAGGCCACCAGCTCCCAGTAAGGAAAGGCAATTCATATGTAGTGAGCATTTCTGGTACCCAAGGCACTTGTAACTGTCAATCCTCATAGTAACTCTCAGAGAAGGAATTATTACACTCATTTTTGTAGATGAGAAAATTGGGGCCCAGAGAGGGTACAAACTTAGCCCGGCTCACACACTGCTCAGCAATGCTGCTGCAGCATGGTTTGAGCCCAGGTCCATCTAATTCTGACTCCAGGCTCTGAAGCTGCCTCCACAGACTTGAAATGCAAACATGGCATTTCTTATATGAGCATTACATGTGTATAAAAATAAACTGTGAGCCTCACGCTAAGAAATATTATCCAGTTAGCACTGGCTTCTGCTGCCGGCAATCAGGGCTGCTAAACTTTCCTTGGCTGTGCGGGCTGCTTCTGGGCTAGCAATGGCCACAGGCCCAGCTGGGACACAGGCCCATCCTGCAGGTTTTCCACTCTGAAGCACGCATGGGGGTGCTGAGGGGAGAGGCAGCGGGAGGACAGGCACGATGCCGGGTGATGCAGGTTCCACAGCCAGCGGAAGGCCAGAAGGCAACACGCTGACAGCCAAGGGGCTTGTCACAAGGGGCCAGTCCAGAGGGGAAACCGGAAACTGGAAACCAGGCCCTCTTTGGAGCCACTTGGCCCTCACGTTGGACCCTACTTCTGCGATTCTCTCCCTCACCCCAGCCCCTGCTCCCAATACTGGTTGTAAAAAGAAGGGTAACTCTTCATCCAACTCAGAGACTGGTGTAGGATGAAGTTCTGCCTCTTGGTGTTTTGTGACAATTTTGATGAGTTCTCAATAGCTGAAAATTAGGAGAGTTACACCAAGGAATGCCTATTGCTAAGCAAAAGAAGCCAATCTAAAAAAGGCTACATACTATATGGTTCCAACTATATTATTAATACATTCTGGAAATGGCAAAACTAGAGCAACAATAAAAAGATCAGTGGTTGCCAGGGGTGAGGGGGAAGTGGGAGGTGGGGAGAGGAATGAACAGGCAGAGCACAGGATTGTTAAGGCAGTGAAAATATTCTGTAGGATACTGGAATGGTAGATACATGTCATTATGCATTTGTCACAATCTATAGAATATACAACCCAAAGAGCAGAGTGAACCCAAATGTTAACTACTATTACATTAGTAATAAGATATCAATATTGGTTCACCAAGTATAACGAATGTACCACACTAATGTGAGATGTTAATAGTCAGGGAAACTTTGGTACAGAAAACAGGAAATATATGGTAACTCTCTGGACTTTACCCTCAATTTTTTTGTAATCCTAAAACTGCCATTCAGGGCTTCTGCCGCGAAGTTGCTTTTGGTGTTCAAGCTCCGTGCTCAGAGCGTTCCGGCCTGCCCAGAGCACTGTCTGTGCCTGGCTCTGGGCTGCTCCTGCCACTGCAGGCTGCTCCACTACCTCAGGCTGCTCCTGCACCCTTGTGACCAGTCTTAAGGTTTAGGAAAGAAGCTCTCATCAATCTTGGTGCCCCAGAGTGCCCGTGTCCTGGATCGTATCAGCCACTTTCTTTCAGTGGATTGACTGTACATCGCACAGTCGTGAGCATCTCACGGACATTCACAAAGTGACCGCCGTGTGCCAGACACTGTGCAGGGAGCGAGCCCTGGTCCTCTTGGTGGAGAGGAGGATTCGCGAACAAACACTTGTGGGACAGTGTGGTGAGCACAGTAAGAGGGGTGGGCGTGGTGCCAGGCAAGCACAGGAGGAGCAGCTAAACCCACCCCCAGAATTAGATCGGCAGCTCCGAGGAGTTGAAACCTGAACGTCATGCAGAGCACGTAGGTACGCGCCGAGGCAAGCAGTCCCCACCCAGGGCACAGCGTGGGTGAAAGTGCGAAGGAACACCGTGTGTTCAGGGAAAGGCGGGCAGCTCAGGGGTGCTGGCACGCAGCGATCACCTGCACAGAGACATTTCCAGCTGAGAAAGAGCTAGCTTGTGCAGCTGCTCAGTCAGAGGGCATGAGGGATGGCAGGAGGGCGCCGTAACCTAATCCTCTTATCAGATCAGTGTGGCCCAGCTGCCTCCACTTCTCCTGCTCCTTCCTTAACAGCTCAGCACCAGGGCTGTGAACCGCACCTACCATGTGTCCTGTGCTCAGGGCGTGCTGGGAAAAGTGAGGTCCCAGGGGTACAAATGTCTGCTTGTCACCTGTTCCTACTCTATGATTTATGATAGTAGGCTGTCCGATTCGTGCTCTTTCACAGACCAACGTCATTGCGAGTGGGGCCTGTATGATCTTCCCATGTCAGTGCCGGAAAGATTTTACAGCAAGATTGTTTTTTTTTTTTTTTTATCTAGGTCCACGGCTTTGGGTGATATATGAACATCCTACAACTGATATGCAAAATTTTGTTGATATGTGCATTTTTCCTGTTGAAAGGCTCTCAAGCTTGTATCAGAGCCTGGAAGGATCGTGTGACCCTTTACATTGGAACAACTGCCAAGCAAACCCTCCCACGAGTCCTGAAGTCTTTTCCCGGAGAGCACACGTCAGGGTCACCAGAATTAGGGGGTGGGGCACAGCTGATCCTATGTGCAGTCAAATGAAGATTTACTTTAAAAAACACTTTATTTACCAAAATTAAAAATGAAGCAAAAATGGCCATCTTTGACAGCACTTGACTATCTTGTTCATCCATTATAATAGCAGTTCTAAGTGACTTCTTCTTAAGTATCTGTGTGCGTGTTTTCAAGTCGTATTCCCTTTCTATTTACCAGTGGGTTTCCTCTGGTACCTGGATCTGGAAATGAAATACTGAGGAACTAGTGTAACCTGATGGATAGGATTTGTTTGTTTGTTATAAAATGAAATCAATAAACCACTCATGAGGCCTCTAATAGAGTTTAACTGGATATATTCACATCTAATGAGTGCGGTGTGCATCGTCTGGGGGATGGACATGCTTGAAGCTCTGACTTGGGCAGGGCAAAGGCAATATATGTAACCTAGATATTTGTACCCCTGGAATATGCTGAAATAAAATAAAAAATAAAAAAAAGAATTTAACTGCCTTTGATGAGCTTATACTTCACTATAATGTTATTATGTCATTTCCATCCAAGTAAGGCTGACCCCCTGATCGCAAGAGGTTATTAATAAAATATGTTTTTCACTAATTCTAGGGTTATGCAAAATAAAGCACAAGACAGGAATTTTAAAAATTAAAAATAAGAAAAAAGTAGTGTCGAACATTATGGAATGTTGTCTGTGAGCCAGGCCGTGATATATGCGCTATAGAATCATGTCAAGAGGTAGGACATCAGCTCCAGGGAGTCGAGCAGCTGAGACGAAGGCCCAGCCACCTGTCCTAGAAGGAACTGGGATCTCAGGCAGCCCTGGATGATGACTGAGGGGCAGAGGCTGAGGTTGGTGGGTCCCGAATATGAGGACTGAAGTCCATTAACAGGGTGATGGAGGTGGGGAGTATCATAGGGAGGGAAGAGGGATGGGATGGAGAAGAAATCAAAATAACCCCCCAGATCTCTACTGCAGGTGGCCTTCCTTGTTTATTCTCCCCACTGCTGACAGGCCATTTCTTCATGAGTTATAGGCTGACCCTAGTGGCCACTTTTCATGTGGCCACGTCCCACAAAGCCCCTCAGCCTGAGTTGTTCTCCTCTTAGCCCCTTTACTGAGGTTCCGTGTAGGATTTCATTTGGAAGAAAGGTTCTGCTGTGAGACCAACTTTTGTTTAAAGTTTATAAACATAGTTCTGTTGTACTTTTCATAATTATAATTATAATAATTATTATTATTATTGAGACAGAGTCTCACTCTGTTGCCCAGGCTAGAGTGCCATGGCATCAGCCTAGCTCACAGCAACCTCAAACTCCTGGGCTCAAGCAATCCTTCTGCCACAGCCTCCCGAGTAGCTGGGACTACAGGCATGCGCCACCATGCCTGGCTAATTTTTTCTATATATTTTTAGTTGGCCAATTCATTTATTTCTATTTTTAGTAGAGATGGGGTCTCGCTCTTGCTTAGGCTGGTTTAGAACTCCTGACCTTGAGCAACCCACCCGCCCCCTCCTCCCAGAATGCTAGGATTATAAGTGCGAGCCACTGTGCCCAGCCATAATTATTATTTTTTTTAATTAAATGGAGTTGGGGAGTGAAAATGCTGTCACAGATAGCAAGATGCTGGTCACAGTGGCAACTTCTTAAGGCCAAACAGGGATGCTCTTCCAAAGTAAGCCAGGGCTGTGTGTGTTCAATCATGAGGGTGGGAGGATGAAGTTCCAAGGAACAGAAAGCTGGGAGGGTCAGAGAGTGTGTCTACAAAATGAAGAGTAATTCAGTTATACAGCATCCTTTCTTTCTAACATTCGATTTTGAGGACACATCTTCAGGATCTTATTGCATGTAAAAGTCTGGACTGCCCAGCCAGCTCAGGGGTGCGGTCGGGAATAACTTGAGTAGGACAGGGAGGAATGGAGACTATTCAATTCTGCCTCCAGGTTCCGGTCAGAATGGGTTGGGGAATCAGACAGCTGATGAGCCTAGGATCATGGTGCTAGCTCTTACATAAAGAAGAGTGGATACAGCTGCAACTAGAACCTCCACCTCTCAACTCCTATCCCAGTAATTGTCTATGAGATGGGTGGGTTTTTAATCCTGCTTAATTTATACCCCATCAGTCATTCAAGCAATAAACTTAGTTTCCTCAAGATAGGGATAAAAAGCCCATTTTTGTGCCAGGAGATCACTCTGCATCATGTTACTATTAAGGTCTCTTAATTGTTGTTGTAAACATGGGACATCCCACTTCACTCATTTTCATGACCCTTTAAGGACTGATATACCAAGGCTGAGAATCACCTTGTCACTATCTCTGTTCCTCCAGTCTAGTGTCACTTTTAGCTCAGTTTCTTCTCAACATATTTAGAGAACTAAATCATGTTAAGAGAATCAGTGAAGAAAACAAACATCATAGAACTCAAATGTCCCCTAAATGACTCCACCCAGCCTCCTGTCCTGAGCTGGGGTGTTGGAACCAGGCCGTGCAGGGCAGAATGCATCAGCTGCCCCACTCACGAGCTGGCGGGCCTCCGACCAGCCCAGATCTTTGAGATTAGCAGTGGTTCTCTTGGGAGGAGCTGGTGAGGATTAGTGTTACATTTGATCATTAATCCATCTGAGCATTCAAAATATTTGAGCACCGACTGTGTCCTGAAGTGCTAAGCAAAACCAGACACAGCTCCTCCCTCTCAGGGAATTTAGGATCTAAAAGAGGAGGTTGTCCTGACAAAACATGACTCCAATAAATGTGTCCACTTTCGAACTGCAGTAAATGCCATGAGGGAGGTAACAGCTCCACAGGAGTGGGTAGGGGCAAGGGTGGAGGAGAGAAGGGATGCAGAGAGAGGGGCGCCCTTGGGAAGGGTCACAAGGGCTCATGAATGAGGAGGCAGAAGGGCTGCATTTGAAGCAGAGGGAACAGCATGTGCCAAGGTCCTGGGGAGAGCCAGGCCTGGCTGAGGAAAACAGAGCTCCCAAGTGGCTGTAGAGCAGAGAACAGTGTGGAGGCAAGACCAGGCACAGGGCCTGTGCTCAGAAGCTTCCGCAGTCCTTCCACAAACACTGCCAAAGGGAAAACCTAGCTGAGGCCTCTGAGAGTTCCCCCAAACCAGTAACACCTTCAGGAGACACAGGATGGCGGATGGCTCCGGGTGGCAAAGTTTACAGTGACCTCGAGCGGAGAGAGCTGACGCCACTCCGCTTCATTTCTATAGTGGAATCCATCTGGGCTGTTCTGAATCACTGCCATATATCCCAGCAGGGCTTGCAACCAGAAAATATCTATTAGAAGAACACGCTTGTCTTTTCATCATCTCACCTTGTCATCAGTGGAAAAAAAAAGTATCAAGTGGCTACAGATGAGCAGTCAATGGCGTGTGTACATATATGTGTGTGTGAGCACATGCATGTCCTTGTGCATGGTCTTGAAATAGGATGTTGGGCTAGGAAATGGAGAGAAAAATTGCAGGCAGCTGTAGTCACATGAGAAGAAGAACCAGGATTTGGAATTAGGAGATCTGCGTCTGTTACTTGTTAGCTACATAACCTAAAGCAGGTAGTAGCCCTTCTCTGAGCCTTAGTTTCTTGATTTGTAAAATGAGGATAAGAACAATTTCACCCTGAGGTGTTGGGGGTCAGATTCATGCATTCTTTCATCTCTGTGTACCAAATACCACACTCCACAATGAGATGCAGAGAGAAAGGATACAGCCTCTGTCCTTAAGGAGCTCCCAGTCTAAGTTCTAGGAAGAGAGACAGAGGGAAATAGTAATTACAAAGCAATGTGATGTGCATGGAACAAAAAGAAAATTTAGGCCTGGCGTGGTGGCTCACACCTGCAATCCTAGCACTCTGGGAGGCCGAGGCAG
>VBSM01001124.1:71428872-71540933 GCA_008086735.1 Cheirogaleus medius
CCACCTCGGCCTCC
This sequence comes from Cheirogaleus medius, assembly GCA_008086735.1. NCBI lineage: Eukaryota > Metazoa > Chordata > Mammalia > Primates > Cheirogaleidae > Cheirogaleus > Cheirogaleus medius. The sequence continues at coordinate 71,428,887 of VBSM01001124.1, forward strand.
CAGAGTGCTAGGATTACAAGCGTGAGCCACCGCGCCCAGCTATTTAGATATTCTTTAATATCTCTCATTGATTTATCCCTAAGTAGTTAATACTGTTAAAAGTATACTGTGATTGGCATGTCTTTTTAAATTTTACTTTTAACTGTTTTTTTTTTGCTAGAATAGAGAAATACAATGGTTTTTGTATATTGATATTTTTGATATCAGTAATAGTTTAGCTGGAAATTTTTTTGGATTTTTCATGTGCACATAATAGCATCTGAAAAAAATGATAGTTTTTTGTCTTGGCTAAATCAAGCTAATTAACATGCATCAAAGGAAAATTTTTTAATGTTTTACCACTTTGCATAAGGTTTGCTATAGATTTTGTGTTGATATGTTTTATCAAATCAAGGAAGTATCCTTCTATTTCTAGCTGCAAAAGAGATGTATATTGAACTTCATCAATATACATTTTGCCTTTTCTGCATCAACAAAAATATTTAATTTTTCTTCTTTAGTATGTAAATCTGGTGAATCACATTAATTTATTTTCAGGTAATACCTGCTTTTATTTAATACTTGGTAAAAACATTTTTTTTCCATATTCCAGACTTTAGCCATTAACTGCAGCAGGAAAAGCAGAAATATAAGGGTGGCTGGGACCCGAAATGGACCAAGTCAAAATGACCAAACAGGGGGTTCTGAAACTTTGCCCCAGCTCTAAGTGCTGCAAGGATGCCGGGTTGGGAAGGATTCAAATGGTCTGAAAGAGGTTCTTGTCCTGGCAGGTGCTTTTCAGTGAGGACAGGGAGTCCCCGACGAGTGCTGGGGAACCCCAATGGAGAGATAAGATGGAGAACGAAGGGCCTTAGTGGGATCAGAGCCCTTTCGCGTGTAGGATCAAGACAGTAGCCTGGGTGTGCTGGTCGGGGCAGGAGGAAGGGAGTTGACAAGAACAAGGCAGAGACCAAGTCCAAAAATGAGACACCAATGGGAGCTTGCGATCAAGGCTGGGACTCGGGAACCACAGTAAGATATAACTTATTATTCTAGAATGGGACACTATCAGAGTCTGATAAACAGTAAGGATGACCATGAGAGATGCAATTGGAGCCACTTCAATCTCTCTGTCCTCAGATTAGGATTGACTTTAGCAGCCGTAAGCAGCGCTGAGATCTAGTGTCGCCAGCAGGGGCGTGAAAGCAACAGGGGCCTTGAGTTGGATTCGGCTGCCTGAAAACTCAAAATCCCTAGAAGAAGCCCGGGCATGGTTTGAAGCTCAGACCTCTAAAAACTAAAAAACACAGAAGTCGATTGAATGTTTGGCCCTATCAGCCTAACCCATCTCCTCCCAGAGGAAGCTGCCTTCCTTCCAAGCCCACAGGGCTACAGCCAGAAAGTTGGAGCTGGTTAGCTATACAAACATATCCAATCATAAAACTTTGCCTTATCTCCCTCCTCCTGGTATTTACATAATCTCGTCCTACCCCTACTTTCATGATTTCTTCAATTCAGTAATTTTAAAAAGATACTGACTGTCTACTACAGTGTCAGCCTCCATAGCTACAAAGCTGTCTTTAGAAAGTCCTCTTCCTGTCTCCTCCTGGTGCCTGTCCTCTCTCTCTTTCCCCTCGCGGATAATTGTTGGCAAGGGTAGTTGGCAGTCACATTCTCCCTTCCTTAACCCTATTCACCTCACCAACCTTTGGACACCGCCCCACTAGTCAGGGGTCTATCCTGACCATGGAAGGGCACTTCCTGATTGTATGAACTCGGAGTTAATCTCCTCCACCCAAACCCTCTATGCTAAAGGTTCCTCTCCTGCTATTCCCTCCATTGGCTTTGAGAGGAGACTTTGTAGAGAAAAGACAGAAAAGATCTTAAGTGGCACTTGCTATACTGTGTCAAAAAATGAGAGAAATGGGGAAAGAGGTTTAGAAGTACGATCTCCATGAATCAGTGCCCCTGTGATATAAACTGCTTTTGATTATCATTTAGTGTTGGCCTCTTGTCTCTTAGGAAGTGACGCTCCATGTCACACAATCCCAGGCAAATCATAGGCACTCAATAAATGCACATTATCAAGAATTAGGCTTCTAAATTCAAATCTCATCTCTGCCTTGTAAGACTCATGTGACTATGGCCTTCTCCTCCAGAACCAAAATGCCTCCCTGTAAGGTTTTTGTAAAAATGAAATGAGATAACACAAATGAAAAATTCTTTGTGCAATCCCTGCAGGATCATGTAAATGCTTCTTTCCCTCTTTTTGTTTCCTCCATAGAAACCTTGACTGGAAACAGCAAAATGGGGACTGTGTGTTGTATTCAAGACTCTCAACTAAAGGAGGAAGGAAAAGATCTGGCATGAAGGGAGGGACAACTAGTTATGACATACACTGGCACCCTTTATTATCACCTGGAAGGAAGTGTATTGGGATAAAATAATGTTCCTCTGTGCCTTCCAAAATATTCTAATTAATTAAGCTAGGTATGGTGGTAAAATATTTTTTTAAAAGAAATGAATATTTATTGGTATATTATTCAGCTATTTAAATGAGAATGTCATTACTTTTAATATTATCATGTAAAGTTAATTAAGCTGTCAGATTGTATGCACAAGAGTTACAGATGGCTGACTTGCCCCTTGGGAGTTCCTGCTCTGATAGGCAAATTACCAAAGCCAGCTGATCACTGATACAGCCCTGAAATAAGGCACTCAAGGCAGCCAGGCAGATGAAGAGAGCCCTGGTCTGTGGGTCAGGATGCTGGATTCCTAGGCCTTGGTCCACCAAGCACCTGACTTCAAAGAACTCCAGGCATCTCCTCTGAAGCCCCGTAGCATGGGTATAATTTCCTACTTTGTAAATAATCATCTCCCTCCATAAACTGTGACCTGAGAACATGTCTCTTGCAGACTCGTGAATGTGTCCTCAGTGCTTAGCATGGTGCCTGGCTCATGGTGGACCCAACACATGTGTGTTGAATGCATTCTTGAACTAGTTGGAGTGCACCGAACCCTCCGCTCCTCAGTGTCCTCATCTATCAGATGACAGGGTTAGGCTCTTTAAGGTCTCCCTTGACCTTGTCCTCTTCATTCCTCACGCTTTACATTCTTTCAGGCCTCCATCACTCTCACTTTTGCAGGTCTCATGGCTGGGACCACGCACTTCCAGCCTTGCCCACCTCCACACTGCTGTCTCAGGTCTCTCTGACATGTCAGTCTGACCATGTTTCTCCTTTGCTGACACCTTCCAAACACCAGCCTCTGCAGGCCAAAGGCCAAACTCCTAAACCTGGTGCAGCTGGCCCTGCATACTCTGGCCTCTTCTGTCCAGTGACTTCAGCCCTCACCCTGAGCCTCTTGCACTACTTAAAGTTCTCCAAATGTCCTTGTTGACATTTATTGTTCTATAAAATGGGCATATTTACAGGGATGTCATGAAAAGTAAATAAAATGAGAAATGTCAAAACATAATAAATTCTAAATAGTCTATTTAGATATCTAATTATCTAATAATATCGCAAATGTTAAGATTGATGGATCCTCAGTGTATAAGTCAGCTTAGGCTGCTATAAAAAAATACCATGTACTAGGGGGCTTAAACAACAGACATTATTTCTCACAATTCTGGAGGTTGGGAAGTCCAACCAAGGTGCTGGCAGATTAGGTGTCTGGTGAGGACCTGCTTCCAGGCTTGCAGACAGCCATCCTTGTGCTGTGTCCTCACACAGCAGAGAGGGAGTGCAAATGCAGGCTCTCTGGTGTCTCTTCTCATAATCCCACCATGAGGACCTCACCCTCATGACCTCCCCTAACCACCTCCCCAAGGCCCCATCTCCAAATACCATCACATTGGAAGTTAGGGCTTCAACACATGAATTTGGGGGTGTGAGGGGCACAATTCAGTCCACAGCACTGAGCAAAAGGACGATGGTTGACAGTGGCTTTTTGGCCATTTATTCAGCATCCTGCTCCAGTAGAGCACCTATGGTGCAGGAATTTCATGTTCAAAACAAGGTATCCTGCGTACAAAAATTTTACCTATATTTTGTCTGGGTGGGAGTGGGGCAAATGGAAAGTTGGGGAGTGTTGCGAAATTAGGAAGGAGAGACAGGCACAAGCTGGTCCATGGAGGGGTCCTGTGTTTACCAAAAAAGTGTGAATTTTATCTCATGAATGACTAGGTTCACTGATACACTCTCACAAGGTTGGCTGTTAGCTTTAAGAGCTATAAAAATGCTCACCCTAATGATCTTACTTTTGAGAATTTATCCCAAGAAAATAATCTGAAAGATCCAGAGAGGTATGTGCACAAAGATATTACATTACTTATGATAATAAAAACTGGAAGTAACACATAGAGGAATAGCTAAATAGTTATTAAAATAAAGGTTTGCTGAGTGAACCAATAAATGCTTGTTGAATATAAAGCAACAATTAAAACAATGAAGTCCAGGTTAACAGAATGGAGAAATCTTAGAATTAAGTAAAATAAACAAAAGATAAAATTATAACAATTAATACATAATACTACAACTGTATAAATACAGTGAGAAAACACAGACAAAAATAGAAGTAAATGTAGATTAGGATGACAATGGACTATTTGCTAGGGTAATGCAATTATGTTTTGAACATACTGTGTTCAAAAAGACCCTACCATTTTAAAAATAAACAATAGCCAGTCCTGCACAAGGTGATCCGGCTGGCTCGTCTGCAGCCACAGCCTCACCAAGTGGCCCTTGTTTGCAGCCAGCCTGAATAAACTCTTGACTTCCAGCGACACAAGTGAATCAATGCAATATCTGGGGTTAATGCAGTAGAATGAAGTATTTGTTTTGTAATGAAGCACAGAACAACGGTACTGGGGAGCAGGGTAAGGGAGGAAGAGGGTTTGAACTGCTAAGTGGAATGAACTACAGGCTTCAGGCAGAGCATCTATTATAGCCCCTTGCAGGATGAGACCCAGAGCCCTTGTGCGTAAATTAGGCAAAGGCAACCTAAACAGTAAGATGACGGCTGAGACTTGGAACAAGTACTGAAGAGAAAGAGAACCAGATATTTGGCAACAGTTATGACATTACTGGATTTTGCTATGATTAATACATCGTATCGAGTAAGTTTTCCTCAAGGTACAGTTGTCAAACTTCAGAGCCAGATGAGGTGACAGAGGTTAAAAGGGTAGGTGATGAGGCCGGTATGCAGCCTAGGAATGTCAACGTGGGCTGCAGGTCACACAGACTGCACTGCAAACCCCAGGACTCCCCCTTTCTAGCTGTGTTAATCATGCATTCCCTCAAACAGCTAGTAAGGCCGTGTGTGTCCTGAGCAAGTCACTCATCCTTGCCCAGCACCAAGTTTCTTGCCTCTAAATGAACCAAAGGCCTCTGCTGTGGTCATCTGTGGGTTTGGCCGCCCAGGGTCCCCTCACTTCACCTTGCTCAGAGCTGCACCGCAGGGAGAGCCGCCTGCTCACACCACTCTGTCCCTGTGCTCTGCACATGCCCCGGGCCCACGGGCACACCATATTCTCAGGTCATGGTCATGGGTCAGGCAGGGTGTGGGCCCTGATGGGAGGTGCTGGGGGTGAGGTTTGCACAGGGATGGAGGGTGAAGCACGTCCTCTTCCCCGATGGATCTGACGCTGAGCGGCGGGAAAGGCTTGAGCCGCTGCCACCTCCACCTTGATCAACACACACAGAGCAGGGCAGGGCAGGGTGGAGCTAAGAGACGGAAAGAGAGCTCAGGTCTTGGGGACATCATGTAAGTCTCAGAATCAAGTTGTTCCTGAATCCGGCCCTATCTTTGATTGTTGTGCCAATGAATTCCTTTTGTTTGTGTTCCAGTTAGTTTACTTTCGCTGAGCTGGTTTGAGTTATTTTTTGCTTAAGATAGTTGGTTTTCCTTTCACTTGCAGCCAAAAGTCTCCTCATAGAACCTCCTTCCGTATGGAGAGAGAACGTAGGTACAAGTGCCAACACAGCACCTGGCACATGGTGGCTATTTGACAAATGTTGGCTTCACTCTCTTCTCTGTCTTTCTCACTGGGATTCCATCTCTTCTTTCTCTCATGCTTCCTTCTTTTCTTCATCAAGTTTCCTTATTCCTTTGGGACCCTGTCCCTACAAGTCCTCTCTTCCTTGAAGCACAAAGATAAGGCTCTATCTCCTCCTCCTCCAGCATAGACTGTGGCATATAGACGCATGAGCCCTGGAACCCACCAATCCTGGTGTGCACGTCTTTGACATCAGACCACACTAATACGAACCCTCACATTTGTACAATACTTTAGCCCGGGCTCCCACCTCCACATTCTCATTCAGTTTAACTTTAGCCAAGTGCAGTAGCAAGGCAAGGTGTTATCTGCATCCCCATTTCTCGAATGAAGAATCGAAAGTTCAGGAAGGTGAAATAACTTGAACACAGTCACTCGGTGAGTAAGTCCGGGAACTGGGGCACAAATGCAGGTCCCGGTGCCAAACCCACCACCCTTCCACCCTCCAGTGTCATGCTGCTTCCTTCATTGAACGTGAAATGCGCATGTGTGGTGGATGCTGCCGCGCTCCACCCCGAGTCCCTCTTCTGGGCTACGTGCAGCCCCAGATGCTGCCGACGTTCACAGCTGTGTCCCTCACTGGGAATTGCTGTCTGTGGCAGGGACTGCCCCCCACTGAGGCTATGCTTCTTCCTAGGCGGCAGCCCATGGCCAGAGACTGGCCTCCTAGCTTCAATCTGGGACAAGTGCAGGGCCAACACTGCTCCAGAGCTCCCTGTAGGATCCTGAAAAGCTGCCAAGTTTGAGACGGGCCCCGAGGGAGAGGCGGCTGCACATCAAGCCCGGTTGCTGTGCAAGCTGCTCTTCCACTTGGGCCACAGAGCCCGGTCAATGCGAAGGCGCTGAGAGCCGCTGGGGTAGATAGGAAGGCTGTGCGTGGGGCTTTGCGGTGGCTGAGACCTCAATTACAACCACATCACAGGGCAGCTTCTCTCTCCCCGTTCCTGCCTTCCTAATTTCTTTAGACGCGCACCTCCCGAAAGCACTCAAATAAACTTTCTGCCTTCAGCTCGGCCTGGAGCCTGTGGATCCCTGCCTGAGGCAGTTGTTACAAGAATCAGTCCTAGGAAGCAGATTCTAAAATGGGATTTCAGAGACGGAGCACTCGCCGGCTGGGCGGGGTACCGGCAGTCCCTGGCAGGCTGCAGTGCAATGGTGAAAACTGTCACTGGAGGTGAACTGGGATGGGACAGTTCATCGTGTCCCCAGTGATGGGGACATGCTCCTGTGCATTTCTGGCACTAGAGAAGTATGGTAACTAGAAAGCCAATGGCATTGGTGGCTGTTGCAGAGTACACCGATTTCAGGGAAAGAGAAAAAAAAAACAGGCGCAGGAAGAGATAAGGAGTAGGACTTCTATTTTGCTGGCGTGAACGGTGGCAGCTATGTCTTGGGGCTGGAGCTGCCAGAGGCCTGGCTGCTTCCTGACTGTGCTGGTTTCTCTCCTGAGTCCGGCAGTGGAACCGAGGCAGCTGGCAGCTCCCTTGGCAGCTCAGGGCAGCATTGTGGCTTTGGTTATAACTCCTGGAAGCTCAACATAGATCTATTTCTTCAGCTTTCCCAGTGATTCTGCAACTGACCACTGATCAATTTGAAGCCAAATCTGTCTGATTTCAAAACACCCATGTTCTGTCCTCAACACCATGTGGTGACTAGGAGAGTTGAGGTTCCACTAACAAAAATGAACTAAGGGAAAGGACAAATGTTGCAGCTGCCGGGGGAAATGAATTCCATTTTAGACACAGGACAGCTTAATGAGACCAGCCAGCAGAAATTTGCAGCTGAAGGATTAGCTCTTAGAGAGCCTGGGGCTAGGATTATAGGTTTGGAATTCTTTCCTAAAAAGCATAATCCTGAGTGTGAGCATCTAGGAAGAAAGTAGGAAGAGGAAAAAGCCTATAGATAAGGAAAAAGATGCAGTGAAAAAATAAAGGTAGTCTCTGTTTTTACCCCGTAATAGCTGTGTGATGCTGTGCGAATTTCTTACCCTCTCTATGCGTGGTTTAAGAGTGAGCACTAAACATCATGCTCTCCTGGCTCCAATCTGTGGTTCTCTGTGGGAGAGGGCAGATGAGGGGATTTTCATCCCTGGGCTTGTTGCCTCATGTTTGCAAAATGGCTTTTCACAGCTCTGGCCTTGTGTCCTCACATAACCATGTTCGAGACAAGGAGAAAAGAAAGAGATGGAGTGGAAAAGGGGCTCTCTTCTTACCAGGAGGCAACTTTTCTGTGACAACTTATCAGCAAATGTGTTCTCACGTCTTGTTGGCCAGGACTGGGCTACACGAGCACCCTTAGTTGCATGGCAGGCTGGGAGAGCAAATGTCCCATAAAAGGTTCTTTCCCCTTTATGAATGATTGATATAGATCAGTCGCATGAGCAAGAAAGAAGAGACCTTGGAGACATAAATAAGTGTCTACCAAAACTCACGAAAGACATACTTTAGAGAAAGGAATAAATTTCAAGTGCCAGCAGTCAGACACTACACGGGACTCATCAGTAGAGGAAACGGCGACACCAATGCTCTGTATTTGTATACCCCAACAAACTTCGTGGAAACTTTCATAAGTTCTCACTTGATCCTCACAACAGACCTGAGTGGTAAGTAGACTTTCCATTTTATAGATCAAACAAGTGGGTTTCACAAATAATTGAGAGAAGGGTCAAACCTGGCTCCCAGGTCAACCTTCTTTCTACTGTGCCAGGCTTTGGGCCCTCACAGATTACACTTCATAGACAGCTACTTGGATGTGAATCCCAGGTTGCCCCTTCTTCCACCACTGAAAGGCCTGAACCCCAAGATTCCTAATATCTGGTACATTAAACTTCTAAACAGAAGTTAGTAAATTGCCAATTCAGCCTTGATATTTTGTCTTGAACTCTTGTCCTCAAGTGATCCTCCTGCCTCGGCCTCCCAAAGTGTTGGGATTACAGGCATGATCCTCCTGCCTCGGCCTCCCAAAGTGCTGGGATTATAAGCATAAGCCACCGTGCCTGGCATTGATACTTATAGTAAATCAAAACGGTAGGAGGGAGGATAGTAGTATAGCAAGGGCGTTGTGGTTTGGTATATGACCACACACATTCATTTCATTTCATTTCATTTAGGAAAAAAATATCAGGAAACAAACTGCAGAGTTTGGAGAAACTCTACAACTAAAATTCATACCTAGAATTGAATTTTTAAGACCGCTTCCCATGGATTATAAACAATGTAAAATGCTAAAGAAAGAAAAATCCATAGGGAAGAAAGCTAGAACAAGACCACTGATTTGGTAAACACAGCAATTTTATCAGGCAGGGCCAAATTACAAGGGATTAGAGTGAGCAAGGACTGTGTTGATCTCATGTCTATCTGGTCTCTGCTGGAGAGTCACACAGGAAGTACCCAAAAGATTAGACAAAATTGTCCTTCCTCTGCCAGATATTTAAGAAGTTGTGGAGGTGGGGGGAGCAGATTTCTTGATTGCCTACAATGTGCAAAGTGGTACCAAATGCTGTGAGGAATACAAAGTAAATGATTTGTTCATTCATTTATTCAGTCATTCGTTAACAACACTGACTGAGCTGTATTATGTGCGCAGTGCTGGGCTAGGTTCGAAGGATACTGATCAAAATGTGGTCTGATGGGTGAGGAGGGGAGGGGACAGGATTCAAATGAGAACATACAAGACTTTAAAATAAGCATCTGATGAAGGCTACAAAACAGGTGCTAACTGCTCTGAATACTAAGAGGAACAATTCAAGGCTTCCTAAGTAAGGTGGCAATTGAGCTTGTCTGGAAGGATGGCTAAGATGTTGGTAGTATGGCTGGGAGGATACTGGAGGGGTCATAGATTACAGTCTTTCCTTGTCTTTAATCTTAGAGGAGACTAATGGTCCCCACAGCAAAAGTCAACAATGTGCACCACTCTCCGCACTGAGACACAGAACCTGGCATGTACAGAAACTCCTGCCGACTGGTATTTCTCAAGCTTGAATCGTTGTACTTTACCTTTCCGTTGAATAAATATTTATTGAGCTCTACTAGATGCCAAGCACTGAGCCAGGCACTGAGACACAACCATGAATGAGACTGGGCTGACAGTACCACGGGAGGGAAGACAGTGTACTGAGCACGCATGCGCGACACGTGCATCTAGAGTTATCCTGGTGGAAGGATGAGGGCTGTGGAAACACATAGCAGGGGAGCTTAGCCTAGCAGGGTTTTTCTGTGTAATAAATCAATGAGGTACAACAACGAGCACTTATTTTCTCATTTATGGGCCCACGATCTCCTGGGGAGCTCCACTTCAGGGTGTAGGTTGGCTAGACCTGCTCCTAGGTTCAGATTAGGTCCAGAACTTCTCCACATTTTCTCTGGACCAGCAGCTATTCAGGGCTTTCCCCCACCTCCTCCCCCGGCCTCCCAATAGGCCAAGCCAAACTGTTCAAACACTTCTAAGGCCTTTGCTTGTGGCATGTCCTATAACACTCCACTGGCCAAAGTCCACGAGCTAAGTCCAACATCAAGGAGGCTGAGACACATACTCTACTCTCTCTCATGTGCTGCAAGGACACAGATCAGAGGGAGAGTGAAGAACTGGGAACAATATCGAATCTACCACATCATTCCTGGTCTCCACAGCCCCTTCCTAGTTATCACCCATTTCTTTGCCCCTTTAAAACAACATCTGCTTTAAAGAACTATCTGCATCTGCCGTGCCATTCACTCAGCACACTCTCAGCAAGCTTCCTTCCCCACCCTCCAACTGAAACTGCCCTTCTCAAGGTCGCCAATGGCCTCCACCTTGTCAACGGTCAAATCTCAGGAGAATTCGACACAGTTGATCCCTTCTTCCCTTTTGAAACCTTTCTTTGCATGGCTTTCAGAACACCAACATCTCCTGATGTTCCTCAGACTCCACTGACCTCTTCTTCTCAGTATAGTTTTTCTGACCTCTAAATGTTGGAGTGCTTTGGGATTTGGTCTTTGGATCTCTTACCATTTGTATCTACGCTTATATAAACGTGGATTATGTTCAAATTTATATCTTCAGGTTCTCCCTCTTCCATGCAACTGAGAAATATAGCCAATTGCTCACCTGACATCTTCATTCTTGGATGTCTAAAATGGAATCCTTGCTCCCCTACACATACCTCTCTACCCCTGGAAAACCTGCTTTCTCCCAGATCTCTTCCCCTTGGTAAATGGCAGCATCCTTTACCCAGTCGGGTAAATAGAGAACCAATTACCCATTGCTCAAGTCAGCACAGACCCTGAACGCAGCTGCTCCTCGCCACTTCCACCACTGCCTCCCCTGTCTGAGCCAGCCTCATGTCTCTTAACTAATCTCCCTATTTCCACTTTTGGTCCCCCACAATCTAATCAGAGTCTTTTAAAAATGTAAAATAAGATATGATGTCAATTCTCTGTTCAAAATTTCTAACGGCTTTCTGTTCACCACTACCGATAAGGCCTTAACATAATCTGTTTATCTCACTGACATCATCTCCTGTTGTACTTAATCTCTCTCCCTCTGTTCCCCGGCAATCCTCTTCTTGGAACAGGTCAAGTTTATTACTACCTTGGAGCTTTTTTCTTGTTGTTTCCTTTTCTTAAAATGTTCATCCAGACTTTAGAATGGCTTCCTCCCTCCTTTCATTTAAGTTTCAGCTCAAATCCTACCTCCCTCATGATGTACACTTGACCTCCCTTATCTAAAATGCATCCTTTTACATATCTATTTCCTTGTTCTGCCTTATTTCTTTTACAGAGCTTATTGATTGATTTACATATTTATTTATTTAACTACTTGAATATATGTTTGCTAGAATGTAAGCTCCTCAAGTGCAGGGATTTTGCTATGCTCACTACTATATCCTTGTGCCTAGAACAGTGCCTGGCACATAGACATTGCCTCCATAAATACTTGTTGAATGAATGCATAAATGCATGAACGAATGATCTTTGAAACAACCAGATGAGTCAAGTATTATCCTCATTGTATGATTGAGGAAACAATGGCTTCGGAATGTCTAGAAGCTTGTCTAAACTCTGCAGCTAGCAGATTCTGCCTTTCTAGAATCTAAAAACATCCATCTGATTCTATTAGACCACACATGGCTTAAGAGTTAGAAAAATCAGTCTTCCTGTCCCAGCTATTTGGAAAATTTGCTGTATGACCTTAGGCAAATTAGAAAACTTGAGTTTTCTAAGCCTTATTCTTCTAATCATGTAAATAAAAAGAAGGGGTTTTCTAAAATCTCCAAGGTTCTTACCAGCTCCATTCCTTAAATATAAAATAATTCACAGTTATAAGTTAATCCTCATTGTAATATTTGCTTTCTGCCTTGAGACAAAAAATACATGAGCGAGTAATGGAGATGTAGAGCCCAGGGGTCTCCCACTTACCTAGCAAAGTCCAGATCTATCTTCTATTCCCCGGCAGAGGACCAGGTAACTCCTGTACTTGCTAGGTGGCTTCTGCCCTTGTCCTTACTAGTTAGCTCATCTTGGGTAAAACATTTGGCTCTTCTAAGCTTCAGATTTTTGTTTTGAAGGTTAAATGGGATAATATACGTGAGACAGAAATGAAATTGCTTGTTGCTCTGCAATTGTTATAACAAATACTGCCAATATACAGATAAATGGGCTATGATGATTTTAAGCTTTAACGATTGCTGTATGTAGCTCCTGTACCAGAAATATCGCTTAACTATGGAAATACAGTAAATATAGGTTCCGTGTGGTTTTTCTGGGAAATAAATTAGATACGTGTAAACTTGCACAGATTTATTAGAGGTAATAGGAATACAAGCTTGAATGTGGCTCATTGACACAATGAATCCCACCCTCCATAGGCATCTATTCAAATACATCTGACAGGCATCTTTTAATTTGAATATTCTTGGGGGAAAAAAGTCTATTGTTTGGTATGCATTTAAATGAACTGTGTTGTACTATATAAATCTCATTCTGCTTTTACTTTTCACCACCAGGCACTGTGCTTATCAGTCCCTGCTCCAAGGTGGATGCCGGGCTATTGCTTCGGTGCTGCATGGTACTGCGGTGTCCATCCACATCTTACTTATCTCTCAGTTAGGCACCTCGTCAGGGAAGATGTGGCACCGTCAGGCACTGCTGGTAGGAAAGCAAGATGGTGTGGCCATTCTGGAGAAGAGCCTGACAGGATATCTGGTCATATTCCAGTCGTATGCCCTATGGTTTGGGTATGTGCATGGAGAAATCTCTTCACTGCTATCGTTGCTTAGGAAATCCAAGAGTGGAGATGAGCAGTGGTGTGCTGGAACTAGGATGTATAGCTCACGTGGGCCAACTGTTAAATGTTCAGGAATTTGGCCAGCTGTTTTCTATATTCTACCATTATTTAAAATCAAATTGTATAAACTTATAATTAAATAATATATACTAAAAACAAAATCGATGAATACTTAAAACACATTGATTCCCAGTGCTCTCACTAGGTTTGACCATTATCTTGGTAATAAATACTTAAAACACACTGCTTCCTAGTGTTCTCACTAGATTGGCCATTATCTTGGCCCCTGAGGTCACTGAGGCCTACCGCATCTCTCCGGTGGATGTACTACCCAACGGTGGCTGCAGCGACCTCTCTCTCCCGGCTCTGTGCTCAGAGATGTCCCATTGGTAGCTTGAAAGAGGTGATGGGAATAATTACACCATGGAAATCAGCAAACCCGACAAACCAGGGCTTTTTTCCTAACCCCGAGAGCAGATTGTTAAACATTTACCAGTTCACTGGAGACTGGTATTAACTCCCCTTTACAAATGAGAAAAATGCAGCTCAGACAGCTTATGAAACTTGCCAAGAATCATACAACTTGTGACTGGTGGAAATTGGATTCAGACCCAGGGCTGTCTCAGACCTTGTACTTTACTTTGATGAAAATTAGAAGTGAGTTATAATGTCGGACTGTAAAATTCTCCATACTTTACCACCAACATTACACTTATGATTTTTGTTTAAAAAATCTGTTGGCTGCCAGCACCTCAGTGTGAAATCAAGAAACAGCACAGTTTTTAGAAACATCTGCTTACTGATTGAGTTTCATGAACTCCTCATGTGAGAGCTCTGTCCTGAACCACAGGTGCTGTTGCTTATAGTGCTTAGGAAAAATAAATGAGTTCAGCTTCCAGGTTAGTGTTGTGAGGTTACATAGACCGATCTTCAAACATGACAGCTAAGATATTTTAGCTACTGTTTAACCTAAAAAGATTTGTTAATAACTAATGCTATGTGCACACTGGAGGCCTTGACCCTGTGTCTGCCTGTGTACAAAACCTTTGTGTTTGTTTATATGGAAGTTACAGTACTTCCCAATTTGACTTGAAATGTAGCCACATTTTCTTCTCATTGTCAAATAGCTATATTCTCACTCATGCAGCCATTCAATTAGTCATCAATAAGCATTTATAATAATGAATACAACTGGAGACCAAAGAGTTGGGCGAAATTATTTCTCACATGACTTAGTTAAAATATTTCATGAATCAAATGCTATCTAAAATGTCAATATTACTTTATATCATTTGGTCAGTTCTCAACCTCTCAGACCACTAAATGGGTCAAGTGCAAAGGTGAACTGAAATGAGGACCTATAGATATAAATTTATTGGATTTCATAAGCCAAAGTGTTTTTTTTTTTTTTAAAAAAGCACTTTTAATAAGGAAAATGTCAAATGTTCACAAAAGTAGGGAAAACAGTATAAACAAATCTCCATGTACGTACTGCCAAACTTCAACCATCATCAACCCAGGGCTAATCATGTTTCATGCCCATCTTGTTTCATGCATACCTCCATCCAAACCTGTCTGTCTCTCCAATCCCAGCAATTCCAGGGCATTTCATTGATTCAATTTACTATTTACATATATATCCTAAGTGGATTCTTTATTCATCTACTCTATTCTACACACTGGATTTCACAAGAGCAAGCAGACATTTGTAGTGCTATGCAACCACTGGTATAGTACTTGCCGCCACGCACTTTATAAATTAAACCATTTAATCTTCCAACAATCCTACGAGGTAGAATACTACCATTTTCCAGATGAGGGAACTGAAACACAGAGGTTAAGCAACTTGCCCACCACCACACAGTGAGTCAAGCACCAGAAGTGGGATTCAAACCCAGACAATCTGGATCCAGAGGCTATGCCTTTAGCCATCACACCGTAGCCTTCACACAGGAATTCACAGGCTCGGCTGAACACTGAACTGCTTCTCCAGAGCTTCTGTGTCAGAATCGTCCCTGCTCTATTTTATCCTAGATCAAGGAATAGATACTTTCTTTAGAACTCCATTCAGGCAGCTGTTCACACCCCCGGACAATATCACAATTTACTCCAAAATCATATTCTAATATGTTTGTAATTTTGAAATGTCAGTTTCCTTTCCTTCTATCTTTTCTTCTTCTTTCCTTTTAACTGTTACTAATTGAGGTTACACAAATCTGAGAACTGAGTTTCTCCCAGGGCACATCATTAAAATAACATACTTAAAGGTGTTTTAGCTGGGCACAGCAGCTCATGCATATAATCCCAGCACTTTGGGAGGCCAAGGTGTGCGAGGATTGCTTGTGGCCAGGAGTACATGACCAGCCTGGGAAATAGTGAGACTCTGTCTCTACAAAAAAATTAAAAAAAAAAAAAAAAAAACTAGCCAGGTATGGTGGCATGTGCCTGTAGTCCCAGCTACTTGAGAGGCTGAGGCAGGAGGATCACTTGAGTCCAGGAGTTAGAGGTTGCAGTGAGCCATGATGATGCCACTGCACTCTTCTAGCCCAGGTGACAGAGCGAGACCCTGTCTCTAAAACAAAAAAAAAAAAAAAAAAAAAAAAAAGAAAGAAAGAGAGTGGGAGAAAGTATTCTAAATAAGATTATAACTTTTCAAAGAGTGCTTCCACTTTTCTAATTTTATCCTAATTAAATAACTTACATTTCCTGTAAATATTAAAGTCTTCATTTACTCCAGCACCATGTAAAGTAGGTTGGATAGGCACCATTAACCAGATCTGAAAGATGAACAGACTAAGATACAAAAAGGACATATTTCTTCAGCTGCTCTGCAACATAAATGGCAATAAAATCTAAACCTACTGTCTCCTGAACTCAAGTTCCTTTTCCTGAAGAACAGATCTACTTTTCTTATGGCCAGGAAGGAATAGAAACAGAGTGGGCTGGCCTAAATAAAGGCTTCTTAGTGGTATGTTGGGTGAAATAAGAGATGTTGACAAATTTTTTAAAAATACGTTTACATAGATACAGAGAGAAAAGCAGTTGGCAGATGACCGCAAGTGCCAGACTTAAGTGGCTGTGGGTGTCTGACAGTAGCCAGTCCTTACCCATCTCTAGAGGGGGAACCGCCGCTGTTTTGGGAATGCAGGGCCCTATTGCAGGGCGGGCTACATACAACTCCATACATTCTCATGAGTATCCTCTCACTGCTGTCAAATGCATGGCGAAGATTCTCCGCAGGTAGAACCAGAGTTCAGGACATTCTGTATTTAGTTTTTGCTCCCAGTGATTATATTTGTATGTTCTAGCTACCCACAACTAACATTTACATAGTGCTTTAAAGTTTACAAAATGAAAAAAAGAAAAAAAGTTTACAAAATGCTTTCACATAACATTTATCCCTTCAATACTATGAGACAGATATTATGAAACCCATTTCAAAGAGAAGGAAACTAGTGTTTAAAGGCAGTCAATAATCTGCCTAAGACCTAATAATTTTGGAGAAAATATATGTATTTTTTTTATCAGGTGAAAGAGACAGGAGAGGAGAGGATAGATTGATTCTAAGGAATTGGCTCACAAAATTACACAATTGTAGGGGCTGAAATTCACAGGGCAGGTCAGCCAGCACAAGCTGAGGTCACAATCTCAAGTCCAAAATCTGTAGGTCAGGCTAGGAGGTTGGAGTCTCAGGCAGAATTTCTGTTAGTCTTGAAGTAGAATTCTTTCTTCTTCAGAAAATATTAATTTTTTGCTCTTAAAGGATCCAACTGATTAGATAATGTCCACTCACATTACGGAGGGAAGGCAACTGTTTGTAAATGTTAATTTCATCTATGAAATACCTTCACAGAAGCATCTAGATTAGTGTTTGACAGAATAACTGGGCACCATAGCATAGGCAAGTCAACACATTAACCATCACAGAAAAGAGAAGGCATTCGATAACATTCAGATTTTATTATTGTTTTTTTAAACCTAAGAGTAATTTTAGCGAACTAGGAATAGAAAGAAATTTCCTTTATCTGATAAGTACTAAAATAGCAAACATTGAGAATCAACTATGTGCCAGTCATTATACTGAATGCTTTTCACATATTATCTCATTCAATTTTCACACCAATCTCGTAAGGTAGATACTCAAAAATTAAGTTCAGATCATAACTAGTTAGTAACGGAGCTAGATTCAAGTTCAGTTCTGAAGACTCTGCATGGAGGCACTGCAGACAGAGAAGGCAAACTCTTATCTGAAGTAGCTGTCAATTCCTGAACAATTAATTATTGCCCTCTTCATGTGCAAAGGGTCTGATGGAATCAGCTTGCTAATTGCGTGGATGGATGGTCTCCCCGAGGGATGGAGTGAAAGGAAAGGCTCAGCATTGGTCTCTGCTATGGGCAGTTCTGGCATTTGGCAGCAGTAGCAGCAGCTAGATCAGCCTTAGTGAGAGGGAGCCCATGCACAGTCATCATTTCTGTCATCAGGGATCCTCTGCTAATGGTCCCACTGTAACAGCACTAGGGCAGCTAAGGAAAGAAGGCAGCTATATCTGCAAGAGTCTCTCTATCTTCTTGGTTGTTGAGCACTTCCCTGGCAGTGTAAATCTCCGGTAGACAATAATATTAGACACAGCGATTCTCTCACTTTGTACTACATTTACTCCCATAGGTCCATCTATATGGCTCTTCCCTAGACTCCCAGGTCTCTCCTCTTCTGCTCTTGCCTTTTCTGGGCCTGTGACCACCAAACTATCCACCATTGCCTAAGTGATCATATTTATTCATAACTCAAGCCACTTATCTCCCGATACAAGATGAACTGATTTCAAAACACCTAGCTGGCAGGATTGTCCTTGACCGCTGTCCTTAGAGGCTGTAGAGTGACAGTAGTGCATTTTCAGCTAGCACAAACATATTGAGTCAACCCATCTGGAGACCTAATATATTTTCTCTGTTGGTTGCTCGTGGGAAACCTACATACCTCCCAACTCCATGAGACTATAGGGGTAATTTGAATGAGAGGTGTTTGTGCAACAGAGGTAGTTGTCATGGGAGCCTGAGCCACCTGTTCAAGCAACTTACTTTGCTGTCGGGAGCTGTCTGGACCTGTTCCCAAATATCTGATTTTCATTGTATGAAAAATTGCTGCTGCAACTGCCTAACTCATGACCCAGTAGATATAATACCCAGTTCATAATGACTCACTTTCGTTGCAAAGTCACATGTTATCCTTTGGTTAGGTACTCAGTTTCTATTATGGCCAAGCAGCAGGCCAGGAGTTGCTTTTCAACTGATGCTATAAAAAGTATCTACTCGAAGCATAGGAGGATTTTTGTTTGCTTCTGCTGACACCTGAGGGTGCTTACAAATGTCAAGAGTCTCTGTGTCTTGGTCGCCCATAAGACATGAAGCCTTGTTAAATAGACTGATGACTAGTTTATTTCTAGTTCCCTCTTGTTCCTAGGATGTTAACCTTTAGGGCCCCAGACCAAAGAGGGGAATTTATAAGGAGAGTACCCACCGTGGTAAGGCCTGAACTTTGACTTTGGTACCTGTCACCCCAGAATGCCATCGATATGCAGCTCTGACTTTTAGCTCCCTCTTTAGCTTGGCAAATATCCCCAAGACAAAAGTGGTTGGTAAGTGCTGGGTTTATCGGTCTAGGTTTGCCCCTTTTCTCAGATCTCAGTTGGCAGTTCCTCACTATCTTATTAACTATTTTTTTGCTTTAAACATTATTTTTATATTTGGTCCAGATTTTTTGGTTGTCTTCTGTGGGAAGATTAGTCCAAATTATTGAGTCTTCCATTACCAGAAAGAGAAAATCGCACTATTATTATTTCCTTCCAGAGCCCATAATTATAGACTCTAGAAGGAATTCATAATAAAATTACTTGATAGATTAAAGAACTGTTTTTTATGTTAATAAAGGTATAATAACTATATATCAAATTATACATGTTTAATATTCGGGGCAACAAAAATAAGTGAAAGGATTAATAGCCTGGAAGAAAGAAGATGCTGGATTTTAGACCTTGTTACTGCCATCTTCATTATCATGATAAAATGGCCAAAGCTAAAACACTTGAATAAAGCATTATGGTAAATGCTGTTTCCAGCTCTCTTTCAACTGGTTACCTCTAAGTCCTTTTACATAGAAACAGAAGTTCCTCTGCCTACATATCATCTGACTTAATATGATGAAAAATGTTGTATGATATTATAATACTCATTTTATAGATAAAGAAAATGAGGTTTAAAGAAGTAGACTGCTGTAATCCCCACTTCTGTGATCCAAATCCAATGTCTTTCCATTCTGCCATTTTACTTGCTCACTTTGGGTAAATCATTTCCCTCAGCTCAGTTTTCTTAAAATAAAATGAGATAGGACAACACAATCTCTATAGTTCCTCCTGCCCTGATACCTTTTGGAAAATAGCTAGGCCTGTTTAGCTGATGGACTTTTGTAACAATTGTGTAAGAAGTCACAGGGAGGCTGAGCATGGTGGCTCATGCCTGTAATCCTTGCACTTTGGGAGGGTGAGGTGGGAGGATTGCTTGAGCCCAGGCGTTAGAGGTTGCAGTGAACCATGATGATGCTACTGCACTCTAGCCAGGGCCACAGAGCAGGACCCTATCTCCAAAAAAAAAAAAAAAAAAAAAAAAGTCACAGGGAGAAAAGTAGGCTAGAAGCTTCCTTTTAATGGGTAGGCTTCTAAGCCTTCCTTCTCTTCTGTGCTAAAGACCATACTGATATTATTTGGAATATGAATAATGAATATGGATATAAATAATGATGGTTTAACCATTTGCATGTGTTTCCCCACACCCAATCCTTCAGGATGCAGAGTGGTATCTGCACATTCAGATGATTACAGTGGGATATGTAGAGGCTTGTGAATATCTAATAAATTTCATGCCTTAGAATAAGGATAAGCTTTTCTCAAGATAAGAGAAGAAATAAATGGAGCTCTGGAGAGTGAAATTCTCTCCTATCCTTAGAGAAAAAACCCACATGTTCTCACTTGAGGATATAGTGGAAACAGTATTTGAAATTAGGAATTCTGGATTTAGATAAAAACCCCTTGCCATTAATTAGCTATGTGACCTTGGGCAAGTCATAAACCTTTCTGGATTTTACTTTCTCCTTTGTAAAATGAGGGTGAAATAAGATGTTGCAAATTTTTTGAATAGCAAATTCTTAAATTGCTATTCAAATGAAAATTATCATCGTTTAATAACATCAATTTGGGTACTGAATATATTAGTGATGGGGGATTATCAGAGAATGTAGGTTTGCTCAGCTTCTCCAAAGGGGAATGAAAGCTGGAGGGGAGGAAATTAACATTTCAGGGCACTTCTCTTTGCTTCCTATAATGTACTTGACTCTGTTAACAAGGTGTCTTACTGCATGGTCATTGGAACACAGTATTATAGTGGAAAGAATAGTCTTAGGTCAGATGCACCTGGTCCAACTCTTAGCTGTGCCACATGCTGTGTGGGTGGGAAAATTGCCTAGCCTCTCCAAGACTGTTTCTTTGTCTATAAAATGGAGATAGCTTTTTAGGGTAATTGTGAAAGTTTCCTGAGATATCTGATGAAAAAGTGTCTAACCATGATTCAGACATGGTAGATGCTGAATAAGTTCAAATTTCATTTTTTTCTCTCATTTAGTGGAATTCCTGCCCTTATGAATTTAATTCTGTCAACCTTTGATTAAGAGTTCATTGAGATCCTTGAATGAAATTACATAAAGAAAGGGAAAACCTAAATAGAAAATCTCCATAGAACTTTTTGCTCTTGACAGTTATCTGGGAACAGTAATGTGCCAATTAGTCTATAAGGAAAAGGAAGCTTAAATATTACCAATTTTCAAAACAGTGTGTTACAATAAATTAATATATATTAAGTAGTACAGCTTCCAATTCATTCTATTCCACATTTCTTCAACTCTTACCATCTTCTAGCACTGAAATGTAAAACACTCTTCCTCCCAACAAGGTGTTTTGCTGTTTCAAAGGAAAAACATCAAGTAAAACAAGTATCATTGCTCTTCTTCCTGCCAGCTTTTCCAATTACCCCCACATAACCCCCAAAGAACAGTCCAAAGAGATGCATCCTCTCGCTGAAATTTCAGCTTAAATGTTTCTATAACTTCCCAGCTGAATTGTCATTTGTAAGCCTTTTAAAAATTAATTATTAAAATCATTTCCATTAGTCTTTTGTTTGGCCTTCATGCAACCATTTTTCTTTTGCTGTTTAACAAGTGAAAACCACCAGCATTAGCTATAAATACATGGCTCCAGATATGAGAAGGCATATGACTCACGCTGGACTGTTCCCTAGGGCTAACTCAGTGATGGCTGCATTCTGGGAAGTGTGTTGGGTCCACTCTTAGCCCACAGGCAAATCCCAAACCCACCGGCCATATGAAGTGAATTCTCTTCCTTGTCAGTTCCTTCTATTCCCCTTCTCAGATCAAGGTACTGGGATACTTCACTCACTTGGCCAATTGGCAAATTCCTTCACCTGTTCATCCTTCTATCCACCCAGCATTAATGATTACCAACCATGTGCCTGACGCTGGAAATAGAATATCAAATAATAATTTTTTTCAAAAAGAGCACAGTTGCAGTGTGGGAAAGTCAGAAAGATAACTATTATAGTGTAGTAGCATCTATGATAAGAGGAATGAAATAAATGCATGGGAAGCACAGACAAAAGTATCAGGGCAGATTTCTAGGAAAAGGTCACATCAAGGACAATTAAATGCTATCAAAATAAAGTGAGAGGATGGTGGAGCATTCATGATGAGCAAACAGCATATGCAAAGGCACAGGACTGAAAAAGAGGACACTTTGGGGAAACTAAACATGTTTAAGAATGGCTAGATTGAAGAGTTTGTTCAGGTTAGTAGCCAGAGATGAGAATAACAAAGGAGGTGGGCTTAAAGTAGTGGTCTTCAAACTGTGTACCTCAAATGCTACAAGGGGTCATTGCAGGAGCATCAGAGCAAGTGGGTCCATGTTATATGCTTTACATACGAGGCTTTAGTGAACAATTTCTTGCTAAAGAATAGGTTCCACTATAAAAAAAAATTTGAAACTACTGGCCTAGATAATTGTCTGTGCTGAACTGAGGAGTTTGAAACTAATCCTCAAATCAAAGTTCAACAGATGGAGTGTCAGAGACAGTGCCTTGTTTTGCCTCATTTCCCACAGGACAGTAAAGTCTCAACATGAGGAAGGGAATGGGTTTGAAAAACAATATAATTAACAATTTAGATTGTGAAAAAAACTGTGACTTACTTTAACGATAAAAACTACATGAAGCGAAACTGGTTGGAGGAATATGGGTTAAAATGGTGCACAACTGCCAAACAGGTAAACCATAGTGTGGGACATAGTGAAGATGCAGAAATGTACTTATCTGGTAGCTCATACACCCTCCTGACTGGTAGACAGCAGACAATAATTATGCACTTAGCAGGAATTTACCTCTATACTTTTATGTTATTAAAAATGTGAAAATCGGACAGTTACTACACTTATGCCTTATGAGTACCTTAGGTGCAAAGGGAGGTTTTCCTTGGCTCCAGTTTCCTTTTATCTGCAAAGTCTGGATATGAGAATGATTTAGTTATCTTTAAAAAGCATTTCCAAAGGAAAAAAATGTATAAATACCTGTTTTATGAATCTTTTAAAGTTAGGAAAACAGCCTTTAAAACCATTATTAGAGCACATGTTATGATAAACTCCCCAATATAATCTTGTATGGTAGTAATTATGTCAGTGCTGCTTGACATCAGCATCTACATCAATCTTTGTATTTTTCAAGTATTTTCATATTGATCATTTTATACCCACAACCCAAAAGGTAGATAGATGTGGTGACTGAGGCTGGATACACTCACTCATATAGACACATACAATCGGGAATCACCTTAAGGGAAAAGATACAGAATCCAGGCCTACTGAAATCTACCCCAGTGTTTCAAAACGCCAAACCCCATCTACCTCATCCCAATCTAGTACTCTAAAAGGGATTTTAAAAATAGTTAACAACCAAAAAATCTTTAAAGATTTATCTGATGTGGTATGTTTACAAAATTATGGATGTTACCTTATGGGCTTTACCCAGACCTTGCAGTTGGGCCTGTTCTTGAGTTATGGAAATGAGTAGACTCTTCCCTCACCTTCAGGTTTCTGCTATTCTCCATGCTGTCTTAGTGACTCCCTCATTCACCCACCCCTATTTCTTGTCCTGAGACCAAACAGTTGTCAGAGGCAGCACAGCCAGTGTGAATGTTCTTATCTTCCAGGAGGCACACACTGGCTCAGCTGGGCAGGTAAACCCCAGTGAATGGTTACTATGGCTACCATTCTCCCATCGCTAGCAATGTTCATTCTTCTTTACCCTCCAAATTCCAGCTATCCTCAGAGCCTCCTGCAAGTCCTATCTGTTGCAGGAAGCCTCCCCAACATCTCCCATCCAAACGAATGTTTTCTTTCCTTATCTCCTATAATAGTTGTTTCTCTTTATTGGACTATTTAACACTTGGATCCTAGTTTTCTTGTTGTTGGTTTTGTGAAGCACATACTTTGAAGCCAGAGATGTCAGTTCAGGAAACCTATTAAATTTTAAGTTATTTAAGTCCTCCAAGTCTCAATTTTCACACGAGAAACAAGGATAATACTTTTTCAGGCAAACATGAGGACAAAGCTGGGCATGGTGCATGCCTGTAGTCCCAGCTACTCACGAGGCTGAGGTGGGAGGATTGCTTGAGGCCAGGAGTTCAGGCTGTAGTTTGCTAAGATCACAGTATGAATAGCCACTGCACTCCAGCCTAGGCAACACAGTGAGACCATGTCTCCATTAAAAAATGTGAGGACAATTAAATTAATATAAATACTTAGCATTCTTCCACCTAACACATAGTAGGTGCTCAATAAATGTAAAATTGAAAAAAAAGGGTAGGAACTACGTCTTATTCTTCTCTCATCCCTTATATAACCTAGTAGGGGCTACAGAGAAAGAGCTAGATGAATATTAGTTGCTTTTCCTTACTCATAGTTGACACAGTTCACCTCTGGTCTCAGGAAACCAAAGAGAGTATGTGTTTTTTCCTTTCACAATTATAATTAGCCCACATGAGTGTCATCACAGTCAGGGTGATAGTAATACTTTTTATAAGACTCATTTACATAGTATTTTAACAGTTTTAAAGGTGGGGTTGGTTATTTTTTTGGGATGTTGATTGTCTCATTTGATTTTCCTAGCAACTCCCAGAATGCAGGTAGGGAGGTATTATTAAGCTTTATGTACTCGAAATCTGAGTTCAATTTTGAATTAACATTAGTAATACCACTTTTACCTTAATTTACATTTTACAAAGCATTTTAATACCCATTTTCTTATTTGATGATTTCTTAAGATCCTACTAGTACTTAAAATGTAATACCCTTAAAATCTTCTAGATATCAATGGACACTAAACTGGGGATGATCTCTATGACTGCTACAAATAGGAGGGTTTTTTTTTTAAAGAAAATATGAATTACAGTTGACTCTTAAACATGGCTTTGAACTGCATGGGTCCACTTACACATGGATTTTTTTGATAAAAGATACATTGAGTGTGCCTGCCTCTCCTACCTCCTCTTCCACTTCCTGCCCCTCTGCCACCCCTAACACAGCAGGACCAATCCCTTTCTTCTTCCTCCTTAGCTACTCAACATGAAGACAAGGACAAAGACCCTTACGGTGATCTACTTCTACTTAAGGAATAGTAAATATATTTTCTTTTCCTTATAGTTTTCTCAATAACATTTTCTTTTCTCTGGCTTTCTTTATTGCAACAATACAATATATAACACATACAACATATAAAATATGTGTTCACTGTTGATGTTATTATATCAGTAAGGCTTCTGGTCAGCAGTGGACTATTAGCAGTTAAGTTTTTGGGGAGGAAAAAGTTACGTGTAGATTTTTGACTGCACGGAGGGGTCGGTGCCCCTAACACCAGTGCTGTTTAAAAGTCATTTGTATATTCACTCCATTGTAAACCTGGGATGGATTTAATGGCTTGCCCGCAGCATAAAGAAGCTCAATCCGAGAAGGCAATGCTTTACTATTTGTAAAAGAGTTATAACAGCTGTATGAGTTCTCAGAAAGTTACTCGTTCTTCCTTACATAATCTCTCAGTGTTTTCAATTTATAGATTCACAAAATCAAAGGAGAACTTGTTATGTCTCTAAAATGTATGGCATAGTCCTCATATCTTTATTTCTTCATGTTTCAAGAATCATCTTTCAAGTTTCCACAGTTCAAAATAACTAATTCTGGCAGCACTAAAATGCTTCCTACAGAATGGCTTCTTTACATAAACAAGAACCCAGCAATGACCCTAGGCAACTCGCCTACCAAGGCCTGTTTCTAACTTACAACATGAGAAGTTTATCGAAGTAGCATAGATCTTTAGCACAATCATTCTATAATTTTAAGTTGATTTAAGAAAATACATGAAAATATTAGTAAAATAATCACTTTTTAAATTGTTTTACAAGTCTACTTTTCCCCCTTGCCTCTCTTTAAGAAACAAAAATGTGACAGTTAAGCCTAACCTTCCATTCCATTTTTACCCCAGAGCTCACTGATATTCTTAAGTTTGTGGACATCCTCAAGCTACTGTTATGAGCAAATAAATGTATATATGTTAAAAATAAAAAAGTTTGATTTTTAAAAATGCATGTACATTTACTCATAACAATAGTTTTGTTTTTAAGTTACATAAATGGTATCACACTGTATCACTTCTGTTACTTCCCCCCCACTTACAGCAGTTTGAGACTTATTCATATTGATACTCATCCATTTTAACTGCTATGATTTCAATGTATGAAAGTAGCATAGATTATCTATTCATTATGTTTCTGCAGGGGTTGGCAAAAGTTTTCTATAAAGGACCCCAAAACAAATATTTTAAGCTTTTCAGGATACATACAGTCTCTATCAAATATTCTTTTTTTTTTTTAAATAGCCCTTTAAACAGTTGTGTCAGACCACCATCCAGTCAATGACTCTCAGAACTCAAAAAGTGGTTATGCTGACAGTTCCAGTTTATTATAGCAAAAGTATAATTTTAAATCAGGGAAAGTAAAAGGCACATAGGGAAGAGTCCAGAAGAGACCAGGTGCAAGCTTCCAGTTATCCCCTCTGCGAGGAGTTGCATGGACAGCATTTAATCCTTCTATAAATGACATGGGACAACATGTATGGAATACAACCAAGAAAGCGGAGACTTGGTGCCTAGGGTTTGTACCGGGGTGTTAGTCACATAGGCATGGAGAACCCACAGAGCTGACCTTAGTTACTCAATTTCCAGCTCCCTCAGAGATTAAATTGATACTACAAGATGCAACAGTCCCACCATAAATCATTGTTAGCATAAACTATCTGATGTGACTCAAAGCCCCAGGTAAACAAAGATACTTGTATCAGGCAGGATGCTCCAAGAGCTTAGAGGTGATCTCCCAGGAGCTGGCTGAGAGCCAGACCTTTCTTTGGAATGTGTAGGGTTTGAATACACCAGATCTAAGTCAACTCTTTAATGTACATATGCCTAAACCATTCTTAGCTCATGGGCCAGAGACTGGATTTTACTAGAGACTCTAGTAATAGGGTCATGTAAATGACCTCTTTTTCCCTGCTATTTCAAACACTCTTGTAAGAAACATCCTTGTACATTTTTTATTGTATACAGACATCATGTATTGTTGGAATAATGACAAAAGTACCTTCTTTCAGATATAAAAACATAAAATCAGAAATACATAAAATACGTGATTCTCTTTAAAAGGAAATCAGTCTCTAATGCTAATCACTAGAACCCCAAAATTGTTTAGATGCAGGTTGTAAAATCTTAGCTTTTTTTTTTTTTTTAAGAGATGGGTCTCATTCTATTGCCCAGGCTGGAGTGCAGTGGTGAGATCATAGTTCACTGCAGCGTCAAACTCCTGGGACTCAATTGACCTTCCTGCTTCTGCCCCCAAAGTATCTGGGACTATCGGCATGTGCCATCATACCTGGCAAAGTTTTCTTTAGAGATGTGGTCTCACTACATTGCCCAGGCTGGTCTCAAACTCCTGGCCCCAAGAAATGCTCCAGCCTCAGCCTCCCCAGTCACTGGGATTATAGGCATGAGATGAGCCACCACACCTGGCTCAGCCTTTCTTATAAGTAAGCTGAGTTTATATCTAGAGAAATAAATATAAAATCTTTGGTAGACACTAATGGATTGAAACAAAGATCTCAAGAAATTACATTTAAGTATGTGTACTCTGTCACAAGCAACAAATTGCTGTTGTGTTTTTCTGCTATTTCATATAAAGAGAAAAGAACTTTTTTCAAGTTGTTTTATTACACATATTTTCTCCTAATCTGAACTGTAACCTCTGTATGAATGTCAAGGTTATGAAACAACTCTTAGATAATTGTCAAAATATGACCAATATAGGAGACTTTAGTAGTTCATGAACTGCATTTATTAATATCTTCAAACGTAGAAACTTAACAAAATATTGTAGTTTTTTCTCTGTTTAGAGCTAAGACTTTGTTTTACAAGAAAAACAACGATGTGATTTTCCAGTCTTCTCTCTGCTGCAAATACCTACAAGCTACATGTTTTCTGATAATTTCCATACCTAAATATAATGCAGACCTTTAGTTTTGTAAAAAGACAGATGTTGAATTGCTGTTATAAGCCATGTGTAATTTCAACTTTACTAAACTGATGACAAATGTATGAACTGCTTTCTCAATATCTTCGCCATTTCTTGCTATTACCTGACTGAGTATGAAGTGGTACCCAATTGTACAGACTGGTGTTTCCATGACCACTAGTGAGCTAAGATGCTTTCTGTTAATTGACCCTTTGGTTCTCTCTCATGTATTGCTCTTTTTTCCCCCTTAATTAATCCTTCATATAATTTGGACACTTCATCAGTTACTGGTAGGTACTTACAAATACCTTACAAGCCTATGGCTTGCCTTTTAATATTTAGTGTCTTTTGCCATACTTATGTTTCTAAATTTAATACAGTCTGATGTATCAATCTTTCTTTTTATGGTTCACACTTTTTTTGTGTAATAATTAACAATTCCTTCCTCACATTGGTTCAATGTATTTCCTTCTAAAATATTTAAGATGGTATTTTCCCCCATTTAGGTATTTAATCCATCAAATTTCTTTTTGTATATGATGCAAGAAAGGTATATAATATTTTTGCTGTATGGATATGCAATTGCTCCAGTGCCATTTAAAGTCATTCATTTCCCCATTCTGTCATCTTTCAAGCTCTCATGTACCTGTTTCTGTACCATCGATCTATGTCTGTCCTTGCATCACTAGGGCTTTTTTATTGCTATAGTTTTACAAGTCCTGGTGTCTTATATGATAGGTACAGTGCCTCTCCTTAGTTTTCTTTTTTAAAAAACTGTCTTGTATCTTTGTCTTTCCCCATTAGCTTAGGTTTATTAAAATCCACGAAATATTCTGTTGAGAATTTGATTGGAACTTCAGTGAATTTACACATTTTGGGAGAACTGATGTTGTGATATATTGATTTTTCCCATCCTCAACATGAAATATTGCTCTATTTATCATCATCTACTTATACAAAATTCTTGCACATATTAGGCACCCTATAGTTTTTATTGTGAATGAAATTCTTTTAAATAATATACTTTCAAATAGACTGTTTTAAGTGAAAAACACTACAGATCCTCACATATTGGTCTTCTATCCAAAACTCCTCAACTCTCAGTTAGTTATATTACTTTGTAGTTTCCCTTGGGCTTTCAAACAATTATCTTGCCCACTAGCAATAACTGTTTCTCCCTTTTCAATGCTTATGCCTATTATTTTTTCTTCTAGTCTCACTGCACCGGCCAAGATCTCCGGTGCAACATGGAACAGATGTACAATAGCCTATTTTTGTCCTACTGCTGACTTTAAGGAACACCTCTGAAGTTGTACCATTAACTTGTAATGTTAACAATGGGCTTTTGATAAATTATCATGTACCATATTAAGGAAGTCCTTGTCCATCTATTAAAAGGATGTTTCATTTGTTTGATTTTAAAATCATAAATGAGTGTGACTTGCATTTCATTGATTCCCCCCTTCTCAACACTCACACTCATTAATATGGCTCTTCCCTGTAAACTATTACTGTGGCATACTATGTAAGACATTTTTCCAATGTTGAGTCACTTGCCCATTCTGGCAATAAACCTTTCTTGGTCGCAATGAATATGGGTGTTTTAACTGGTGAATTTGAAATGCTAATTCTTAGGCTATTTCAGCCATGTTCATAAAAAGAGACTGGCCTATAATTTATTTTTCCCCTCACACATCCTGTTTGATTTTAGTATCAGAGTTGAGCTTTCCCTTTTTACTATTCTCTAAAACAGTATTTATAAAGATTATTTGTTTCTTGAAGGTTTGACAAGCCACATTATAAACCATTCAGACCTGGTGGGTTACCTGGAATAAATTTTTAAAACCAGATTTAGATTTACTTAATGATACATATCTGGCAACACACATTTAAAAATATTTACTTAAAATTCAAAATTTATCCATATAAATTCACAATAGCTGTATCATTCACAGAATTTTATCTTTTTTCATATTTTCTTTCCTGATTTCAACTTGCCTTTTTTATTATCAGTTTTGCCAGGAGAGTGGTAAGCTCTATCCTGATTCAATCACCACAGATTAGTTTAAAAATTTCCTTCATGCTTTATGTTCTTCAAATGGTTGTCTACCCTAACTTATAGAGAAAATTCAATTTCCTCTTTCACATTTAGACCACAACCATATGGAATAGATTTTTCTGTATGTATGGTGTGAAGGTAGGGGTCTAGATAGTTTGTTCCCAATATAGCTATCCAATTGACTGAACCATTGCAATAGTATCCCTTTCTCATAAATCAGATGCCCTTTATGTGTGGATCTGTGCTAAGCTCTCTATCCTGTTACTTTGGTCAATTTGTTTATCCTTCTTATGCCAACCAACATTACGGTCTTAATTACAACTACAGTTTTATAATCACAGGTCTTTATGCCTATTGGTGAGTTTTTCAGTTTTGTTGTTTACCTGGGATTTTTTTTTCTTTTTGAGACAGAGTCTCGCTGTCACCTGGCACCTTGGCTATAATGCTGTGGCATTAGCCTTGCTCACAGTAACTTCAAACTCCTGGGCTCAAGTGATTCTCCGGTCTCAACTTCCCTGAGTAGCTGGGATTACAGGTGTGTACAACTATGCATGGCTAATTTTTCTATTTTTAGTAGAGACAGGGCCTCGCTTTTGCTCAGGCTGGTCTTGAACTCCTGACCTCAAGTGATCCTCCCGCCTCGGCCTCCCAGAGTGCTAGGATTATAGGCATGAGCCACCGGGCCCAGCCTACCTGGGGTATTCTTGATCCTTCGCATTTCTACCAGCTTTTTAATTTCTCCAACATACTACTGTTAGGTTTTGAAAGTATCATATTGAAGTTATAGATCAATTTACAAAATTTCCTTCTACGTCACAAACATGGTATAGCCATACACTTTAGATCTTTTAAAATTTCTTCTTTTAAAAATTTTCTAGGTATTTGTTATTTTCTGCTAGTGTAAATGGTATTATTTTATCAATTTAAATTTTTGTGATATGCAGAAATACAATTTTTGTATATTGACTTTGCATTTGGTGACCTCAACAAGTTCATTATTTTACCTATAGGTTCTTTTGAATTTTCTATGGACATAACCAGTTGCCTATAAATAGTATTATTTTCTCCTTTCTAAACTTTATACCTTTTTATTTCAGGCCTTATTTTATTGGCTCTCTCAAATATGTTAAAGAGTATAAGTTATTATTAGACTTCAAAGAATCGACCTTTTGACTTTGTTGGCTTTCTCTATTGATTTCACTGATTTTTAGACTTTTATTATTTCCTTCTTTTTCTAGCTTCTTGAAAATAAGTTTAGACCATTGATTTTCAGCCTTGCTTCTTGTTTAATATATACACTTAAGGATATACATTTTCCTCTATGCACTGCTTTAGCTGCAACTCAAGTTTTAGTACATCTTATCTTCAGTTTTCTAGTTTAGATTTCTAGTTCAGATTTCTAGTTTAATTCCACTGTTAGAGAATATAAGATGAATGCTTTTTGATCTTCTGAAAATTTCCTTTAAGACTCATCAAACAGTCAACTTTGGTAAATGACTGAAAAGAAATGTGAATTTTTTAAATCAAATGTTCTACGTATGTAAATTAGTTGAAGTTCAGATTATCTGCATCTGATTTTTGGGGGTGGGTTCTGTTATTCTCTCGGCTATTGAGAAAGCTGTGTCAGCCTTACTATGGTTAGAGATTTATCTATCTATCCTCTTATATGTTATTTTTCCTTTATATATTTTAAATTTGTTTTCAGCACATACCAATTTAGGATCCTGATGTTTTGGGTGGATTAATTCCTTTATTATTATAAAATGTCCCTCTTTAGCTATAGTACTGCTTGCCTTAATTCTCTTTGCCTGATAACACTATCATCACAGTTTTTGTTTGCATAATGTATTTTTTCCCATGTGTTTACTTTCAATCTTTTTGTGTGTGTCCTTATATTTAAAATGTGTTTCTTGTAAGCAGTATAAGAGGGTATTTTTCAGCCTGATAATCGTTCAACTTTAATTCAAGTAACAAGTTATTTACTGTTTGGGTTTATATCTCACAATTTTAAATTTGACCCATTTTGTGTTCCCTTTTCTATTCTTGCCTTCTTTTATATACTTTTACCTCTATTAAACTGTTATACACTCTATTATTCTTTTAGTGCTTAACTTAGAGGTTGTAACATGCACCCTTGACTTTATAGACTAATAAAAGAACTAATTTTACCACTTACCCAATGCTAGAACCTGAGAGCACAAACTCCATTTATTATTCTCTTGCCTTTTGCTATTGTATGGTACATTTTAATTCCATAGATATTTTTAAACCAGAGTTTAATACAGCCAATATTTATTCAAATTTACCTATGTATCTACCATTTCCATTGCTCATTTATTCTTGTATTCTGGATTTAATCTGGAATCATTTTGCTTCTGCTGGATGAATTCTCTTCAACATTTCTTTCAGTATATGCCTACTACAAATTCTCATTTTCCCCTGAAAAGTCTTTAATTTGCCATCACTTTTGGCCCTTGCCCCTTCTTCCTTATCTGGAATGTTAGCATGACTGGAATATGAACACTATAGCAGCCTTTTTTTTTTTTTTTTAAATCTTGAGGACAGAAGCCACATGGTAAAAGATAGTGGATCATAAATAGAAAAAGCTGAGGGTCCCACTGACCTTGTGTAGTTACTTTTCTGGATGGCATACATCTGAAAGAAAAGCAAAATCTTAACGGTTTAAGGCACTGTTACTTTGGTTCTGTTTCCAGAGGAAAATATCTGTCCTGATATGCTTGATCAATTCCAGAAACTTCTTAGCCATTTATTGTTTCCAATATGGCTATTTGTAATTTACATTTAAATACTCCAGCACATACAGTGTGGTACATGTAATTTATGTAAAGTCATCACTTAGGTCCTGCTACCATTCTGATCAAGAAAAAACAGTCCAGGATGATGAACTAGCATTCTAATCAGAGAATCCACATTCCAGTGGAAACATTCTAGGTATTGTATTTCAATCATTTTTCAATGTTTTAACTTACATATTAAATGTCAAATTTTTATTGGTGAAATTAGTGGCCTGTTAACTAGAATAATTTTTTAAATGAGCCTCTAATGGTGAAATTAAGTTTTCTGATGGGCTAATAGTAATGTGTCCCACCCTTGCAAGAACAGACCATAAGAATCCAGCTTGGCTTATATCCCTTACCCTTTGGGATGATGCCTTAGTATAATACCCTAAAAGGTTCTAATCTAGCCATCAACACAGGTTTTGTTAAAGATAACAGAATCCTCTTCCCAAAGGAACGTTTCAGGCAGGGTGGTGGTTAGAGCACCTCAATGGGATGTGAACAACTTTCTTGAGCCTGTGGAACATGCTGTTTTCTTGCTTAATAGCTGGCCTTAGAAGTTGGTATGAAATTGTTTTCATGATAACCCAGCTGTCAGGAGGTGATCTGGAGGCAGGAGTGTGTATGTGCGGAGGGAGCTCTGTCTCTCAGCCCTCAAAAACTTAAGTGGGTGCCATTTATCTAGCAAGAGTTGGACATGAATACACATTAGGTGAGTTCACAATTGCCTAACCCCTTCCATTTTCTAGTTAAACTCCTAAAATATATATGTACATTGGAGCTTCCATGAGTTACTCTTTCGTTTTTCTACCTCTTTTGTGCTGCATTCTAGCTTATTCTTTCTGCTGTTTTAAAATTTGTCATTGTTTCAGTTCCTGAGTTTACTATTCTGGCTTTGTTTTCTATTCATTTCTGGCAGCTGGGATTTCTTTTCTTTTGCAGTTAGCTGTACTGTTATTTTTTTTTTTTACCTGACAGTTGTACACATTTGGAGTTATGGGATGGTGGTGGTTGATTTGCATTAGTTCAGTGTGCCATGCCATCAAGATTCCTGGAAATTAACTCCACTATCTCCAGACATGTCACAACAAAATAAGTCATCTACATAAAAATTCTTCACCCATTTAGGAAATCCTCTGATCTATGACAAATGGTTACTTGAACCCATGAAAAAGTCTAATTGTTAGACAGTTAGTACAATGATCCAAACCAAATTTTGTTTTTAGAGTGACAAGGTGCCCAGCAAGAGAATTAATTATGTTTCTCAGCATACCTTGCAGCTAGTGGACAACCATGTGACACAATTGTGGCAAATTAAGCTGGAAGTTTCTGAAAAAGCTTTGTCTTTGTGACAGAGGCAGCAAGACTTCTGGTTTTCCCTTACCAGGTCCTATAGTCTATATCAAGGATGTAATGATGGGAATACCCAAACCCAACTTGAGAACTCTATGTGAGAATTAAACAATACTAGACCCCTACCCTGTTAAAGCTGCTATTTGGGGATTTTCTGTTACACTGCTGCCTAATTAAAACACTAGCTGATATCCTTTGAAAAGCAGATCAAATGAAGAAAACACAAAACTGAGAGTTGGAAGATAATGTTTATTTAGCAAAAATTATGAAGTCAGTAAGAATAGGGAGAGGAGAAATTAGAAATGGAGAATTTTAAGGTTTTAAAACATGCTAATTGGGAAATGATTTAGACAAAACTCTCATAGGTAATGAAGGTTCATATGCCATAACCAGTATATTAAAAAGCACCTAACAATCAACCAATTTGTATTAGTAGTGAGAAGAATTTTCTCTAACCTTAAATGCAATCAGTGAAGACCTATATGGCTCTAATATTTTCAGGGTGTATCTCAGGTATCAGTGATTTAACTGTCAGAGAGTAGTATGAAGTAGAGACCTGCCAATTGCGTTCAGAAAATATTAGCCTTTAATTATGCATCTTACTTGTCAGGTATGCCTTTGAACTTTGTTATTCTTCCCTACCACATTAGCATGATGGAAGTAAAATTACTTGGTCACTATTTAACATTTTAGTTGTTTTTCAACATCTAACCAAGGGTATCACCTAACTTAAACAACAAAATTTCTGGCAGTAAACTACTATGTATGTGGTTTAAAAAAGACTGACTTTTCTCAAACTTAAAGTGTATAATATTAACCGAAACTAACTCCATTCAAGAAATATTTGTGTGTCTTCTATTTACCAGGCACAGTGCTAGTATTGTATATTATTTTATATCAATCATAACAACCCATGAAATAGAGATGATCCTCACTTTGTAGAGTCAGAGATAATACAGCTTGATCATTGTCATATGGCTATAAAGTAGCAGGGCTATAATATGAACCCAGGGCTTTTGATTCCAAGTTCAATACTTTTTTATAGTGCCATTATGTTGCCTTTATATAATTTCTGATCATCATACTTCTATTCATAGTAAATGGACATGTTTCTCTATTTGGCAGTCATATTATTATTTTATTTTCTTAATGTAAGGAAAAAAGTGTGAAGGAGGAAAGCGAAAAACTGATCTAATCCTTAAAGGGATTACAATGGTAATGAAAAAGGTATTTAAGAAAAAAAGTGGTTTGAGAATATGGTCAGATTTTTTAGAACACTCCTAATGTGTTCAGGATTTGCTTCAGGATTATCTTCTGTTGAGGGGGAGAAGACCTTACTTAAAAATAAGAAAATTTTTTCCTTCAGCCAATATTTATCATGCTAGGCAGTGAAGTTACAAAGATGAACAAACCCATCTAAAGGGGCTCATATACTAAGGGAAGTAGACATGTAGATAAATTAGTGATAAATTTAGCACTAGTGATAGGGCACATTTATGGCACAAAGAGATTAACTTTACCTAGGAGGTCCAAGATTAACATACTATCTAGACTTGACATCTGAACTAGGTTTTGAAGAATGGGAAAATATCCTGAATGCTTAGTATGTGCCAGGCAGTATGCTCAGTGATTTCTCTGGATTATCTAATCAAATCTTCATTACAATTTAAGAGATGGTTACCCCCATTTTATAAATAAGTCCAGGTGATTTAACCTAGAACTCATTCAACTAAATATTGTGCTCTACTGAGACACACACACAAGCACACCTGCACAAGATAACTAGATTAAGTCACAGACGAAAAGAATTTATATTACTTAACATTCTCATTTACATATGAGGAATATGAGGTCAGAATGCGTAAGGAATTACCCAAAGGTCACATAGTAAAGATAGAGATACCTCATTTAGTCTATCTCATTTAGCCTGTCTGTTGTATGATCACGTTTTCCTGAAAATATTCTCTTCTTGCTTTTGCCTTTAACTCCTTCAAACAATCCAGTAGCACTGAGAGCAATCTCAAATCACAAGTCAACTTACCAGAGGATGAAGTCATTAAAATACTGCAGCACAAGGACACACAATTTCATATGGTTAGCTAATATTTAAAATAAGATATTTACTATAAATATCGGTGTTTTATAAACAATGATCTGGAAAGATTGAGAAACAAGAAAAACAAGTTTGCCAACTTTTATGAACACTGCTTCTCCCATGCTCAACCTATTACATATATTAATAGGAATAAATACAAAGCATGAATTCAAATCCCAGGATATCCAACACAATTTTAAGAGACTTGTCTGATATACTCTGCTCTGGTCTATCCAGAGCACTACCTCTAACCCTTCATACCTTGTAATCTTTCTTCTTTTCTTTTCTTTTCTGTTACAACATCCCTGTATAATCTGGCCCACATGAAGATTTTTATACTTTGATTAGTCTTTTCTGATGTCAGTCCTTGGGAGTCTTTTACCTGCTTTGTCTCAGCTGCCTGAGACAAATTTTTACAAGTAATGGAACAGTACAGACTATTTATCTGTTCAGTTTGAAGCTAAAGGCTTGAATGCTGCATGAAAAAAAAGTTTGACTTCCTTAGGGTCAAAATAAAAACTCTATCATTCTTATAATGCACACAGTTTTAAAGATGTGCTTTATCCTAAAGATTTAAGGTGGATGACTATTCAAGATTGACTAAGATATACATCATATGATTTGGGGGTAGACAGTGAGGGAGTTCAGATGAGCTTGGGAGCAAAAGAAATAGAAATTTCTTTTCTGCTAAAACCCTTGGAATCTCTGAAGTGATAAGAATGTCATTTATATGCTACTGAGATGACTGGTGGCCCCTATATAGCTTCCAGATGGGGGCTGGTCACCAGAAAGACCAAGGCAAGATGAGAGGGCTGGGACTTTCAATGCTACCCCAATCTCCAGGGAGGGGAAAGGGGCTAAAGGTTGAGCTTACCGCCAATGGCCAAGGATGTAATCAATCATGCCTATAACTGCACAGGCAGAAAGGGGGTGATCCTTCCTACAAAAGATGAAAACTCAAAGGGCCAGATGGTTGACGCTTAAATATCCCCTGCACTGGGGAGAGGGGAAGTGGGGTGTGTGTAAATAAATGGGCCTGAAGACCAGACCATGGTTTGTAAATAACTCTCTTTGGGAACTGAACAGGACTTGAGAACAGATAATAGTTTGGGCCAAAGTTCATCTGGGCTGTAGGTGTGGGATTTACTTCAGTCTTTTCCTCTGTGATATGAGTTTTAATCTTCTTTGGTTAATGAAATTTCAAGGAAGGGACTGAAAACAATTGTGTTCATCTTGGAGGTCTGGTTTGTAGGTAGATAAGGACACTTCAGTGAACAGCCCCATTCTGTGCTTTGGGAGAGACAGAGAATTTGGGAATGGGGAGGGTTGGAAGATCAAGAGACTCCGAGGCTGCTTCTTTAGTTCAGCATGTCAAAGCACCATATTTTGGGGTATCAGTTTCTGAGCCCCAATATAAGGAAGCTTCCATAGAAACTCAAAAGGTTCAGATGAGCTTCCAGACAGCTGAACATGTGGAGGTTCCTGGAGGGTGGAGCAACAGGAAAGGGCTTCTTGCTCTATGTGTCTCTTCCATCTGGCTGTTCATCTGTATTATTCTTTACAATAAACAGGTAAATGTAAGTAAAGTGTTTCCCTGAGTTCTGTGAGCCACTCTAACAAGTTAAACCTGAGGAAGGGGTCACAGAAACCCCAATTTATAGTTGGTAGATCAGAAGCACAGGCCACAAACTAGTTGCAACTGGCATCTGAAGTGGGGGACAGTCCTGTAGACTGAGCCCTCAACCTGTGGGATCTGATGCTATCTCCAGGTAGATATCAGAACTGAACTGAATTAGAGGGCATCCAGCTGGTGTTCACTGGAGAATCTGTAGAAGAGATTTGCTTGATTGTTGATGGGGAGAAATTCCTCACACACATTTGGTGACAGAAGTATTGTGTCGAGTGATGTGAGAGTAGGAAAAAGCACTTTTGGTTTTTTCTTATAACTCTAATAATGTTTTTCAGCTGCATTGAACAGTCTCCTCAGGAAGCACCAGGAGTGAGAAAGGACCTCTGCTTTTAACATGTGTCACTAGATGGGCTTGTAATGATGATGGATTAAGAAAGAGACTAAAGCAAAACATGAAAAGACATCTGAAATTTACTTTGGCTGTAAAGATAAGCAGTAGACATTCTTGACAAGTGCTACTACCTTAGGTCTAGTTACTATGAAGGACAAAGATTCTCCACATATCATTAATAAATATACATATATGTGAGCATGTATTAACTTCACTTATTGTGTTAGCTTACTCTGATATTAATTTCTATGTCTGTATATCCAGTGTTCATTTACTATGCATGTAATGCAGTCTCTTCCAGGCATCTAATCATGAAGTTATATCAGGTTTGGAGACATAGTCTGGTCATTGCATTTAATACAGATATGTTGATTTGGGTAATTTATAACATTAAAAGATTTAATATTACAAAATGAAGGACCAAACATTTAGAAAGTAATCTGAAAATGAAGGATTGACAATATGCAGTCCTCAAACTCTGTTTCTCTTTCATATTTACCCTTTAACTTTAAAGTAACTCAGTATTTTGGTTAATACTTACTATGCTATCAACTACAAACAGGAGATAATTTTGTGTGTGTGCTACTGACTACACACAGGAGATAATTTTAAGCAAGTGATTGTTAAATGTAAATAAAGTAACACAAACAATTTTCACAGATAACCTATGGAGTGAGGAAAGTTTCTCATAATGTCAAAATGCTTGGGCTATCTAAAGGCAACTGTATATCTTTAGAAACCTTTTATACTTTTTAACCAAAAAAAAAAAAAAAAAAAAAAAAAAAAAAAAAAAAAAAAAAAAAACTTACAAAAGTCCTTTTTATTTCCTGGAGAATTTGAGCTTTTATAAAATTTGCACAGAGAACAAGTGGCAAAAGAACTTTTTCAAACTATTTTAAAAAAACAAAACAGCCCAAATCTTGTTTAAAAATATCTTTAGAAAGAAGACAAATACTGAACACAATTTAATAGCCTTTAAAAAACCATTGTGAAATAAACAAGGAAAAGGTCACAACTTTTAAACCAGTTATAAGTACACCTGGATAGTCCCAAGACAGATAGTTAAGTAGTTCAACAGGTTCTCTACCGCTAAAATTTGATTCATGGAACAGTTTTACTTACCCTCACAGGAATAATGTATGTTAAATTGTAAAAATACCCTTGGGACTAGTTCTTTTCCATAGAATTAAAGGAAGTTAAAGCTAATATAAAAAAGCCATCCAAATTTACACACATACAAAAATCCTAAATGTGAAACTGCTGTTGGTTTCATAAAGTAGTGGTAGCTTAATGAAGAATTAAGACTTTAAAAATAAAAACATCTTCTCATTTTAACCCAGAATTTAAAACAAGAATATTTCTAGTTTTAAAAACTCTTAATATTAAGTCATTAGCAATAAAGAGGTCACATTGTTGCTTATCATAATATTACATAATATTATGCACTGAATAAAACTGACATTTATCTATAAAAATAATTTTTTAAAAAACTGAAATGAATATAACTGAAAGGTAAATTATCTAGCACGGATTCCTCCATCTTAACTGACACTTCTCAATTACTGAAGCTGGGAATTGATGAGATCAGAAAGATACAATAATGAAACAAGAAAGAAGCTAAATAATTTATACAAATGCTCAGCAAATAATTATGGGACATCAAATCTTCAAACTTCATAGAAAATAGTTTAATTTCAGAACACATCCAAAAATTATTGAAGAAATCCAACTTTATATTACATTCTCTATTAATACACTAACAAATGGCAATACAATAAACAAGGAGGAAATGCAGACATTTTAACATTTACTCAGATTCTGTAACATTTAAAACTGGTAAGCACATATTAATCAGAAAAAGTTTCTTTTACATTTCTAATAAATATACAGTTTTTAAGAAAATCAAGGTATGTATTTTTCTGTAGGGGTGGGGGCCAGCTCACCATAACTAGAATGTTTCAATGTATTAATTCAAACAAGAAAAATACTCGAATTTTCACTTAAGTACAACTATAGTTTCATGCATAGCTTTTTCTAAGTGACAAAGTGAGGCAAAGCTGATAGCCCACAAGATCAAAGACCCTGTTATATAGTCAGGAAAGTATGTAATATAAAGATATAAATATATAAGCATTAAACAAGAGGAAAAAAAGCAATGAATTAAACACTAACAGAATGAGGAATTTAACTTATAGGCCATTTAGTAGCCTAAGCCACATGTATTTGCTAAATATTTTTTATAACTGAAAATATGAAAGAAAAATTCTGTATTTTATACACTGAAGTTCAAAGTTAAGTTGATGGGGAATTCCCAAATATGCTTAATTTGGGTGAAAAACCCTTCATAAAACCACCTTTAGATTATATGCTTCCTCAATGCATTACAATATTTTTCTTGAAGTATTATAAATTATAAGATAATTTAAGCATTTGGCAAATATCAAATAAACAGGTCAAGCTCACTGAAATGTGGTATGTTTTGCACCCAAAGTATATAATAAACTCTCTCTTAATAGAAAAAATAAGTTTAGTTTATCAAACAAATAAAAATTAGAAAAACAGTATTTACCTTCAAGAACAAGTCTCCATGCCTTCATTTCACATTTTTATTTAATTGTGAATTTCTCATAACTTTTAGACATCTTCTATAGAAGCATCAAATGTGAATTCTAACTGGATTTAGGCACAGACAAGAGCATATAGACACCTGCCAAGCTGCTGGAATAATGTGTACTTCTTACATAATTTTGGTTTTGTAGTTGTTTTGCTTTTTACCTATACCAAATTGTGAATGTATCACTAAAAAAATGTGCAAAGGCTCATTTCATGGAATTGAAAAACAAAGCTATAGAAAATTAAGTTTAAGAATTTTTAATAAAGGCATGAATATGGAAGTATCATTTAGGCCAAATAATGCATATTAGAACTAATTATCAGGCATTAGCTTATCTTTAAATTATTTAGAAATATATGACACAACTATACTCTGGAAACAATAATGGATGACAAACATGTTTTAAAAATAATAATAGCTATTATTTATCAAGAGCTAACCCCAATTTAGCAGACCGAGAAAACTGAGGCACAGAGAGATTAATAACTTCCCCAAAGTAACACAGCTAGTAAGTGGCAGAATCAGGGTATCAGGTCCAGGAGCTGGGCTTCAAAACTATTTACCACTAAATTACAATGATACCAAAGATTCAAAACATTTCCAAAACGTTGGCATCATCTTTATTGCTACAAGTTATGTCTGCTTTAAACATTATAGCAACTATTTATTCAACACCTAAAATGTAGCTAGCATTAGTAAGAGCTAGCATGTATTGAATACTTAATACAACAGGTACTGTACTAGGGAACCACTTTATATCTATCACGTAAGTCAGTCCATACAGCCACCATATCTATTTTGCAGATGAGAAAACCACCAAGGTATGAAACAGTGCCTTTCCCTCCTCTAAATCCCGCAGCAAATTCACTGGTGGAGTCCAGATGGCAACAAATGTCTGATGTCCAAGTCCATGCCTGTTAAAGCACACTGCAATGCTTGCAAATCTGACCTCAACCACCGACTAAGGACATTCTTCTGTCCCAATACTCAGAGCTTTCTGTCATGTTAGAGCTATAATAACAAAATTGAAAAGATAAAACAGTAATTTGAAGTAATTACATTTAAAAATCAAGCCTCTGTATACTATTCTTACCAAATCTTTTATCAATATGTTAATTGGTTGATATTCCAAGTCAGCTGAAGTAAACATCCACCTCCCAGCCAATCCATGTATTACAGCTGAGTGTAGGATGTTTACATGAACTGAAACCCGGTTTAAAAGCATGACTTACGAAACTCTTTACTATGTTTGTATTAGTTCTTTACCTGAGACTCAATTTGCATTAAGGTACATAGGATGAATTTTTTTTTCTAAAAAGACAATTTCGTAGAATCTGTTGAAAAGGGAATAGGCACGGCGATCCATATAAATGTGGCCAAGAGTCAACTGGAAAGGTATCTTGAGACAAAATGTAAAATCCAAGGAAAAGGCACAGAGGATATTCTTTTCACCAAAGGAACTTATGGTAATAAATGTAGACATCCTGTAGCATTCCATATCTAAACGAGGCTGATTTTACAGCCTTTCGTTTTCCTATATCCTCCCCTTCAAAACAACTGAACTTGCATTTATAGGAATCCATTTGCTGGCCAGTATGATCCACCCATTCTTCTTCATTAAGAAGATTTCTGTTTTGGGTAAAAGACAAAGTTAATAAAACACCTGTGAGGAACTCAGTCACTTCTGTTCCCCCTCAACCCTCTTCCTGCTTCTCATTTTCTCCCCCACACTCAGAATTCAGATAATTTCACCTCAGACACATCTGTCCCACACTCTTGATTTCTTTCCACCTTCTCTTATTCCAAGTTTTGTTAAGGCGCCTGAAATAAATTTCTCTCCTCTTTTTGCATTCCTTCTAATTAAAAAAATATTACCACAAATACCTCTACTAAGCATTAAAAGTGGCCCTAACCAATACATTTGCATCAAAGAAGAAGAAATCCTCAAATGTGGAAGTTAAATATAATAACCACTGTCAGCAAACTCCAAAAATCTTTGGCATTTCATAGGCATCCCAGGACCTTCAGGAAGCTCCTATGTCTCTTCCTGGCCTCTTGGCCCCTTCAGGCTGTTTTTGTGAGGCATCAGTTCTCAAGATTAA
Organism: Cheirogaleus medius; assembly: GCA_008086735.1. Lineage (NCBI taxonomy): Eukaryota > Metazoa > Chordata > Mammalia > Primates > Cheirogaleidae > Cheirogaleus > Cheirogaleus medius. Next base: position 71,471,948 of record VBSM01001124.1, read on the forward strand.
GTACATGCATACCTTTTTTGTTTCTACAAGCATGTTGTTTTTCTGTTTTATTAATAACTACTCCTACTGCAACAGTATTTTTTCCTTCTACTTTTCTTTGCAAATGTATTAAAATATGTCCTTGCCTGCTAGATAATTAATATACTTTTTCTCTGGAAGAAAAATGGGTCTCAAGTTTCCAACAAACCTTTTTATAATCAAACTTTTGGATTACTACAAGTTTTAGGTTGGGAATTTTCTGTGTTTTACTTCTTTTACTAATTGGGCATGATACTGCACAGGAAAAAAATGTAAGATGAACTCCATGCTTCTGAATGCATGGGCCCAGAGCATCAGCATCAGCAGTACTTGAGAACTTTAGGAAAAAAGCACATATTCTCAAGCCCCATCCCAGAACTACTGAATCAGAAACTCTTCTTGCAGGGCCCAGCAATCTGTGCTTTAATCAATAAGCTCTCCAAGTATTAAATAATTCTGATGCAAGCTAATAATGAAAACCCGGTGGACTATTTCATCAAATATGTTGGAAGGCAAAAGCAAAGATGGCAGTGAATATCACATTATTAGACTGCTACAAATAAGAAAAAGGTAAAGTCAAAACACATAGCACAACCCACAATTAACCAGGCTGGGTAAACTGTGGCAGAGACTATCTGAAACAGTATAATTTTAAAAGTTCATATGGGATGACATTCATAGGGTGTCAGGCAGGTGGGAGGGGGGAGGTGGGGATGGGTAAATCCACACCTAATGGATGCAGTAAGCACTGTCTAGGGGTATGGGCATGCTTGTTGGGCAGTGCAAAGGCAATTTATGTAACCAAAGTGTTTGTACTCCCATAATACTCTGAAATAAAAAAAAGGAAAAAAGTACTTAAGCTCAGACTGATATTCAAACTTTAAAAAAGAAATATTTCCTGAGTACACAGAAAAAATAATGTCACACTTATCCAATGCATGAAGTTGTAACAAGAGGAGTAGAAAGGAATCGGAGTTGGAACATGCTACATGGGGAAGGCATGCTGGGGTTTACATGTTCATGATCTACTTCTGATTCATCTCAAGCCTATGACTCCATGTAGTAGGGACTGAGGCATAGAGAACATTTTCTAACCAAGAATATTTGTACAAAAGTATCTAATTTGAAATAAACTTGAAGATGCAAATTTGTAGTTGTTTGCTTAAAAAAGTAACCCCTAAGAGATCTCAAAGCATATTACTAAGGAAAAAATATAGTCATCTGGAGAATGGCGTTCAGTAACTAAAAGTGTTTCACTTTTAATATTAATTGGATCAAAAAAACTTCCCAGAATGAAGAAATTTCTGAGCTTTCTTAAAGCCTTATCAATAAAGACCACATACTTTTTCCTAAATACTAAGTTAAACACTGAGGAAACAAGTTGTTACAGATTTATTGGCAAATACTGTTGATCTAACATTTTAAGGCATTTGCTCTACATAATCAATTACTCACCTTGCAGGCCATTGGGAAGTTTGTGATTCTTCAACATCAAAACATAAAGAAATCATCTGCAAATGACTAAAAAAAGGTTGTACCTAAGTACTACACTGAAACAAGGACATCCAGAATTAAAGCTGACATGGTCTTTGATTCACCTCATTAGAGCAAAATAATATAGAACAAATGTTACATAACACAGATTGTAGCATTAATCCTACAGCATCTAGGGAAAACTGGACTAGCTGAGCAGAGTATAACAGCTTTATGCAGAATACCTATCTCTCTTTTAGCTTAGATTTGGTCTATTATTTTGAAAAGCCTTTCAAACTCAGCTGTGTAAATTATTAAACTATGCAGTTTCTATCTTTACTGAATTTTAAAGCCATATATCAAAGTTTTTCATAGGAAATAAACAATATCACCTGGTCAAACAAAATAATCCTATTACCCGAGGACACATTACATTCTACTTTTGGCAGGGAACAATTCTTGAGCTCTCAGAAATGGCTCTATCTATTTGCTGCTATTTGAATCTAAGGTTCTAATGTGCTAAAACAGAGGGTCACAGAATATAATAAATCTGCTTTATTAAGAGTTCACAAGAAGGGATGCTTGATGCATGCTAATCATCAAACCTGAAAACTATTATACTTACAAGTTGCAAAACTACCTGTGTCTGAAGCAACTAGCTTCCTCTCCCCAATAAGTCTTATAAACTACCACTCTAACAAAGGAGCATTTAAAAATAAATGCCACAGCACAAATATATGTGGAGTAACTACATTAAAGACTAAAACTATCATGTGCTCATCTCGATAAAAGAGAAAAAGAAATGGTAGATGCTGTTGCAATAAAATAATTAATAGAGCACTACACATGCAAGGTGTTTTACTAGATGTTTATGACAGCAAAATATGGAATTATAAAGATATAATATCTCTGTCCTCTGAAAGCTTGTAATCTTATCAAGGACGATCACCAGGTAAAATTAGATTACCAAGAACTTTATCTTTTGGTTTAATTATGTACTGAACCTAACATGGTATGATGTTTAGCACTTTAATTTAAAAAATGATAAAAATACCAATGCTTTATTTTTAAATAAGTTTTTAAAAAATCAGAAAAATAGATGTTATAAAATTATACATTATCAATTAGCCCACACTGAATACCATCTATGAGAAAAGACCTAGATCAGGGGTGGGGAACCTGCGGCCTTAATGCTACACGTGGCCTTCTAAGTCCTTAAGTGAGCCCTTTTGACTGAATCCAGATTTTACAGAACAAATCCTTTTATTTTCATTAATACATTTTTGTTTGTCTTTTATATTTTATTTTTAAAGTGAGCATATTCAAAATACCAAAGAATAAAATAAGTTTCAATGAAATAATCCTCCCAGATTGGCACAATTAGAACACTAGTAAGCCATAAGGGCTAAACTGACGGCTGCTAGGCTCCTGATTTAGTTCTAACTTCCCCAACCTGACTGGCACCACTACGAAGGAGGTTGGCTGGCGAGAGTTTATGGGTTTGAGTATGCCAGTCTGTTATCAGCTTCTGACTAGGGTGCACTGTATTTCTCTTGTGGAACACAGGTGGAATTTGTGAATAGTTGCACAGCTTGACAGTATTTTCAAATTCTGTCTGCTTAACAGCCTACCATGTCAAAGAAGACCAAGAGAACACTGAAGGAAGAAAATAGATTCTTTAATGAGGATTGGGAATTGCAATATTATCTTTTTTCTGCTAAAGATAAGATGATTTGCTTGCTTTGTGATACTGCAATATCAACATTAAAGAAATTCAATGCTCACCAGCATTATGACACTCATAAGGACCACAAATATTTTAAATTAGAGGGAGAGGTGTGAAAGGTTGTATTGCAGAAATTAAAAGCTGAAAAGCAAAAGCAAAGACAATTCTTTCAAGCAGCAATAAGACCTGGAAATAATGCCACTGAAGCAACTTATAAAGTAGCTTATGTACTCAGGAAAAAAGGGAAGCCATTCAGTGATGTAGAAATTGTGAAAGAATGCATTGCTGAAGTTGTAGGATGCTTAGACCCCAAAAACATTTCAAAGTACAAACAACTGCCTCTTTCAAGGAGAACCATAACTGATTGGCAGCATGAATTAGCCTTCAACTTAACAGAACAACTTCATGCAATACTTCAAAAAAATAAAGTATATATATTATTCAATCATCTTGAATGAATCAAATGATACTACTGACTCCGTGTAAATTTTATACTTCATTTGGGTTGTAACATAAGATTTTCTTTGCTACAAAGAGTTACTTGTTTTGGGTGTACTCTTGCTAACAGAACACAAAGAATAGGTATCTTCAACAACTTTCAAGATAAATGTAGTGAAGTTGGACTGAATTTGGTAAATTTAGTGAGTGTATGTACAGATGGTGCACCTTCCATGACAGGAAAACATGAAGGGTTATTGCACAGATTTGAAAAAAAAAAGTATTAACAAATCCAGATGCTCTCATTTCTTATCATTGTGTCTGGCATCAGCAAATTCTCTGTGCTAAAGCTACTATTTTAAGTGACACTTTGCAGCAAGTTATAAGTATGGTTAACTATATTCATGCAAATGCAAGGCAGCATTGTCAGTTTTGTAACATGCTAAAGTTGAATGATGAGGTATTCAGTGTGGAATTGCCCTGTCCCTCTGAAGTGTGCTGGCTATCACAAGGACAAGTGTTAGCCAAAATTTTATCTCTGTGACAACAGATGGTTAAATTTTATGAAGAACAGAATCAGCAATGTGAATTATTGAAAGAAGATTTCTATATGAATGCATTATTTCTGTGTAATATCATGTCAAATCAAAAGGACTGTAATATTTCTTTGCAAGGTAAAACTAAATCTATATATGATATGAGGCAAAAAATGCAAGCATTTCAAAAAACGCTATCTTTTTTTAAAACATTTCTTCTTCAAAAGGAAATCTCAAATGAATATTTTCCCCAGTTAGTAAAGGTCATTGATGAGCAGGATGATATACGCAAATCATTTGAAGGATATACAGCTCTTGTAGACCTAATAATTGGAGAATATAATAAAAGGTTCACTAACTTTGACAATCATGACATCACACTCAAATTAGCATTTCAGCCTCACCTAGTTGATATCATCAAGGCACTTAAAGAACTACAGATGGAATTGATTGAGCTCTCAGTAGATGACATTTTAAAGTCATGTTCTGACGCTAAGGAAGATCCAATTGAAATATGGAAAAATGCACTAGAATACCCACACCTTTGGCAACATGCCCAAAAAATGCTTTCTTGCTTTTCAGCCACTTATTGCTGCAAATCTATATTCTCCAACCTAACCCAAATCAAGATGCCCTTAAGATCACAAATGACTGATACCCATCTAGAGAATCAACTGAAATGGCAGACCTCCATGCTGCAACCAAAGATTCAAATGCTTTCCAACAGAAAGCAGACACAACAAAGTCATTAAAAGGTTAGTTAACTTTAAAATTAACAAATAGTTTTCATTTTTTGAAATTATTATGTATATAATAGTTAGATTTTTACAAAATAATGTACATTTTTAAAGTATATCTAATTGAAGTTTCTTGAATGCGGCCTCATTTGATTACAGCTACATTAATACGGCCTTCCAACATGAAAAGTTTCCCCGCCCCTGCCCTAGATTATTCAGCTCTGTGGGGAAACACAAAAAATAGATACAGTACACTTGCTCACAAGGCAGCAATACTTTAATTAGGAAAAGATAAGCCAATCAACAACTTGAACATACTTCGAAAAATATATTTAATATATGAAGACTTATAACCATTAGCAAATGTTATAAACAGCCTTAGTGGTTTGAAGCCTTGTAGTGTTTTTTTAGAGAGGAGAGTTCTTATTAGGAGCTGTGACATCATTCAGGGTGAGGAGAACAGGAAGTGGGGAGGGGGGTAACAGGAGAGAGAAAAAGTTTACACACAATCTCTTAACTACAGAAAAAACTGAAATTTTTATGTTGCATATTGCTGGGTGATGGTGTAAATTTATTCCCCAGAACTTTTACAAAATTCATAAAGGAGGCTCCTGAATTGTTGGGAAGTTAAACTCAGTTGATTTGGAAAGGTTATGAAGAATAAAAGTTCACTGACAGGGTAAGAACAGAGAGAGGAACCCATAGTGGGGAAAAAAATTTTGTTTTTAACTAAATTCTCTAAGGCCCAGCAGCAGCATGTTAAGTCTGGGAAGGTCAGATGGCATATCCTGTTATTAGGACAGCACCCTACATTAAACTGTCATAATACGTGCACTGTCAGAGTAGTACATGGGGGAATCTAAAGATTTCTGATGTTTTCCCACACATTTTATAGCCTCCTCAACTCCACTCCTCAGACAGAATTATACCAAAAGGATGTCTGTGAACAGCCGGTAGCAGCAAACATCTGACTGAAAGCTTAGTTGTGTCTTACAGCTTCCAGTCGGGGATGTTTACAACAACAGACTTTCTGAACAACAAATTAACTGAAGGAATAGATACGAATGTTCCTGGTCACCATCTTTAGCTAATAATTTATAGAATTTCTAGTGCTGAACAACAGCTGTGACATCTTGGAACAAAAATGACAAAGTTAGTGCTACTAATTAACAAAATAATAAGTGTTTCACCTACTGCAATTTCTCCTAAATAATTTAAAAGAAAATACATATAACAAATTTATCTTGGTAAGTATGCAACATTAAAGATATTATGCTGCTATCCTAAACGAGGATACATTTTTCTAACATATGCAAAAATGAGTTTTTCTCTCCCTAAACCTAGAGTTTTAAAATTAATAGTAAACAATACACTAGAAGGATAACCCTAATAATTAGTGACCCATACATCTCAGTTTGCCTAAAACAGTCCCAATGTTTGTCTGTTGCCCTTTTATTAACAAAAGTGTCCTAATTTAGGTGATAATGAAGATAGTTGGTTTTACTGGCAGTGGACCTATACTGAGTAGAAGTCTGATATTTTCTTCCTTTATTCCCAGCTGATTTAGGTTAAAGATGTACAGTCCACGGAAATGAGCAAAGAGGATAATAAAAGGAACAAACTCTTGATATTGGATTTGTTTATAAAGCAATACGCTAAGATCATTTTGTTTCCCACATCGCTTTTCTGAAAGAAGATGACTAAATGAAATACAGTAAATCTGCACTTCATCAAAACTAAGATTTGCTTTAATCTAAAAGACATCAAGTAACTTTCTTAAAAAAACTATTAAAACAATTAAAGTCTACAATTAAGTCACAGTAATTTCCAAGAAATGAACATACATACATATATAAGCATGCATATGTGTATGCACACAACCTATAGGATAACTACCGAAATCAATATACACAATTCTAAAAGACTACTAATTTTTTAATACCAAGTTTTTTGAGAAACTATGGAGTAAAGAAACTCAGTCACTGGTATTTACCCTGTGATAATATTTAAAGGTTGCTCTCTGAAATACATTTTTTGTTGTGGTTGTTTAAGTGTTGTCAATAACTCTACCCATTATATAAATAATGCTGGAAATAATGAGGAAATTGCACGTGGTCTCTATGGATACAAGATGACCTTCACTGTTTCTGAAGACAAATACTGGGGGAAAAAAAAAAGAAAAAAAGAATGACTACTTACAACAACAACTATTCAAGCTGCTCTACAACTGAAACTTTCCAGATTTAAATTAGAAAAAAAAATAGTTATTCATGCCTAGGTAGGCACATGATACTTGACTAATGAGAATGCTGAAATGAAACAGTTATTGTAACTCTCCTTTAATTTCCTTCTCTGTTTTAAGTTTAATTTTTTTAATGATTGCTCAAAAGAAAATTTTACCAGCACTACTATATTTAAGTCACATACACAATACATAGAATCTTTTCTTCAGAGTTATGAGGGAATTTTGTCAAATGCTATACTTTTACATAATGTATTCTTGAAGATACATGATTACTAAATGTCCAGAAGTAGAATAATTAGGCATATGTCATAAGAAAATCTATTATAAAATACCTTCTATAATTATAAAATATCTTCTAGATGTAATCTGTCATTATAATATACAATTTATATTTCATAATATTCTTTAATTTTGTTCTTTTATTCATAATCAAATACACAGTAAGAAGGTCAAATCTAATGAGGGGGTAGCTGAAGCTAAAGATTTAACATTGTTATCATGCTTTATGATTTCCATCTTTTTCAAAAACATATTACATATTTCAGTGTTACTTTTCATACTATTAGGATTAGCACTTTACTTTTCTGTTAACACATTTTTGTAAAAATGGGCAAAACACACATGCATACATACAAACAATCTGCTGTCCAGACAAAAAACAGATATTACTGAGCTGCTGACTGGAAAAGTATTACTGTGCAGAACTGGAAATGTTTATCAATCTATCAAACGAAGTTTATGAATATCCACATATAACGTATACCATGACACATTTGCTATAGATTCTGTCTTACCACAGATCTCTCAAGTACAATGTTGAAAACAAGTTAGATACCTAAATATAATACATCTCTTATGTGACAATACATAATGAATAACAGGACATTATTCCCCAACAGTATTGTTATAAGAGAGTTTTATTGGGCTCAGAAATTTTACTAGAAAACAGTTAACAGGAAATAGCATTTTTAAACTTAATAAGATAAACATACTGGGGGGAACAAAACAAATGAAGTAAAATTCTGAATTGGCCTAGATTTTGCATCCTCTAAAAGGAATCTTTTAATTTGTTGAAATTCAGTGGTACCTAGGGAATCTCTCAGAAACAGGATGTCATAATTTGATTCTGAACTTTGAAATAAGGCAAAGCAGCTGGGACAGTAGGTGCAACAAGGAGTAGGAGCCAGGTGGTGACAGGGAGGAAGAACTTGGCTGAAAGCAAGAATTCACAAGGAATTGGAAAACTGGTAATAGAGGAGAAAACACCCACATTACAAATTACAAGAAAATAAAAACAAGAAACAAATACTCCACAAGATACTCTATCTCAAAATCCCTTGTCCAGAGAATCCTCTCAGACTAGGACTGAGCACTTTCGTCATTATTTCCTGCATTATTTATATAATGGGTAGAGTTATTTACAACACTTAAGGAAAATAAAAGTATTTCATAGAAAGCAATCTCAGTCCAGGACTCAGAGGGTTCCCTAGACAAGGGATTTTGAGTTTCAAAACCAGGACAGCCCTGGACAAACAAGGATGAACTGGTCACCTCAACTGTGATTACAGATCAAAGCTGAAAAAAACTTCACTAAAAATGGAGTAGTGATATTATGGACTAAATGCATGTTGCATTATAGGTTGGGGGCAAAGGTAACAATAAAACCCCAGTATGCATTAATGGATAATTCAGTTTATCATTTCCATGATTATATGTTTTCTCCATTACTATTCTCAACAAAGACAATACACCTTCCTGTAATATGGGTGCCATATATTTACATAAGCACTGATTTGTTAGGTACTTACCCCAAACAGTCTGCATAGGAATGCTTCAAACCTAAAGGGGAAGTAGGGTAGGGAGTGCTTTGGGCAAAAAGATCAAATATTTTTTATTCAACTACACAGCATTCAGAATTATTTTTCCAAATTCACTGACCACAATCAAAACTGATAGTGAGTTGAATGGTAGCCAGCACCTTTTTAAATTCTCAAAACCATGCCCACTGAAAGTCCTAGCGCCAGCGGGAGGGAACTGAAAAGCAGAGTCTTTTTCTTCCTCTAGGTAACAGAGTGTGCAGAGATTCCAAAGTCTGTTTAGGAGACTTAAGTAAACACCACAAACTGCACCTAAAACAAAAATGATAACCAGTATAGATTCCAGAGTGATTTCCATGATTCATATATAAGTCAAACTTTTAACATTTAAGTTTCTCATAAACCTGAAGAGTAGCACCACATAAATATATCACTATAATGCAACTCACATTTCAACAAGTATACTTAATTTTTAAAATCCACATCTGGTAAAAAATTGCCAACTCTAGTCTCAATATATAAGTAAAAAGAGATTTCAGCAAATAAGGATTTAAGAAACCTTGATTCTGTGAACCTTGGTGACATGGAGAACATGCATATAGCCTCAAATTGATACCATGCTCTGAAGTGTGCTTACTACTTACCTAATTTCAGAACAGTTTTATTTTTCAGAAATTATCCATTTACATTTATTTAGTTTTAAATATTCTACTTTCAAGCTTTTTTCATAAATAATCTACTTAATGCTATTCTTGAAAAAAAGAGTCCTCTTCTACAGACAAGAAAGATAAATGATTCTCCTACAAATTTATCATTCATAAAGCCTGACTGCTGTTTCCCGGAAGAGGTCACATCTTTCTTCAAATCTTTGGTACTTTAACTTATTTGCTCATTGAAAAATAATCATTTATTTTAGTCAAACAGTTACAGTAGTTAAAATTATATTTAAACATCCAAAAAGTCTTCCATTTCATTGGCAAGATAAAGATTTCAAAACCATTTGAACATCTTCATACCAAGTTCATATCAATATCAAATAATTTAAAAATAATCTGCAGATGAACACAAGATGTTATACTGGCCAGCCTACAGCTAACTTGAATGCCACTAAAGGAGTATCAGCCACAAACGTTCCAAATACATTCAACATATGCGAAGACCCAGTTGAGATTTCTGCCTATAGTCAAGAACCCCTGCCTGGCCTCTACGGCTTCCAGCCCTGACTTCAAACTAGTACTAACACCTTTGCTGTGCTGGCTCCTCAGGCACTTGGAACATAAACTCTCCAGCAGCTCTATGGCCCCTCATCCACAATGGGCAGTAGTCCACTCTGAAGCAGGTTGCTGAAGTAGATACCAAGGTTGCAGAGCATCTTCTTGTCTGTGCTCAGCATATCATCATCTTTATGAAGAGATCTCAACTCCAATAACTCTTAGTGGTGCCCTCTGAACCATGAGCCAAGACCCATCTTGGCCATCCCAAAGGTGGAAGGCACCAATAACTACCTCTCAACATACCTGTAACTGACTAGACACACAACTTTTGGGAAGCTCTGGCCTAGAGTATTAACGGAATAAGTAGCTGTTTCAGGTAATGATCTAGATATGGAAATAGAGTGGTGAATAAAATAGGTAAGGTACCTATTCTCGCAGAGCTTACAAATCTAAAGGAGGCATGCAAGATTGGATGAAGCCTGTCAGGGATTTAAATAACACTATGGGCAAAAAAGAGCCAATGAAGATTTTTAAGACAAAATATAACAAAACTACATTACTATTTAAGAAATGTCAGGCCGGGCGCGGTGGCTCACGCCTGTAATCCTAGCACTCTGGGAGGCCGAGGCGGGTGGATAGCTCAAGGTCAGGAGTTCGAAACCAGCCTGACCAAGAGCGAGACCCTGTCTCTAAAAAAAAAAAAAAAAAAAAAAAAAAAAAAAAAAAAAAAAAAAAAAAAAAAGAAATGTCAGACTGCTGGTGATCTGAAAAGATGATGATCTGAAAAGGGGGTAGGTGATACAGATAAGCAACTGGCTATAAGGCCACTGTAATAGCTCAGATCATAGAGGTCTGCCTCATGGTGGATAATTTTTTTTTTTTAAAAAGGACAGAGATGAGATTTACTTAAAGATAAAAATCTTCATAATTTCTTATAACAGGTATTAATGTTCACTGACAAATCCTGAATGTTTGGGGGTTTTATTTTTTTAATTTTTGGCAAAATCTCTGATATTTATTTGTTTCCATATAATGTTCTTCCCTTTTAAAAGCAGAGGGAAATATATAAATTCTAGAGAAAGATCTTAGTTATCAAGATTCTAGTTCATTTATATCTGATTCTAGTCTTACAAAGTCTGAAGCAAGAACAGCACCTGAATCATTGGCTACATCTTCTGAAAAAGGTAGTTTTAAACAGTAAAGAAAGGCATTAAAAAACATAGATGGGAAAAACTACTGTGAGCTAATTAATGAAAGAAATTAGCATACAAAGACAAAAAAATTTAAAATTAAAGTCTAGTCTTGAATTCTTGACCTCAAGAGATCCTCCCACCGGCCTCCCAAAGTGCTTGGATTACCAGGTATGAGCCACTGCTCCTGGCCTTAAAATTAAAGTCTGAATAAGGGCAGTGAGATATGGGAACAGAAAAAGAATGAGTATGGAATTATTAATTCCTTAAAAGTTTCAAAAGAAAGATATGACAAGTAGCTAGAGGATGGAAGGCATAATCAGTAACAGAATTAAAATTATCCTAATTATATTTCAAACAAACCTTACTGACATGAAACCATAAATGCTGAAGACTGGAAAGTAGAAATATAGACATTTCTCTGATGCAGGGAACTGAAAAGGGTACTCAAACAGCAATTCTAAGCAACAAAAGTATGTGGAAACTTTGAAATCCAAAGTATCAACCAGGATACTATTGAAAAAATTTGTATAATTTCTAGTAAGAGATAATAAAAACTTCAATAACCACAATACTGTCATTCCCAGTTCAGAAAAAACAAGTACTTAAACACTGACAGAATCACAGAGGAAATGATGTATTCAGCAAGGACAGGCTTGCCTGTTTCTCTTCAATCTTTTGAAGCAACTAGCAAACACAGCATCCACAGTCTCTTACAGTGACAAAGCAATCACATGCATCCTTGATATTATAATTCTATTAATGTTTTGAACTCCAACCCTGGAGTATTCATCCTTTTAAAGATTTTTTTGGAATGATCTTCTGATAGTCTATCCCTAGGAAGGCAGTATTAAATAATAATTAAGAACTGGGGCTTTACAAACTGACAGGACTAGGCCAAACATTTAACTTTGTGACTTTGAAAAAGTGACTTTACTTTTCTGTGGCTACTTTCCTACCTGTCAAATGACAATTTAAAATACCTATCTTGTAGGGTTATTGTGAGAATTGAATAAGAGAATGTAATGTTCATCAAACACTGAGCTCAGTGACAGGCATATAGCAAGTATGCAATAAATGGAAAGAGAAAAAAGGGAAAGATTCTTTACTTCTTAACAACTTTGTTCACAAAACTTTTAATATTTTCAAATCTTTATATTTTACTTTTATAAGTTCTGTTTACCCAGTTCAAATGTCAAGTTCTCCATGAAAACTTCACTAACAAAACTTCACTTAAATATGACATGCAACAATAAAAATGGATAAGACAGATAGGCAACAATAAGAATGGTAAACACTTAAATACTGCTTACTATATGTTTGAGGCAATGTGCTATGTGCTTTACATATATTAACTCATTTAAACCCTGCAAGAACACTATAAGGCAGGTACTAATATTATTCTCTTTTTGTAAATGAGGAACATGAGACAGAAAGCAACGTACGCAGAGTCACACAGCACCAGAGCCTGTTCTCTCACCTGTGCCATAAACTGAGAAGGATGATTAATTATTGCAAAGAGATATTCAAAGAGCTGACAGTTTTACATTTATTACAGCTAGAGATGATTTCTATACAGACTAAAATCATTCATTTCAGAAAGCTTATTCACCTTTTCATAGAAAATCCTTACATAGTTCAATTTCTTAATCTGCACAAAATAAAGAGGAGAAAACTAACTCATACACAATTTGGCTTCACATTTTAAACTGCTAACTTGAGTCCAATTTTCTCAGTTCAGATTTCTAAGATTCTCACTTCCTTCTTCATAAGCTCAGGAGATGGATAATGGAGATGGATAGTTTTATGCTCACATGATCCAAGAGGTGGATAATGCCTTATCACTTACCACATTAGACTGTTAAAACTGGTTGCTATCTAATACTCTGGGCAAATAGATTATAGTCTTCAGGAATCACCTAATATTCTCAACAATGTATGCTATATTTTCAAGTTTTAATTTATATACACACATACATGTCAAAGATACTCCTTTGTAGATAAAATATATTATTCTTTAAATGAAGGCAGGCTCAGGATACAGCAATGAATCTTTAAAAAATTCAAATATGAACATTCCTTGTGTAGGAGAAAAAAATAACTATCTTTCCTTTTTAATCAAACTTTATAACACAGAATGAAGAGCAAAAATAAAATACACCTGCCCAAGGGATAATGTTTGAGTTTTATAGAAAATTATAAGCTCTTGAAAGAGAAAGACTTAAAAGAAAACTGTTTCTCCCTAATTATAGCAGTGCTACTTTACTTATTCTCTGAATGCATTTTTGGTACCTTATTTTAAGATTCAGAACATGTTATAACATCAACAATGAACTTCATGTGCTAGTGTTCTTAGAAATGGCCACACTACAAAATAGAAAAGAGTAAAAGGAAAACAAGCCAAAATTAACAAACAAAAAGATTTCTGCTCCTCAATTTCCTTTCAGAATTTTTCAAAATTAAGAATAAAATATGCATCATTTAAGAGAAGGAATACATCTATTCAAGATCAACTATTCTTATATTAGTCTCTAACCGGGCTTCTATTTAAAATAAAACATGCTGCCCTCATGCTGGCTGTAAAGATAGGTCTTACTGGTCAGACATGGATTAACCCATCGGGCCTGATGTATGTATGGCCTTCAAACTAGCTTATGTTTAGTCCAGATCTATGGCTGCGAGGCAAAAAATACAGGAAAGGAAATATAACATATACTACACTGAAATGAGGAGCCAAGCCCATCCAACTCTGTACATTAGCAGAATCTAAAGTTAGAACCACTGAGCAGACACACCCGTCATGTACTCCCACAACACACTAACCTTGCCTTTATCATAGCATTTAACTTACATGACAACTGTGTGTTTACTTGTCTGTTTCCACACTAAGGGAGGAACTGTTTGACACATTCCAATATCCTTAGTCCCAGGATAAGTGTGAAATAACATAGGTGTAAAATAAATGAGCAACAGAGAATGCAGCAGATACAAAGCAAATAGATGTCACTATCTTTTCCCTTGTTGCGCATTTTGCTTCAAGAACCTGTCATCCTACAACTAGAAGGATAATGAAAACCAGGTTTATTTTTATTTTTCTAATGTTTATATGATGTGAGCCACTTCACCTCTTTGCATCTAAGTTCCTTCTTCTATAAAAGGAAAAAATTAAGACTAATTCTTAATGTTCATTTAGCTCAATAATTCCATGATTCTGTAATGGAATATATTCTAGTAATAGACATCTGTTAATACCTACTGAATGCCTCTATGTGGTCAATAATTATTTTATTCTCTAAATTATTTGTGATTATAATCCTGTGATAAAAAATAACAGGAAAGATGACTAAAATGAAATAAGACTGTTAAAATGAAATTGCCATTTCTGTCAGATGATTCCAATAAACTAAAAAAGTAAGAGATTAAGTAACATTAGGACTTTCCTTTAAAAATTCATATTTTTAAGGTTATGTCTAAAAAAGATGGAGGGTAATCCTAATTTAGGATGAAATGACTGTCACTCATCTGTTTAAGAGTAATGAAAAGAAGGCTATAGTTTAAAAATAAAAGAAATAGTGAACTAGTAACAATCAGAACTTAAAATATGTAACATTCATAATAGCATTAAATGTGTTGTCCCTGCTAGGCTACGGTGCCCAGCCGTTCAGTCAAACACTAGTCGATACTGCTGTAAAGGTATTTTGTAGATGTGATTAATGCTTACAATCAGCTGACATTAAAGAAAGAAGCTACCCTCCATAATGCCAGTAGGCCTATCAGTTCAAGGCCTTAAAAGCAAAACACTAAGGTTTCCCTGGGAAGAAGGAATTTTACTTCAAGATTGTAACAGAAATCTGCCTGAAGCTCTAGCCTGCCTACCTGCCTCCCTGCCTGTCCTATGAATTCTGGACATGCCAGCCACCATAATCACACAAGCCAATTTATTAAAATCAGTCCCCTCTCCCCCTCCCCCCCATACACATACACATACACACATATTGTTCACCATACACACCTATATTGGTTCTGTTTCTCTGGAGAACTGAACTGACAGAGGTATGTATGTGACCAAAATATAAAAGACTTGTACCCTAGAAACTACCAAATATTGCTGAGAAAAATTAAAAAATTAAAGAAACCCTAAATAAACCCATGCTCATGGGACAGAGACTCAATATTTCTAAAATGTCAATTATTTCCAAATAGATCTATAGATTCAATGCAATCTCAGTCAAAATCTCAAGTAGGCTTTTTTAAAAAAAAAAATCAATAAACTTACTCTAAAAACCATAAGGAAATGCAGAGGAGCTCTAGCAAAAACAGTTCTGAAAAAGAGGAACAAAATTGGAGTACAAATTATAAAGCTTCAGTTATCAACACAGTGTAGTACTGGTGTTGAGAACAACAAATACCTCAGTGGAATAAAATAGAGTCCAAAAGAGAACTACACATACATGGACAATTGATTTTTGACAAGGAGGCAAAGGCAATTAAATCAAAACAGGGTAATTTTTCAACAAATGACAAATGGTGCTGTAAACATTCATATAGAAAAAAATGTTTTCTATATACAAAATTTAACCATAAACAAAACTTAACTCAAAATGGATCACTGACCCAAATATAACATCTACACTACAAAACTTGTGGGAGAAAACAGGAGAAAATTTTGTGACCTTAGATTAAGCAAAAAAATTTAGATTCAATATCAAGAGCAATATCCATAAAAGAACAAATTGATAAATTATAATAGATATCAAAACTAAGGCCGGGCACAGTGGCTCACAACTGTAATCCTAGCACTCTGGGAGGCCGAGGTGGGAGGATCGCTAGAGGTCAGGAGTTCGAGACCAGCCTGAGCAAGAGCGAGACTCCGCCTCTACTAAAAATAGAAAGAAATTAGCCGGACAACTAAAAATATATAGAAAAATTAGCCAGGTATGGTGGCACATGCCTGTAGTCCCAGCTACTTGGGAGGCTGAGGCAGGAGGATCACTTGAGCCCAGGAGTTTGAGGTTGCTGTGAGCTAGGCTGACGCCATGGCACTCTAGCCTGGACAATAGAGCAAGACTGTCTCAAAAAAATAAAAAATAAAAAAAAAAATAAAACCCTCGCTCTTTGAAGGACTCTGCTAAGAGAATGAAGAACAAACCACAGACTGAGGAAAATATTTGCACATCATAAATCTGACAAAAGATTTTTATTCAGAATATATAAAGAATCCTCAAAGCTCAATAAAAAAATCACCAACTAGATTTTTAAAAATGGGTAAAAGATTTGAACAGATGTTTCATAAAAGACACAGGGATGGCAAATAATCACATGAAAAGACGCTAAACATCAATAGTCATTAAGGAAATGCAAATTAAAACCACCACTACACACCAATTAGAATAGCAATAATTAAAAAGACTGACCATATCAACTGTTAGCATAATGCTGGTAGGAATGTAAAATGGTACAACCATTTTACAGTTTGCCAGTTACTTAAGAAGTTAAACATACACCTACCATATGATTCAGCCATTTCACTCCTAGGTGTATACACAGAGAAATGAAAAGTACATGTCCATACAAAGACATACACATGGATGTTCTTAGAAGCTTTATTTTTAAAAGCCAAAAATAGAAACCCAAATGTCTATCAACAGGTGAATGAATACACAAACTGTAGTATATCCATACAATGGAATATTACTTAGCAATAAAAAGGAGTAACTATTGATACATGCTTTAACACAGATGAATCTCAAAATCATCATCCTGGGTGAAAGAAGTCAGACCAAAAGTAGAGTACATACTGAAGAGTATTCTAAGACATGCAAGCAAATGTAAAGGAAAACAGACAGTGGCTGCTGGGGAATGCAAAGGAGGATTATCAAGGGGAACTAGAGAACAAACTTTTGGAGTGGTATGTTCAGTATCTTGACTGTGGTGATAGTTTCATGGGTATACACACGTGTCAAAGCCTATCAAATTGTACATTTTTCAATATATGCAGTTTATTGTATAAAAATTATATGTCAAAAAAGTTGTTTAAAAAAACAGAGACTTGCTAGAAATGTTAAGGAAAATAAAAAGACTTAATGCATTCTCAATAAAAAGAAAAACAAAGACTAGGTTACTTACTTTGGATAAGACTGTTAACAGATAACATAAACAATTGTTTTATTTCTACCTTGAGTCAGTCTTTTTAAAAAAGAAGAATGATCTTTAATCTGGAAAGGATAAATAAGGATTAAGGAAAAAAAGAAAAAGAAATCAAAGTCTAAGATAGGAAGGAGACAGCAAAAGAAGGAGGAATTACTTTAAATTCATGTTTATAGATCAAGAAAAATAATATCCCAAGATATTATATGTCTACAAATTTGGTAATTTCCAAGGAATCATAAAGAAAGTAAAACAAAATAAAAAACCTGATTAATAAGGAACTGGCTTCTCTGACATTAAATTTGTTCCCTGTCCTCAAACCTTTCTAATTATGCTTTTTCTTCTTTCTGGGCTCTTATTCCATCTGTTCCTTAAACATTGGTGCTCTCCAGATCCTTGTTCTACTTCTAGTCTCATTCTACAACAGTGTTTGTAACCTTTCAGGGGAGTTATAATTCCTTTTGATAATTTGATGAAAGCTAGAGACCAAAACAATGTACATTTATTTACGTAAAATTTTACATGTAATTATTTCAAAGGTTTCAAAGCTCCCCTGAACCCTGGTAATGTATTCCTTAGCTTCTCAGGGCAAAGAAAGATTCCTTTCAAATGCCAGCCTAGACTCTGTCTCTCTAAAATCCCATGCAAAGTGAGAGGCACACACAGACATGGCAATGGAAAATTTAAATGCTCACAAGTAAAATTCACACAGAATCTAGGACCTCATAACACTTTTCTGTAAATGCTAGAGAAATAGTTCAACTGAGCTGATTTTCAACTCACCTGCTAAATGCTGATCAATAGATTTATGAAGGATGCTTTTAATAACTATTCTGTAGAAGTCCATCCTTTTGAACATTTGTTTTAAAAAGGTGATTTGAATGAGGGCACAGAAAACATGCTTATCAAATTTTAGATGATAAGAGGCTGTGACAGGGAGTAGTTGGATCACAGACCCAAGATTTAAAGCATATTGACTGATTCAGCCTAGGGATGAGATGAAGGTCAGGAAAGATCCTCAACTTCAAAGACCCTTTCATAATATACTCTTCTTTTCCCCAACTCCAAATAACCTGTGGAAATTTAATGCATCCACCAAGACTGTAAGCTCTTCAGGGACAATTCCTAAGTCTTATTTATTTTCATATAGCACCTTGAATGATGTCAGTATCACTGTTTGGGCTATACTCTGCTATGGTAACAAATGACTCCAAAAATCATGGTGTCTTACAACACAAGTATTTATCTCTTACTTACATTACATGTCTCTCACAAGTAGGTTTCAGTTCTGCTCCACCATTCTGGGATCAGCCCTAGCTAAGGTGTACTGGTTCCATGATGGAGAAACAAGGGCCACTGGCATAACCACAAGATGGAGAAACGTCTGCTCAGACATGGAACATGTCATTTCCTCTAACATTTTATTGGTCACAGAAAGCCAAGTGGCCAAACCTGATGTCAGCAAAGTATGAAGTATAACCCTACCACAGAGAGGACCCTGATAGAGAGGGGCAACAAATATTTTTGAATACAGTCTATCATAGTGCCTTCCTCATAAAATGTGCTCAGTAATTGATAGTAATTATTTGTAAGACAGGCCATAAATACAAGGATAGAGACTGTAATCTGCCTTGCCCGCTGACGCACCAGCACCACATAGTGCCTACCACAAAGGAATGGACATGCTAAATACATACCAAAGTAATGAACAGTGACAAAATGAGCATGAGATCTGGAATCAAAAAGCTTGCAATGAAAAAGACACCTGCCAATTCCTGACTTAGTGGAAAGCTGTTTTTCGATTCTTACATGGTTGTTGTAAAAATTAAATAAAAATAGATGTGAAAACACCATGAAAATTGTGCTGTTTTATACGAATGTTAGTTGATATCTCCAGATAGTCAAATAGGATAAAATTTGATAAATTAATTTAAATTTTTATAGTAATGCAATACATAGTATCCTGCATTTACTTTCAAAGCATGAACTGGCAAGAATGAGAACGATTAAACTTAAAGCAATTCACATGAAAAAGAGACAAGGTTTTAGTTGATCATAAGCTCAATGTGATCAAAGGGTAATGTGGCTGCCAAAAAAATGTAATGCAAATTTCAGGCTGCATTAATAGAAGTACAGTATCCAGATAATAGCTTCATTGTATTCAGCAATGGTCAGACCACATCTGAAGTAGACAGTTCAGTTCTGGCCACTGTATTTTAAGAGGTATACTGACAAACAGACTTTGTCATGAGTTTAGCAACGTGGATGGGGAACGGTTTGTAGATCATGTCATGTGCATGTGGCTTGAGAATCAAGAATTTTTCTTCCTTAGCTTGGCAAAAAAGACTCAAGCAGGATATAATAGTCACTTTCAAATACTTTAAGAGTTATTGTGTACAAGAAGAATAAGTTTCACATATATAGCCCCAAACTGCCAAGGACCAGTAAGTGAAAGTTACGGAGGAAATAGATTTAGTTCAATGAGAAGCTGTTGCTAACAATTAGAAACCTAAAACAAAGAAGGGCGGGTAAAAACATGGTTAGAAATGCTACTAAGGAGACTAAATTGGGTGTGAGTCCTATAAAAGTAACTCACTACTCTACGTAATCCGACATTTTTAAGGCATTTGAAATGCCCAAACAGCATTTCTTTTTTCTAATTAAACAACAACATGGAACAAGACCGAGGTAAGAAGTAAAATGAGAAGTTGTTTGGCCTAACAAACATAGAAAGACATACTGTTGAAGGGAAATGAAATTCAAGGCTAGATGACATTAAACATAGATACTGTCTTGGATTTTTTCAGAGGAAAATAGGTTTGGTCAAAATTGTATTTATTCTATAATCTGTTTTTCCTAGTATGACCTAATAACTCCCATCATTTTCAGAGGAAGTGAAAAAATTTTTAAGTTCCTATAACGGCAGTTGAGAAAAAAAGTTGTTAATATTAAGAACTAGTGTTCTAATTACAAGACAATACTAGCATATCAATCAATTTGTATAAGCATTGAAATTTCCCATGGCAGACTATTACACAGCATGACACTGGCAATTAAAAACGATCCCTCGATAATGTCTTACTTTGTTTCCTTCTGCTATCTAAAATCCAGCACTTTTCTAGCCTTATTCCCAGCTTCCAAATCCCCATATATTCTCTGTATACTCTGGACTTCTCCAGTATAAGTCACATATAAAGATAAATACCTAATTTATCTTTACATCCCAGGTCCTCATCCTTAACTTACTCACAGCTAGAAAATTAAACACTAGAATTTGTTAAATTCATTCCTTTAGTGAATTTTTTTTAAAGTTACCCAACTAACTTTTGATTATATTTTGATTGTTACATGACAGCACAAGAACGAGAAAATCTAAGTAGGCTATAAGGACAGACTGTGGATTATTTGTTATAAGAAATGAATACTCACTCTTTATAAAATACCTTGGAAGAACAATTTCTTCTTCCCTTAAATTTTTCTTTATATCCTAAATGTGTACATTTAGCACAATTTCATAATACATAGTTATTGACACAATTACTTACGGCCTACTTACTTCTCTCACTCCAAGTATGTACGTAAAGAAATGAGCTTAAGAAACAGGTTCATTACCTTATAAATTTGCACAGGCCTTTCTGAAATAAATATAAATTCAGATTTTTAAAAATCTATTCTTACAAGACCAAAAAAAAAAAAAGAAAAATGTAAAAAAGAAAATAAAAAGCTGACCACCTATCCTCTACTAAGGAATAGGAAACTTTAGGACTGACTTGGTACAGGTTAAGGCTTAAGAACTTGTCACTGGATTATTGTACTATTTCTTTCCCTCCTCTGTTGTGGGCACTACTAAGAATTGCACATGTCATGGGAACCCATTGCTAAGCTCAGAAATCAGGAGAAATCTCCCATGTCAACCCATCCAACAGAACAGTCTATATTCCACTGGGAGATGGGACAAGGAGTCAGTAAAGAGACCATACTTTGGATGTCCTGAAACAGTTGCCAGTTTAAAAACACAATAACTAAAAATGTTAATTTTCTTTTAAGTTAGATACTCATGTACTAAAGCAATTGTTTTTAAAAGATGAAAATGATGCACAATATTTGCTTAATGAAGAAGCTACTCCAAATCAATTTATAGCTAACATGTATTGTTTTCTGTAGGTTAGGCATCCTTTTAAGTGCTTAACATGCATTAATTCAGGTATACTCCTCACCACAGCCATATAAAGTAATACTGTCGTTATCTTCATTTTATAGATGAGAAAAAGGAGGTACAGAATGGTTAAGTAACTTGTCCAAGGTCACACAGCTATTTATAGGCAGGAGAGTGATATGAATTAAGGCAAGATAGCTCCAGGGCCCACTCTTTAACCTTTATGGGTATGCACTGCAGTATTACATACCTTGACACCTGAAGGCCCTTTTGCGTTCATTATTTTTATTTGTTTATTTTTATTTTTTACTTTTTTGTAGAGACGGCGTCTCGCTCTTGCTCAGGCTGGTCTCGAACTCCTGGCCTCAAGCGATCCTCCCACTTTGGCCTTCCAGAGTGCTAGGGTTACAGGCATGAGCCACCGTGGCCCGCTGAGTCCATTACTTTTAATGACATACGAAGAAATACTTTCACAGGCAGCTAAGGCTATATAGAATTATCATTAAAATGCTTTTACAATCAACTTTCAGGATTAGATGACTGAATCCAAGACATCACTTAAGCCACTGGTACCTAATCTAATAATTTTTCCATATAATATATCTTTGGGCTTTATTATACTTCATGATAAGTGCAACTGGGTGCCTTTTATATATTTAGCATAATGCCTGATACTGTCACTAAAAATCCTTTGCACAGACTAGATCTGGGATGTTTTATTCAGATGAGTGTGCATTAAAGAAATTTTACTGCTTCTCAAATTCTAAATGCAATCATTCAACAAACATTTGAGTACTGAATAAACACCAAAAAGTATGGATACAAGATAAATTAGATGGTCTCTACTCTCCAGGGAGGCCATAGGCACAAAGCAATGTAACAAGTGCTTTTACGGAGATATGACCCAAGGTTCCAAGGGAACAGAGTTCTGCCTAGCTCAACTGAAAACGGTGGCAATTCCATGTGCAAAGGTATGGAGATATAAAAATAACATTTTCCTCTCAGGGAATATTAAGCAATTTAAGTAGGACTAGAATGCAGGGTTCACAGTGAAAGGAAGGGAAAGTGATTTAAGAGATGAAGAATGAAGCTAGAGCTAGATAAAAGAAAATCTTATCAGTCATAAAAAAAAATAAAAACATTCAGTTATTATATTTTTTAAACAACAG
Organism: Cheirogaleus medius; assembly: GCA_008086735.1. Lineage (NCBI taxonomy): Eukaryota > Metazoa > Chordata > Mammalia > Primates > Cheirogaleidae > Cheirogaleus > Cheirogaleus medius. The sequence continues at coordinate 71,494,814 of VBSM01001124.1, forward strand.
ACTCCTCTCAAGTGAAATCCTATGCAAACTTCCATACTTAAAATTAATCAAAGTAAAAATGCACTGGTTGCAACTGGTATGAAACTGTTTGAATTCTTCCAGAATGCTTTGTAGAACACAGTTTCGGAACCACTGCTTTTGAAAGAAAAATTAATACCTCTACATAAACATGTTCTACTTACTTCATGCTTCTCCTGACATGACTCTAACTTCTCAGGTGCAAGAACTCAGTCTAGTAGTTTTTCATCAATTATAGAACTAGTCATATATAGAACTAAGCATACAGTACTAGGTCTTAAAAATTAATGACAAATATTTGTAATATAGAAAAAGGAAGATAAAGGTTAACCATCAGCTTTTGCACTCTTGAGTTAAAACTATAATTTAAATAATCCCATCTTCTAACCTAAATTCAGGATTAATGGTTGGACAAATACTAGTGTATTTATGGCCACAGAATATTCAAAACTGGTATGGTGCTGGAAGATATAGAATATAACTGGTATAATGTTCTTTTTTTCCAAGATAGATAAACTTCAATTTTCTTAACAATGACTTTTTGTCTAAAAATCTTTCCCCCACCTATAACTGTGACATCTGTTCTCCTACCTTATAAAATTTGGAATTCTAAATGTGATCACTAAAAATGATCATCAGTGTGAAAATTGCTTATCTTCCTTATAATCATCTAATATTTCTAAGCAATTGACATGTAAAGCTGATTTAAGATACACATATGACTCCCCTGGCAATTCACAACTCTTGACTCTTTACAGTGAGAAGGGCTAACTAAAAAGTAAGGCTATAATCCTAGGGAAAAGGTATACAATGATTAACTTAATGTTTTATAACAAAACTATTATACTTATTTTATACAATCTAAACTAATCTCTACAACTTTTCTTTCTACCCTTACCCTCCTCCTTGGTAATACTAACATTTGCAGGGAACATAAACAGGGTCAAGAATTTTTAAAGTGTCATTTGCCTTGTAAGTAGCAGATTGAAAACAAATGTTCAAAACAATGTTTAAATACATATTAAGAGTTACAGAACTATCTCAGATAGCTGTCATTTCTTTTCTCCATCAGATAAAACACTAGAAAACAACCACCACCACCCTGGACCTATTGTGCATTAAAAGTTCTCTCATATCATGTGATATTATTAAAAGGAAAATGAGGAGAGAGAAGCACAGGATATAAATTAAATCTTTCAATACATCATTTGATCCACATATACAATATGTTTACTTATAGGCATATTTAAGAATGGTCCTTAATAGAAACAATATAAATGTCATTATAAGAAAAATACCATTTCCATATAATATTTACTCAGTCTAACACTTAGCTTTCAATGGATCATTTCTGGGCAGACTTTGGATTCCCTGTATTTGCAAAAACTAGCAAATGATTCCACTATAAATTTGTTTGAGATAAAGATAACTCTACATTATAGTAAAAATGAATTACATCACACATTCCAACTAAATTAGACATTTTAAGCAAACAGCTTAATAAATTACTCATTTCCACTTCTTTCAAATAGAAAAAGTCTGAGGACTACCATATAATTAAGAACAAAATGACCTTTTTCTTTTACAGAAGTTTGTTTATAAATCATAATAAAAACATACTTAAAAGCAATTCCACAGAAACAAATAAAAAATTCTCACACGTAAAATAAAAATAATCAAAACAATATCAATATCACACTTTTAAGTAATTCATTCAATTAGAAGGTTTCATAGTAAAATTTCCATCTTGTTAACTTAAGGGAAAGTTTCTTAGGTCCTTTTGAAAAATATTCCACAAACAGAGTTTTTTTTAAGCAGACTGTACACCTATTAAATTGATTTTAACAACACATCAAATAAAGCTAACTTAGAAGAAATGCTAATAGAAATATTAAATTATACATACTATGCTTAATTGTCCCCATGGGAATACAAAAATGTTCATAAATCATCTTAAGATAAATTTGTATTTTCCCCTAGTTTGTGAAAATTGCAATAACCTATTTAGAATAACTCTGATTAAACTACATTCAATAACTGAAATTCAAACAATCTCCCATAGGGAACAGCTGGGAGAAAATAAAGAGGACAGTTTTAACAAATGAACTTTTCTATTGATGCTATAGGTAAGATAACAACACTTAATATTAGCATGAGTGGAGACTAGAAAATATAAGCATGTAATAGTGAAAGAAAACCCTTTAAGGAGAAAGAAGAAAATGCAATTTACAGGGTCACCTATGACTAAAACTCTGAACTCAGCCTTTCTTATTTTTAAAAACTGTTGCCCACATTTCCGTAGATAACAAGGTCTAAACTTTTTAAAATCCCATATAGTGTACTTACACATATATATTAATATTAGATAATACTTTGCACTTAAGAAATCTAGCAAATATTTTGAAACCCTAGTTTACATAAAGTATGTTGCACTATTGACTGCATTTTATTGAAAAGACCACTGGAAACAGAAAAATTAAGTGACATTTTAAAAGTGACACTAGATTAAATAATGAAATTGCGAACATCCATGAGCCTTAACTTCCAAATAAAATTTCTAATCATTATCTCTATCCCCAATATCATATCTTGGCACAAATATTTTTTAAAATGCAGCAGTATACTTCCTTTTTTTTGCATATATTTTAAAATTTTGTGTCCTCATTAATCATAAATCTAATGTAATATACTTTTTACCTCACTATGCTCTGAAATTAGCAATCCTTTAAGACAGTTCCTTAGGATTAAAAAAAATTGAAAAAATTTCTTTTAATATATCTTCTTTAATCTTCATTTTAACTCTTTGTTCAACTGAAGAACTAAGAGCCTGCACTAAAAAATCAATAGCATCATTCAAGCAGTTCCTTCAATTTTTATAATATTCAACTATGCTAAGAGGAATGAAACTGTGCCTAGTATCCCAAAGCTGGGCTCTCCACCGGTATTCAGCATTACAATAATTTCTTGCTTTCTGTCTAATGTGCAAAAACAAAACAAAATACTATTAAGCATTCTAAAGATACTTTTACCACTTATATGCCCACATGCTTAGCTCTTATGCTTCAAATCCCTTCTCTAAGTATAAAATTTCTCTAAAATTGGGGAAAGGCAATGGTGTCACTCTTATCCAAGCCAGGTATAAAAAATACAAAGCAAACTAAACTTGATTAATTATCCTTAATAAAGTGTGCAGCCATTTTCTTCCTTTCCTCCCAATCCACATAAGGCTTGAACTAACCCATAAGTTCTACATATATTAACTCAAAATTCCTTTGTTTTTCTATAATACATAACCAAAGCAAAATGATTTCTGAATTAAACTCCCCAAGTACTTCACTCACTCTCTCCTGTGATTCAAACAAATTCAAGTGCACTACACAAAGGGGAAAAAAAGCTCCCTTGAAAGAGTACACAGTTGTTCTTTTATCAAAATAGCATTTTTCACAAGTGACTCAAATAGAATTACAGCTTACAAAAATCAAGCCTTTAATTCTGAAGAATAATTTGCACCTAGAGAAAATTTCAAGGTAACAATTTTTACTGCTTGTGGACTTTAGACCCAATCTATTTATTTTGATTTTGCTTAAGTCTGCGTGTAACTAACTTGTTGGCTTCTGTTGCAGGATCACTGTCCTAGTGAGAATGTCTGACAACAAGGTGCTTTTGATACCTCAGTAACTAAACTATCTTGGATAAGGTTCCTGACAAACTTGACCATAACATTTTACTCAATTGTAAAAAGTATTTTAATTAGGTTTCAATGTACTCCTTATCAGTCAGTAGTCCCCAACCTTTTTGGCACCAGGGACCAATTTCATGGAAGACAATTTTTTCATGGACCAGGAGGTGAGGTTAGGGGAGCAAGCTCTGCAACCCACCCTGTTGACTGGGGGTTGGGGACAGCAGCCTTAAATGGTGCAGCATAAATCAGATGACAATTTTTCCACTCAGTTAAACCATCAATAGGTGGTGCATAAGTGGGACAACATTGAATATAACTTTGTCCCCAAACACTTTGGGGACAGAGATAATTCAAGGAATACACTGATAACCCTTACATATGCCAAAAATATGTTCCTAGATTGTCGTATGCTAACTGATTTTTCATAAATCAGATCACATTTGATAAGTACTATATAAAGGGATTATTTGAAGGCAACTTATAGTGAATCCCTTTTGTAAAATTCTCATATAATATAACCAAATATGAATTAATTTGCTTTGTAATCTTAAACTTTAAAATGTCAAATTTCTTAAAGTGGAGCCTTCATAAGCTAAAATATTCACCCCAACATTAGTACCCCTCTCTCTGTTTCCCCTCAAGCAAGCTCTAAAAATGTCACCCAAAAAATGAGCTATTCATCTGTGGTAGAATATACAAGCAATACTAGAAAAGTTGAAAAATAAATTAAGTGATTTTTAAAAAATGTAAAATAGAAATGTATGTACAGTATTTCAAAAAAAGTCAATGAATTATTTTATTTTTGACAATGATCACAATAAAAGCTCAGTAAAATGACTTAAAAAAAAAATCACGATCTGGATATCTCAAATTACTTTCCCATGTGTTTATCACCTGGAGTAAACTGTCAAGAACTGTTCATTTCCATGAACACACGACCTCCATGAAGCTACCAAGGTCAACAAGACCTACAGGAGGGGGATATGCTGAGTAAGTGCTCATTTGTCCAATTCTATAGTTCCCTTTAAAAAGAGAGAAGGAAGAAAGAAAAACAAACTTGTATTTATATATCACAGGAAATAATGTTTTCAGGTTGTAACTATAAAGTACCCTATTATAGGATCGTATACAGACATATGTCAACAACGGCCAATCAGAGCAAGATGTAAAAGGAACCTCACATACACAAACCAGGTACTACAAAAGTAGCTGTAGAGAATTAACATGATCCCAAACTGACTAATCTTTCCCTTCATCTTGTACTGAAAACATTTCCTACCCTGTCTGGCTACATGCCACAAGGACTCAATTTCAAAGTGAGGATCCTCTGTTAAGAGAACTTTGAAAAGGACAAATAATCAAAGATCCCTAACCAACAGAAAAAGCACCCACATATCAGAAACGCTTGAGTAAGGAGCAAGTTTGTACATGCTGAGGCTGCCAGTACCACCAAACTCACAGGTTGTTTTCTTACCCTTTACCATTCTGCCATTTCTTCAGCTGTCATGATCCTGCTACCTTTCACAAACCAGGGCGTTTTCTTGGATGAGATTTAAATTTTAAAACACATTATCTACTTGGTATGTTTTATGCTAGACTTATACTCAAAAAATCCTTATCAGTCTGCAATCATTATATTTGAAATTTCCAAACAACTTTCAAATATTAAAAAAGACATGTCAGAGCTAGAGCCTGATAATTTCAAAGTGAAGAGTTTAACTACGGGTAATTCATTCTAGCATTTGGTAAAAGGTAGCATACACACATACATTGTGATAGTGGAAAATTAAAAAGGAAAGAAATCAGCAAAAGAACTGGTTATTCACAATCAGCACATTACTGGGCTGGCAACAGTCTTCTAAGTAACTTTCAGGGAAGCTCCAAACTGGTGGGTGGCACTGGGTCAATGCGATTACTTAACCCTGGCAGTTACAACTAAACTCCACTTTGATGGGCTCCAAAGCTTATTACAAAAAGATGACTGCTTGGGCATATCAAGTACTTCGGTGTCCTCCTTCTATTTTTCTCCCATGGAACACGAAGCCAGACACCTGAAACTCGTCAGACAAACATTACCTCGTTTTGGGGCTTTAGAGTTTTGCATTTATTATTTTTAAAGTCCACTGGGCATAAATTCATTTTTGTGTGTGTTGTGTGGGCAAGATTAACCTATTTCCTGCATGCACTGGGAAGAACTCATGACAATTCAAGCAGTTCCCTCTCTCCCAAGTAACTTTTTTTATCGTTTGGTCCTAAAATAACCATAAGCAACAAACATTAAACACTGGCATGGCAACGTGCACACATCATGCCCTGGTGCTACCCACAGGCGGATTTGTTCACCTCTGGTTCCCATCCAGACCGGTCCCCCGGCCCCGCTCCCTTCCGTCCGGTCCAGCCTGGCTTCACCCGAGTTTTGCCGTGAAATCGGCCACTTTCGCTGGCCCCGGCAAAAGCAAGGCGCCTTGTCTTGAGGGCAGAGTTTCTCGCAACTGCCCAACAAATATTTCCTGAAACCTTCCCGCGGGACCCCTCGCCCCGTCCCCGCACTTTACCAAGCCCCAAAGAGGGGGCCCACCTGCCTCCCGTCGCCTGTCCCCACGCCCGGGTCGCCCTGCCAACTCTTGCCCCAGCGGCCGCACTCCGGGCTCGCGGAGCGGCGCCCAATGCCCTGTTCCTAGCCCCCCACGACTCGGGTGCCCGACCCCGCCGGCCAGGGGCGCTGAAAACGCCCCCCCAACCCCGGGCTGACCCCACGACGCCCCCCAGAGGCCGTGTCCCGAGCGCCTGTCAGCGCCCCGGAAGGGGGTCAGGCGGGGGGCTGAGCTCCCGGTGTCCTCTCCTCTCCGGACACCCTCTCCTCCCCCCGGCACTCACCTGGCCGACTCTCGCCCAGGGGCCGGGCGAGGGGGTCGGGGGCCAGGCGAGGAAGCCTCCCGCCCGCCGCGGCCCCCACCCTACGTCCCGCGCCCCACTCCCGCCCGGCGCGCGCCCCGGGCCCGACGCGCGCCCGGAGCGGCGGGGGGAGGGGACGCGGGGACGCGCGAGCGCCGGGGTGAGGGGGGGCGGGGGCAGGGGGCGCGGCGAGAGCAGGGGCTCGGTGGCGTCCGCGGTGAAAAAGCAGCCTCGGCCAGGGCCGTCATGGCGCGCGGCGGCGGCGCGGCTCCCTCCGGTCTCTCCGCTCCCTCGCCTTTAGTTTGACCTTTCCCTCCACTGTGTCTGAGGGAGAACGACTGTGCCCGCGCGTGTGCATGTTTCTCTGTGTGTGTGCGCGCGAGTGCGCGCGCGCGCGCGGGCAAGGGGCTGGGTTCGCTCCCCGACGCCTGACGTCACTGCCATGGCAACGGCAGTCCCCGCCCTTCGTTTCCCATTTCCTGTCCCCGCCCACCGCGCACGTTCCGGGGCCTCACGTGCTCACTCGCACGCACGCACGCACACTCGGAGCGCGCGCGCCCTGAGCGCTGGGGGGTTGGGAGGTAATCTGGGCCTTCTCTTTGCTCCCCTTCCCTCTCCGCCTCCCTGAATTCGACCAATCCAATGAGGAGGAGCAGTGGGAGGGGCGGGCTCGTCTCCCAAAGCAGCGTGAAAAATTTCCCGAGGCAGAGCGAAAACTCTTCCTGAGTGACTGAGCATGTCCGGTGGCCAAAGAGGCGCGTCGGATGCGAGTTAACGGCGAAGGAGGCGTTGGGGTAGTTGAGGGAAATTTAGAGGTTATGTGATGTCAAACTGGGACCGCGTACTATTAGGCAGCCTTGGATTGGCATCTAGCTCCGCCACTATCTCGCCGTGTGACCTTGGGCGTGTTACTTAAACACTGAGCTGAGTGTGTCCGGTAAAATGGGGTTAGTAAGTAAAATCCTCCACTGTGATTCCTAAGGGCTAAAAGAGGTAACGTGGAAAACGACTCACGTTGCCCATGGTAGATCCCAAATACCTAGTTATTGTTATGGAGCCCACATCCTCCATATTTTACAAGTGGGGGGGGCACAGGACTCAAACATATTAAAAAATTAAGTGACTCGTTCAAGGTCAGGTAATGGCCGAGACTCGGGCTTCAAATTCAATAATCATTGTCTATTGCCTTCCTTTAAGGAGGGGGAAATGAAACATGCCAGGAAAACCCTCTCAAAGGGATCAGAAATGCCTTGTGGTCTGTGGATTGTTTCCTAGTCCCCACCTCCCTCGCTTCCTGGCAAAAGTTTAAAACTCTGGACATAAGGGCTGAACAGCCTTGGCGCAACTTTTAGAACGTGCAACTTTTAGAAATTCGGCTTGTGAATTTGCCCCTGAAAGAGCACCAGAATGATGCTTTTCTCAATTCCCTTAGGGCCCCTAAATGTCTTCTAAAGTTTTGATTAAAGTGTAATAGGGAACTCCAGGTCCTCCATAGTCTCTAGCTGAGGACACATTGGTGACCTCACCATTTCCTCGAACTTCAGCTTCCAGACCTTTCCTCTAACTTAGCTCTTAAATCATTTACTGCCTCTCAGTATTTATTGAATGTTGCAGTACTGTTTAACTTTAGATTTGCTGTTAATTTTTCAAAATGTGTCTGTCTCCCTGTCTTATAGCCCTAACCCTATACCTGATCTTGGTAAAGGACAACACCCAGTTCCTCAAACAAGCCCTGAGGTTTCCCACTTCCGGAGAATTATTCACTTGACCCTTCCAAGTTTCAGCTTAAATGTAGTCTCTTCCAAAAAGGCTTGCTGGATCTACTCAGTAGGAATAGATTTGTTTTCAAAGCACTTGGTATATACCTCTCTTTGGACACTGTTCCCAGTAGACTTTGTGTTCTGCTATTTATGCACATAATCACCCATGGAGAGCTTTTCTAATATCAGTGTATGGGTTGGCTGTTCCTGAAGTCCAATATTTCACTTATTATCCATTCCTTTATGGCTTCATTTATTTGCCTTCCCCTTCAGACTATAAAAGGCATGGATGGCAGGAACCATGTCTAGTTCCACTTTGCATTTCCAGCCTCTTCCTCAGTACCACGACATCACTCAACAACTAGCTACTGTTGGCTGAATGGGTTCCTTGCCTATTTTATAAAGTTCTTAGGGGCAAACTTTACCATGTTTATATTTACATCTCAGAATCAGGGCTTTTCTGGGAAGTTAAGAGTTCCTAGTATATCTTGGACTACTCTACAATGCACTCGAAATTACATAGTCACATTCATACAATGAAAGAAGGCTTTGGCAGCCGCACAAGATACTGAGCAGAAGAAGAAGTAGGAAACTCATTGAGGAAGAGGTCATAATGTTTTCAACAGCTGCCACTATGGATTGAGGATGACAGATTTTCAGATATTGTTAAAGATGAGATAATAGACAAATTACTCCAAGGTGCATCAGTGATGTTGCTCCCAGAAAAGCGGGAAAATTATGCAAAGCGGAATCTTGAAATCAAACAGTGTTTTCTTACTCTGAACTGGTAGGATCTGTCCCTTTGTGCGGTTTGGCACAATAATCTAAAGCCTGGTGGTATTCGTGTATCTACTGTTCTTTTGATAAGCTGTTTAACTCTTTACATGTGTGTCTAAATCCTCACCAAACCTAGCCCTCTTATTCCTTATCATGCTAATGGCACTGCCAGATGCCCCTGAAGTCATTCTCAGCTTATCCCTATCTTTATGCTGTCAGTCTCCGAGTCCCCAAATCTTCCTCTTCAGTGGCAGTGGTAGCCATGAACTGTTCTCCATCCCTTTGGCTACTGCTTTAGTGTGAGCTCTCCTATCATCTGGACTCTTGCTAAAGCCTTCCAGTTGTTCTTTCTGCCTCGTCTTAGGCCTGTCCAGCCTAACTTCCACCACACCCCAGATTCTAGAGGGACTGGAACTTACACTGTAAGTTTTAGAACATAACTGTCGAGCGTGTAAGTATAAGATGTTTAAAATTTGGAATCTGAAGGACCCAGCTAAGGCTTTTTTTGAAGGCTAAAAAATGAGAACATTTTTGAATTAGCAACATTGTTCGTTAACAGAGAGCTAAGGTGTCTCTTGGTATATAAAAGGCAATACTCAAAAAGTTGGTTTAAAAAAGAAGCCATTGTGTGTGTGTGTGTATTTTAAGTAGCTCATTAAGAAGAGAGAAAGAACATTCAGTTCCCATCTTGAGGGACTCTTGCTCCAGGATTACTGAGAGGCCCCTGGAGTTTGCGTGGGGTTCCCACTGGGGTTATAAGGACACCCTTGACTGGAGGGCACTTTTCCCTATCAGGGAAGGTCAACATCTTTATCAGAACATAAACTTGTAGGGGGAGGTGGTGAAGTGAGAACCCACTACCCAGTTAGACCAGCTCAATCAGTTCTGGTGATGACTATGGCGAAACAGCTGCTCTACCCTCATAACCTGTTAAGATTGATGTGTTGAAATTAGGCGTCTGTGTGCACACTATGTGCTGCACAAACGCAGGGAAAGGTATTTGCATGGGAGTCTATCTGAATGACATCCTCTGGGGCTATACAGTGCTCCACCTCCATAAACACCTGTAGCAGTCCTGACTGACATGTAAAAGGCATGTCTCTGTCTACTTTGGCAATTTAAATTATCGTAATTATACCTTTGATAATACAAATAAATAAGTATTTATGGAGTACCTACCAATTGTCATCTCAAACACTTAAAATTAATTTTAATGTACAAAGTTATATCTAAAGATATGTGCATATTTCAAAATGCTTATTAGACTGATATCACCACCATTCATTTATTTATTCTAAAAAATAAACAATTGAGTATCTGCCAAGTTTCAGGCATGATTCAAAAGTCTGGATTTAACAAATGTATTGAGCACCAACTACAAATCTTAGAAAAGCCATTAACAGATTCTTTCAAAAATACAAGTTTATGCTTTTTCCAATTTATGATTTTTTCAGTTTTTTATGCCTTTTTATAACATAATATGAAGCTGTTCATATAAAGAGGATTTATTCTTTATGGATACTCATCTACTAAAACCTAGAGAAGAGATTTGGTTCATCCATTTCAAACAATCTAGTATAGTAGGATGCACCAATGAATATAAAGCTTTTATGTAATTTTCCTCCTAGTGCTATCGAAAGAGGTGCTAGAAAGCTAAGTTGGCTTCTTTAGGGACCTCCTGGGAGCACTGGGGAGAACTACCCTTAGTACAGAGAGCCATAGTTTCATTGTTCAGGAAAGAGAGTATAATCACACTTGGACCCCGGGGCATTCTGTAGAGGAAAGCTGCTCTCCAACCAGAAACGTCTGATTTGGATTATTATGTGAGCAAAAAATAACTGAAAATTAGTTTGTTGTTGTTGTTATAGCTACAAGCTTTACTCAGTAGGTTAATTGGAAAAGTAAATAATAAGACCATATTTGTACCCCAAATTTGTGGAGCTTCTCATACTAGTAACACTAAATTCTTAGTTCTGGAACACTCAGTGAGCCTCTGCCTCTAGTAGTCTTTACAGGTGACCCTGGGAACAACACAGGTTTGAACTTCACTTGTCCACTTATACATGGATTTATTTCTGCCTCTGCCACTCTTGAAACAATAAAACCAACCCATCCTTTTCCTCTCCCTCAGCCTACTCAGTGTGAAGGCAGGAGGATGAAAACTTTTGTGATGATCTACTTGCACTTAATGTATTTTCACTTCCTTGTGATTTTCTTAACATTTTCTTTTCTCTAGCTTACTCTATATTAAGAATACAGTGTTTGATACATATACAGAATATGTGTTGATCAGCTGTTTATGTTATCAGTAAGTCCTAGGTCAACAGCAGGTTATTAGTATTTAAGTTTTTGGTGAGCCAAAAGTTATGCTTGCTTAGGGTTGGTTCCCTTAACCCCCATGTTGTTTAAGGATCAACTGTACTACGTAGCTTCCAAGTCTTTGATGGCCTTGCTATGCAGGAGTGTCACTTGCTGTAAAACTGTTATGTGCAGTTCTAAAAGCTGATATACTTAGTTAAAAAGGTGGGGGGGGGGCACCTAGGAAAAACCAAAATGCACATACCTATATAGAGTCACACACATGCAACAGAATAGTAGGATTCAGAGTTCCAGGCAACCTTCACCATTTTAACTATTATCATTATTAGCATCAACATCTTTCTCACCATTATATTTTAAGTCAAGAAACTTGAAAACTGAAATAATAATCTTGACTATTCGCAGCAACTCAGGAAGAATGAATGAGTTGTCCCCAGAAGATGGTGGGCTCTCCTTCATGCATGGTCACTGCTGTCTGTCTGTGATGTCTGTCCTATGACTCATGAGGCATGCATTGTCATGCCAGGCATCTGTGTTTGCATGGCCCTCCAGATCCTCCCAATTACTGCAGAGTCCAGGTGGGATTTCCTCCTGATGTTTTATGTCAGAATCAGTAAGAAACACTGCAGCATGGCTGAGTGAGCTTTCTGTTCTCCCTGAGGATAGGATGCAGGGTCCACCCCCAGCAGGCCACAGTTTTGCCCGGAGGCAAAGCATTCAGTCTTTCTATTGGCCTGACAATTTGAGCCAAGCTCCAGGCCAATAGACATAATGAGCTAACAACTAGAGAGGTGAGTTTTGTTAAATTACAATAACATCCATGCTTCCAGGGGAGCTGCAAAAGTCATTCCTGTCAGATGCACTCAAAATCAACATACAAATTACTCCTGCCAAATGCTCTGAGGCTATGGAATAAAGCCTTGCACTATTTTAAATAGTTACTCAAAATCTCTAGTCTAACGCCTCCACAATCATCATGGTGATTCTAATCAGTATCCTTGGTAGTGAATGCTAATAATTATTTATACAGTGACCACCCTGTGCAAGGTACTTTGCTAGGTGCTTTATGTATGGCAGATATTTAAGATTACTAACAGCTTTGCAAGGTAGAAGTTATTATACCATCCTACAGATGGGCAAACAGAAATTTAGAGCACATAAGCAACTTGCCCAGTGTCACCGCAGGGATGACATCTTTGTACTTAAAGAATATTCTTCGGAAAAAAATGACTTAAGTATGTAAGAGCTACTTCCAAGCTCAAGACATTTTAAACAAGACTTTTATTGGAAAATTGTAAACATATACAGAGAGGTATACTCCAAGCAGCTCCTATCAGGAATAATTTGAAAGTAAAGGGTTTTGAGTGATTTCTCCCTTATTTTTCTTGGAGGAGAGCCAAGTCCTTAATAAGAATTTCTGCAAAAGAGGAGCCTGGGGCTGAATCTTATTTATAGAGGCAAAAGATTATTTTTATTTCAGCCTCACATTCTTATTCTCCACTTGAATTTGCCAATTAATGTTAAAATAGCAAATATTATGAAGACTTAATTTTGAGTTGTCTAGTTGTCCTCATCTGTACCGCAAACCCTCAGTTTAGGCTTAAGGCAGGTTTATGCTGAGTCATGTAATAGTCTCCTACCTTACTATATAATCCACAGCAACACTGCAGGTGTGCTTCATACTGTGGGATAGGTATAAGTCAATTTATATTTAGCAAATAATTGATTCAAAATGGGGTTGATTTAATGATGTGGTGTAGGGCATTCATACTGGCTCACAAGAGCTGATTGTGTATATCTCTTCCTAATTTCACATTTGGTGACATCACATTGGTAGCTTGAAATTGGCCACAGTGGGAGTATTTACACCATGGAAATTGGCAAATGCTACAAATCAGGGATTTATTCCCCCACAGAGGCAGTTGTTAAATATTTACACACACACTACTGGGTAGATTGTATTATTTGCTTAAAAATATCTGCTGTCCTTTGCTGTGGGTCTACTCCCACTGTCCCTCCCTGTGAGAGAAGTATATATTTTTTACCCATTGAAGTCAGTCTTGACCATGTGACTTGCTTTGGTCAATAGAATGTGACAATAGACTGTTTCCAAGCAGAGGAATGTGTGCCTTTTTTTTTTTCCTTTTTCCTCTGCCATGAACTAGCATTTCCCAGATAGTGTCTGCTTCTTTAATCCGAGTCCTAGAATAAAGAGAACATGTTGCAGAATGACAGTCAACCTGTAAAGGACATGCATATAAGCAAGGAATAAATCTTTCTTATTGTAAAAATTTTAGATATGTTTGTTGTTCCCCTGGCATTGCTTAGGTTAAGCTGATTGATGTAACAATTGGGACTTATGGAAATGCTGCTATGGCAGCAAACCTAAATTATGTGGCATTAATTCTGGGATTTGGGAGTGGGAAGCAAAAAATATGTTATTGGAAAATGGAAAAATGGCAACCCATGTTATCTAGTGGCAATACATTTGATAAAACTGTCACCTGTGATCCCTGGGAAGACAGATAATACACTAAATGAGCTACTCGGATGCCTAAATTGCAATGGACTGAACATAATGAAGTACTATAAGAGAGAGTTAAGCTTAGGAAAGAATCGTCGTCCACTTTGGGGAGATCAAAGGGAGTAGAAAGGGTCCAGAAATTTGAGGACTCAGAGGACTAGAGGGTATAATTGATTCTGATTTTCAAACAATAAAAGATAAAACTGGGAAAGTTTCTTTCAGTGACAAACGCTGATTAAAATTCAGCCTTGTGGCAAAGACCAATTGAAGGTATAGTTCCTCTGTTAAAACCTCTGAATTGATTGATTAAGGTGGCACCAATTAAGCACTTTCAGTTGGACAAAATAGCTTCAGGAAAAGAGATTAGAAGTTTAGTTGTCCCACTGAAGCCAGATAAATTCAAGTCACCTGCAATTAAGTCTAAAGGGAAAATCGTAACTAGAAAAGAATTATGGATGTGGCCATTGGCACATGAGTCTGTTTGGAATCTAATATAAGATAAAAATGTGAGAAAGTTATATTGCCAAAAGAGTCACCAGCTCATACTAAAATAGTTTATAACTGTTTTGAGACTTGAAGTGACCTTTGGATTTTCAACTTTCTGTAGGAAGAAGGCAGAGAAGCCTGGCCAGCTCCCAAAAAGGACTTAGTGTCCTTTACAAAAAGTGCCTTAGGAAGATAATGAAAAAGGAAAGTCCTCCCAGAGTACAGAGCCAAGAGCTAAGCAGAACAATAGATTGGGTGTTATTGTTCTGGGTCCAGAATCAAGACCTAATCAAGGAACATTTCCATCCTTACTGTAGGTAGCCACCAACATCTGCTCAGTGGACTTTCAGAATTGCTGTGGACAAGTGACTTCTGTGTGCCTCTAATTCGTCCACCCTCTGAATGGGAGTGTTTGTTTTAGCTATCCTGCTTCGCCATGGTACGTTGGGCATGTGAGGGGCCGATAATTTGTCTTTTTGATCCTTGGGTTTTACTCTCCAGAAAATGAACGTCAGGGCCTGATGAAGAGAATTCCATGAGATCATGGAATTCCAGACTGATGCTATAACCGAAAGGAATCTTCAGATTGTTTTCCTTGAGTAGGGTTGTCAGATTTTGTAAGTAAAAATATAGAATGCCCAGTTAAAATTGAATTTTAAATAAACAATGGATAATTTTTTAAAGATAAGTATATCCCATTGTACAATATTTTGGACATACTTATCCTAAAAAAATTATCTATTGTTTATCCAAAATTCAATTTAACTGGGCACTCTACATTTAGTCTGGCATCCCAGTGGAAAAGGGTAGATGTATTTTGCTTACAAAAAGAGGGAAGTGAGCAATTCATGATGAACAATTCTGGCAGATTGCACTATTTATTCAAAACTATTTGTTTCTTCTCCTATGTATTGCCTGCCTGGTGGCCCTCCCTGTAAAAAGATGTTCTTCCTGACCCATTGACATTGGGCTTAGCCATGTTTCTGGATTTGGTCAAATTAATATGAGTGAAAATGATATTTGCTGGTTCCAGGTAAAATCTTCAAGCACCTTCATCTGATTCTGACATTTCTCTTGAACCTCTAACCATGATGCCCCCCTTGAAGGTTGTTCCTTCAGTAGATCCTGGAGTCAAGAGAACACGGAGCAGAGCTGCACCTGCCCTTAAAGAATATGCCCTCAAGCCAGAAATGAACCATGAGTGCTGTAAGCCGTAGAGCTTTGGGGGTTCTTCCTGCAGCATAATTTAGTCTAAACTGACTGATACAACATGTTTCTGTATATACATATAAATGTATGTGGTTTGAGCATCTGAGTGGCTTTCATCATAAAATTAAATCGCATTCTAAGTGAAAAAAACAGAGACAATAAAAATCATACTTAAGAAAGATTTAAATGTTTGAAGTTCTGTTTTTAAAAAAGGATAAATTTAGGATGGGAATATGACATGTTTTTATTAAAACCAACATATTTATTCTTTTATTTCTTAATAAGCTTTTCTTACAATATCAAAATTTTAAATTGATAATTTTTATATTGGGAACAAATAAAAATGCACCTAAATCTTAGGGTTAGTGTCCAAAAAAAGTGATATATTTTCTTTTGTCTGTACCTTTGATCATAATGCATAGCATTGCTTATTTGTAGACTCAGATTAGTTTTATGCATTCATTTAGTCAACATGGCATGCTTGTAGATGTGTAAAGGATAGGAAAATGTAAACCTTCAATATGTACCTGGCATTCTGACTCAAAGGTAGAGTTATGTTGTAGGAACACTGTAGTTTGGAGCCAAACTGACCTGGGTAACAATCCTGACCCAACTCCATCCTTATTATATGACTTTGGGCAAGTTTCTTAACCTCTCTGATCCTGAGCTTTCTTATCTGCAATAAATAATAAAACGATAATACTAATGCTTATGCAGTCTCTACTACTTGCCAATATACTTAGGTGCTCTGCATATATGTTATTTTCTCGAAGCCTCACAACATATAATGATGCAAGTATTTTTATCTTCATTTTACAGATGATAAAAGGGAGGCCTGGTGATGTGACACAACTGACTAGAAGTTGCTTAGTAGGAACAAAGTGTCAGAACCAGGGTCCTGACCTAGTTCTGCCTCACTGAAAACCTATGCTCTTCTGTTGGGAAAGCTTAATGAAAGTGTGCTCAACATCATTCATCATTAGAGAAATACAAATCAAAACCACAATGAGATGCCACTTCACACCCACTAGGATGGCTAAAATAAAAATCCAGATAATTACAAGTGTTGGCAAGGATGTGGAGAAATTGGAACCCTCATATACTGCTGGTGAGAATATAAAATGGTGAAACTACTTTGGAAAACAGTCTGGTAGTTCCTCAAACAATTTTAAAAATAGAGTTACCATATGACCCAGTGATTCCATGCCTAAGTATATAACCAAGAAAAATAAAAACATATGTCTACACAGAAGCTTGTACGTGAATGTTTATAGCAGCATTATTATTAATAGGTGGGAACAACTCAAATGTATATGAACTGGAGAGTGGGATAAACAAAATATGATGTATCCATATAATGAAATATTGTTCAGTCACAAAAAGAAGTGAAGTTCTGATACATGCTACAATGTGGATGAACATTGAAAACATTATACTAAGTGAAAGAAATCAGTCACAAAAGACCACATACCATTTTTATGAAATGTCTAGAATAGGGAAATCTGCTGAGACTGAGAGCTGACAGTGGTGGCTGGGGTTGTGGGCAATGGGGAGGTGAGGAGGGGAAACCATCCAAAAGGGTTTCTTTTGGAGCTGATAAAAATGTTCTAAATTTGACTGTAGTGATGGTTACATATATCTGTGAATATACCAAAAACCTTGAAATTGTAAACTTCAAATGGGTGAATTGTATCTCAATAAAGCTGTTTATAAAAAGAGTATCTGAAAAATCCCAGGATAATCCCCAGCTTACAGTGCAGAGTTAATGAAACAAATGGCTCTCTCTCCTCACCCTTTCCTGTCTTTCCTTCTCATTCTCCTTCTCTCTGTGATTTCCAAAGCTGTTCATAGGAGATAACATAAGGTAGGAATCAGAAGCCTTATATTCTAGGTCCAAATGTATGAGATTTTTGTAAAATCAATCAATCAATCACATAATCTCTACAAGCCTCCATTTCCTTATCTCCAAGCAGGGATAATAACCCCATCTTTACCTACTCCACTTGGTTGTCTTGAAGATCAAATGAGAGAAAGGTTATGGAAATTCTTTATATATGTTATAAAAATTCTATGCAGTTGCCATGGTCTGAATGATTGTGTACTCCTGAAATCCATATATTGAAACCTAATCACCAATGTCATGGTGTTTGGAGGTGGGGCCTTTGGAAGGTGATTAGATCATGAGATCAGAGCCCTCATGACTGGGATTAGTGTCCTCATAAAAGGGGTCCCAGAGAGAGCTAGCTTGCCCCTTCCACCACGTGAGGACACAAAGAGATTGCACCATTCATGAGTCAGGAAACAGGCCCTTACCAAACACCAAATCTGCCAGCACCTTGATCTTGGACTTCCCAACCTCCAAACCTGTTGTTTATTAGCGACCCAGTTTATGGTATTTTGTGATAGCAGCCTAAACTGACTAAAACACCTTGCAATATGAAAATACTCTACTACTATTACTACTGCTACTAATACTGACACTATTGATACCTCACATTTACAGAGGTCTTATTATGTTTCAGATACAGTTTTAAGTGTTTTCATCAGTAACTCTCGTAAGAACCTATTTTAAATTTAACAAAGGCAATGAAGCACTTTCATTGGTTTTTAGTGAGGAGTGTTAGTTAATTGGGGTTATACATATAAAATGGTTTTATTTTACCAATAGTTTCTGCTATCCTTGTTTTGTTCCCTAGAGCAGCCTTGGTTTCAATCCCTTAACTTTTCTGTTGGTTTTGGTCAACAGAGCAGTTGCCTCTGGTTCCTCTGTTTAAGATTTTGACCCTCTCCACTCCTGCCAAGACAGGTGGAAATTGTGGCACCAGAACTTCAAGTGTCAGAGTGGGCCTGGTCAGTACTTGTCTCTATACCCAAGAGGAGGAAAGAAGGAAATATACATGCTCCTTCACATCACTGTTCATGCATAGTCGCCATCATCTCCTTGGGTGGCCATAACTGTTGTTCTCGTTTGCTGATCTCCTTGGGGGCAGAGGTGCCTTCGGTGGGCTCCCTGACCAGGACCTGACTCTGGGGTCCCCTAGCAGGAGGCACCATGTACATTCCTTTAACACGTGGACCTCTTTACCCCTATGCCGCAGCAGTCCCTGGGGATACCATTGCTCCAACAATATTCCATTTCCCAGCCCTTCAACTTCAGGGCTAAAAATCCCCTGGGGATCCCACTCCTATAGGCCTTGGGAATTGCAACTTGAGGGCCCTCCTGTCCTGGTCATTGTCATCCTCACCACCTCTTTGTGCCATCTCCTGACCCCATTTGCCAACTCCCAAAAGATGGCCACTGCTCCCCAGTCTCCAGGTCAGCAGAGTGTGTGTGCGGAGCAGGTGCAGGAGGGATGGTGAAGCATCTCCAAGCTGTATAAGCTGTTTCCTTGATTTTAGAGAAGAAATCCCTTAGGCAGCACCCACCACCCCCTCATAGAGCTCCCACCAGAAGTGACCACTTACTTCCTCCCAAGCCTCCTCTTACTGTGTCTGTGAGGACAGAGGCACTGGTTTTGTTGAAATGACTCTACTGAGCAAGGCCTGTAGGGGTGGGAGGGCAGGGGGAAAAGGGAGAAAGGGAAGCAACTGGTCCTTTCTGCTACCAGTTCTCTGGGCTGAGAATGTGGGGTTCTGAGGACCTGTTGTGAAGCTGTGGGCCTAAAGGAGCCAAAACAGAATCCCCATGGTCCCTGATACCCTGTTACACAGAGATATGACTAGCTCCAATCCAAGGCAGTATCTGTTGAGAGAGACCAGCTCCAGGATGGCACACTTACCACCGGGGACAACTGGGGTCAGCACTAGCATTGGGGCATGCATCTGGGGAGCACCCTCCTCTTTGCTCCCACAACACCCTACAGGTTCTTCTATTACAATTGGTTAGGGCTGTTCATTTAGCTACCTGTCTTCCCCACTGGAGGGCGAGCACCTTGCAGGACATGACTGCATTTTTGTCCTCATCTGTTGCTATGGTTTAGATGTGAGTTTTGCCTGCCAAAACTCATGTTGCAATTTAATTGCCAATGTAATGGTGTTGGGAGTTGGGGCCTTTAAGAGGTAATTAGATTGTCGAGATAGATAATGTCTTTCTGGAGAGACTTAGTCACATCTGCTTCCCCTTCCACTTTCCACGATGAATGGAAGCAGGTCAAATCCTTCACTAGAGGGGCTTCCTGATCTCGTACTTCCCAGCCTGCAGGAGCTAAATAAGTCTCCTTTTCTTTACAAATTACCCAGTCTTAAGTATTCTGTTACAGCAACACAAAACAGACTAAGGCATCTGTATTCCCAGGACCTAGGACAGCGCCTGGTATATGGTAGGTACTCAGCAAATGCTGTCTAGAATCTTTAGGGATTTTGGAAAATAAAAAGAAAACTAGAAAAAAGCAGGTGGGAGATGTTCCAATTAAAAAATATTTCAGATGAAGTCTACAAACCAGGGTGGATTTCAAACAACAGTGAATCATGAGCATGCTTTTGAGGAAAAATTTCACACAGCTGAGGCAGTTGTTTCCCACCCTAGAGGGAGAGAGGCATAACCTAAGTGCAAATAGTTCACTCTGACTCCTTCAACTTCAAAACAGTTCCTTTTCTAGTTTGAAACTGTAGGGATCTCTTTTAGAACAACTTGGGATTTTGTTTGTTTCGTATTGGGGGGCAGACCTCAATTTTTAAAAATTAATTTTGAACTCTAGATTTTGTTTTTAAAAAGCATTTATCAGTTATTTTTCATCATGAATATTTGAAGATGCTAATGTAAAGAGACCTGTCTTCATTTCAATGCTGGCATAACCATATTCTTCTTGTCTGGAAAATCTTTGAACTAGAGTAATTATTCTTGCCACAGAAGCTTGCTAATATACAATGTGGTTGCCTGCGATGACTTGCTCACCTGTCCAGATTTGTAGCCTGCACATTTTTATGTAAATTGAGTAGTTGATTTCAAGACATTTTTTTTAAATAGACATACTATATTGTCCTGACAACAACAATGACGACAACAACAACAAACCTTCCTAAGATTTAAGTATTTGCAAACTGCACAGAATGCTGAAAATTGGCTCTGGCTCTCATTCTGGGGTTGATCAGCTATGAAGGGGAGATGCTGGGATTTCTGGCAGCCATCTCTTCCACCACATGGTGAGAATCCACAAGGAGAAAGAAGCCAAAGAAAATCGAGAGAGACACAGCCCTGAGAGAAGTCTAGGAGCTCCCAGATCCAATGTAAATGGAGCCAAATTAAGACAAGCAGAGCTGAGAGATCAGAGGGAGACATTCCTGATAATTCCATTGGAATTCCTATTTCCAGCCATGCCTGAAGTTACTGCACCCTGTTTTCTCCATTTTCTTAGTTATCAGAGAAGTAAATTCTCCTTTCTTCTTTTGTTTGGACTTTAACTAGTTTGATTTGGGATTCAATCACCTATAACTAAAAACATTCTCTGTAATAAACTGCATCACAGGGTTATTGGCAGGATAAATTGAGATTGTATATATAAAGCACTTCTTGGCACATGGTAAGTATTCAATAAATATAAATTTTTATAAAGTCTCTTATAGGCTGAGAATACCTCTTGTAACTAACATGAGCTAGAGAGCAGATAAGAAGCAGTGAAGATACACCAGTTAAAAAGTTGAATGCTCATAATCTCAGCAAATGGAAATGACCCTGGCTTGAGGCAGTGTGGAGTGGTGGATAGAACTTGGGGTGTGGAATCAGGGTTGGGTTTGAAATACAGCTTTGCCACTTGACTAGTTGAATGACCTTGAGCAAACTGATGACAGTTCTGGGCCTTGGCTCCCTCATCTGTAAAATGGGGATCATATTATCTCCTTGTAATGATTAAAATAAATAAACAATCAAGCATGTCACATCATTCTTGACATCTAGACGTTCAGTAAATGCTGGCTGCCTCTGTCCGTCCTCAAGTACCTGCCACCACCACTACTGCAGGCTAGCCCCACTTACAGAATGGAATTTTATTTGTCAAAGGAAAGCACAAGGGTTGCTGCCCCAAAATATCTTTCTGTTTGATGCCTCTGAATGTGCAGAAAGTCTGTGGAAAAGTTGTAAAGAGGGGGTTTATTGTTTTATACCCAAAGTGCTTTCTAATGAATATGTTATGATTTTCTCACTATTTATTATTTTGATAGGATTTAAACAAGCAGGGAAACTTGATTTGCTTTGAAGAAAAAAGAGAGAGAAGCATTACAACTCACAGTGGAGCCCATCACTCCTGAGTACTAGAGAGCCCCGATGTGGTGATGCCACATCTGCCTTCAGCATTAGGTCCTGAGCAGTCTATCCCAGACAGCTCAGAGCATTCCCATGAATGACTCCTATTATTTAAGAATGTTTATTTGCTTAAATTAGTATAATAATACTGAATTAAAGGAAATATATTCCAGTATTTTGCATGCATGGGGTGAAGATTTCTCTCCCTTGCTGGGATGAACAAGAAGCAGAAAGCTTCAAGACCACTGGCTGCCACCTTGGAACTATGGGTGGACCAGCCTTAGGATGAAGTCAGATGCTGACGACAACAAAGCACAGGAATGGAAGGAACTCGTGTCTACGATAACATCTGTGAGCTGACGATGGTATTGCACCTGGATCCCTCCTTCCCTCTGGAATTACAGTTAGGTGAGGTAATGGATTTCCTTACTTTTATGAAACCAGTTTCTGCAGAAAGCGATCAGTGACAACAATGGGGCAGCACCAGAGGGTAGACTATGCCAGGACAGCTGTGGGTCACAGCCATGAAATCTGGCCACTTGGGTTCATATCATGCGTCCACCTTGTGCTAGCTCTGTGGCCTTGAGAAACTTACTCAACCTCTCACTGCTTCAGTTTCTGCATCTGAAAAACAGTGATACTAGAAAAGTTCCCGAGAAGATAAATTTGCATAATGCACACAATGTAGTGCCTGGCAGATAGTAAGTCTCAATACAATCTGACTCATAATTACAGTTACCTCTAAGTGTGAAGAGCATCTCAGGATTTATGGATTGATTTGGAATTGGATTTCCAATCCTCTTTCTTTCTGTCTTTGACTCTATGTCTCTCTATTACTCTGGAATTTTCTCTTTCCCTTTCCTGATCCTTCTTCTCTCATTCCTTTAACTAGCCATAATTGGGATTGATTTATAGCCTTATTTGCTATATTTTATAATATGTAATTTTACATTTCATTTTTTTAATTTAAGAAGTCAAAGAGTAGAACATTTTCTATTTCCTTCAATAAAAAAAGAACGTTTTGATTTGCTTTTTATATGTCCCCATTAAATTTCATCTGCTTGGCTTTGGCCCCAGTGTTCTACCCTGTCAAAATCATTTTAAATCTTGACACTGTCAGTTATTGGCTTTGCCATCCTTCCTGGTTTTATTTCATCTGCCTTTTAAGCTTTCACCAAGTCCTTGACAAAACCTGCAATTGAGGACTACTCTATCAGTTGTCAGGGTAGGTGTATATGCTGGAACACTCTACATCAGTGTCTCTCAAACTGAAGTGAGCATAAGAATTACCTGGAGAGCTTGTTAACACACAGAGTCCCGGGCTCACCTGCGATTCTGACTCAGTAGGTCTGGAGTGGGCACTGCAAATTCCCATTTCTAACAGGCTCTTAAGTGATGCTGAGTAGAGCTGCCCTAATTAACAGTGGCTTAATCAAATTAGTAGTTTGTTTTTTTCTTATATTAAAGAAGTCCACAGGCAGGTAGTCTAGGCCTGGCACCGTGGTTTCAGAACCTAGGTTTTTTCTCTCTCTTTTCTGTCCTAAATGGCATGTGGTTTCCTATTCATGGTCCAAAATGGTCATTTGATCTCCAGCGATCATATCCACACTCAAACTAGTAAGAAAGGAAGGGGGAAAGGATGTCTTCTTTCTTTTTAAGAATATGTCCCAGAAACTGTATGTGGCACTCTACTTATATCTTCTTGGCCAAAACTTTCTCACACATCAACTAGCTGGTTGATGGGAAATATAGTTATTATTTTGGGTGTCACGTACTCAGCTAAAAATCAGGGTTTTGTGACCAAGGAAAAGGAGAATGCATTTCTGACATTACTGATTTTTAATGTTTTACAACCAACCTTTTCCCAACTCTAAAGGACTGGCTAAAGGACTAAAATTAAAACCTATTATGTGCTAGGCAGTTAATATTAATATAAAATTCTGAATTTCAAATTCTGATCATCCCCTTATGGGTAAGTATTATTTCTTTCATTTCAGAGTTCAGGAAAGTGAGTCTCAGAGAGTTTTAGTGCTTTTCCTGAGATCCTACAGTAGCTAAATGCCCAAACTAAAATTCAACTCTGCCAAAGCTCCGACTCCTTCTCAGGTGTCATTCTACATCACAGGAATTGCACACTTGTTTGCAGGAGACGCCTTGAATTAATCAACTACTGTTACATAATATGCAACCACAAAAGTCTCAGAGACCTAGACACTTATTTTACTCCCATGTCTAGGTGTCAACTGGAGACTGCTACTCTAGACTGGGCTGGACTAGATGCCTTTAAGCTGAAGCCGAATCTGGGTCTGCTCCATGATTCTTTCATCTTCCTTGGACCTGTGAGCTGTGAGCTCATCAGGGTGCAGTCTTCTCACGCCAAAAGCAAGGGAAGCACATTTCATCGCTGCTGGCAGTGGGTGTGCCTCCATTCCCCTGACTGAAGGAAGCTACATGGTCAAGACCATAGTTGGGCAGTACGCTCCTCCCGGGAGGGAGTAAATATTTCTGAAGGTATTCTTATCTGCCCCAAGTCCCAAGGCAGATGCACTGGAATGGAAAAAGCACCAGATTGAGAATCAGGAGTCCTGAGTTCTGGTCCCAGACCTGCCATTAACGACTTGTTAGGAACAAATGGCTAGTCCTTTCTGGGCCTCAGGTTTGTCCTAGGTATCTCTAAAGCCTATGCAGGCTTTAACTTAAGGATCTATTGCTTACAAAAACAAATCAGTGTCTCTCAAACTTCTAATCTAAATGTAGCTTAGTCTTTACTTATCCCATGCAAAAATACACACACACACACACTAGAGCCCCTTCAGCATTGTTGGGCTAGTGTTCAGGGCTCTGTTAATGGTCGAACTGGAGCACAGAGCAGCTATTCCCACTGGTCACAGGAAGGCCCCAGAAAGAAATGAAGCGATTGAGAAGCCATTGATGCTGTGACCTTCTGCTCACAGGGTCTGAATGCAGGCTGCTCCTCTGCTTAGACAGGTGAGCTTTAATTTTGGTGATTTATGATAATGCCTCTGAGTGCACAGGTAAACATGCCACGGTTTATTTTGCAGAATTAATGAAGTCTGATTAATGTCCTAGTCCCCAGCAGATTCTGTTCTGAGAAATGGAGCGAGACTGCCAAGCTTTTGTACAAATTATGGAGGGAGGATTAATGGCATGGGAATCATCTGGAATCCTCACAATCTGATCTTTTAAATCCCACGAATCCTTTGCCTTTGGAGTGGATGGGTGCTGGCTGGAGAGAGACCCTTCTAAGAACACAGTATGCAGTACAGTAACTGCAGCTAATGCCACTCGAGCAGTTACTAATGTATCAGGTCTTTTGCATGCACCGCCCCAAGGATTGGAAAGAGCACATACTTTTGACTTGATAGGTACCAGTTCACATCCTAGTCCCACAATTTACAAGCTGTGTGACCTGAGATGTGCCGAGCAGGCATTGTCCCTCTCCCTATATTCCACCCCGTATCTTTTCTATCCATCCGAGTTCTGTGGCAAGAATAGTTCTAGCATGTTGCCCTCTCACATTTTGGCAGGAGACAGAAATATGTAAACAGCAAACTACACTGAAAATAAAACCCATGGGCAGCTTTAAGTTGTGAACTGAAAAACTCAATTTATCCATAACACTGAGGTTAAATCCTTCTTTAGAAGAATTAAAGATTGTTAAGTTTCACCAGAGAATTCAGGGTAGCTGTGTGTGTTGAAATACACAAACGAAGTGGAAGGGGTTGTGATGTAGCAGAAGGAGCACTGTGACGGCCATCGGGAGATCTGAATTCTTACCCTGATTCTGCTATAAAAGGTGAGACTGGGGCAGAGTTACTGAGCTGTTGGAGTCTCAGTTTCCTCATCTGTAAATGGGAGCGGTAGCGCCTGCTCTGCCTGTCGCACAGAGCTTCTTGCAGAGATCCCAGGAGACAAAAGCTCTCAATGATTTGTAAGTCTGTTTTCCCGGTGGAGAAACTAAAGACAAAAATGTAGGTGGTGGAACAGAAACATGGGCCTCCTCCTCCTTCTCCAACCTCATCTTGTGCCACTGTTTCCTCCACCATTCTGCTCCAGCCACACTAGCTTTTGTTCCTTCCTTTGAACGAACTAGCTCATCCCCACCTCAGGGCCTTTGCCCTTGCTGTTTTCTTTCTGTGCAGGATTGTTCTCCTACATATTTAGGCCCTTCAAGAGGGGATTGCCCTTCTTGCCACGTAGTTCTCAGCGCAAACATCACTTCCTCAGAGAGGCCTTCTACAGACATCTGTTATAGGCGGTCCCTCTCCCAGGCTCCCTTCAGCACACTATTCCATTGTATTTTCACATGGCATTTATTACTTCCTGAGATTATCATATTTACTTGCTGACTTATTAATCATCTACCACTACTCTGAAAGACCCTGCATCTCTCGTTTCCTGCTACATTGCCAGTGCCAAGAACAGGATTTGGCATAAAATGGGAACACAGTAAATATTTTTTTGAATGAATGAATTAGCATGTATAGATTTAACTTATTCTTAATGACATTATAATGTGCTGTATAGATGTACCATAATTCATTTAACCAGAACTTTAGAGATGGATGTTCAATTTTTCTTTATTTTCTGCTTTTACTTATTTTTATGCTTTTGCTACAGCAAACAAATGGGTATAATCTGTGCGTACTTATTTGGTTCTATCCATAGAGCATATTCTTTGCAGTGGGATTGCTGGATCAAAGAGAACGTGCATTTACAATTTGTGATGTTTTCTGTCAACTTTGCCTATAAAATGTTCCCATCAGCTGTGCTCCCATCAACTGCATGATGCCACCAGCTTGGAGTTCCATCTAAGTCTCTGCCAGTACCACCTTATTGCTGAGAGCCTTTGCTGTCCTTCGATCTGCTCTCAAAGTGTTGCATCTACTTCACTCCATACCCGGGGAGAGGCTGTGTGGGAGGTGGCTCTGCTCTGTTTCCATGAGACTTAAGTGCCTGGATGTGGGTTGCATTCTCTCGCCTGCTGTGGCAAAAGAAGGGACATTTAAAATATATGGTAGTGCCTATAAAGATTAGAGTATTGCTCAGTCAATATTCACTCTCTTCCCCCCATCCTATGAGAGGAAAGTATTTCCTACACTCCCCAGTTTTGGCTAATAAAATGTTAGCAGATGTGTTATGGGCAGAGGCTTCAAATATGCTAGCATAGTTGGCCCTGCCTTCCTGCCCTTGTTTTCTGCTATGAGAGTAACATATCTTATGTATCTCCTGGACCAAGAAGGATGCAAAACATGTGGTGCATACCCGGACCCAACTTGCACTTGGAGCTGAACTTACAGGAGTTCAGCCTAGATCAGCTGAACTCCAGCTGTCATGTAGGCATGTAAGCTTCTTGTCATATGACACCAAGATTTTTGTTCTTATTTGTTACACAGCGAAAGCTGACTAATATAAAGTCCAAAATGAAAATGAAGCTTCCATTTTGCAGCATGTGGCATTTTCTATGTCAAATATTAAACATCCCCTAGGGCAGTGGTAGCAGAGGAATATTTGAACCTATTCACATGCACTTTTTTGTGGGTTTCATTAAGCCCCTAAGAAAGTGTAGAGCTGAATGATTCCTAAGTGAGGTGGGAAAGCAATATCACTGCTGCAGCAGCAGAGCAAAGGTGTAGAAAGAGGAATGTGCCAAGCCTGTTCTAGAACTAGTGGGGAAACTAGAGTGTAGACCATATGTCGAAGAGTATTGGGAGGAGGCAAGGTTCAAGTTAGGAAAAAAGGAATTGAGGAAGTTAGAGTTAAGTTTTATTCTTTAGCTACTGGCTCCAGCAAAGAAATATAAGCTGCAGAGAACACTGGATGCCAATTGTATGTCAATTACAGACTATAAGCCATTGACATTCAGAGGTCAACTACATAATAAAAACAGGTAAGGGCCTCAGACTAGGCTGGCTGTGCCAAATAGAAAAGGCTGGCAGGCAGCTTCATTCGTACTTCTATTGTTTCAATTTAGAACATCATTATTAATTAAGCTGTGTTTAGTATAGCGCCAGCCCACATTTCTGATTCTCAAATGTGGTGTGATTGTGTCTTTGTCTTCACAGGAAACAGTTATCGATTGCGGTATTCAAAAGTTGTCCTAAATGTGGCCTCACATTTATCCAATTTTTAGTAGAATAAAATTTGAAACAATTCTTTTGTGAGTAGTTTCTGGTATTTCACCAAATCAATTACGCTAGCATTCACTCATTCATTCATGTTTTAGCATTTGGCATCATGAGAAGTTATATAGGTGGGAGTTTGAATTCCAGGTCCACCACTTACTGGATGTATGACCTTGAGCAAGCTATTTCACCTTGATAGGACTCAGTTTCTTCATCTGAAAAACAAGGTGAATAAAATTCACCATATAAGGTTGCTGTGCTGGTTAAATTAGTTAATGCATATAGAGTATACATATAGCATTGTCCCTGGCCCAAGGTAGGGCTCAGGAAGTGCCATCTGCTATCATGCAGTTAAACATTTATTAAAAAGCAAGAGGCAACTGTACGCCAGGCACCATGCTGGGCACAGTGAAGGAAACAGGATCCTTGCCCTCAAAAATCTCGAAGGCCAGGAACAAACAAACCAGGATTGGCTTAAAAACGTGAGAAGGGAAGCGAGGGAGCTGACCGCAGTGCAGCAGCCTCTGTGTCTACCTGTGGTCGTGGCACATCCGTAAGCAGCAGCCGTGCTCCAGTCTCACAGCCACACCCTTGGCTGCCATGTCGTCACAACCCCCGCTGGACTGACTGCTCCAAGGGTGGGCACCTGAGCCCAGCTGGGTCAGCCAGTCCTTCTCCAGGATTTCATGCTTATTCTGGATGGCACGTGGATTCACTCCAGGCTGTAGATAATTTTTTTAAAAAAATTGATGTTTTGGTTAATAAGAGTCTCATAGCACGCTTCGATGGCAGAGAGGATCCTTTGCCCCCTCACCCCACCTCTGTCCCTCCCTGAGGGGAATGTGTATTTGCTGGTCAGAGCATGACGTGCAGATTAGGCTGTGTTGATTGGTGCCTGTGGCTGGGTTCACTGTGTGTTGAAGGGTGTACACCCAAGTCTCTCCAGGTCCCTTTTACAACCATAGCTGGTTGGGTAAACTGAGCCCTGCCTGGGCCTCTGAGACAGCCCACTCTCTTCTCTCACACCCTCTTGCTTCCTCGATGGTCAGCACAGTGCAGTGGAAATGTCTGCAGTGATGGAAATTTTCTACATCTGCATTGTCCACTGGGGTAGCCACTAGTCACGTGTGGCTTTTGAACCACTTGAAATGTGGCTAGTGTGACCAAAGATTTGAACTTTCAATTTTATCTAATTTTAATTAATTTAAGTTTAAATGTAACTAACCCCGTGTAGCTGATAGCTACTGTATTGGACAGCACAGCTGTGCCAAATAGAAAAGGCTGGCAGGCAACTTTACTCACAAATGTTACTGTTTCCATTCACAGAATCAGTATTAATTAAACAGCTTCTAATATAGCTCCAGCCCCACATTTTTGCCCCTTAAATATGGACAGAGTGAGAGGAGTTAAAGTTTGGATTTGGGCTTTTTTGGGGAGACAGAAGCTGCACTTAGTCTCTGATGTAACCTGTGTGTTTTAATTCCTCTTCAGCAGGGAACGCTGAATGCAGGTGCTGCCTGCTGGCCCAGCAAATAAGAAAAAGGTATTTTATTTCCGATATGGCCACTGCTTCTTGCAGGTCTATCTTTCAGGACCTCCACAGTTAGGAGGGATGGTTGGGGGAGCAAGAAGATCCTGGCATTCCTGTGGGCCCCAGAAATTACGTTTGTAACCCCACCGTGATTCCTAGCACAGATTAGACTATGGCCTCAATGATGTCACTCCATCTCAAATATGGCTTCATTAAATGCAATGGGACAAGGCAGGCTGAGGCACAAAGGTATCCCAGGAGTGCTAGCCCAGCTTGGGAGTTTGAATTCCAGGTCCACCACTTACTTTCTGATTGAGTGACCTTGAACAAGTTGCTTTACCTTGATGGGACTCAATCATGCATTTGGGTTGAATGGGTGGGGTGACTTTTGTCCTCGCGCCATAGTGTACCTCCAGGTAAGATGACTTTGATTTGTCCAGAGGAATCCTCTGGAGAAGGCTGTGGGCGTGAGGTGGCAGCATTATTAGCTACACCTGCCTCCCAATTTCTAGCGCTCTTATTTTCCTCATCCACTCTTGCTAATTTTGATATAAAAAATTCCCCCAGATGCTATTTCTTATGCTTTCCCCAGTACTAGTTACTTTCTATGTTAGCAATCTTTTATTTAAAGTGATTAACACTCCCTAAAATTACCATTTGAACCTTTCTTCTAGACGTGAGCTCAAGAGCAGGAATCTTGTTTCTCGTTTCCCCCTCTGTATTCCAGCATGAAGAGATGTGCTGTGGGGCTCCTGATGCACTCTGTACTTTGGCTGGAGCATCTGCTACCTGTTTGAAATTAAGCAGACCCAAGAGCCCATCCTGGCTCTGCTGCTAACTAGCTGAGCGCAGGCAGATTACCAGACAGCTCCAAGTCTCTTATGTTTCCTTTCCTGTGGAGTGCAGAGAAATGACAACAGTGGCGTTGTAAGAAGGAATGTCACAGGCATGTACAATGCTTAGCAAGGTGCCTGGCATATGGCAGACACTTGATAAGTGGAATTATAATTATAATTGTACATCAATCACAGCATGCTTTCATTAGAAATAGATGTTAATTTGTCACCCCCTTGTTGGGCTGTTAGCTCTTTGAGGGCAGGAACTTTGTTTTTTCTTTTGGTGTCATAGTTCATCCTTTCCATCAATAAACACTCAGCACACAGCTTGGGACGTGGAGGTGATTAGTAAATACTTACTGGGTTGGGGTCATAGCATATTATGTCTCCTATAGCGGGTGGAGACTGGAGTGGAAGTAGGGTGGGACAATTCATGGAGGATGATGTAAAAAAATATCTTATGACAGCTTGTAGGCCTCCTTAGAAAAATATAGGGGTGGACTTATCTACATACTGCATTCCTTAAAAGGAATTTTTGTAAATATACTTACATGCCTGACATTCCCTAGAAGGGACTGTTTCGAACAGATGCAAACACTTGACTGTATCTTCTAAAGCAACTGTTTACTTGAGAGATAAAGAGAAAGGCAGGTGGCTGAGAGTCTGAAGGCAGGGCTTCTAAGAATTCCATTCTGCTGCCTATGAAATGTAGCACGTTCTTTGATGGATGGTGCTTACTTTCTTTTATAAGAAAGGGAGATGTAAGATGAAATGTTTTTCAGGGTGGGTACTGTGTCTTTTTCAACTTTGTACTTCCACACCTAGCCCAGTGCACGAGTGGAGCAAGATACTTAATATTATGTTAGTAAGGTATCCACTTAATGTTTATTAATGAATATTGGACCAGTTGGGTTGTGTTTTTTCATCTTTGTTTTCATGTTGTAAGAAAGGGGTTCTCACCCTAACAGAACATTTGAATCTTCCAGGGAGGGTTTGAAAATACCAGTGTTCAAATCTGCCTCCATGGACCTTCTGACTTGCCTGGTCTAGGGCAGAGCCTGAACCTGTGAGGGTCAGTGGCTGCCTAGTGCTTCTGCTGGGTGGTCTCATGTTGGGATCCACTGGTGAGGATGAGACTTGGTAGAACTAAACTCCGGTTCGTGTCTGTCATCACTTTCTGTGTGACCTGGAGCAATTACTCTCTCCTGGGTCTTGACTTTCTCATATATAAAATGAAGGTATTGGATTAAAACAGGCAGTTTTAATCTTTTTAATTCAGGAACCCATTAAGAATACTGGTTCTCTCTCCAGGAAAATATACCTATGCATATTTACACGAAATTTGCATATTATTTCAAGAAATTAATGAAATCTCTTTTTTTATTGGTTAAGATTCTTTTGGTCATGAGTGAAAGAGACCCAGCTCAAACTGGCATCTACAAAAAGGCAATACAATGGTTCATGGTCCTCATAAATCCTGGAGTAGAGGTGGCTTTAGGCTTGCTTGATGAGGGGAGGAACTTGTCTCCATCTCTTGGGCTGCTCTCCCAGTTCTTGGTTTCTTTTCAGGAAGGATCTCCCTAAGTGATGGCAAAGATGCCTGTCACCAGCACAGGCTGACATTGTACCAGCCGAACAACCTGAGTAGAAAAAGCACATCTTTTCCTCATGGTTCTGGTAGAAGTCTGGTCCAGCCCCAACACAACCCCTGTGGACGGTGGTGGGCTGGATGCTCGGCTGGCCCCAGGCCTGAACTGTAAGGTGGGGTGGGCAGGTCCCACTTGAACCACATGGAGAGCAGAATGGGGGTGGTTTCCTAAAAGAAAATTAAGGTATTGTTACCATGAAACAGAGAAATGGGTATAAGGAAGGCAAATACCACAGACTTCATCTTGCCTTTGAAGGTTGTGCATCTGTGGACCCCCCAGAGGCACGTGGGCTGAGGTTGGAAAAGCCTCGATTCCTGAGTTCTGAAGTCTCTCTCAGCACCAGTAATTTACAAGGATAGATAAACATGGTGCTCTTACAAACCCTATTTCTGAAAGTTTTATATGTACATAATATTTTAAAATTGATATGTAAGAAGGGCTATTGCTTTTCCTTCTATGTTTAATGTTATATTCCACTTTACTTCTGGAGTGACAGTTATGGGCTAGTTCTGTTAACCCCATTTGTTTGGATGGCAAGAATGAAGCTTAGGGAGGCTTGGAAATTTGCCAAAAAATCACAGAGGACGAGTAAGAGGTGGGATTCAAGTATCAGCCTTCCAATTCCATGCACAATGCTGTTGCCATAAAAATACTGCCTGATGTCCTGTCACGTATTTTTTTCTATTTTGAGAGCTCTGCCTCATGGAGTACTGTTTAACTTGAATGATTGGTTCCTTCTTGATTATTTAGGTGGAATTGCTTTCCTAGTGCCAATGGCCTTCTGTCTGTTTAAAGTTGACCCTTTTATTTTAAGAAAATTATTCATCCAGTGTTTTTTGCCTACCTCTTGGAACTATACTTATCTAGCTCATATCAGCCCCTGTTGATCTAGGACTTGAGCCTCAGCCTGGGGAGATCTGTCTGCAATCAGTGAGTGTGACAATTATGGCTGCGTCCAGAAAAGGAGGGGTGATTAGTGGGAGAGAGGACTGTTAGGTTTGGTGCCCTGGAGCATCTCGGGTTTCCTGAAATACTAAGTCCACAATAAATGACCTGTCTTTTTAAAGAGAGTATAATTTCAAAGGCAGTGGTCCAGCCCTGAGAAAATGGACATGATTTTTGCCTAAAATCTCAAGTAATTTAGCTTTTTAATCTAGGACCTCTAATGGTGATCTAATGGAATGAATAAAAAGATTCACTGCCTACGGTACCAAAGATTTATTGCTCAACTTCCACAGATATTTGGAGGATGAGGCTGAAGATGAATAAAAAAAATGCCTTCTTAATGTGTGCAGAAATATTGTTGAAGAAAAGGAATAAAACGAATGATCTGGAAAAATGCATTAACTATATTTGATTATAACCGTTGGTAATGTACCTGAACACATAACAATGACGACTTCTCTAAATACTTTCTCTGGACCCATGTCATAATCCCAACACTTCATTGCTTTTGAACTCTTCAAAATATTGTGCATTTATTATTGCATAGGATTTTTCCAATAACCCATCCACATTCTCTACCCCCAGGGACCTGGGTTCCAGCCCCAGCTCTGCCACTTAGTAGGCCAAATCAATTAACCACAGTTAACATCTAACAGGCTATTTCCTGCTAGCCTTTGTTGTATGCATTTTTAATTATTGAGATACTACTACATAATTATGTATGCTGATTTTCTCATGCAACAAAAGCTCTCCATTTCCCATATTGTTGAAATCTTTTCTTTATATGTCACTTTAAATGGCTGCATATTATAACTTTGCATGATTCTCATGTCCCTTGCTACACTAGCAGAGGAGTTTCAACCAGGAGTGACATGATGAGATTTGAACTGGTCGCTGTCTGGAAGGTGCTGGAATGGGTGAGGGTTTGGAGGGGCCAGGGCCACTGAGAACGGCTTCTATTAAATGATTATCATAATTGAGTCTGAGCAGTGTCACTGAAGAGGACCCTAAAATCTATTAGTTCCATTCACTTATTTTGTGGTTGAAGAAACAGACTCCGATCGGTAAAGTGACCTCACCAAGCTCTCCCAGCCTCACTTGGGGCTCCTTAATGCTCAGTTCCAGGGGCTTCTTCTATCAAGTCCGGCCTCTACCACAACCGTGTAATGCCTGAGCGTAGGCTAAAACCCACTCTCAGGGGAGTGGTTCGTTAGGAAATAGAGGTCTAGTCTTGAAATGCATTTGGCTATTCATTTTTTTACAAACTGTCAGTGTGATTAGTGATTACTGGCTGCAAACCATTTCCTGCCTATCCAAACAAAGCAAATTAAGGGGAACAAATGATGTAACCTTGCTCAAAAAAAAAAAAAAGCCATTGAAATTTTCCCCCAAAGAAAGGAAGCTATTATTATCCCAGACTTATAAATGGGAAAATGGGAATAGAGAGGTCGAGCAACTTGTCCAAAGTAATCGGCCAGAATTAGAAGTCAGAATTCCTGATCACCACCCAGGGGCAAGACCTCTGCAGGCAGTTCTTTGCCGACTATAGGGAGGGCCAAGTTAAACAGGACATCGTTAGGGATAGAATTCCCATGCTTTCTCCAGCTCTGTGACCCCCTGACCAAGAAGCTGTTGCCAAGTTTTTTCTCTGCTGTGTAAACCTTCTGACCCTCATGCAGTCAGTAAGATGAAGCAGGAACAATCAGGGTAGAGGGGTTGACTCTTCCACTGCCTCCTAGCCGTGCCCCACTGGGCAGTGGCTTCACCTCTCAGACCTCAAATATCCCATCTGGAATTGGAGATGAGAGCTAGTTGCCTGCCAAGCTCCGTGATCCAAGATGTAAAATGAGAAGTACGTTTTCAAAAGGCGCTTGCCAGGGCTCTGTTGGTGGCAGGTGATAGAATGCTGATTCATTAGAGAGGAGGCAAAAAGGAAATTTACAACAACAACTTGTGAGCACTCTAGTGACCACCTTTCTCTGCAAAAAGTAGGGCAATAATAATAATAATATTTGCTCTCATCCCTACTAGACAGAGATCCAAGCCTTGAATGATCTGTCATATTAAATCCTTGCAAACTCTTAGGTGTCTGGTTCTCCTTTGTCTTACAAAGGGGCAAATCGGGGCCTGCAGGCCGGGTGCTGTTGGCACACCCTCCAAGGCCAGTCTCCCTGTGAACCAGACTCTAAGCGGCCGCACTGCTCTGCCTTTTGGATTTGAGGAAGGACAGACACAGGCATTTGTAAGAACCTTGCATCCGGGCATTGCAGCAGTTCCTTGAGGAGGCATGATGATCTCCAATTGAAAGATAAGAAGAGCAAGACTGCCTCTGTAAGAGAAAAATATTTGTTCTGGACTTGAAGGGGCAGATGGATTATGTTTTTTTCCTTATGGTTTTCAGACCAAACCCAGCCAGGGTGCAAGGCTGTCTGCGACTGAGAGGACAACAACTTGACCCTGGTTGGCTTGTGCTGAAGTCCTGCAAGCTGAGGATGGCAGCTCCCCAGGACTCACGTGTATGTGAATGAATGAATGACTAAATGGACATTTACCGGGCATCTCTGTTGGTTAGATCCTGTGCTGGTCAGAGTCACATTTCCCATCTCATTTAAGGTTCACTGCAACTCTGTGGAGTATTATTATTATTATTTCCATTTTATAAATGAAGAAATCGAGGCTCAGAACAGGTAAGTGATACGCGCTGGGTTATTGAGCAGGTAAATGGCAGAGACAGAGTTTGGACCCACAGTGTCAGATTCTGGATTTGGGACTCTTTCTGTCCTTCATCAGCGGTTTCATCTGGAATGAACACCAAAGACTTTCCAGGCCTCTGGCCGATGAGAGCAAAATAGACCACAGAAACACTTTGTGTACCCTCAAATTACAGCATAGCAGAGCCAGAAGGGCTGTTCAAGACTAGGAAATTTAGTGGTCCTTGAGTTTTGAGGGGTTTCAAAACACTTTAACACTGTTCTCAGAAAAATCCACACAGCACAGCTATACACAAAATATTGCTTACAAGTCTGGGGGCGGGGAATAATGCTTTCCCTCATTTTCCTGTACCTTCATATCAAACAGAAATTTAACATGATGAAAATAAGTGGTAGCCAGCATGTTTCCCACTAGACTATGAGCTCTCCTGTATTAGGGTTCTCAGGGGCAACAGAGAGAGATAGACAGAGAGAGAGAGAGAGAGACAGAGACAGAGACAGAGACAGAGATTGATTTATTACAAGAAATTTGCTTATGCAATTCTGGGAGCTGGCAAGTCTGACATCTGCAGGGCAGGCCAGCAGGTTGGGGACCCAGGGAAGAGCTGATATTGTAGCTTGAGTCCAAAGATAGTCTGGAGGCAGAATTTTCTCTTCCATGGGGTATCTTTGTCTTTTTTCTTAAGGCCTTTATCTGATTGAGTGAGGCCCACCCACATTGTGGAGGGTGATCTGCTTTACTCAAAGTCTGCTGATTTAAATGTGACTCTTATCTAAAGATTACCTTCATAGCGACATCTAGACCAGTGTTTGAGCAAACATCTGGGTTCCATAGGTTAGACAAGTTGACACATAAAATGAACCGTCAGAGTTCCTCAAAGCAGAGCCTGAGTCTGATCCCCTTTTTGTTCCTGGGGCTGAATGTAGTGACAGACAGTGGTTGCTCCCAACATTTTGGCAAATGAATGAGTCAAAATCTAAAGCTCTCAGAATGACCTCGAAGGGAGCGTGATGGAAAGGAAAGAACATTATTATAGTCAGCCCAGAAGATCAGATATGAGTCCGAGAACCAACTGGGCATCATCACAGAGTTGTGGGTTAGATAGGTGATAATGGCAATGACGAGCAGGGACATCGGTGGAGGAGTGGGCTCAAAGCAACCTTGCAGGTGTGTCTCACCAGAGCAACCCTGCTGGGG
This sequence comes from Cheirogaleus medius, assembly GCA_008086735.1. Classification (NCBI taxonomy): domain Eukaryota; kingdom Metazoa; phylum Chordata; class Mammalia; order Primates; family Cheirogaleidae; genus Cheirogaleus; species Cheirogaleus medius. The sequence goes on from VBSM01001124.1 coordinate 71,531,738, forward strand.
CTCTGTGCCCCCTGAGATGCTGCAGAGCAAGGCCCGGGATGGAAAGCATCTGGCCTGGCTGCAGGAGGTCGGGTCCCTGTGGCGGTCTCTGCTGCTCACAAGCCCTGTGCTCTGGCAGGCTGCTTCACCTCTCTGGACTCAGGTCCTGCTTCTATAGAATGGTCATAAACTGGCCATCTGCAGGCAGGATCCAGCCCATAATCAGGTTTGTTTGACCTAGGCAACATTTTAAAAATAGTTTAAATAAATTACCAGTGTTAAAAATTGGTAGATTAAAAAAAAAAAAAGAAAGAAAGAAAGAAAGAAAAAAAGTATAGCTTCCCTGAAAATTTGGGAAGGATTAACACCTCTGGGCCTGACTTCATCTGGCAGCAACCAGGCAGGCAGGGGAGCTGCTGAGTGCTTAGATGGGCAAAGCGCTTGTGTTCTCTGCTGCTAGGCCCCCGCTACTTGGTGTGGTCTACTTCATGCTGAGGCTGCAGGCGGCTCCCAGTTCTCATTGAGCTTGCATGGTTGTTTTTCACTTTTTGACATAATCTGCCAGGCCTCTGGAGACCTTGGATTTTATGGACCTCGTTCTAGATGCTCTCCAAGGTATTTTCATACTAATGCAGATATGTCTGTCTAGCCGGGCTCCACCATGTGTCAGGGGTGGCGCTAGGCAGTTTATGTGTATCTCAGAGGCAACATTCCAAGACTCTTGATTAAAATGCTGAACAGGCTTGGTATGGAGCCAACACAGGGCGGGGCTGGTGCAGAACAGGGGGAGCAGTGAGAGGAACAACATCCTCTGGCTAATTGGATGGGCTCGCGGTTGGGATAGCATTAAAATAATATTCTCTCATGATCCGGCTGCCCTGAGTGTTCTTGCATAACAAGCTTTCTAAATATATATCTCGACACCTTACCCGAAAGAGTTTGGGAAAATTTTATATATTTCCCCCAGTCATTCAAATGCCTGGGCTGGACATTTGCACAGAGACAGACACAGCCATTGCCTCCCACGAAGGTGCCCAGGTAATAGCCTTTCTACCTGCTCCAGCTCACCTTTTGAGGCCCACTCTTACTCCAGGATCTATGACTGTACAATAAGAAGTAAGTCTCCAAACTGTATTCTCTATGACTCTTTGGGCGGCAAGAAATCCAATTTGAAATAGATCAGCTACAAGGGAAAATTTATAGAATGAAGTTTTACTCATATCTTATTTTAAGCATCTTGGGAGACTTAGGATTGTAAGATATAGACTTACAGCTCCCTAGACTTCAGGGAGCTCATGCTCTTTCTTGGGGGCAAGGGGAGCTCATAAGACAAACGTTACATTTGATTTTTGTGTTGAAAGAATAAGGGATTTATTTATTTATTTATTTATTTATTTATTTATTATTTCAGCATAATATGGGGGTAGCAATGTTAAGGTTACATACATTGCTATTGCCTTCCCTCCTCCCTCGAGTCAGAGCTTCAAGCGTGTCCATCCCCCCAACTATACAGATTGCACTTACAATGTATATATATAAACCCATTCCCCCTCACCTGCCCCGACACCCGATGAATTTTTTTTTTATATAACATTTTGGTTAGATTTTATAACTTTGCCTTTACCTAGCAAAGGTTAGAGGTATGCCCTTCCCCTCCACACTGTTGAGTAAGGGATTTGGAGCCAAGAAGTCCTGGCTTTGTCATGTCCTAGCTCAGCAAATAGTGTAAAGCCTCAGTTTTTTTTTTTTTTTTTTTTTTTTTGTCTTTAATGTGGTCCTTCTTTAGTTGCATGTTTGTTTTGAGAATTAGCACAATGGATGTAAAGGGGCCACCATGTTGCCTGGCACGCAGCAAGAGCTTAATAAATGGCAGCTGTGGTCGTCATTATTACAATAGGCAGGATGTGGTCCTAGAGTTGCTGAGACTCTGTGGTCTGATGGGCCTGGGAGGGTTCAGAAGGGAAGAGCTGGGTTTTTGCTGGGACTTGGAGGATGAGTAGGATGTAGGTGGGCTGTCAGCACCAAAGGTGAGGAGACAGGGTGTGCTAGGTGGATGCAGAAGTAAGCACAGCCCCTCCGAGGATGAGGTAGACTGGCCTGGGTGGAGAGGAGGCTTCACCAGGGGGCAAATGGTTAGAACAGCACCCAGCCTTTGTGACAGCTGGTTAGAGTTGCCCTGTGGTCCTCTCTGAAGTGTCTGCCACCTTGCCGAGTGGAAATTGGCATCCTTTGCTCTGGCCAGGGACCCTTTTTCCCTTGCCTCCGTACATGTAGGGTTGGGCAGTGGAGCCAGTGAATGGCTCTCCTTCTCTGCAAGGATCCAATTAAAGAAATTGCATACCTGGCATTTCTGTGGAGCTGGCCCCAGGAGTGTGTCCTCAGTGTGAGTCAGCCAGGCCAAGGAGCCCTTGGGGGTGCAATGATCAGGTCAAGGCCAGGGACTTCCGACTTGGGATTGCTGTTTCCCAGGCTTCTCTCCCCATTTCTGTGCAGACATATGGGACTGAAAATCTGGAAAGTGATTTGTTCACCCTGGTACATGGAATGTCGTGCTGGGAAGAGCCCAGAGAAGCCACCCAGGGCTTAGCCCAAATTCACATCTTACTTTAACTGCAGAAAATGCTGCAGAGCTTTCCTGCTAGGTGGTGGCAGCTTCTGCTTGCACACCTCCTATGCGGGGACTCACTACCTCCCACAGCGGCCCTTGCTTCTGTTGAAAGCTTTTGCAGTTTACAAGTTTGCCCTTATATTGAATTATGTACCAATACTTCTCGTGTTTTCCTGTACTGATTTTTGTTTCATTTCTGTTTATGGCATAGTTATAAGGATGGATAACATTATTTCAGTAGCTCTTAATAGAGCCTAAAATCTAGGAAAGGAGATGTGTAAATAAGAAATGCAATGGAGGGAACTGAGAAGAAGGGAGCAGGGAAAATTCTGGCTGAGAATAGAGCCAAGGCTGCCTCAGGCTCCACCACACTGGACTTTCATCTTCAGGGGGTCCTTTGAGGCATGACTAATAGGGAAAAGACCACTCAAGTCTTGGGACAGAGGGAGAGCAGGCTTGCCGGAGATGGCTCTTCTTAGGTTTGTCCCCCATGACAACCACCCTCTTGATTTTTATTCTCTGGAGCCAAAGAACACATACCCTCTCTCATCCATGATAGCTCTTTGAAACTTCTTTCCCTGGGGTGAATAAGACATAATCCCTGTCCACAAGGAGATCACAGTCTAGTGGAGAAGAGAGATCTAGAAGGGAGAGTATACTTAGAGTACTATGCCCTGGGACGGGGGTGTATATAATGGGGCTGGGAGAAGGAAGATGAAGTCCTCTTATCCTCAGAGGGGGCGTGTCCCCCCATCTCTAGTCTTCTGTACTTTGCTGATAAGATCAGTGGTCATTTTTATTTTTCCCATTCCTAGCTGCTCTTACTGACACTTCCTAACACATTAATGAATACTTACCGCATGCTAGGTCCTACGATAAGTGCTTTTCATAGCTTATTTCACTTAACAGCCCATGGAGGAAGGGACTGCTCTTATCCTCCCTTTGTGACTGCAGAAACTGAGGACAGAGAGGTGAAGCAACCTGATCCAGGTCTCACGGCTAGGAAGTGGCAGAGCCAGAATTTGGGCCACAGCTAGGGGACCACACAGCCCACACCCCTGCCCCTATACCACATGCTCTCTGCATGGTGCATATCCATTGGGTGATGCCATGACAGGTTTCTCCCAGCAGAATAGAGAGGGTTGGGGGAGGGTTATTCAGAAAGAGATGAGACTAGAAAAATAGATAAATAGATTGGAGCAAGTTGTGAAAAGACTTGTATTTCACAAATTCAGTTCTATAGGCATTAGGGAAGCACTGCGGTGTTTGGAAGAGAGAGTTATATCAGATTTGCATTTAAAGACTATGTTCCTGGAGGTGGAGGAATTGGTTGTATGGAGGAAAAAGAAGGCAGAGAGACCACTGGGAGGCTGTGTGGTTTCGTGGTGAGGTAAGGGTGCACGGGGAGGCAAATAACACCATTCGGCACCAACTACAGCCCGGGCACGGTGCTCAGCACTTTGCCTAATAATTGCTTTTGATCTTTATGACAATTTTGTGAGGTACGAATTGCGGCAGTGTTTCTCAACTTTGGCTGACCCTATAATTAACTGGTGAGCTTTACAACGGTGGTTCTCCGAGTGTGGTCCCCGGACTGGCAGCATCAGCATCCCTGGGCGCTTATTTAAAACAGAAATACTCAAGCCCCAGCCCAGATCTACTGCATCAGAAACCCCGAGGGTGGGACCCAGCAATTTCTGCTTGAAAAAACCCCTTCAGGTGTCCCTGACATGAGCTCATGTGGGAGAACCACTGGATTGGAGGTTAGGTATAGTGTCTAACCTGGAGATTAGGTCACACTGTCCCCCACCCCCATCCACAAAGTAAAGGGCTGGTCTGAGGCTGTGAAGGCATCAAAGAGTTCCAGGGGCTCCAGGGGAGAGTTAGGGAAGGAATGTTTTCTTTAACCAGGAATTTATTAAGTGCCACGTGTGTACTCGGTGCCTTGCTACCTGCTCTTAGGCATTTGAAGATCAGGCCTCAGAGCCCACTTTCATGTAAAGTAAAGTATTTTACTTATTTACTTATATAGAGTTTAAAGTATTTTACTTATTCATCCATTTGCTTGACAAACATTTTTTGAGCACCTATTATGGGTCAGTCGCTGTGCTAGATGTGGTAAACAAAATACATGACAGATTGTGAACAAGCTAGATAAGGTTGGTGCTCTCGGCATATTAATTCTAGGTGGGGAAAATAGAAAGTGAGCAAGTGAACAAATAAATAAAAACAGTGATAGCTGGATATGGTGGAATCACCTGTAGTCCCAGGTACTAGGGAGCCTGGGGCAGGAGGATAGCTTGAGCCCGGGAGTTCTGGGCTGCTGTGTACACTAAGTTCAGCATCTATATGGTGACCTCCTGAGACTGGGGGACCACCAGGTTGCCTAAGGAGTAGTGAACCAGCCCGGGTCAGAAACAGAACAAGTAAAACTAATTACTAGTGGGATTCCGCCTGTGAATGAACACTGCACTCCAGCCTGAGCAACATAGCAAGACTCTGTCTTTAGATAAATAAATACATACATACAGTGATATATACTACAAAGGAGATGAAGCAGGGTCAAATGTCAGAGAGTCAGAGAAAGGTGGACGGCAGGGGTGGGTATCTCTCAGAGAAAGAGAAATTTGAGCTGAGACTTGAATTACAAGACAGGCATGCAAAGATCTGCGGGCATCAGAGGGAAGGAGTGTTGTGCAAAGGCACCGAGGTAGGCAAGAGCTTGGTGAGTGCAAGGAAGAGGCAGGAGGTCAGCACAGCTGGACTGTGATGACTGAGGGAAGGAGAAGGTGGCTGGAGGCAGGGTTGGAAGCCAGAGTGGGCCAGCCCAGCAGGTGGGTTCTTGTGGTCCAGCTGTGAGCCCTGGAGGACTTCAGAAGTCAGTCCTGGACAGAGCCTGGCAGGTACACCCAGGACTGATTACTCCCAGATTGGCTTGCGATCCCAGCACCTGGAAATCATGGAGTCCATCACTGCTTCCTGAGACCCAAGGAACCTGTGGACTCCTTCAATCCAAGCTCAGGAAACGCATTTATGTCTTCCTTTCTTTTCTTTTTTTCTTTCTTTCAGAGGAAAGCAAACCAGGGAAAGGCTACCTTCCAGAAAAGGAAGTTGGAAGCCCTCTGAAGTCTTTACAAGGGTCGCACACTCAGATACTCCAGTGTTAGAAACAAATCCTCTAGTGCCTACGTCTAGTGTTCCAATTTTACAGGTAAAATTGTGGCCCAGGGAGCAGAAAGAGCTTGCCACAGTTGCCAGGAGAGCGCTGACCCTGACTACGGGTTATTTTTAATTTTATTAGAGACATGGTGTTGTTATGTCGCCCAGGCTGGAGTGTAGTGGCTATTTACAGGTATGATCATAGCGCACTACAGCCCCAAACTCCTGGGCTCAAACGATCCTCAAGCCTCAGCCTCCCAAGTAGCTGGGACTACAGGCATGCGCCACCATGCCCGGCTCTGACTATAGGTTTAATATCCTTTTCTTTATCTTCTTGCGTTAGACATTAAGTATTGACTCTCAGCTCCATACCCATTGGTATGCAAGAGGCAGAAGGAAGTCCTGTGCATCTCTGCTTCCTATGTCCAAGCATGACACCAGTGGCAACAGTAGACTCCAGGAGTCGCCTTGGTTTCAGGGTGCAGGTATTCCGCACTCCTGGTCTCATTGCACCCCCATAAGAGGCCCCAGCACTTTCCAGCTGCAGCCCCTTCCTCACATGTCTATGTTCTAGCTCCACAGGGGCTCCCCCCTTGGAAATTCTAAATCCTAATAATTCCAATCTTCTGTTTCCGAGCCTTCAGGGTGGTAGCTGCTTGGACAGTTGCTGCTCTTGTATTCCTTTGCGCCCCTGATTCATGATTCTTTGTATCAACTTCTCTCTGTTAAAATAACTGGTGGAATTCTGTCTCCTGAGGGGACCCTGACTGACGGCACACTGCTCCTTTCCTTCAAATACAGTTTAAGAAGTCCCTTTGCATCCTTTTTCTTCTCTGGTCCTTGTTCCCATCTTGTGAAACCGGGTGTATTAATGTTATCAGGAAAACTGAAGCTTAGGTAGCTTTAGCCACGTTTCCAAAGTCCCTGAAGTTGCAAGTAGTAAAGCCTGAATGACTCCAGGTCCCCTGACTGCACGAGCATGTCCCATCCTTCTAAATCCTGGCTGCTTGTTCTGGTTACAAGGAAAATTCGAGAACCCCCGCCTTGGCTTGTGAAGTTGAGGTTATTATATGCTCTGTTACAAGCATTATAAAACCTATGCTTTAAAAAATATATTCTTTGGAATAAATATCCAAGAACTAGAATTTGTTAGTAAGCCTTCATGATAAGTTTCACAGAGAAGCAGAATTCTCAATAAAATAGGATTATTCTATGAGACTTGCAGTACTAAAGGGAATTTACTGTGAAAATGGTGTAGTTTCTTGTTTATTTTTTGTTCTTCTCTATATGACATTTTATTGGTTCTGTGTTTTAGAGCAAGCAGTTTGGTTTGTGTATTTTTCTATATGTCTTATTTTATAAGAGTTTTGAAGTGCATAAAGAATATGTATGTTTATCTATAGTATCAGGAATAGAGTTTCTCCCTAGTTTGGTATTTGATTAATTTTTACATTGATTAACTATTTTAAAACAGTTAAAATAATGTGGCAAACACTTACATAGTATTTACAATGTGCCAGGCAATGTTCTAAGTGCTTCACATATATTAACTTATGTAATTTCCACAACAACCCTAAGAGTGGATAGTATAATATGATAATCTCCTTTCACTGATGTCATTAAGGCACAGGGAGAGTAAGTTACTTGTCCAGGGTCACACACAGACAAGCCTTAGTGCTGAGACCTGAACCCCTAGTATCTGGCTCCAGAATTCTTGTTCTTATGCAGAACACTGACCATTTCTAAGTCCACTCTTTTTTTGAATCTGCAGTTGTCAGCATAGGCAGATTATATATGAGTGCTGAAAAATAAGAAAAAGAAAGGCTAATCCAAGTGTGTAGAGCATGCAAACAAGGTGGTGCAATGCTACTTTGACAAAGTGGCTCCCTCTCCTGCCCCTGTGCTAAGAGAGTATGATGGATTGATTGCAGTAATAGCCCTGATTATTCACGCCTCTCCCTATTTTACTCTTTGGCAGTGCTCTTCCATGCTGACTCTGAGATTGACCACATGAATTGCTGTATTAAATTTCTATGTTGCATAACAAATTACTACCATTTTAGCAGCCTACAACAACATACATTTATTATCTTGCAGTTTCTGTGGGTCAGAAATCTTGGCATGGCTTAAATAGGTCCTTTACTTAGTGTCTCATGAGGCTGCAATCAAGGTATCAGCCAGGCTGTCTTCCTTTCTGTAGCTCAGGTTCCTCTTCCAAGCTCGCTCACATGATTGTTGGCAGAATTTAATTCCCTGTGTTGTAGCACTGAAGGCTCCATTTTCTTATTGGCTAGTAGCCGGGGACCACTCTCCGCTCCTAGATGTTGCTGGCTGTTCCTTGCCACATGGTTTTCTCGTAACATGACAGCTCACTTCAAGGCCAGCAGGAGGACCTCCCACCCCAGTCCATTAGGCTGGAGCCTTCTATAACATAATGAAATCATGAGAGTGACCATTCTACCACCTATACCATATTCTTTTGGCCAGAAGCAAGTCATAGTTCCCACCTGTACCCAAGAGCAGGGGATTATACAAGGGTGTGGCTCATTGGAGACTCATCTTAGAATTCTACCTACCACTCTTATTTTAGCCAGTGGGATAGCAGCAAACTTAACAAGCAGAAATGTGCTTGCATGTTCCTGCTGGGCTCCTCACATGGCTTCCCTGGGGCCACACCTGGGCTAATCTACTGGAGGGACATGAGAGATGTGAAGGAGGATTGAGTGATCCTAGGTCATCCCAGCTGAAGCTTAGACCAGCTTAGAGCCATTCACACTCCAAGAAAAGGGAAAGAGTCCAGCCAAAATCAGAGTTGCCTGTGCAACCTGCAGCTGGTGGTAGGTATGTGATTGAGCCCAGTCAAGGCCAGAGTCATCAGCTAGCCCATAAGTTTGTGAACAACAATAAATGCTGTTGTTTTAAGCTGCTGAGCTCAGGTGCTCTTTATGCAGCACTGTTGTGTCAATAGACAACTGATAACAGAGTTAGCATTTGTTGCATATCCACTCTTTTCCAGGTATCGTGTTAGTTTTCCCATGTTTATTTTCTCATTTAATCCTCAAGGCAGCCCTGCAGGAGGGCTTGTGTCTAGTCAGTATTTTCATTATTGACATATGTGAGGCTATAAAGATTATGATTACTAATGGCCAACAAGCCCATGAAAAGATGCTCAACATCACTAATCATTAGAAAAGCGCAAATCAAGAGTCATCTAACCCTGGTGAGATTGGCCTCCATCAAAAAATCCCCAAACAACAATGCTGGTGAGGATGTGGAGAGACAGGAACACTCTTACACTGTTGGTGGGACTGCAAATTAGTGCAACCTTTGTGGAAAAGAATTTGGAGATACCTCAAAGAGCTAAAAATAGAAATACCTTTCTATCCAGCAATAGCATATTAGGCATCTACCCCAAAGAGCATAAGACATTCTATAATAAAGACATCTGCA
>VBSM01001124.1:71541033-71731510 GCA_008086735.1 Cheirogaleus medius
TGCAACCAAAATGTTTGTACTCTCATATTTTCTTGAAATAAAAAAAAAAGAGTGCAATGAGATACTACTTCATACCCATTGGAGAGAACCCAGAACATAACAAATACTGGAGAGGATATGGAGAAACTGGAACCCTTGGCCACTGTTGGTGAGATTGTAAAATGGTGCAACTACTATGGAAACAATATGGAGATTACTCAAAAAAATTAAAAATAGAATTACCATATGATCAAGCAATTTAACTTCTGGGTACATACCCAAAAGAATTGAAATCAAGATGTCAAAGAGATATTTGTGCACATACATTCATAGCAGCATTATTCACAATAGCCAAAAGGTGGTAGCAACCCAAATGTCCATCGCCAGATGAGTGGATAAACAAAATATGGTATATACATGCAATGGAATATTATTCAGCCTTGAAGAGAAAGAAAATTCTGACACATGCAACAATATGGATGAACCTTGAAGACATACTAAGTGAAATAAGCCAGTAACAAAAGCATTTATACTGTACGATTCCACTTGTATGAGTTATTGTTTAATGGGGTACAGTTTCAGTTTTGGAAGATGAAAAGAATTCTGGGGAAGGACAGTGGTGATGGTTGTACAACAATGTGAATTTACTTAAAAATGGTTAAGATGATTGATTTTGTGTTATATGTATTTTAACCACAATTAAAAAAAATATTATGATTACTATCTGTTTGCAGTGCAAATTTCTTCTGTCAAAATCCTACTATTCTTTAAGCCACTTCCTCTAAGTAGCCATCTCTGCTAGTGGGCCTATATTGCAATTTGTCTTTTGTTTGTGAGACCTTTCATTTAAGGGTAAATGACGCATGAAGGCTGCAAAATCCTTAAGCTCATAGGCTCTGATCTTAGACTACCTGCATTCAAATCTGGACTCTACCATTGACTGGCTACATGATCTTGGGAAACTTACTTAATCTCTGTAAGCTTCAGTTACTTCATTTGCAAAATCAAGATAACAACAGGTCCTACCTCATGGCATTGTTGTGTGATGGCAGACATGTGAAATGTTGGGCACAGTGGCTGGCAGGGAGTAAATACCCAGTAAATGTCAGCTATTGCTGGTACCTGATAAAAGGTAACATCTACCTAGTGATCCTAAAAAAACACAATAGTTACTCATCAGTATGCAGAACATAAAGGACACAATTAAGAATTTTGGCAACTGAGAAACATAGCATATGGTTTCATACCTATTGTGTGATCCTAAGAACAAACCACTTGTTCTTTTCCTCTTGGTTAGTATTAAAAATTAAGGGAAAATTGCCCACAATCAAAGTCTGGGCATGATAAAAATGGGTCACGGTACAAAGCCTTCCACAGTCAAATGACTCAATTAGTGTTGAAATGGCCATGCCCCGGTGTGAACTCCTGTCCCTGCTCCCCCTAGCTTGTGGGAGTCTCTCCCCAAAGCCCAGTGCCCCTCCTGAAGGGGTTAGTCCGTGATGTCTCATATGCTCAGTGTTGCACAGGCCTATCTAGCTCAAAACAGGTGAGCTCTTTGAGGCTTGGGGCCTTGTCTAATTCACCCTGCAGCATATCACTGTACTTGACACAACGAAGGCTCTCGTGAGTATGTGCAGAAGTGAATCAGTGATGCTCTCAGGACTTGAGGGGAATAGTTAGAGGTTTCTTAAGAACTTGGAAATCAATTTATACGTCGGGAATTCAACTTTAAATCCTACACATACTGGATCCGAGAAGAGCGGTGCAAAATGTGGCCATTTAAGCATCAAGACATTCAGGCCACCTGTCTTAGTGGGCTCTACTGGTTTCTGGGTCCCTTGGGCAAGTCATGCCCATGGTGGAGGTAGACACCTTTGGCCATGTGTAAGCCTGACACCACTGTGGCTCCAGTCCCATGCTCACCGAGACTGTTGGGCAGGCCTGCCCACAGGGGAATAATGTAATAGTTATATGGACGCAAGTATTCTTGTTCTCATGTGAGGTAGGCAGAATCAAAGATGTTCATGTCCTAATCCCTGAAACCTGTGAATATGTCATATTATATGACAAAGACAACTTAAGGGTGCAAATGGTCTTAAGGTTTCTAATCAGCTGACCTTAAATTAGGGAGATTATCCTGAATTATCTGAGTGGGCTCAATGTAATCACGAAGGTCCTTACAAGTGGCAAAGGGAGGCAGAAGAAGCGTGAGGTCAGAATGATGTGACCTGAGAAGGCTCCGACTCACTCTTACTGGCTTTGAAGATGGGGGAGGGGCTGCAAGCCAAGGAGTACAGAGTCTCTAGATGCTGGAAAAGGCAAGAAAGCAGATGCTCCCCTGAGCCTCCAGAAGGAATGCGGTCCTGCCAACACCTTATTTTTAGCCATGAGACCCATGCCAGATTTGTGATCTACTGAACTGTGAGATAATACATTTGTGTTGTTGTAAGCCGCTAAGTTTGTGGGAATTTGTTTCAGTGGCAGTAGGGTACACCATGGCCATGATTTCTCAATGTAAACGAATAAATTAGCATTTTGATTTGTTTCGGTTTCAGGATATGTGGTTTAAACCCTCTCTGGGTGGACAAAACCAGATTTCTGACTCTGCAAAGCTGATTAGACTTTGCCCCTGCAATAGACTGAATGTCTGGCCCCCCTAAATCCATGTGTTTAACTCCTATCTTCCAATGTGATGATATTAGAAGGTGGGGCCTTTGGAAGGTGATCAGGTCATGAGAGTGGAGCCCTCATACCTGGAATTGTAAAAGGGACCCCAGAGAGCTCGCTCACCTTCTTTTTGTCTTATGAGGATACAGGGAGATGACCTGTTTATGAACCAGAAAGCCCTCATTAGACACTGAAGCTGCCAGCACATTGCTCTTGGATTCCTCAGCCTCCAGTACTGTAAGAAATACATGTGTGTTGTTTAATCTGCCCAATCTATGGTATTTTTGTTATAGCAGCCCAAACAGACTAAGACATCCTTGGAAGGCCTCTTCACTAAGAGACTGTGAGAATAATTACCGTACATGGAGAACTTCTATATATTGAGTGCTTTAGTCATATTGCCTAGAATTCTCTCTACAATGCTATGAGCTAGGTAGGGTTATGTCCATTTTATAGATGAGATAACTGTGGTTTGAGTTGAGCCACACAACCTTAGATGATGTGATGTGGATTTAGACCCTGGTTGGAAAAATTCATGCTCTGTAGCTGCCTCACCACTGCTCTGTCTCTGAGAAGGCTCCATCCCTCAGGGAATAATCTATCTGGTCATGATGCATGAGGAAAAGCAGCTGGGCAGGAGGGTGACAGGGCGGTCGCCCATCTTCCTGCTTAGCTGAGGCTTTTGCCATTCCTAGGGAGAAGGCACTGGAGTGAATCCCACAAACATTCTCAATTATTTGCAAAATGTTGACAGTATACTTCTGCAAACTATATTTTTAAACTATTTTACAAACTGTTTCATTGAAGCATGTGTCCTGTCATTCTCAATGATTTCTTTATTATCTTAAATATTCCTGAATGAAAGAGCCCCCTTAGTTAACCAGTGCCAGGCATATTTAACCTGAACCAGGTATGGTTAACCTCAACGAGTAGAAGGCAACTGACAAACGGTCAGAGACTGGGAAACAAACATCCTGTGGAGTAGAAGTTCTTCTTTTTCATACATAAAATTCTTGATGGAATGCTATTATATAAAATCAATACTGGCAAACCTGCTTGGTTTCACCTGCTGTCTCCAGGAACATGATTGATCTGCAGAACAGAATTGAGAACAGATATCATTTGACTACAGTCTGTTCCAGTGGGATGATATGACATGTACTATTGATTGTCACTCCTTGAATTCTATACTTTGCCGAAGAGAGAACTAGACCCCAGGGGTTGGAGTGACTTACCCCAAGTCATGCAGCTGCAAGGTGTCAGGGCTAAAATTCAAACCCAGACTCTCCAAGTGCATGCCCTTTCGGTGATGTTATCCCGGCCACCTCTTGGTTCCCCACAGGACTTGGCCCAGTGCTTTGAATGTATTAGGAGTCAGCCCTGTAAACGCTTCCTGAATGAAGTTGAGGTTGTGCATGTGAGAGCCATGAATACCACTCCTTGTCTTCCAGTGGTTTTGCTGGGTGACTGCGGGAAGCACTTGGCTTTCATCCTCTGCCAACTGGGGACATCACCTCTGGAAGTCATTTGATCACTTCAGCTCTCAGCGCGCTCAAGAGGTGGCCTGTAAGGGCCTTGCAGCTTTGATCCAAATTTTCCATCCAAACAGCCATGTCAGTGGAGAGGTTCCTGATTCCAGCCAAACCTCACACTGCTGCTCTCTTTCCCAAAGAAAAGAGAGAAAATGTGTCCTCCGCTGTGGCTGGGCAGCCTGAACAGACCAAGTGCTGGAATGCGCTGATTGCTTTGGGAGCAGGGTCATTTTGGCCTTATCTTTTCATTTTTCTGCTGAGCTTAAGGAGACTTGGGGTTTATTGCATAGTAAAAGCCTCACCAGAGAATACTTTGGCCTCAGCATCTTCCCTATTCATGGCAGGTTCAGTGAATTCAGTTCAATTCCAGAAATACTAATCATATACACATCGTGTCCAAGCCCTGTGTCAGGAGCAGTGATACAGAAGGCAAAGAGGGGCATCTTCTCTCGGGACAGCACGATGTCCGGCCCAGGCAGAGGGAAGGGCGACATAAGACGGAGTGTTTGTGCTGTGCTGTGGCTAAGTAGCCCGATGTGAGCATCAAAGACAATCCCTTTTCTGAACTCACACCGTGGGAGGCCTCATGTCACCTGCCAGATGCTTTCCCTACATGATCTGAATCATCTTCAGCAAACCCTGTGACAGAGATAACGTTCTTTCCATTGTACAGACAAAGAAACCGAGGCCCGGAGAGAGGAGCCAGAGCATTGGAACACGACGGTTCCAGAGGACCTGGTTTCAAACTGTGTGACTTTGGACGCTTCTCTCATTCCTGTGAGTGACAGCGGCTCAGGCCCCTCTCCCAGCTGAGTCTCGCAGTTTTGAGAGTAACAGTGGGTTATCCTATTACCCCAGAGGAAACGCCTGATGGATTCTGCAGGAATGTGTTTATCAGCCGTGTTGTTCATTATTCATTTCTCTGGGGAGATGTCTGCTTTGCCCCTCTCCGGCAGGCCTGGAATTGATGGATGTGAGGGGAGGAACAGCAGCCTGGATGGGCTCCCTACAGCAGCCCTGCCTGAGTCCGTGGGCGCTGGGGACAGCCACCCACGTAGCTGCGGTCCCGCAGCCTTCCAGACTCCCGGCTTGTCTCACCACTTCTGTTTTCCACTTGGGAGGAGGTGGCTGGAAAACTACTTGCCTGGACTGCAAGACACTGTCTGGCCCTAGTTTTGTCCTGAGTGGCCAAAGGCCTACCTGGGGAGATATTTATTGATTTCGGGTGGTTCTTCTTTTCCTTTGTCTCATTTTATTTTGTTCAAGCAATGGGCTTTCTTCCCACTGCCTTTGAGAAGACCCTTGGGAGAGTCTGGCTCGGGCCTTCCTTGCTAATGCACATTGGCTCGGGGCTGCTTTGATGGATAGAGGCAATTTTCCTTGGAAATCAGCTGCAATATTGGCAGTTCCATGGGACATACATTACACTCCTCTTGGAGAGAGCTTGTCCATGGGGCCTCGAGATGGAGTGATGCTGTTCAAGAGCGGGTGGGGGAAGCAGAAATAACCTGAAAGGAAAGGCATTTATTTTAATTTTTTGCATAGCTGCATTTCCTGGCGTATGGGTCCAGCCCACGCTTATGAAGTGGCTCCTTTTGGAAAACAAGGGAACTTGCACATGGCTTGTTAAAGGCAAATAAATTAAAAAGAGAAGAGAAGAAGCATGTTCTATTAGGAACAGAGAACATGCCAGGTAGAAGAGGACTCACAGGCCCCACAATTCCAGAACTCTTGGTTTTTAGCTGAGATGCGCTACATGCTGTGGAAGGCGCTGGGTACCGGGGAAGGAGGAGGTGCTGTCACCACCCCTGTCCTTTCCGGGCTGAAAGTTCTGCTAGGGACACACACACACACACACACACACACACAAATATCCCTCTTGATATATTAGGGCAAGTGTAATAATAACAGCTAGCATTTGTTGGTGCTTGTACTGTAAAAGCATTAAGTAATTTAAGTTTGCCAACACTTTGTGAAGTAGACATTATAATTATCATCTCCATTTTATAGATGAGGAAACTGAGGCATGGGGCAGTGAAGTAATTTGTCCCAGGTCATCCCTGGTGAGTGGAGGAGCTAAGACTGAAGCCCGAGCTCTCCGGCTCCCATGGCTACTCTTTGTGCCACCATTTGTTGCATTTTTTTGCTGATTTCTGTAAACGAAGAGAATTCTGAGAGCTTCAAGTGGTGTATTCACTGGCTTTTAAGTCCCAGATCTTTGTTCAGCCAGCATGACATACTTTCCCCACCCTCACTTCTTGGAAACTTTGCGTTCCTTCTCTGTGGCTGAAAGGTAAGGCTGGGCGTCTGCAGGGTGTGGGTTGGGAGGACAGACACATTGGTCTAGGGGAAGCTGCAGTCTTCATCCCACAAGCATTTGTTCAGCAAATATAGTCCTGCTCTGGGCCAGGCTCTGTGCTGGACCCTGGGGCTACACTCCAGTGGACAAGAGCAGCAGGGTCCCTTCCTTCCGACATGCTGCTGTCAATTAGGGCTTCAGAAAATAAACAAACCAGCACATGGAAACCCAGGTGGATGCTATACAGAGCATTAAAACTGGATACTGTGATCGAGATGATGGGTGTGTATTTGGGATTGGGTGACCAGGTATGGCCTCACAGAGAAGTGACATTGAAACTAAGATCCAAATATCAAAATGGAGCCAACCGTGGGATGACCCAAAGGAAGGATGTTCCGGGGAGAAGGACATGCATGTGCCCAGGCCCCGCTGTAGGGGCAGGATGGGCGGGTTTGAAGATAGAGGCTGTGCAGGTGGAGTATGGGGGGCGGAGATGTGGGGAAGGTGGTAGGAAATGAGGACAGAGAGGAGGCTCATGAGCACGTAGGGTCTTGTGGGCCAGGAGGAGGAGTCAGGATTTTATTCCAAGTGCATGAGGAAGCCATGGAGACTGGGAGCAGCGTAGGGACATGATCTGAGGACACGCTGCCATTCTACGGACTCCAGCCCCTGGACTCTGGCCCAGGGCATTCCAGCATGTGTAAACCTCAGAGTGAGACAGTGAGGCCTGACAGAGCCCTGGTCAGGGATCAGAATGGCTCTTCCATTCATTCCCTCATTCTTCACCCAGCAAGCAGATTTTGGGCACTGACCATATCCCTGGCACTTTGCTAGGCACTGAGGATACTGAATAGTCTGGGGTACATCCCTGGCTTCCAGGAGTTCCTATTCTATGGGGGAGACAAGGAAACTATTGCTCGGTGCTGCCCAGTGGAGAAGTGCAAGCTGGTTTCTCCCCCTTGGGTAAAGGACACAGGCAAATCCAAGTTCTCTGGCCTTTTGCGAAACACAACTGAGACAAATTTGAAACTAAGAGTAATTTTGTGACTATTGAGAAATCTTAATGAAAACAACACAAATAATTACAACACAATGTAATAAATATTAATGGAACAATTAAGTTTGTCTGCTGGGGGGCTTCATGAGTAGAGTGGTCCTAGAAGATGAGTAGAAGATAGTCAGGGTGAGAACAGGGTTCCGGAGGTGTCCACTACCCTCTTACTGGGAGCATGGGACAGGGAGGAGAGGGGCGGTCAGTTCAAGCTTGGAAAAAAATCTTCGTCATTGCTTCCTTCCTACAAGTGTCACAGCCTAACACTTCGGTCAAGACCCTTTTATAGTGCAGAGGTGTAGGAATACTCAGAACTAATCAAGTCTCCAGAAGCTACAATTTTAGAAGACCTTGTTGAAGACTGGGTCTGGTAAAACTCAAACAAACCCAAATCAAAACCCAAGACCAAAAACAAAAACAAGTTTCTTCTCCTAAATGCCAACATGTGTTAGACTTCCCTCTAGTGGCTGAATGCGAAATGACAAGCCCACAGGTCTCAAAACAAAATGTTGCATTTGTTCTCTTCTCTGTGTTTACTTAGTAATAAACATATTTACTGTGCTTCACTCCGTGTACTACACATCTAGCAAACATCATCCTTTCCATGATATTCTCTTGTATCTCCATCCACAAATAACTTCTGCCAGCTCAGTTGTTATTACTCATCCGCTCATCTTTCACTTACCTACTGAGAAACTATTAAGCGCTGGACCTGCGGTGATTATGTTTCAGCACCTGCCTCCCATTTGTGGTAGCTGGGAGAACACATCTGTCTGCCTAGGCACGTTATGAGCTCCTGGAAGGCAGAGAGTCCGATTTATTTCCCTCTGTGTTTAATAGAGGAGAAAGAACATTAATTAGGACCAAAGCAAAGGTGGCCAGCCACTTGTGCCTTCGAAAGGAGCATGTGGGGCACAATTTACAGCAGAGGAAAAAGAAATCGTGATGCGATGGATAGCCAACATTTACTGAGTGCTTATTAGGCCTGGGTGCTTAACCTTTCTGCTCATCAATTTGCTCATCTGTCAAATAGAGATAATAGTTCTTATTGCACAGAGAACTACACAAGAGTTAGCTGAGTTGTTGCATGTGATGTGTTGTGGTTACAAGGAGCCTAGGTTTGAATCCTGTTCTGCCAATTTCTAGACTGTGACTATGATTTATGGGATTATAATTATAAAAATACTTACCTTGTGATAATTAATTATGATAAT
Organism: Cheirogaleus medius; assembly: GCA_008086735.1. Classification (NCBI taxonomy): domain Eukaryota; kingdom Metazoa; phylum Chordata; class Mammalia; order Primates; family Cheirogaleidae; genus Cheirogaleus; species Cheirogaleus medius. Next base: position 71,549,776 of record VBSM01001124.1, read on the forward strand.
GCCTTGCATGTAGGAATAGTTCAATAAGCATCAAATTATTATATAGTATTTGCCATGAAAAATAAATTGTAGATATTAGTTTTTATCATCTCATTTACTCCTTCCAACAAAACACAGGGATGGTTACTATTAATAGCCCCACCATCGGATGAAGAAACTGAGGTGCAGACAGGTCAAGAGCTTGCCCAATAGATGAGCCAATCGTTGCACACAGTGTCTGGTTACAGAACTTCCCTCTGTGCCCCTCCTTTCTGGCTGATATGAATGAAATGGGTCATGACTTCAGAGCATATTGACAAGAACTTGGGATGCAGGTATGCACTCAGAGCTAAGTCATAGGGCATGGGATGGAGAGAGATGAATTTATCAGACCAATAAAATAGTTATTTGATGTTGTTTCTGGGGGTGGAAGAGAGACAGAAGTGGGGAAAAGGAGAGAGAAGAGGAAAGAAGTCAGGCAACGTGGCAGGAGGCTAGTATTTGGGGAGGTAAATACTAAATAATTTATCTTTACATTTAAAAAAGTGAGATACAATTCACACACCATAAAATTCACCCTTTTAAACTGTGCAAGTGAGTGGTTTTTAGTATATTCACAAAGTTGTGCAACCATCACTGCCAATTCCAGAACATTTCCATCTCCCCAGAATGAAACACCATAGCTATCAGCAGTCACTTCCCATTCCTCACACCCCACCCTCCAGCCCTTGGCAACCACTAATCTACCTTGTATCTTTAGCATTTGCCTATTTTAAGCATTATGAATGGAATCACATAATACGTGGTCTTTTGTGTCTGGCTTCTTTCACTTAGCATAATGTTTAAAGATTCATCCATGTTGTAGCATATATCAGTAGTTCATTTCTTTTTATGGCTGAATAACATTTCATTGTACGGAGATAACACATCTTGTTTACTCATTCAATGCTGGACTTTTGGGTTGTTTCTACTTTTTTTTGCTATTATGAATAACACTGCTGTGAACATTTATGTACAAGTTTAGTGCATATGTTTTCATTTCTCTTGAGTATACTTAGGAGTGGAATTGCTGGGTTGTATGGTAACTCTGTATTTAATTTTTTGAGAAACTGACAAACTGTTTTCTCAAGTGTCTATACCACTTTACATTACCACTAACAATGCATGAAGGTTGCAATTTTTTCACATCCTGGCCAACACTTATTATTTTTAATTTCTTCCTTTTTTTTTTGATTATAGCCATCTTAATGTTGTGAAGCAGTATCTCATTTTGGTTTTGATTTGCATTTCACTAATGACTAATGATGTTGAGCATCTTTTCATGTATATATTGGCCATTTGCATATCTTCTTTGTAGAAATATCTATCTGCATCCTTACCCATTAAAAATTGAATTATTTATCTTTTTATTGTTGACTTGTAAGAGTTCATTATATATTTGGGACACAAGTTCCTTACTAGATGTATGAGTTGAGATTTGAAAATATATTCTCCCATTCTGCCTTTTCTTTTCTTTCTTTCTTTCTTTTTTTTTTTTTGAGACATAGTCTTGCTCTGTTGCCCTGGGTAGAGTACAGTAGCATCATTGTAGCTCACTGCAACCTCAAATTCCTGGGCTCAAGCGATCCTCTTGCTTTAGCCTCCTGAGTAGCTGGGAGCTTCTTGGAGGTGCAGATTAATGTATTTAAATCAAATTTGAGAATTTTTTGGATATTTCTTCAAATATTTTTATGCACTTATCTATTTTTCTTCAACTTTTGGGATTCTCATTATATATATGTTGATACACTTGATAGTGTCTCACAGGTCTCTGAGAATCTGTTCATTTCTTTTCATTCTTTTTTTTCCATTCCTCAAACTGTGTAATCTCAATTGATCCATTGTTAAGTTTGCCGATTTCTTTTTTTTTTCCCCCACTCGAATCTGCTATTATGTCCCTCTAGCAAATTTTTCATTTCAGTTATGTACTTTTCAACTCTAGATTTCCTACTTGGTTCTTTAAAAAATATGTTTTATCTCTTTTTTCATAAAGTAGCCCCCCCCTTATTCACAGGGGATACTTTTCAAGGCCCCAGTGGATGTCTAAAACCATGTGTGCATAGTAGCAAAACCTATACACACTATGTTTTTTTCCTATACATACATATCTATGATATAGTTTATAAATTGGGCACAGAAAGAAATTATCAACACTAACAAACATAGAACAATCATAACAATATACTGCAATAAAAGTTATGTGAATGTGGTCTTTCTCTCACTCAAAATATCTTTTTGTATTATATTCACCCTACTTCTTGTGATGAGATGATATAATGCTTATGTGGTGAGATGAAATGAAATGAATAACATATGCATTGTGACATAGCATTAGGGTACTATTGATCTTTTGTACTCCTGAATCTATGTAACCATCCCTTACTTGCAATAAATGACTTGGTGCCACTTGTTTCAAGGAATTTCTTGCTTAAGTCTTTGTATAGGCTCAATGCTTTCTGGTGCAACACATTGCCACCAATTGGAACATGTTTTCTGTTCATGTCTTCTACCCACAAATGTAATACCTTTTTTTGTCTTAACTGAGCACTTATCACACACTGTGGCTGTAAGTTTTGCAGTTTGAGGTATGTTAGCAAAACTAGCATGAATTTCTTTTTCCTTCTTTACAGTTTTGTGGATAGAAGATTTGTTCTTACTGTAGATCTCAGCAACCTCAGCATACAATTTTTTTCTTTCCTTAAGTAGAGATTTCTCATTCACATCACTTTCTGAAGTAGTATGTGTCAAGGCAGGTCCCTTGCAGAGCTTTGGAGACCCAAGCTCCTTCCATCTTGTGGCTCCGTTCTCCAGGTCTTTGCAGTCCTTGCCATTTAGTTTGATGGTTGGAGAGAAGGAGTCAGGATTGTGTGTGGGAAGGCAGAGTGGGTCAACTTAGAAGTGTATCCCATTTGCTCATATCTCCACAGCCTGAACTTAGTCATGTGGACATACCTAACTTCAAGAGAAGTTTATTTTTGCACCCTGGGAGAAGAGGAATGCATGGATACTGGTGTGTACCAGCAGTCTCTACCACATAAGTCAGGTATACATGGCTGTGATGCAAGCTTGGAGGGGCCAAGTGTCCTACGAGAGACCATGGGCAAGATCCTAGGAGGTTCTGAATGGGAAGGCAATTCTAACTGAGAGCTCTGGGAAAGTTTTCTGGAGCAACCATCCTCTTAGCTAGGTCTCAATGGCCCAGGTCTTTTGCTGTAGACAGTGATAAAGGTGGGTGGTGTGTCCTTCAAATTCAGCTGAGACATCACCATCTCCAGTTGGATTAAAAATCCTTCCCTAAGCTCTCATGGCAGTCTCAGCAACATTAAAGTCCTTTTAATTATTTCTTTACTTGTGCATCAGTCCAGACTCTGTCAGTTACAAGGGACAGGAATACAGTAGCTTAAGCAAAGAGAGGAATTATCATGTAAATGATGGCTGTATCAGTCAGGGTACAATGAAGAGAGAAACATCCATAAGCACTTATGTGCAGGGTCAGTTTGATAGAAAGAAGCATAGATTGTAACAAGGATTTGGTTAATGAGGCATGGGCTCAAGGAAAGTGAAGAGAACTTAAAGGTTATAGCAATAGCTGGTATAAATAGCAGCTGCCATCCCCCAGGGCTGGGATCTGGACAGGGTTGGAGGGGGCATGGCTGAGGCTCAACTGAATAGCAGGAGACATGCTGTGATGCCATGGCAGGGGACCTCACTGGAAATATACCCTCCAGAACTTGCCAGAGATCTGCTTTCCCAGGGGTTCAAGGAAGGCTGTTTGCAGGGAAGTGTCTCACCAGAGGCACTCTCTTGCCAATCACCTGAAAGGGCTACCAGGGGATGCTGCTGTGCCCTGCAGGAGCCAGGTGTAGGGGGAGCCACCTGTACTGCTGGAGCTGGGCCCAGGGGAGCAGTGTGTGTGTCCCAGGAGTATGCCCAAGTTGTACCTAGAACCAGGGGAGAAAAAAAGGAAGTCTCCTATAGTGTCTCTCCAATGCCTTCTACTGATAAATGTTAATGTTATGCCAACTGGCAAAGAAAAAAAAATTTAAAGAATTCCAGGTCTATTTTTGCAGAGCAAGTAATGAAGAATGAATTTGATGCTGAGAGGCAATAAATGGACCATTGGCACTGTGACCAATGGGGACATGTGGCCTTCAGGTAAGGTTGGATCCAGGGTAGTCTAAAAGATATAATAGATACACTTTCTTCTCACCTCTTTGTTCTGCTTTTCTTGATTTCATGTCACAGGCAGGTTCTTTTCATGGGTCAGACAAGGCAGCTTTTGGCAGCCCCAGGCTCATGGCTTCTCAGCTTAGGTATCTCACAGGAAGAGAACTTTTCTATCTGCATGTCAATTGCATGGAGGAATTTGACAGGCCCTGCTGGGGCTCCATCCCATCTCTGAACCAATAACTGAGGCTTTGTCAGCCTGAGTCACATGCCTATGCTATTCTTTACCATGACTGACGAGCCCACCGGAACCTCACAGAGCAGAAGAGGAATCCTCCCAGGAGCCAGGATCACGGATTTAAGAAGCCCAACACCTGGTCCTTCCCAACCTGGCTCACTCCCGGGTCCCAGGTTCCTTCATTTCAGTTACTGGAACCACCATCCTTCTGGTTGTTCATCATGCCATCTCTTCTGCTTTCACACTCCACATCTAACCCAACGGGAAGCCCTGCTGACTCTGCTCCCACTGCCGCTTCCCGCCTATGTGCCACGGTCTCTCTCCAGATGCTCACAGCAGCCCCGCAGCCAGCACCCGCTTCAGCCTTTGCCCTCCCTTGTCAATTGTCAGCACAGTAGCCAACTTCTGTGGATTTGTAGGTCGGTGCCAATGTCCTATAAATTGCCAGTCAGACCACGTCACTCTGCTTTAAACACGCCAAAGGCTCTCATCTTCCACTTGGAGCAAGCACTGGAGTCCTTGTACTGGTTACCAGGTCCTACTGCCCGACCAGTTAGTTCTGTCCTCTCATGTCCTCCTTCCTCTCCTTCTCCTGCTCCCACTCTGCTGCATGGGCTTCTGTGCTATTTCTCAACCCTGCCAGGTATGCTCCCTGCTCAGGGCCATTGCACCACAGTTTCGCTTGCCAGGAACACTCCTCCCCTAATCCCTACTCAAACACAACTACTCAGTGGGGCTGCCCTGACCACCCCTTGTAAAACTGCATCACTCCTGGTGCTCCATCCTTCCTTACTCTGTTATTATTTTCTCCATGGCCCTTATAATGCCCCAAAATATTAAACGATTCACTTATTTACTATTTGTGTGTGTGCGTGTGTGTGTGTGCAGTCTCTCTCTCGCTCTCGCTCTCGCTCTTGCTCTCGCTCTCGCTCTCTCTCTCTCATGAGCTCCACAGGCCAGGGATGTTTGTCTGTTTTGTTCTTGCTCTATCTCCAGTATTTAGAATGATACCGTATACATGATCCCCACTCAGTAAATATTTGGGGAATGAATAAATGAATAGAGTAGAGCAAGGGGGATGAGATTATGTGCTGGGCAGGCAAAAGCTGACCTACCCCACCGGCCACAATACATCCCTGTCTCCCACCAGACTCTGCCCCTCGTCAGCAAGAACATCTCCTATCATCCTTTATATTTCAGGGGCCAGAAGATTCTCGCAGGTGTAATGGACTCTAGCTCAAGGACATCTATTTGGGGAAGAAACTTACGGCTTCTGCTTGGGTGATAGTGTTTGGAGCAGAAGGAGGAAAGGAACTGAGACTCCAATTCAGTGGACATTTACTGAGCCCCTGCTGGTACAAGTGCCATGTTTGGTCCCCTCTCATACTTATTATCTTCTGTCCATCCTTCTTTGCAAAGGACCTTTGACCTCAGCTCCATCTTTAACTGTACCGTTGGGCCATACAGATTCAATTCAAAAATTCACATTAAAATTATTAATTCAGTACTATCATATGTCATGGAAGGAGAGACTGGGATACAAGGATGACCAGGGCAGACATTGTCCCTGTTCTCATGGATGTACATTCTAGTGAGAAGACAAGTGAACATGGACTGAGAACACAATGTAGGTTATAAATGCTGAAACAGTCAAAGAAGGCTTCCTGGAGGAAATGTCATGTAAGCTGGGTCCTAAAGAATGAGTGGAAATTAATCAAGAGAAGATAGTGGAGAGTGAGGGGATAAGCATTCCAGGCAGAAGGAACATAAGATGCAAAGGACAGTAAGTAAGAGAGAAGTAAAAGATATGCAACCCCATTTCTTCGCTTAAAATCCTTCAGTGACCCCTTGGGCCCTCACATTTTGGTTCAAGTTCTTGAGTCTGATGCCTGGGGAAGAAAGGAAGGCACTAAATTGTGGAGATCCAGTTATTTCCCTATAAGTTACCAACCAGGAAATTCCTCTACCTCCCCATGAGCAGAGAGACAAGATGTGTGCTTAGGAAACATCCTTCTAGAAATCCCCTCTAATCAATTCATTATTGCCATCATCTTTTCTATTCCCCCATCTACTGTGGGGACTTACTTGAACAAGGGCATGCACATATGCCTCCCAGACAAGCATTTAGGAGACAGTGGGGTCCAGACCCATGCTGAGACACAACCTGCAGAGATGCATGCTACTCACAATGAAGACATGATTTGATGAAGCAGTTTGGCTTCTCATTCTCATTCCATTCCAGAATATGATGTTTGTCCTATCTCAGCACAGGCAGTGGCACCATCATCATCATCATTTTTATTATGATTATCATTTGGTGGCAGTCTGCAACCAAAGGTATTATCAAGATGCCATCTTTAGGAAAACAACAACAAATCCTCTTATAGTTTTAAAATGGCAAGTATCTTTTCTTTCTACCTTTCTTCCTTCCTGCCTGCCTCGTTTCCTTCCCTCCTTTTCTCCCTCCCTCCTTCCTTTCTTTTTATGTTAAAATATTCCAAATTTGTATGAGAACAGAGATAAAAGGATAATAAACTCTCAAATATTCAACAATTATCACCATTTTGTCAATTTCGTTTCATCTATACCCCACTATCCTCTTGGTTTTGTTTTTTTACCCCATGGTGGGATATTTTAAAGCAAATCCCAGATCTCAAATTATTATGTTTCATCTATAAGTACTTCAATATCTATACAGGCAAGTCTTAAAAAATATTAACCACAATACCATCACAGCTCCTAAAAATAAAAATGACTCCTTAATATCATCAGATACAGAGGTTTCAAATTTCCCTGATTGACTAAAAAAAAATTCTTTTTACAATTGCTTTTGCTTGAATAACTATACACATTGTTTGTCATGTTTCTTAATCTTTATTTAAATTTGAATGCTATTGAACATATAGATCTAATTACCACTTCATAGGAAATATGAAAATAAAGGAATATGTGAGGATACAATCCATCAAATCCAGAATATGGAAAAATCTAGAAGAAAAATGACCTGGTTTCTTTAATAACAAACTGAGGGGAGAGATAGAGAGAGAGTAAAAGAACAGAAGAATGAGAGACAAAGAATTATTTTAGTCAATCAGGGAAATTTGAAACCATCCATGTGACTTGAATCTGTATCATTTCACTGGAATAAACCATAACTGTGACTATAACAGATTTTCTAAGTTCTGTAAGTTATTGTAGTGATTAAAATTTAATATTCTGGCAAGATAAAATGACATGTCTCTTTTTTCCACTTCTACCTTTAAGGTTTTGCACACTGCACAGCATTACACTGGTCAGGTTAGGGAACGAGAGAGAGGGACTAATTAGGCAGCTGCTGCTGTATTAATTATGAAGATGGGTTTGCATGAGCAGGGGCTAAGGGCTATCCCAGGCCAGTCATGCAGGGACAATCCAGGGCTTGCAGGCTTGCCAGTGCAGAAGGCAGCATTAACTTGCATTGCCTTTAATCTGTGTCTTCTCATTGGACTTGCCTGTTCATGGTCTTCTGCAGACTGATTTCACCTGGGAAACAGAGGCAGCTTGGAACCAAGCCTGTAAGTCCTGCACAGTAATCAGGCCTTTGAATTATGGCATTTACTCCAGGGACTTTATTGATCAAATGGAAGATATTACATAGACTTAGGAGCATGTGTCCACAGCATTTGAGTTTTCTTTGGCCTTAATGTGAGTTCCTCCCAAAGGCAGAGCCCAAGACAAGGACTTGTATGCAGGTGGTTTGTTTAGGAAAGTGATCTGAAGGAACTGGAATGAGGAATTAGGAACAATAAAATAGGTGAGGAGGGAAAGCCAAAGCAAGTGACGAATTGAGTTGGTTAATGCTGGGAGCAACTGGAACGCAACTTTACTGGGAACCCTCAGAACGACTGCAAAGAATGCAGGTGGGAATTTTCTGAGAGATAAAAATGGAAATATGCATCCACTGATTAGTATCTCCTGTCTGTGAAGGGTTGACACATGGGGTGGTGTTGACATGCATCTTACAGGTTTGCATGTCCTTCAGAATATCTTAGCAAGTCCTCAAATGTGTCCCACAGGTGTTGACAAAGAGGTGCTAATACAGTAAGTGGGGAGATATGGTACAACTGAGGCAGGGGGCTGTCCAGATACACCTATGTGCTTCTGTATGCTGTGGCAATGTCCTGGGCTAAAGGTGGGCCGAGAGAATTTGGTATATGTTGGGGATCCCCAAGGTTACCCTCAGGTTTTGATGATTCACTAGAATAACTTGGAGAACTCAGAAAAGCTGTTATGGTCACAGCCATGGTTTATTCCAGTGAAAGGATACAGATTCAGATCAGCAAAGGAAAAAGGCACCTGGGGCGGAGTCTAGAAGAAACCAGGTGTAAGTTTCCAGTGTTCCTCTCCCAGTGGAGTCACATGGATGGCATTTAATGCTGTTGGCAATGCTATGTGACAACATATTATAACCAGGGAAGCTCACCTGAGCCTTGGTGTCCAGGAAAATCGAAAAGAGAATTCACAAGTATTAGTGAGGCAAACTACATATGGGTCATCCCGTGACTCAGACCTTCATGTCCATGGCATTCAGGTCCCCAGTTGCTTTTTCCTTGTCAGGGCATGGTTGCTGGGATTTCTACAGTTATTGTTGGTCTGGGAAGTACTCAGATCTCCAATTGTTCCACCTGCCTCCCTCCTCCCCACATGAATTCCTCAAACACGGCCTCCTGCCCCCATTGTATAGCAAACCTAGTTCCTCATGTTAATCAGAATCATTCCCTCTTTGTCTAAATGGTAATAGGGTAACTCCATTCCTTACCTGTTGGTCTGGGGGCAGAGTAGCTCAAAGTGGCCAGAGGTAATTATGGCTTTAGGTTTGGCAGGACACTTGCGGTGTCTCCTGGTAGAAGCTTTGCTTTCGTGGCATCAGGACTTCTAAGGTAGTGAAGGCTAAGGTTCTGGGAACAGAAAGCATATATTCTGCAGTGGGTCACTGGAAGCAATAACAACATGGACCAATTCTTTTCCTAACCTCTTGGCTCCCAGGCCCATGTATCCTAGCTGTTGGGAACACAGAATAAACACTTGAGGGGAGTGGAGGAAGTAGAATTAAGCAGAAGAAACTGGATTGTGATGAAGTTGTAACAAAAGCCTCAGCTGATCCTATGAGGACCCCTAAACCTGAGATGCCCTTCAGAGTTGTAACAAACTGGGGCAAGAGGGCTGTAACACTATACTCTGTATTAACCAATTATGTGATGCAGGCTGCTCCTAAAAATGGGGTATGACTTTGGGAAAGTCATCTTTCTTCTCTCACTGTTAATCCCCTGAGAGGGTCCCAGCTGGGAGCTGTCAACAACTAATCCTCCCAGAAGCTGGGGGAATGAGTGCTTTATCCCAAAGCGGGTGGGGATCTGAGCTGCGCACCACAGATCACTGTAGTCCACCCCTTGCACCATTAGGATCTGCATGACTTATATAAGTTCTGAAAGCAGCTCCTTTGGGATTCTGGTTGACTTCTTTTCTGGGATAAATTTGTACAAAGGAGGTTAGTGATATTGGCTACAGCCCCTGATGGAAAAGTGCCACACCTGGCCCCTATTATTTCAAGATCTGGTCATTTCCGTTTTTACCCAGGGAGTCTAGATATGCAACAGCATTTCCTACCCAAGCGTTTCCCTCAGGCCTACAGAGGAGACCCACTATTGGGCTTTTTTTTTTTTTTTTTTTTGAGACAGAGTCTTACTTTGTTGCCCAGGCTAGAGTGAGTGCCGTGGCGTGAGCCTAGCTCACAGCAACCTCAAACTCCTGGGCTCAAGCAATCCTTCTGCCTCAGCCTCCCAAGTAGCTGGGACTACAGGCATGCACCACCATGCCCGGCTAATTTTTTCTATATATTTTTTTAGTTGGCCAATTAATTTATTTCTATTTTTAGTAGAGACGGGGGTCTCGCTCTTGCTGAGGCTGGTTTCGAACTCCTGACCTTGAGCTATCCACCCGCCTCGGCCTCCCAGAGTGCTAGGATTACAGGCGTGAGCCACCGCGCCCGGCCCACTATTGGGCTTTTAAAGGATGCTGGTGTCTCTCTACTAGAGAGTCCTTCAGGCCCTCCCATGGTGTGTAGTCATCTGATGGGTCTCTAGTCTTAAATAGTAAATTAATATATACTCTAGTATGTCCATTTCTATGAGCCTTTTGATCTCCTCTCCTGCCATCTGCCACATTTCAAGTGTTCAATAGCCACACGTGGCTAGCGGCTACCACATTGGGCAGTGCAGCTCTCTACAACCCCAGCTCACCCCGGTGCATGTTCCCACAGTTGCACCTGCTACTTTGCAGGAAGCTGTCAGTGCTCCACTTGTTACCACCGATGCTGACGAGCAGGTGATACAGATTCAAAATTCCTTTCCAGAGTCTGCTTTCTTAGGCCACACTTCACATCAACAGGTGTAGGTTATCTAGGAATCGAACTCTGAGATGGATGCTTGCATGCAAGAAGAGCTCTTGGTGTCTCCCTCTCTCCTGTATTTTTTTCTAACCTATTTTGAGAGTAAGTGGTAGATTCAATGCCCATTTATCATTAAATTCCTCAGTTTGTATTTCCTAAAATCAAGGACAGTCTTTTATATAACCCACAGTGTAAACATGAAAGTCAGAAAATTCACACTGATACAACGATATCATTGTCCTCTCCTAACAACTGTCTCAATAATGTCCTTAATGGCAAAGTACGATCCCAGACCCTGCATTGCATTAGGTTGTCAGATATCTCCAGCTTCCTTTAATCTGGAATAGTTCCTAAGTCTTTTATGACACTGGCATTTTTGAAGAGTGCAAGCTGATTATTTTGTAGATTTCCCTCAATTCCGATGTTGCCTTGTGGTTAGATTCAGGTTTCTTTTTGACAGAAAAACCTACAGAAGTGATGCTTTATTCTTCACTGTGTTTCATACCAGGAGACATATGATGTTGATTTTTTCCATAATTGGGGATGTTAACTTTGATCACTTGGTTAAGGCAGTTTCTGCCAAGTTCGTCCACTCCAAAGTTACTATTCTGGGGAAATTGTTTGAAGCTTATGCAAATATCCTGTTACTCTTTGACTTTCACCACTTGTTTTAGCATTCACTGATGATTCTTGCCTGCAGATTCTATCTTGTTTGCAAGTTAACATCCCAGGTCACTTATTATATCTTCTCTTGCTTGAAAATAACTTTTAGAAAAAGAAATTCCTATAGATATTTTCTCGTTCTAAGAAAATCTGCATCATATTTGTTTATACTATCGAGATAATAAGATGTAGAGAGTTGAGGTCATAGGCAGTGGGTTAATTATCACAAAGTTGGTCAAGAAAATCACTCTTTTATGGCAAACACTAATGACAGATTTAAGTGAATGGACACAGTTTTCTGCAGTTAAATATTATAGCACATGTAGTTTCTTATAAAAAATATTTACAGTCCCAAGGTTATAGGTCAATGAACTGCAGAATAATGAAAATAATATTGGAAATAATATTCCTTGGTAAACAGATATGGATAGAAATGTAACCTGATGACTTAGCTATATAAAAAGTATAAATTTAACTTAAATCTGATAATTACTATATAAATATTTGCAAACTTTCTTCTTTATTTTTTTTCTAAATAAAGGGTAAAGGTTAATCCAGCATTTTAAGTTTTCAAATGGATTTGGGTTAACAGCTTCTCATTAATATTCCTACTAAAGAACAACATTTATGGCATCTGGTTGTACAACAAATTTTAATCAAGCCTTAATCATAAAGGCTTAGGAAAATTTATTTCTACCCTTTGTAGATATAGTAAAGTTTGTTTCATAAATTGAATGAATGAATGAAGTATATAGCACAAGTTGACTCAGATAATATTTTCAAAGGACCTCAATATTGTCACTGTGGGTACTTCATGTGGCTGGCCACAAAGCTTGGTAAATTGGCTCCTCCACTTGGCAAATTGGTGGTACATTCAGCTCCCCATTAGCATCATTGATGGGAGGAGAAAAGGAATGAGTAATTGGGCCTCTTTGATTTTCAGTGACAGATCACTAACTTAATTTAAGCAGAACAGGAGCAGAGAATTTCCTGTAACTGCAAAGTACATGGATGATCTGACTTCAGGCATAACTAGATCCAGGGGTTCAGATGAGCCCCTCAGAAGTCTGTCTTTCTTTCCAAGTCTTTCCTTGGCTTTGTTCTCTTTTCATATGTTGGGTATATTAGTTTTATGGGGCTGCCATACAAATTACTACAAACTTAAATGGCTTAAAACAAAAGAAGCTAATTCTCTCTAGTTCTGGAGGCTAGAAGCCCTAAATCAAGGTGTGGGCAGGGCCACACATTCTCTGAAGGGTCTAGGGGAGGGATCTTTCTTTGCCTTTTCCTAGCTTCTGGAGGCTCCCAACAATCCTCGGCATTGCTTGGCCTGTAGACACATCACTCAGTCTCTGTCTTCATCTTTGCATGGCCTCTTCTCTGTGTCTCCTATACTTCTCTTATAAGGACACCAGTCATTGGATTTAGGACTCACTCTAATCCAGTGTGATTTCATCTTAAGTTAACTAATGACATCTGCAAAAGACTCAAATAAGGTCACATTCCAAGGTTCCAGGTAGACATGAATTTGGGGGCCACACTATTCATTCTATTAGACTGGGCAAGGTGACTATTGGCAGCCTTTAATTCACACCCTCTCAACTTCACAACCCAAGGAGATGTAAAGCTTCTTTCTCCCAGTGCCCACATATTGATCTTGGTAAAGTCCCTGACTTGAGTCCTTATGTAACATGTCCATCCCTTACCTGACCACTGTGGTGAAGGCAATGGCTTCTTCCTGTTCAGTTTGGGTTGCATGATTGCAGAGCTGAGAGAGTCTCATAATGACCAAAGAGATTTCAAGTTTCCTAAGGGAACTGGAGGTGGAATGGGAAAAAGTGTGACCATCCAAAATGAGTCACTGCATCCACCACAAATCCAAAGTGGCTATTAAAAAAACTTGTGCTTTGGGTATTGGCTTCCATGGAAGGCAAGTTTATTTTCCTCTTTGTCCTTGGTTATAGAATTCTCAGTTTTTATCTGGGTGCATGAGCACCAAGGGGGGAAAATCACTTCATAGCCTTCTTTGTGGCTAGGTATGGCCATGTCTTAGTTTGGTCTGCTATAACAGAATGCCATAAACTGGATAGCTTATAAACAACAGAAATTTATCTCTCAAAGTTCTGGAGTTTGGGAAGTCCAAGATCAAGGTGCCAGAAGATTTGGTGTCTGGTGAGAGCCTGCTTTCTGGTTCATGACCTAATTACCTCTCAAAGGCCCCATCTGCTAATACCATTATGTTCAGGGTTAGGATGTCAAAATATGAAAATTTTTTGTGTGTGGGATAGGTTTATTGCATCATGTGATTAAGTTTTGGCCAATGAACTATTCAGTGGCATTATGTGAGACTACTGCAACCTCTATGGAAAGTAGTGTGGAGATACCTCAAAGAACTAAAAGTAGAACTATCATTTGATCCAGCAACCACACTACTGGGCACCTACCCAAAGGAAAAAAAGACATTCTATCAAAAAGACATCTGCTCTAGAATGTTTATAGCAACACAATTCACAATTGCAAAGATGTGGAAACATCCCAAGTGCCCATCAATACACAAGTGGATTAACGAAATGTGGTGTATATATACCATGGAATACTACTCAGCCATAAAAATGATGAACTATCTATTGTATTATCCTGGATGGAGCTGGAACCCATTCTTCTAAGTGAAGTATCACAAGAATGGAAAAGCAAAGACCACATGTATTCACAATTAAATTGGTACTAATTGATCCACACTAATGTGCACATATGTGAAGTAACATTCATAGGGTGTCAGGCAGGTGGGGGATGGGAGGAGGGGATGGGTAAATCCACACCTAACGAATGTGGTGTGCACTGTCTGGGGGATGGGAATGCTTTTCAGGTGATGCAAAGACAATTTATGTAATCAAAGCATTTGTACCCCATAATACTCTGAAATAAAAAAAATACCTGAAACTTTTGAGCTTTTGGAAGCTTGGCCAATAACAGATCACAGCCTCTGTGATAACTAGCTTCACATGTGATGTTTTCCTCATCCTGACTTGGAGCAAGCAAAGAGACCATAGCTTTATCTTCTAAATAGCCTTCAACCAAGCAAACTCTACATTCGAATTGAAAAGTAGAAAAAAAAAAAAAAGATCTACAGCAGGACTTCTCAAACTTTAAAGTGACTGCTAATTTCTTGGGGAATCTTGTTAAAATGTGGGTTATAATTCAGTAGGTCTGGGGAGAGTCCCAAGATTCTGCACATTTACCAAGCTCCTGGGTGACAACTTTGCTGCCTGTCTTTGGACTAAATTTTGGAGACAAGGCTCTAGCTACACAACCAGGCACCTGGCCAAATCTATATCCCCAGTACTTAGTATTAGTCACCTGGTAAACAGTGGGTGATGGGTAAATTGCCACTGGAGGGATTAAATAATTCACCCCAATTGTAATGTTGACAATAAGAAACATCAATTGAGCTCTTAGTATCTGCCAGGCACTGTGATTTACATTCATTCTCACGAGTGCGGTGTGAGGGGCTTATAATCATCACCATCATTTGGCGAATGAGAAAACTGAGTCTCAGAGAGGGTGAGGGATTGTTCCGGTGATGAAGCCCGAATGTGAACTCACAGCCTGGGCCCCAAACATCTGTCTTATCCAGACTCTACAGGAGTGGGTACAGGTTACACTTCTGTGTCCCTTGCCAACTTGCTGAGTAGCTTCAAGTATGTTGTAGGTACTTGATAATTTCTCTTATTTAACTAATGAATTGCACTTATCTTTAAGTCAATATCATAGTTCTTTAGAGTAGAGAGTGTTATCATTTTGCTCTAAAGCACAAATTTCCAAGTGATTGGGAGAGAAAGACCCTCTAGAACATGAACTCTTAGTTGAGTGCTTGGAGCAGTGTCATTGAGTCTGGAAAACTTTTGAAATTACATGCCACACTTTCTGCATATAACACAGATGTATTTTCTGGGGGTGTGAGCCATAGATTTCCCCAGACTCTCAGAGGGTTTGTGGCTTCAGGAGAGCTAAGGACAATTAAAACTATATCAAGGACTATTCTGGGGGCCGGGCGTGGTGGCTCACGCCTGTAATCCTAGCACTCTGGGAGGCCAAGGTGGGCAGATCGCTTAAGGTCAGAAGTTTGAAACCAGCCTGAGCGAGACCCTGTCTCTACTAAAAATAGAAAGAAATTAATTGACCAACTAAAAATATATACAGAAAAAATTAGCCGGGCATGGTGGCGCATGCCTGTAGTCCCAGCTACTCGGGAGGCTGAGGCAGTAGGATCGCTTGAGCCCAGGAGATTGAGGTTGCTGTGAGCTAGGCTGATGCCACGGCACTCACTTTAGCCTGGGCAACAAAGTGAGACTCTGTCTCAAAAAAAAAAAAAAAGACTATTCTGCTATATATAATTTGCTCTTCAGAATTGCCACAGATAAAAAATAATTTTGCACACGTGACCCCCAAAAAAGAGCAGAATTGCTAAAAATGTGTTGATCTGATTACAAACTGCTGAGTCTCTCAGGCACGGCAACTTCTCTCTTCTAGTCGCTATCAGATCCTGCTCAAATCGTCCGAGTCCCAGTCCTTGCTATGTTCTATTCATCATAGGTTCTCTGAGGGCTGGCTCAGCATCTGGCTCATGCCAGGACTGCTAACATGAGGGTGGTACTAGTAGGTTTGGGTAGCAATGAGCCTTTCTCTAGAATCCGACTTCCCTCCTAAAACGCAGGTGGGTTCCTTCTGCATCCTGTGAGCCTGTGACGAGGAGATGGAGTTGCTGTCTCTGAGTTTGCCACTAGGTTGTGCTATTGGTCTGCAGTCGGGTCCCTCAGTCGCCTCCACCTGCACTGTGATAATACATTATTCAAAAGGGTGGTTGCTACCAACAGTGGACTTACTGTGTATTATGCCACACACGAATGATCCATAATGAACGGTACGGAGCTGATGATCTGCATCCCTGCTCCCCTGTACCTGTTTTTGCGTGGATGGTAACTGCAGGACTGAACACCACTTTGCCTACGCTCTCAAAGATTCACAGATTCATTGCGAAAACCCACAGGTTGCTGCCAACTATTTCAAAGGGATACGTCTTCCTCGCTCCATATGCTTCATCATGAGGTGGATGGAAAATGATCCCTCTAGCGCAAACTGCACCTATTTCCAGTCTCAATTTCAGTTTGGCAACATTGGATTGTATGACTTACAAATCTCCCTGGAGGGATGTGCAGGAAGTTTTAAGTGTGTGGGCAGGAGCACGAGGCAGAACTGTGGCCTCCCCTGGCTAGGCTGGAAGCAGATGAAAGTTGCCTCGGAGGCTGCTCCCAGTGTCTCTCTTTCCCTGCTGTGGTCCTGCCACCAGCCTAGACAAAGCCCGCCTTCCTTGGGTCCCTTGCTCTGGACGGCCCCTAGGCGGCAGCGCGGTGCTACAGAAAGTGCTCTGGAGCCTGGGTGAGGCATGGGGTTCTAGCTAGGGCTGGTTCTGCCCAGGACTACCACTGTGTGATTTCAGCCAAGTTGCTTTCCGTCCCTTGGCCTCTATTTTTCTTCTCTGTAAAATGGAAACACTAATAGTCACTCTATCAGAGTATGTCAAGGCTCATCGTATACTGTGATATACTTTTCAAGTGGGAGGCATTTACAGGAATTGGGAAATCTAAGTTCTGAATCTTAATTTGCTTTGTGGCTTTGGGGCAAATTTCTTAACCTCTCTGGGCCTGAAATCACTGGTTTGTAAAAGACAAGGTTGGAGCAGATGATGCTTGTCTCAGTACATTCAGGCTGCTAGGGCAAAATACCTTAGACTGGGTAATTTATAAATAATAGACATCTCTTTCTCACAGTTCTGGAGGCTGGGAAATCCAAGATCAAGGCACCAGCAGATTTGGTGTCTGGTGTAAGCTCCCTCTCTGCTTCATACATGACACCACTTGCTGTGTCCTCACACAGTAGCAGGGACAAATTGCTCCCTGGAACTTCTTTTATAAGGTCACTAATCCCATTGTTGAGAGCTCTGCCCTCATGATTTAATCAGCCCCTAAAGTCAACACCACTTAATACGATCACACTGGCGATTAAGTTTCAACACATGCATTTTGGAGGATCATAAACATTCAGACCATAGCAACACTTAAGGTCTTGTCCAGTTTGCACTTCAACCTCTACTGTGTTCTACACCTTCACAGCCTTGACCTGGAAAATAATCAGGTAAACTAAAGAATGTGGAAGCAAATATGTGAATGGGTAAATAGAATGACCTGAATTATTCCTCTAGCATAATTCATCTTTCACCAGGAGACATCAATGCCATGGTACCTTCGTTGCCTGGTCTTCTGGTGAGTTCCTAGTACAGCTCAGAGACTGATCTCCCCCCAAAGCCTTCTCCAACACCCTCAGGCAATGTGAAGTTCTTCTGATTCTGTGTTTGCTCATTGCACCTCAAGACACAACAATTACACTGTCTATGCATTGGTCTTTCAATTGAGCTTTATATTTTTTTCTGCTCTTGTTGTTCTAACATGTTATAGATAAAACTTACTTTATATTGTGATTATCTGCACATGTCTGTAATGGGACTGTCAATAATTTCTATACTCTCAGCAGCTAATACAGTGCCTGGTACACAGTAATCACCTGAGAAGATATTTTTACTTATTTATTGTTTTTGAGACAGAATCTCACTATGTTGCCCAGGCTAGAGTGCCATGGCATTAGCCTAGCTCACAGCAATCTCAAATTCCTGGGCTCAAGAGATTCTTCTGCCTCAGCCTCCTAAGTAGCTGGGATTACAGACATGCACCACCATGTCCAGCTAATTTTTTCTATATATTTTTAGTTGTCC
This sequence comes from Cheirogaleus medius, assembly GCA_008086735.1. Classification (NCBI taxonomy): domain Eukaryota; kingdom Metazoa; phylum Chordata; class Mammalia; order Primates; family Cheirogaleidae; genus Cheirogaleus; species Cheirogaleus medius. The sequence goes on from VBSM01001124.1 coordinate 71,568,115, forward strand.
AGATGATTTCTTTCTATTTTTTTAGTGGAGACAGGTTCTCGCTCTTACTCAGGCTGATCTTGAACTCATGAGCTCCAACGATCCTCATGCCTCAGCTTCCCATAGTGCTAGGACTATAGGCGTGAGCCACTGCACCTGGTCAGAGAAGAGATTTTTAGGTGAATAAATGAGTGAAGAGAGTAGATGGTAGAAAGAAAAAACAAAATGAATGAATGAGTGAATGAATGAGGCATCTCCAGTAATGAGGTTTCAAGCGCCATGGCAGTGTTGTGGATGAGGATGGATTTTGTGGAATCCTGTGGTGCACTGGGCTGCCTCCTCTATCAGTGCAGATTAAAATAATCCTTTTTATGCTCTCCAAACAAGTGATGTCAAGGTCATACATTTGCAATCTCAGACTCAGCCTTTTTTTTTTCGTATTGTGTGTGTTCAAGTATAGACTTCATGTTCCCTTTTATTTTCCTTGAAGGTTAAACTTTTGCTTTTTTTTTTTATAAAGATGTTTTAAAAATCCCATCTTGAAGCTTTAAAGATTTTTCTCCCAGCAGCTAGATACAGATATATAAAATCCACCCACCTTACAAATGAAAATGATTGATACACATCAGAAAAGTTATCTGCATCGGATAATAAAACCCAGCTCAAGTCTCTCTTTAAAAAGCTCACTCCAGGAATTTAACTGAAAAGGCAGGTTGCTTAGAGACTCAATGATAGGGAATTTAAGAATGGAGAGAGCTGGTAGTAGGAAAAGAAAGTCACATTTATTAATGTTCCAGGCACTTTGTATAGCATATATATTTTAATCCTCCCCACACTGCAAGGCAATTAGCATCAGCCCTAGTTTTTCAGGGGAGAGAATTTGAGGCGCACTTGGGTTACTGACCTCCTATTAGGTTTCTATACATGCAGCCCTCCACGTGGGTGACGCCAGCCTCATGGAACTCCATGAAAAGGGACATTGCAGGACTGTAGCTTCATGCAAAAATTATTTGCATCTTGTGGTCACAGGCTTCCTTGCCCAAGGCTGAGTTCTTGTGTGCCAATGTCACCCAGAGAGGTTAAGAGTGAGGGCTGGCAACTCAGGCAGATGTGCGTTCAAACCCCAGGTTCCCTGCTCATTAGCTGTGTACCTTCGGACAAATAACTGTCCTGGTTTCCTCAGCTGTAAAATGGTGGTTAAAATGTTGCCTACTTCATAGGATTGTTTTAAAGATTGATGTAATGATATAAAGTCCTTAGAAATGTGCCCAGACACAGGAGGTGTCCAGTAAATGCTACCTCAGTAACTGGATGAGTTGTTGAGAAATTAATGGTGTTTTGAGTCCCCCAGTCCCCCCCTCCAGCCCCACCTGTAGCTTTCAAGACACCTTGCTATGAATTTAAGACGTCTTCCCCTCCCCTTTCTTAAGGTACTTTATTTCAGTCCTCTAGAGTTGGTTTTGATATTTAAATCTATTACGACTGTGAATAGGAACAGTACCTTCTAGAGAAATATAGTGTGAAACCTGTGATCCTGAATCTTTTCAGAAAAAACAAAAGAAGTATTTTTCCTTTCCTAAAAGGAAGGGGGAGATGTCAAGTCTTGTGAGACTGACCTCCCTTGCCCCGGGGTGGAGCTGACCTGTGGAAGCGGGCTCAGTCCTTTCCTGGTGGGCGTGGGGGTGGAGGCGGATTCTCCAGAGGGGAAAAGGACGTGAGCCCAATCCCAGAAAAGGAGAATTGAAATTCCTGAGCCACCAAAAAGAAGGGACGAGGGAGAGGCCAAGGCAGCAAGACCATGAGATGGGAAGCAGCAGGCAGGTGCAGGTGGGCTGAACCTCCATCCATCGTGTTGTGGGTTATGACTGATGTTGCCGTGGTAAAGGTCTCTAGGGTGAGAGGGAGTGTGGCCTCCAACAAAACCTTTTCCTTTCAATGGACCCTACAGTACTTGACAAAGAGGACTAGGAGCTATCACCACAGCTGTGGGAAGACCAGAGACCCTTCCTCATGTTTTTGACTGGAAAAGCCACTGTATATCATATGCGTTATAGTGTATCAGTTAATGACATGGGGTTTGGAGGCACAATAGTTGAGTTGAATTCTTTCTCCGTCACTGCCTTGATCTTGTGCAAGTCAGTCAGTTTCCTCATCAATCCCGTGGAGATGCTAACAGTATCTAACCCAAAATGTTGTCAGGAAGATTAAATGAGTTAATACATAGGAAATGTTTAGAGCAACAGTAAATGCCCAATAAAATGTTAACTCTTTGTATCATTTTAAGAGTCTCAAGGGATCTGAGAGCTCTCCCCAGTCCCTCTATGCATCATCGGAGAATGTGTTCATGGCCCATCTCGGCTGATGAGGCTGAGATGGATTCATTCTGATTTAAAAATACACTGAAATATGAAATTTCTTGAACCAGAGTATATTAGAGGGGCACTTTGCAGGTGCTGCGGCTCTTGTCATTACCGTTGGCAGGTATGACATTTCTGCAGACCTCAGCCTCTGTTCTGCTTCAGTCACACTGGGACACCCCACAGTTGGTGCTCCACTCCACTGCTCCATCCCTTCCGTTGATGGGGACGCAGTCCCTGCAGCTTCTGTCTCTCCCTTCCCTGCTGCCTTGGCATGTGCGTCTGTGTGTTCTTTCCATGTTACAGGTTTTACTGCTGACTCTCGTGGGAAAAAGTCTTTAGTGCGCCACACCTCGGGACAACCTCTCACGGGGAAGAAGGGATAGATTACGGCTGCTGGCTCCTTCTTCTCTCCTGCCTCTCATCTGTCAGAGTTGGCTCCAGGAGGGTCACTCCTCTGCACTTTCTGGATGTGATAGGCAGCTGATCCCCGGGGGGAAGGAGAAACCAGATGCCACGTCTCCAGGCACAATTCTTGACCTGCATCTAGAAGTGGGTGGGGAGTGGGAACCGGGGTCTGTTCTGGTTAGATCTGAGCCCCAGAGCTGCTCTGGCTCTTACTGTCAGGGGAACGGGGGAGGCGCAGTGAGCACAGGCGCAGTGTCAGGGGACAAGAAGGGCAGTGGCCAGGGCTCTCCTTCGTGTAAGAGGCCAAGTTGTCTCCTGGGGGAGGCAGGTAGGTGGGATTGACGTGGGTCTAGGTGGGAGGGGCACCATCTCTCTAGCGACTCAAGGGACCTAAGCTTACACCATTTTGTGCCACCACCATCGCAACATGCAGCTTCAAAATTCCCCGCCCAGGGGAAGAGAGAGATGGACCAAGCACTCGGATTCTTATCTCTTCCTCTCGAAAGGGACACACTTAACTTCTGCCCATCCCTATCCCTGGACCAGTCAGTGGCCTTAACTAACTTCTCCTGAGGCTGAGAAATGCAGGGGCACCTGGAGGAATCTCGATTGCTCTCCGTCTCTGCAGCATCACCTGCTCCCGCTTCCCCTTCCCGCGTCGTTCAATGTTAGTTGTTTGTATCAGTCAGTATCTTCACAGTGGTGGCCCATTCAGGTCTCTTGCTGCGGCCTCAAGCTGCTGACCTGTGGAACCACCCCACCTCGGGCTTTCTTCAGCTGCCCATAGTCAGTGACTTAGCCCAGCGAGAGTCCTAATTCAGGCCCCTTTCTGCTAGATGTGGGACTGCTTGAGTGGGGAACTGTGGCTGGGGGACTCCCCATCGGCCTGGCCAAAATGTTCTTAAGTTAACTTTCTCCCCTTCCAAGTGTCAGAACTGCGTGGTGGTCTTAAGGCCCCCTCACCTTTACCCTTCACAGGTGTTTCCCCCCATGAATCTCTCGTACCTATTACAGCATCTGCTTCTCAGAGAACCAGAGCTAACACGTACATCATGGTTCTTTGTAGATGCTTTCCAACTCGAGTTAAGTAGCATACTGTATTTTTCTATGATTAAAATTGTTTCATTTCTTTAGTTTTCCAAGGATCTATTATTTAGTTTTTGTCAAGTGACCTAATGTTGCAAATGCCCTCAGTCCATTTTATTTCCAGGAAGACCTCCCTCCAGGAGCGCCCCGGACTCTTACCCAGTGTGGAATGAGGGGTCCTCTGGGTCAGGATGCTGCCCTGTCTAGATCTCCCCTCTGCCTATGTCAGATTTCCCACAGTCCTCATGACTTACTTCCTTGTATTGCTGCAGCATGATCTATCTGCAGTAGCTTCACAAGAAAGTGTGCCTGGAAGATAACTTTTTGACTGCAAATGCCTTTATCTTAATCCACTGGTTGAAAATAGTCTGATGGTATTCTGATTCCAGTTTCTTTGTATGTGACTTTTTTTGTTTTTTCTTTCTGAAAGTTGTTAGGGTCTTATAATAGCATGTCTTAGAGAATAGCATGTGGGTCTTATTTACTGTGCTGGACATTTGTGGCCTTTTTTCATTTGAAAATTTCAAAATTATGAAAAAATGAATGATGCAAAGTCAGTCTCCTTCCTAACCCCATCTGTTGGCTGTGTGCTTTCTCCTCCCAACCAGTGGCTCGTGCACAATCTGGAGATCGGTCATGACGCTCAGTAGCTTGGTACCCTGTTGTTACCATCAACATTATTAACATTTCCTGAAGTCATCAAAAAGTCTTTGAAAACATCCTTTTAATAGCAGCACAGTATTTTAATACATGGATATACCATACAATTGATTTAATCAATTCCCTCTTGTAAAGTTTCAGGTTCTATGCTATAAACAGTGATGTGATAAGCATGCCTATATATCTTCATGTATGTCTCAAATTATTCCCCTCTATTCTGTTTTCCAAAGTGTGTCCACATGCAGGATCTCAGTTTTGCGGGTAGAGTGGACATGGTCTCCTGTGGCTTTATATTCCTCCCTCCTCATGGACAGTTGAGGATGGGGCCTCATGTTATGGGTAATTGAGCGCGAGTGCCAGGGAACATTTGGTTATCCCTTGCCCACACGCAGAGTACAGAAACTCTCTTCCTGCAAATCACTTTCTGTTAAAGGGAGGCTTTCTCACTCATACCAGATGACATCATCTCCAGGCCCAGCTGTCCACAGAAACACAAAGCTGTGAGCTTTGGAAGTCACGATTTCCCAATTCTTCTTTGAGCTTCTAAAGCAATGACAACAAAAGATTACACACCTTGTTCTTCCTATCCACTGTTCTGAATGCTGAGAGAGTTCAGATGGTGTTAGAATTCTGCTCCCAGCAAGGTCTGATGCGCACAGGATAAGCACAGTGTTACAGTGGTTGGATGGTTTCTCTCTTTAAAGCATTTTTATATCTGGAAACACATCTGACCCCATTCTACCCCTGCAAGGTCTCAGAGCTGGGTTTGCTCTTCCTCTTGATGATTAAATGGTCTCAGAAGGGGTCAAGGTCACACGGTGATTTCAGGGTGGATCTGGGTCCTGATCCCTGGTCTTCTAAACCAACCTTGAGCTGACTCCACTAGGTAACATAATTGGGGTGCTTTTGGGGAACAGAAAAAACCATCAGAAAATCAGAAAGATAGAGTTTTTCTTTTTCTGCAAGAGAGGAATAATGCTACCTACCTCACCACGTTGTTAGGAGCATTAAACACGTAAGCGAGAGCATCTATCACAGGGCCTATTGTACAGCTAATGTCTGAGAACATGAATAGAATTGTTGTATGAAAGGTGTGTTAATGCAAGTTAAAGGCTTGAATTAAAGTCCTTAGAATGGTGGACTGCACAGTAAGAGTGGATCTTCAGTGTGACAATCCAGACCCAGGAAAGGAGAAGGGACCCCTTAGGGGCAGAGCCAGGATGAGAACCAAGTGTTTGGTTTCCTGCACATCACTCTTTCTGCCACTCCACAGAAATGGATGGACCAAGATCCCCCAATCTATTGGCCAAATCTAATAGACACAGTAGCCCTCCTCTTCCTCTGTTCTCTGCAGGCAGCATTTGATCCTCAGGACTGTCTATAAAATATATCTTCTCATGATGCTCTCTTCCTTTGGCTTCTATGACTTTGCGCGCTTCTGGTTTTTATCCTGTTACCTGGGCTGCTCAGTTTCATCTTGCTCGAACTCCTCTTCCTCACCCTTTTGCAGTGTTGCTGTCTTCATGGCTACCAGAGGCCCTCATGCATCTCTTCTTTTCACGTCCCAGGCACTCTCCCCATGGCTCTTAGCCACATCTGTGGCTCTGTGGCCCTGCATTTGCTGGTCCCCAGCCCTTCCCATGGCTGCGTCCATCCTTCAAGGCTCAACCTAACTGTCATCTCCCCGAGGGGCCTTCCCCAACCCCCTGTTGAAAGGGGGCTCCATCTTGTCACTGTCTTTATTTCCTCTGTAGTGCTTTGCACAATCTGATCTTGCTGATTTATTTGGCCACACTCTTACTTGGTGCCTCCCCCACTGAGATGTAAACTTGGGAGTACAGGGGCCTTATCCATCCTGTTTCCAGGGCCTAGCAGAGTCAGCGGTTCATGGTTCAGATCCAGGCATCTAACTCTGCACTGGGTGATTGCAGCACTGCATGAGCTACCACAATCCCAAATGTGGTTACCCTCCTTGTCCTTTCTCAGTGAGAAGCATCATCATTTGCTAAGTTGCCTAATCAGAACCTTGGGAGCAATTTCCAGTTCTTAATCCCAATCATCCACCAAGCCTTGACCATCCTAGCAGTGCTCCCAACTGGAGGCAACATTTGGAAGGTCTTTCACTGGTTGTCACAAAAACTGGAGCGTGAAACCAACAATTCGTGGGCAGGAGTCAGGGATGCTGAATGTTCCCTAACATGTGGCATAGTCCCATCCTTATCATCAGTAGTATTCCCAGTGGGAGATAATGGGAAGGTCTAGCTCTTCCTATCTCTTGAATGGGTCTGAATCTTTCCATCCCATTGCCATGACTGTGGTTTAGGCCATCGTCACCTCATGCTGGAACATAGGCCCTTTGAGTTCTGGAGTGAGTGTAGAGATGAGAAACAAGGGCCCAGGTTTGGTGTCCATGAGCACTCAGAATATGCATGTGGGCTGGATGCGGTGGCTCACCCCTGTAATCCTAGCACTCTGGAAGGCTGAGGCGGGAGGATCGCTCAAGGTCAGGAGTTTGAAACCAGCCTGAGCAAGAGTGAGACCCTATCTCTACTGAAAATAGAAAGAAATTAATTGGCCAACTCAAAATATATAGAAAAAATTAGCCAGGCATGGTGGTGCATGCCTGTAGTCCCAGCTACTCAGGAGGCTGAGGCAGGAGGATTGCTTGAGCCCAGGAGTTTGAGGTTGCTGTGAGCTAGGCTGACGCCACGACATTCTAGCCCTGGAAACAGAGTGAGACTCTGTCAAAAAAAAGAATATGCATGTGGAGGGAATGGGTGGTGAAGGAAAATTTGGAAGAAGATGGAGAGGAAACCAATGTTTCTGAGTGCAGTGTTGTGAGGACCCAGTGGGAGGATGTATGTGAAAGTGCTTCATGAACCGTAGAATGTTTGACCAATGGATGGATTACCACCTAACATGATTGCTAACCCTCTGTTAGAATAGTAGTTCTGCCTGTTGCAGTTACCACATGGGGATAACAAGTCACCTTAAATCTTAGTGGCTTAAAACACCAATAATTATCCTTTATATCTTATGGTTTGTGTGTGTGTCAGGGATTCAGGAGCAGCTCAGCTGGGCGGTTCTGGTTTGAGATCTCTGATGAGGTTGTAGCCAGAGGATGGCTGAGGCTAGGGCAATCTCAAGGCTTCTGCACTCACATGACTGGTGCCTGGCCTGGGAAGACTCCTTAGACTTCTATACTTTGTGTAATCTTTCCACATTTCCTATCCAACACAGTGGCTCAGGGCTCCAAAAGGCACGCATCTTGAGAGAGAGCAAGTGATTCAGGTGGAAGCATTTTATGTCCTGGTCTTGGAATTCATGCAGCATCACTTCTGCCACATTTTATTTGTTGGGGCAGTTACAAAAGTCTTCCTAGGTTTAAGGGGAAAGAACATAGAGCCTACTTCTTGATGAAGGAGTGTCACACTATAAGAAAATTATATGTGATAGGATTTATTTTGGTGCAACCATTTTTGGAAAACACCATCTTCCACTCTACCATTTGAATTTCTCTCGGCTCCTACACCCACAGATTCTCTAAGGATGACCGCTGGGGACAAGGCTGTAGTTGCCTGATCACCAGATGTTCTACTTCGTCCTGCCAGCAGTACCCCGGTTCCTGTTTGGGGGTCACTCCCCCAGATGTGAAGCTTCAGTGGGGCTGCTGAAGGTGGGCATGAACCTCCCACTCGGCCAGTCAGGTTCTCTCCCCCAAGAATTTTAGTCTTGACTGAAGTTGTGGGAAACAGAAAATCCAAAATGAAAAAGAGGAAACAGAAGTTGGAAACAATAAATGGCTGAAGCTCATTTATTTTTTCCAGTGGTTCCTAGAGCCTGGAAGCTGCTCTCCTTGCTGACTTTTTTGAAGTCTGGCTGTTCAGCTTTGCTGTTGATGCTTGGAGCTACTCCACATCCTTCCACAAGTTTATTTTTTGCTTCAGTTAGCCAGAGCTACTTTCTGTTGCTTGCAACCAACAAAGTCTAACTGGCACCATTATTTTAAACTTGCTATTTAAAATGCTAATGAACCATCACTGTTACAATCAGATGAGCTTTCATTAGTGCTGTATTTCACCAACCAGTGTTTACAGCAAAAGAGTGAGAAGCTCTGCCAACTGCTCTAAGTGAAGACAGGGATAACCATCCTTCCCTCTGGAGTCAACACAGTGAGATGTGTAGAATGAGCACTCCCAGATGGAGGTGGGAGACAAGGGCTAGAATCTTAGTTGTGTGACTTATAACAAGTTACTACACTTCTCTGAGCTCAGGCTTCCTCACTGGAATTCAGGGCCAATGGATCTTCACTAGATCTAAACTTAGTGAGAGTGGGAATTTTGTCTTGTCCTTTGAGATATCACCAAAGAGTAGCACATAACATAAGTTTAATAAATAGTGGTCACATATAGGAATAACAGGACATTTAAGAGCTAATTTACAGAGCCACCAGGCAATCACCTCTTTTGGATAGGGACTATTTTTGTTTTATTTGTCTATGCACAGCTCTGACACATGAAATAATTAGGCTAAATATAATACACATTTATAATATGTTATTAATTTATACTTTATCATATAATATAGAGAAATACCAAACGTGCATTTGCAGGTGCACAGAGACTCTTGCCTGGGAAAGACAAACTTGGAGAATGTGTTCAATTTCAAAGTTTCCTTTTCCAGTTTGAACAGTATATTAGTCGGGGTCTAGGAAAGTGGACTTTTAAAGACAAACTCATTTATGATTTTAAAAGAGCTTCTCACTCTTTTGCTGTAAACACTGTCCTCCTATGATTCCTGCCTTAGATCTTCCCAGGTCCTGGATCAATTAAAGCTGTTTTGCCTACTGCCAGTGATGCAAAAACTGTGTGCATGTACACATGTGTGTTCGTGTGTGTGTGCAGGGCAGACGGAAGCCCACCTGTTACATCTCTTCCTCCTTTCCTTGCCAGTGCTGAAGGTTCTGGTAAGAGCTGACCCTCAAGCCAGTTGTTACCTTACAGCACTCCATGCAAGGAGGAAAAAGAGGAAATAATCTACTTTTCCCTTTTCCGTTTTCCAGTCTCACAGGTGGGAAGGCTTTATTACAGAGGGGAGAGAGCAGGGGAAAATTTGTGGAGTTTGTTGATGATGGCTTTGTGTTCCTTAACCACCTCGGTACCGCGCTTACCAGCCGCGAAACCTTGCCCACAGCCAGCACTCATAGTCCGCATGATAGTTTGTGCTGTGCATTGACGACGAATGCGTTTTGCTCTTGTGTGATGAGGAAAGCTTTAAGGCACTTTAAAGCACTGAAAGCTTGTTGTACTTTATAGGCAACTTTACTTGTAATGTAAATCAGAATAGGTAACATATACATATATGTTTTCATTACGTTATTTTTAAATGTTCACAATTTTATTTTGATAAATGAAAAATTAGAAAAGTCGTATCACGGCTGTCGGCTAAAGTCGATGCTCGGCTGTGCGCCTTCACATCATGGCTGTCGGCTAAAGTCGCTGTGCGCGTTCATCTGTGGCTGTTGACTATAGTCGATGCTGGTACCGAAGTGGTTAACTCTCAGAAAGGTCTCCCTTGGGTGACTGGGCACTTTTGCTGCATAGCAAACCATGCCAAATGCAGTTGGGTATGACACCACTCACGTCCTATTTTTTTGTGATTCTGTGTGTGGGTTGACTGGGTGGTATTCTATTCCAAGCCAGCCTGGCTGTGGCTGGATGGTCTAGAATGGCTTCATTCATATATCAGGGGCCTCCAAGGCAATGAGAGGGACTCTTTCCAAGTGGTGTCTCACCCTCTAATAGGCTAGCCCAGGCTTGTGCACAGGATGGCAGAAGGTTTCTCTGAAGGAGAAGGAGGAGCAAGGAAGGAGCAAGGAAGAGCAGGACCCAATATACATGTGCTGTTTAAGTCATAGCTTGCACCACATATGCTGATATCCTGTAGGCTAACACAAGTCACATGGCCACACCCAAATTCAAGGGGTGGAGAAATAAATCCCGCTGTAATAGAAAGAGTGGCCAAGGCCCATTGCAAAGGAGCAGTGCCCAGGGGTGGAGGGAGTATGTGGGCACTTTGCAACCCACCACAGCACAGACAGATAGTCCAGGGCAGTCGGCAGGATGTGAAGAACAGTCAAGGTGACAGCCACCCACCTGGTCCGCTCTGGGAGGAGACAGAAGCATGCCATCTGTTTGTTCCTCAAGCAGAAAGCCAAGCCTTGCTTTCTTCTCTGTTCTCTGCTGGACACTGGAGAAACAGATGGTCCTTACCCTTAAGGAGCTTGCAGCCTGGTGAGGTGGGCCCAGTTCCAGCTAGGGAAGATCACCATGGGCAGCTGTCAGAGACCCTGGGGAAACAACAGGCCAGGGACATCCGGAAGCTGCTGGAGCAGCAGGCATCAGCAGGGGCTGGATGAGTCAGGAGTGGACAGCAGGCTGGCTCCATGGGGAGGCCCAGAGAAAAACCCCAGAAACAGCTCAGGTTTGACTTGGAACATCTCTGACTGGAGCCTGGAGGATGTTAAAATCTTAAACTCTCTGGCTGGAAGAGATGTTAGATTTCATTATGTTCAGTCATCTTGTTTGATATCACCATGGCCATGGCTTTTATTATATATTTTTTGAACATGTTTATTAACCAGGATAGGTGGACTGCTGTCACAAGCCAACCCCCAAATCTTGGTGACTTAACATGTTAAAGGTTTGTTTCTTACTCACACCAAGTCTGTTGCATATGCTCCTGGCCAGCAGATGGCGTTCTATAGGGTCATTCAGGGACCCAGGCTCCTTCCATGTTGTGGCTCTGCCCTTCTCCTGAGCCTGGGGGCCCTCAGTTTAGACTCTCTGCATTTGGTCACCAATGAAGAAAGAGTCTGTGGGAGCATTTTGTGGGCCTGGCCTGGCCACCTTCCCATCATGTATATCCATTGGCCAGAACTCAGTCATATGGCTTACATGGCAAAGAAGCCAGATACGTGGACTAGTTGTGTGCCAATGAATGCAGTGGAATGGGTTTGTGAACATAGCAGTGCCTGTATGTAAATACATCTTTGCCTAGAAAGCAAGTTCTTTAGGTGGCTGGGATTATGTCATATTCATCGCACAGTGCCTGAACCTGGCCCAGCATCTGGGGGAGGAAGATGCTTGACACATGTGGACTGAAGACATCCAATTCCTGGACTTTGTTTTGACCTCAGCTCTGTGCTCGCTCATTAGGGTCGGTGCCCAAACCCAGCTTTCTGCTTTCTTCCTGGCCACAGCTTTCTCTGGGCTCGTGTCTCACCAGCTCTTCCTGTTCCTGGCCTATATCCTGGTTCCAGTGTCTTGGCTGTGAACCCCAGCCTTGGGCCCATCCATCCCCTGTGAGGGGCAGGACAAACAGAAAACCAGAAGGAATTTCTTCCATTGTCCTCTCCTCCACCAGAACATCATGGAGCCTTTAGCCATGTCAAGCGTCTAGCCCTGATCAGGCCTCACCAAAGTGACACGTCCAGAAACTTTCTCAGCAAGAAGAGAAGCCTGGCCTGTACCACGGCTGTCTGTGCCAGATCAGAGACATGCCAGTTAAGAACAGATAATCCGTCTGACCCAAAAATCTGGCAGGGACCCAAGGCTCCCGCAGCCTCCAAGTGGCCTGGAAAGACAATGACTCCTCCCCAGGCCATGCTGGTGGGCAGCCTCTCCCTCTGCCAGGACCTTGTCAGCCTCAGACCCAGAAAGGGTAACGCCAAGGATGACAAATAGGAAACAAAAAACTCCCAGCATGCTGCCCAATATTGTTTCCCAGCGTGGAGGAAAAATGCCAGTTCAAAGGGCTGCCCCAGTTTTCAGCAACAAGGTTTCCCTCAGGGAGGAAGGGAGCATGTTTTGTTGCCAGAGCACAAGGGAACCATTAAAAGAGATGTTTTGGAGATAGCGAGGAGGCATGCTTTTGATAAAGAACATTGGCTTCTTCTCTAAAAAAAAGAAATTCAGAATTAAAGAAAGAAAGATCAAGACAGCATTGGAATAAAAAAATAGCTACCATGTTTTTTGTCCACTATATGCCAAGTACTTTACTTTTTATGCCATGGATTACTCTGAAAAGCCTGTGGGTGGGCACATTAACAATATTTTATAGACGAAGAAACTGAAGTTCAGAGAGTTCAAGAAACTCCATCAAGGTCACGCAGCTCCAAGTGGCTAAGCCAAGGGTGGAAACTGGAACTTTTCTGATTCCAGAGCTGATTTCTCCCCCACTGTTTCATACTTTCCAGATTCCAGACTTTTTTTCCATGATAAGAAAGAGTTACTGCTGTCTTAACTTAGAGTTTATCATTTGGGTTATTTGTGCCCAATGTCACTTTGCATTATATCCCAGCTAAAGCTCACAACAATCCTATGAGAAGGGCACTATTATATTCCAGGTCTCTTGAGGAGAAAACAAACCTAGAAACCTTGAATATCTTGTCCAAGGTCATGGGCCCAGGAAGAGGTAGAGGCAGGAATGAAATGGGGCTGTGTGGTCCCCAATCCAGTGTGCTCCTCTGCACCAGGGATTGCCAAACTATGTCCCAGGGGCACTAGCTTCCTCCTGGGAGCTTTGTTTTTTTGTTTTTTTACATTTTTAAGGATCGTTAGATTGTTTTTACATTTTAAATGTCCAAAAAAAGTCAAAAGAAGAATAATATTTTATGGATTTGAAAATTGTATAAAATTAAAGTTCCAGTGTCCATAAATAAAGTTTTATCGGCACCCAGCCATGTCTACTTCTTTCCTTACTGCTTATGGCTGCTTTTGCACTACAGTGGCAGAGTTGAGTGATGACAGGGACCATATGGCCCACAAAGCCTAAAATGTTTTCTGTATAGCCTTTTACAGAGAAAGCTTGCTGGCCCCTGCTTGACAGTCTCCTGCCAGAGAAGACAAAAGGAGGACAGCACTGAACACAGACAGCAGGGCATTCATGCCTGTGGGTCTTCGGGCAGTGTCGGCCTTTTCTGCTGGTGGTATATGGTAGCATTTTGGGGTAGGATCACCACCCAGAGAAGCTGCATAGGAGAGCCCAGGTGGGCTAGCTCCAGGGTTGCCAGCAGAGCCCAGTGTATGGGCAACACAGGGAATCAGGTGCCTGGGGACGCAGGAGCCAGCTCACAGCAGGGAATGGCCAGGGAGGCAGTGAGTTGGGCCCAGGACTTCGGTGGGCCCAGAGTGTGCACGTGGATGTGTTGGCAGGAGTTCAGGGTGGGCGGGTCGATATTGGGTGGGTGATGGTGTTAGGGAGCAGGTGTCACACTTTGTCTTTGGAAGAATGGAAGAGAGAAGGCTGGACATTAAGGCCTTAAGTCCAGGTGAAGAGTGTGTGGGAAGCTTTGGCCCTTGCCTGCAAACATTGCACTTGGCCATAGAGGCGTGGCGCTCTGAACTCGGCCCCCACTTCTGAAGGGGCAGGGGTGGGCTGTGGACACTACAGGGTCAGACAGTCTTCCTGGGCATTCTGGCTGGGGTACTTCTCTCCTCTGTAAGACGTGCTGGAATGATGTGCCACGCCCGTTTCCTTTCAACCGTTAGAAGAGCTGAAGAAGGGCTCCTGCTTTCTAGGAGAGGGGAAGTTTTCTTTTCCCATAAAATATTTAGGCTCTACTTGTAGTGAGTGATCAACATCCGTCATGCAAAAGCAAGAGGGAGGCCAGGCTTGAGGGAAGAGAAACTTTTTGGAGCCAGAGGTGGTGAGAAGGGGATTACCCAGCACAGGGTGGAGCAGGGCAGGGGTGGGAGGAGATCTCTGGGTCTGGGAGCTCCTAGCCCTGGTCCTGTTCTTGGCAGAACCTGGAGAGAAAGGGGGAGCATAATGGCAAGAAAGGATGTAGGAAGATGGGGCCCTGGCTCTGTGGTGCTGGTGTCGTCAAAGGTTTCCCTGCACCCAGGTTATGTGGATGCATTTGCCAGACTCTAAGGGGCCGCCAGAGAATGATATTTCTTCAACATCTGGATCTTGGAACTGGCAGTCATGTCTGCCACGTTTCTAAAATGCTTAGTGTTGCCCCAGCATATGCTGGACACACTGTAGTTGCTCCTCCTCCTCCTCTTTCTTCTTCTCTTCTTTTCTTCCTCCTTATTTTTATCATTATTGTTATGAAGACAAAGCTGAGTTTTGATTCTCAGTTTCCCCAGTGTTGTGACTCCTCTCAGATGAATAGCTATCAAGCGTTTTCTAGGTGCCCAGTTCTTAGGTAGGTCCCGATGGGGAAATCTGAATGAGAACCTGGTTTCTGGGTGGGCCTGGGACTGGGGCAGTGGGGAAGAGAGAACACAGCCTTGGGGGGCATAGCCTAAAAAGTGGTGTTCACAGGAAGAACTGTCAGCGAGGTCTGCAGCAGAAGTTGTTAGCAGAGTCTCAGGCTCAGGGACTGTTAAAGCTGCAAGAAAAAGCCAGAGATCACCACATGCCTCTCCCTTATTTTATAGATAAGGAAACCAAAGCTGAAAAAGGTTTGGAGAGGTCCAGAGACTTGCATAAGGTCACACAGTGAGTTGGTAATAGAAGTGGAACTCAAGTACAATTACCTGCATATTTTCATTTTGAAACGTCCAATGACTACCTCCCTAGACCTAAGACTTAATGAAATTAACCGTGATGATAATTGTCAGAATTTATTGAACATCTACTATGCATCAGTCTACTTCCCCCCCACCCCTTTTTTTCACCCTGCTGGCAGGAAAGGCATATATATCAGTCTTGAATCATCTCATATGCATCTTCAGTGACTCCCGACTGTTAATACAACAAAATCTGCCTCCTTTAGCAAGAGCCTCGTAGTCTGACCTCAGCCAACCTATTTGGACTTATCTTCCATTACTCCACATCTACAGTCTGTGCCTGAGTCGACACTCCCTGAACCATCACTGCACGTTTCTTTACGTCTTTTGCTTCTGCCCCTCTCTGCCTTTCTTCCCATTTTGCTCTGTCTCATTCCGCCAGGGCCAGCTGAAGTGCTGCCACTCCCTTGAAGCCTGCCTCCCAGGACTTGGCCCATGGCTTACTGAAAGCAGACATCTGAAGATGGTTACAGGAGGGTAGGAGAACGGTACTTCTTCCTCACTGAGCAAGCAGGTATGGGCAGAGTGGAGAATGGTGGGAACTGGTCAGGGGCAACTGGCAGCTATGCGGAGTAAACATTCCTTTATTCACTTGTTCACTCATTCCATAGTTCACTCCTTCAGAGTCCCTGTTGCTTTGCACACTGGATGGTTGGGGAGTATGGGAGATAACAGGCACAAATGACTATAATACAAGGTAGAGAGTGCCAAGAACCATAATGGAGTTGCATTCATTCTGAGAGTTGAAAGAGACATTCATTATTTCCATCTATGACTACGAGGGATGCTTTCTAAAGAGTTACCATCAGACCCAAGTCTGGAAGGAGACGTGGGTTACAGATGTGTGGAAATGAGGGAAAAGGAACTCCACCTGAAGTTATCAGAAACACAGAGGTGGGAGTTAATGGCATGTGAATTGTGGGGCAATGTGCAGGGTGAGAAGGAAGCTGAGAACGAACATTGCAGTGAGACCGTGGAACTGAATTAGATAGGAGTGAGCTAAAGGCGTTTGCAAGGTGGCGTATGAATAGAGACTTCTAATCTGTATCGAGCATGTGTGATATGCCAGACACTCTTCTAAGAGCCTTCAAACTAGCAGCTCTTGTTTTCCACACAACATTGCCCCCATTTTGCAGATAGCAAACTGGGACACAGAGAAGGGAAGTGATAGCCTAAGGTTGCGCAGCCAGGAACTGGTGGCCACAGGAGTCAGACTTGGACAGTCTGGCGCTCGAGACTCCTCCGCTCTAGCCCCTCGCAGCGTGGATGGGAGGAAACGGAGGCAAACAGGCTACATGAACCCTGTTCAGAGGAAGCTTGACCAATTTTCATGTGTAAAGTGGATCTCTCTCATGTGAAAAGCAGGAGGTGTTGGAATCACAAGCTCAACTGTGTCCCTGAGGGTTACCGGGTTGCAGCCCTGCAGTAAATCAGGTAGGGATCCAGCCCACGAGCAATGCCGGGAACACTGTGCAGGGCCTGGAAGACCTTCCAGACATGCATTGGCCAGAGCGTTCCTAGGTCCCTGCCTGTCTCCTTTTGTTTATGACGACTGACTGAAAGTATTTGCATGAAAATAGGGTTTTCTCAGTCATCTGGGGGCTGGGCTTTCTGCAGCAGTTTCTCACTGGAAGCTGTAATTCTCCATTTGTGGCTCAATCACCATCTCCCAGGTGGCTAATTATGGGCCATATGCTCCTGGGGCTGGTGTGCTGGCAAGGTAGACGCTGTGCTCCGATGTCTGCCTCCGGTCCCATTTCTCATGTGGACTTGCTGGCTCACAACCTGTCCTCCACCATCTCTCCGCAGGCCTGCATGAGACTGCTTTCCCTCTCAGGTAGTGTTCCGTTTTGCAGAGGACCCCAGCTGGGCTTAACTGGGCATTCACGAGTCTGCTTGCCAGCATCTCAGTGTCGGCTAGTTGGCAGAATCAACACAAGGGCAGATGACGTCTGCTGCTTAGATCCCATGCAGGTTGGGTGATGAAGTGGAAAGAGCTTTGGCCTGGGATTCCGCAAGTTGAGTTCTGGTCCTAACTTTGTTTGAAAATTGCAAGACGTTGGAGAAATCTCTTTATTTCTCTGGTTCTTAGGTTTTCTTTCTTTCTTTCTATATATAAAAGAAGACATTTTGGTTAGACTAGTGATTTCTAACCTGATTTCCTAGGTATTTGAAAAGACAGTGATGGGCATGGGAGGCTTTAAAACAGCTTTGGATGCCTTCCAACTGCAAACTCCTAGAGAGAAATGATTGTTGCCTATTCATCTCTGAGTCTCCATTATCTAGGACAGTGCTTGGCACAGAAGGTGCAAACAACGATGTTTGTTGAAACATGAAGGCCTTTTGGAAAGTTCAACAAAACTGTTCTTTGACCCTGATGAAGCCAGGTAGGCTAACAAAACCTTGAATTCTTTAGTGATTAACATTACATTAAAGCTGTATGGCTCATGGGCTCTTTGACTCTGCATAACTGACTCTGCATAACTTAAGCAGGAAAATAAGGGGGAAGTACCTTTGGGAAGTATGCTGGGGAGACAGAAGACTGATGAAAAGGCTGAACACCAGGCTCACAAAAATGATGAACATTGCACGAAGGAAGGCAGCTGAGGACACAGGTGAGTGTCCATGTTCCAGATGGGAGTGTCCAGTTGAAAAGCCCAGGTCATGTGACTGCCCGGCTGCTGGATGGTGGGGAGAGGGGTCACCGGGGCTCCTTAGGTTTCTATGGACTCTGCTCACCACCAACACTATAACATAGTTTGGGGTTGGAGGAGGGAAATTTGGACTCTGGGTAGCCAAAAAATGACAAAGGACCACCGTACGTAGCAACTCTGGTTCTGTTGTGCTTACCTGGAGCTCTGCTTGGTAGTGATGGGTGGCTTGGGTGAAAGGGAATGGGAAAACAAATTTATAAATGTATTTTGATATATGAAAACATCTGTGTTTCTAGGGTCTTGTGAAAGATATTATAGCAGGGTGCTTGTGGATGAAGACGGGCACATTTCCAGTCTCCTAGGCTGAGGTTTTCTACTTCTGTGTCCAACATAAGTATGTGGGGGAGGAATCCTGTGTAGTGATGCAGACAGGTGCTGAGGGGAATTCCTGTGTTTCTTATCTCTAGTTGTTTGGTGGGAATTCCCATGATGTCTGTCTTATCTGATCTATCTTCTCTCCCGAGCTTCATAATTGCAAGTCAGTTTTACTTCACTGGAATTTCATGAGATCCAGTGAAATAGTGGACGGAAACATTATTTACAACACTAAGTATGTGTTTGCATTTCTAAGAACAATTAACAACAATGCTAACAATACCCATATCTGTCTTGGTATTGTTCTGGACAGTGGGTGGTTGGCTGTGGGGGAAAACACCTTCTCTCTCCTCACTAATTTATATTCATTGCACTCATTTTGTCTCTGCAGTTGACATATGTCCCTTACAGCTGCCCAGTATCCTTTGAATAGCCTTACTCCATTTTAATTATTTTTCACATTATGACTCTTGCCTTCTCAAAGTAGAATCCAGAAAATTTGCACCTCGAGGTTACTTTCAGCTAGGATAAAGGCAGTGACCTAGGTACCTATGGTCAAGTGAACTTGGAATCAGAAATGAGAAATATGATGCTTTAGTCTGGGAAGGGCAGATTCTTGTACTACAAGTGGTGGAGATATTTGATTCTTTGGGAACAGCAGTGGTAGGAGTTCTGTCATCCAGTCCTGATCATCATGGCTGCTGTGTAGCAATGGTTGTGATATTTTTGTTAGAGAGCCCCCATCTGTGTTTGGACTTGCTAGATTCAGAGTCAGTTCTTTGCTCTTCTCAGATGTGTTTTGAGCTATCTTATAGCCTTTAATATGTTCTTTCCCTGGTTATTATATTAGGCAGAATCAATTATGTCATTTGTAGCTAAGAACCCTCCCTGATGGAGGGACTGCACCTCCCTGGTATAAGAATTGTACCTGGAGTAGTTTCTAGAAGTTATAGAACCTTGTCCCCTTTATGGAAGTGGCTTGGTAGAGGTAGTCAGGTACCAGCAAGTGAGAATCCACCCACTGCCAGATAGAAAAGATGTCTTCTCTTTTATGTTGGAAATCCATGCAAATGTACTCTGTTAGTCACTCTTTTTGTGATCCTTGGGATGCTGACCTCTGCCAATAGAGGATGCAGAATTAAGGGAAATGGTAGGAAAAATTGTTTCAAAAATAAAAATAAAATCAGGTTTTCTTCCTTGTCTCAGGCAGGGGTCTGCCCATCTCCTTTGTTGCCCTGGCTAATGCTGGTATCTATACCCTCGGGATTTTTTCTTCTATCCCAAGTGACCTATTAGGGATATCTATCTATCTATCTATCTCCCCTTTATAGATTAATATATATCTCCTCCATTGGTGCTAGTTTTAAGATCAATGAAAATTTTTCCTTCTTTTACAATGGGTATTGTAGTCCTTGAAAAATCTATAGACAGATAAAACTAATGGAGGAGATACCTGTGACAGGGAAGAGATAGAGAAAGAGAGAGAGAGGGAGAGAGAGAGAGAGAGGCAGGTAGAAAGTCACAGAGACAGAAGAAGGGCCCTGGCCATGTCAGTGAATTGGCTTTTGTGGTAGTCAGTCTCTGCTATGGTCTCAGTGATCCCTCCTTCTCGTATCCATGCCCCGTGTAGTGCTTTTCCACATTGAGTCAGGGCTGGTCTGTGTGGCTAATAGAATATGGTGGGGATAACAGTGTGTGATTCCCAAGGTTAGGTCATAAAATGTGTTGCAGCTTCCATCATGGCCTCTTAGATCATTTTCTCTGCAAGAAGCTAGCTGCCATGTTAGAAGGACACTCAAGCAGCTCCGTGGAGAGCCCACGGGAAGAGAAACCAACTTGTCAGTTCCAACTTGTTGGCCATGTGAGTGAGCTTCCTTGGAAATGGGTCTTCCAGCCTCAGTTCATTATTATAAATGACTGGAATGCCAGCTGATACTGACAGCAGTCACCTGAGAGACCCCAAGTCAGAATTGCCCAACCAAACAGTTCCTGTGTTTCTGATCTGATGAACTGGAAGAGATAGTAAAATGATCATTGTTGTTTTAAGCCTCCAATGTTAGATTACTTGTTACACAGCATTAGATACTTAATACATTTCTCCTGCTGTGCTTCCTTTTGGTAAAGAGTCTGTGTTCTTGGAGGTAGGTGCATGCAATGGAGATGTTCTACAATCTGCCTTCTTGCTGCTGGCATTATTGTTCTGCTTGATAGTCCCACTCATTGCCCACTTAGTGGAAATTCCTCTTGGGCTAGGGTAGATAACTGGACATTATTTTTGGTTTTCAGTATTATTGCACCTTTAATTCTCATGAGTCTATTTTTGTAAGTATTTAATGGGAAGGTGGATGAGAATGAACCAGGTGCTATTTTCTTGCTGTCTTCTTAACTGGGAAACCTAAATGTCCTAGGATTTTGATTACACATTTCATTAGTTCGTTTTTTTGAGCATAATCTCCAAAATATATTTTTCTGTATATTCCTTCATTTGATTATTTACAAGTGCCACTGTATTGTTGTATAAGTTATAAAACACACATAAAATAAAATTTAGAAAATATGAGAGAAAAATAAATAGAAATAGAAGTTCTAATTTTTCAAATCCAAATGGTTATCTTGGGTATTGCTGGAAAATGTATCCCTTCTCTCACTTTGGAGACCACTGGTCTATGGTCAACTTTTTATATGCCTATATTACTGCATGTTCTTTAAGGGCTGAAATTGTGCCTTATTTATCTTTCCCATGATTATAGGTATCTGCCCCACTCATATTTCTTAAAAGAAAGCAAATGAATGAATGAATGAATGCATGACTGAATGGAGGAATGACAGCTAGTTTAGTATTGTACTAAATGCAAGAAAAACCAAGATTAATAAGATATGTGAAGTACATGAAGATTAAATTTGGTCTTTTTAGCTCCCTGTGTACTTTTAGTGGTTAGAATTTAAACCTGGGTGTGCCTGATTCCCAAAACATGTTCATCATTGGGTGACCCCAAAATTACAGAAGTCCTCCTTGCCACACTCACTGAGAATTGTCCCTATGCTAAATACACCATTGGAGGAATGGTCCTGCACTTATTTCTAGGACAAATTGCATTCTGTTTTCCCTGCCCATCCCGACCCCCACACTGACATACACAGGCCCCCACAACACACCTCCGCACACAAGTTTGCTCCTTTTCCCTTCAAGCTGTCTCCCAGGCCTGGCTTTCTGGTAAACAGCCATCCCCAGCGAAGACCTTTCTAGTGAGTACATATGCGGGGGAGGATTTTCCTGGACCTTAGCTTGCCTCATCAAGACTCAAGCTGTCCGGATTTCTGTCTTCTTACATTTTTTGTGGCCGAGGAGCTGTGGCAGACACAGTTATAACCAGCTTGTCAAGTCTATTTGTTCAGCTGGGCATCTCTTCTCCCTGTCAGTGGACTTAGCTCTTCATCCCTATTTAGGCAACCGAGCTGCTGTTAGAATCAGTGTTGTCATTTCCTGACTGAGTCCACTGGCTTTCCTGGCCTGCAGTTGTGCAGGCAACTGGGAACCTAGAAGGGGCAGCTTCTCTGTGAGAATAGAGAGCTTTGTTCTGTGTGTGCGTGTGCATGTGTGTGCATGTGTGTGCACATGCATGCATTCAGGAGTTAAGGAAGGATATATCAAGTTGGATTTGGAAAGTTTTAGCTTGATCCCTGATCACTTGATTCTATAATTGTTGTTGGATCTTTTTTTTTTAATTTCAGCATATTATGGGGGTACAAATATTACGGTTACGTATATTGCCCATGCCCCCCTCCCCCCTCGAGGCAGAGCCTCATGCATGACCATACCCCAAACGTTGCACATCTCACTCATTATGTTCGTATATACCCATCCCCTCCTCCCCCCTCCCACCCACCCAATACCTGACAAATGTTATTCCTATGTGTCCACTTGGATTTAAAAGTGGGATGTGAAGAAGAAGATAAAACTTGGAATCCATTCTAGTGATGATGCTGATGGAGAGACATTCAGCTTTCCAGGAAGGCAGGGGTGGCCATCTTAGCTGTAGCATGTGTGGTGTGAGCCAAGGTGCTCATGCTTAGCTCAGCAACGTTGGGGTCTCCACTTGAGCAATCAGTGCATTAATTAAGGTTTTGTTATTGGATATGTAGCCTTCAAGCCTTCAAGCCTCACTGACATTCTTCTACCTTCCAAACTCTTTTTTTTAATTTCAGCATAATATGGGGGTACAAATGTTAAGGTTACATACATTGCTCTTGCCCAAACTTCTTTTAATAAAAGACTGAATGGATTCTATTGTTTGCAACCAAGAGCCCTGACAGATAGAGGTGTTTCAGTTATCTTTTGTTGCATAACAAACCACCCTCAAATTTCATAGCTTAAAACAAGTTATTACTTTTCATGATTTTGTGGGTTTGTTGAGCAACTTTTATTCTCCACATTGCTTTGCTGGGGTGCTGGAAAGGCTGCCGTCATCTGGAAACTCAACTGGGAGTTCAGCTGGGGCTGGAACTTCAGGAGTTCCTAGAAGGATGGAAGCATTGAGGGATCTGACTAGAGCTTAGCTGAGATTGTCTCAGTTCTCATTTATGTGGTCCTCTCCACATGGCTGTTTGGGCGGCCTCATGACATGGTGGCTGGGGTTCTAGAAGGAACTTACTTCTAAGAGGGAGGAAGCCACCAGGCTACCTCAGGGCTAGTCCTGAAACAGGCTCAATGACACTTTTGTTATAATCTACAAGTGAGAAAATACCACAAGACATGAATACTAGGAGAAGTCCTTCATTGAGGGGTTGCTAAGGCAGAAGTCTGCTGTAGAATGTGGTGCATGAGTTATGGCCAGGGTGCTGTGAGAACTAGAGGAGGGAGTGGCTGACTCTGCCTGAGGAAGTCAGGAGCAGCTTCACCAAGGAGGTGGCATTTGGGAAATAGGAATGGCTTGTCCAAATACACAGAAGGTGAAATTTTTAGCTCAATTCTGGCTCTTGGGGTTTACAATAAGCCATCAGTGGGGTGAGTGAGGGGCCAGAAAGGAGGCAGGAGAGGCAAGACGGAGCCACACCTTAAAAGCCGCCAGTGCCTCACTAGGCTCTTATGACATCTTGTAATTTACATAGTTTTAAGTAGAGAAGGAGCATGATCAGATGTTCGTAAAAAGATTGAAGTGGGGAATGAGATAATATAATTTACTTTGGCTTTTATTTGTTTACTTTACATCATGTTCCTCTTTTCACTCCATTTGAGACACATTTGGATTATTTACCCAATGACAATATAAACAACCCACATTTGGCATATGTTACAGTGTACAAGAGACTGTCACTGGGCCGGGCGCGGTGGCTCACGCCTGTAATCCTAGCACTCTGGGAGGCCGAGGCGGGTGGATAGCTCAAGGTCAGGAGTTCGAAACCAGCCTGACCAAGAGCGAGACCCCGTCTCTAAAAAAAAAAAAAAAAAAAAAAAGAGACTGTCACTGCTACCATGACTTCTGATTCAGAGCATGATGCAAAGAGTGCGTCAGCATCGGTGCTGCCTCAGTTCACCAGTATTCCAGTCTTTTTTGCTATAAGCAATCAGCCACAGAATCCCAGTGGCACAAAGCAGTGAGCATTTGAAGGGTTTTCTGGTTGACTGTGGATAGGCTGATCTGGGCTGGGCTTAGCTGGGAAGCTCTGGCTAAGCCTGGCCCCAGCCTCCATTTTCAGCTCAGGTGTGGGTCCTAGGCTGGAAGAATAGATGCTGCCCCGGGAAGACTTAGGTCAAAGGAGATCACCAGAGCACAGAAGCAAGCCCAGAGGCAGTCTAATCTCATTTCCATTTTCTCTACTTGTCATGACAGCAAACATCCCATATGCTAGAGCAGGGCACATGGGCAAGACAGAGCCAAGGCCTGGCAAGGGCGGATTTCTGCAGTGTTCTGTTACTGGGGTATGAGAAACTGGATCCAATTCAATCTTCCACTACAGAGAAGGAAACTGAGGCTTGGAGAAATTAGGTTACATCCGTGGATTTCACAGGGCCTCAATGTAAGCCTTTTGAGTCAAAGCTACTTCTCTGTTCATTTTCCTACCCTGTTGCCAAGCCAGATCTCATGAAAACCTCTGGCAGTGTTTGTCCATCTGTGTCTGGCTTGTGTTACTTAGCATACTGTCCTCCAGCCATCCAAGTTCTCACAAATGCAGAATCTCTTTCTTTTTTTATGACTGAATAATATTCCATTGAATGTATGTACCACATTTTCTTTATTCATTTATCTGTCTGTGGACATTTAGATTGTTTCCATATTTTGGCCATTGAGGATAATGCTATTAATACTATGAACAAGGGAGTGCTGACATTTCTTTGATACCCTGATTTTAATTTTTTTGGATATATACTCTGGAGTGGGATCATTAATTAGTACAGAAGAAAAAATTAAAAATTGGGGGGGGGCAGGAAACCATTGCAGGTGATGGATATGTTTATGGTCTTGATCGTGGTGATGGTTTCACGAGCATATAGTTATCTCCAAACTCATCAAGTTGTGCACATTCATTATGTACAGCTTTCTACACATCAGTCATACCTCAATAAAGCGGTTTACGAAAAGAAAAAATGAAAACCTCCAATGACTCACTTTGCTCTAGTCTTGTCTTTCTATTTCTGGAGGTTTATCTGTTTTCAAACCACAGTGCATGAACAACTACAGCTTGCCATTTATCCCTCTGGGGGACTCGCTGTCCCTACAATCTATTCCATACGCCTTTCCTGAGATGACACATCTCTCTCCGGGCCTTTGTCTACTCATCTGTGAAGAGATCTATTTCTCTGTCACACGTCTGTGGGGCAGCGGCTCCGTCCAAGCAGAGGAATCGCTCTGTTAGCAGTTTGCAGGCTGCCCTGGCACCTCTTCCTTGCAGTGCCCTCCCGGCCCGCGGGCAGAAGGGTGATGGTGCCGTCAGCAATGCCAGCCATGTTCAGAGCAGAAGACTGTCCACAGGGAGGAAGCCGCCGACTGCATAGACCTTCGTGGAGTATTATGTCTGGGTGGGGCTTGCTCTTTGGGGGAGGGTCTGGAGTGATTGCGGGGTCCCCGAGTGGTTGAAGGCCCTGAGGCACATTTAGCCGGGGGAAGGGAAACTTGAGGGAGTGGTGGCTTGTCAGGTATTGCTGTCATCAGATTTAATTCAGTTCAACCAGCAAGCATATCTTTTTTTTTTTTTAATGTTTCCAAAGTTATTTATTGAAGCACCAATTTTTTTCTTACAAATGAAATACCAAGTACATGTTTTCATTGAAAACATGCTATTCTTCATTTTAAAAGATATCTTCCTTTTCTCTGGGTATACTATACAGAATAGACTCAGCATTCTACTTTGTTACTTTAACAGTTAGGACTTTGAAAACCTCATAAAGTAGTATTGAAAATATTTTAGTCCAAAAATGCTTCAAGATACTGTTTTCCTTTATTCAAGATCAGAGGTTATAGTAACTGGCAACGACCTGCTCTAACAATGTGAAACTGTCCAAGAAGTCCTCTTCTTCAATTCCAAATTTTGTGTACTGATGAAGGTAGGCTTTTGAAGCAAACATATTCCACGCTTTGCCCACAATCATATTGAGTGGTTTTACTAAGAACTGGCTGTTGCTGACCAACGATGCAGACTTCTCATATTTGCTAAAGGCTCGCTGGGTTTTCCACACGTTGAAAGCATCAACAGGCTCCAACCAGGAGGTATAGAGAGCTGGATCTTTAAATCTCTCGAGATCTGTGCTTTGCACATCTTTCCCATGAAGGATGACCAAATTAGCAATGGAAGTGTTGAAATGAAGCTCCTTGTTGACAGGCATTTTACCAAGAGGAGGAAGTCCTGATAAAGGAGGTTGCACTTGCCAATCAATACCTTCTTCCATCTTTGCATTAGAAATGAGCATCTGTCTTAAATGCTTGAGGAGGCCAGCCCAAGTAAACGTGCTGTATGCCAGTGAATTCTCAGACATTTGAGGAATGTTACAAAGACCCAACATCTTGAATTCAGGATGAGGAACTAAATTCTCCATTAAGTCTCCTAGTGGATTTCTTCTGTAGTGAAATGAGCCTTCCGCAGAGTAAACAGGCTGGAACACACTTCCCAGCTGATGTGCGAGGACTTGATTGATATCGCTAAAGGAGATCTGCTTGATATTCATCAGTTTTGCACATATCTTATGGACAGCATCATTCTCATGAACAAGCAGTGCATCTGAAGATCGGTACAAGTGAGAAAGCGTCAAAATGGAGTTGTAGTTCTGAACAATAACCTCACCAGTTCCATAAGGCCATATGATCTGATTCATTTTCAAAGAGTATGTGTACTGATCTTGTAAATTCTGTGTAACAAAGGCTCCTATCCCAGATCCCGTGCTCCCAGCCATACTCATTATAATAAAAGAACCACTCAGAGAGTCACATTTCTCCACTTCTTTCTGGATTAGGTTCATTATAGATTCTTCATGCCTGGGTCCATGAACAGAGTAACCATATGCCCAGTTAATTCCAGAACCTTGTTTTTGACAGAAGTATGAATGCTGGCCATATTTCCATCGGCCAGACTGGGCAGCCTTTGACAGTGTTTGGTTGATAACTTTGGGTTCCATGTCAACCAGTACAGCCCGGGCAATTGGAACATTAACCCCACTCTTGGACAGCCCCCAGCAAGCATATCTTGAGCTCAAGCAAGATGCCAGGACCTCTGCTGAGAAGTGAGGTTGCAGTGTTCTCAAGACTAATTACAGACCCTGCCCTCACCGACCTTAGGATCCAGCAGCAGAGATGAGGGCATTAAAAAAACAGTTATTAGTACATTCTCTTCTTCAAGTCTGGCCAAAACCATGCAGACAACAGCGGGGATGTTGGTAATATTCTTAACAGCTTTTGTGCCTTGTCCCCAAAAGGTAAGCAATTCTTTTTCCGTCTTGCTGCAAATAATGAATGTCTGCAGTTTGCAGGAACTCTTTGCTCTAACTCTTCATGTTTCTGTAGGGGCAACAGAAATACTACCCCTCAAGAGGGAAAGTTTGGGAAAAGCACTTCTGGCATATTTCTCCACACACACAACCCACTCATTCCTCCCCAGGGAGGGAAAAGTGATAGGAAACCAGTTAGTGAATTCGGGGAAAGATCTGAGTGGGGTCCAGAGTTCTGGTGAACGGTAGAACCCCTGATATGAATTGAAACCTTTTGGGGAATTGAGGTTCAAGGAAGTGAAGTGACTTGGCCCTGTGTTGCTGAGTGTGGCACAGAGAGACCAGAGGGGCAGCTGGCCTGGAATCTCCTGATTCCCTGCATGCACAAGGAGGGGAAAGGCCTGTGGCAGGGAACCAGATAGTGGTCGTGGTGGTGATGGTAAGAGGTAGGTACATAGCAGGCCGAGTCCAGGAGATGAGCAGAGGGCTTGAATCAAGGCCATGGGTGTCTGTGGACAGGGATTTGGAGATGGAGCTAACAGGAGTCTCAGGGAGAACAAGTTGACAGGAAAGGTAGGTTCCTAGCACATCGGCGGCCCCAAAAGGGAGCTCACGATGATGCAGGTCTGGAATTATGATAAGGTCTTGGGTCCCCCCAAGCAGCTATGAGGACACCTCCCGAAGTGACACTAGAATGAAGTTTGCAAAGAGAGGTCTTCAGGCTGAATCCAGCCTGCTGATATGTGTTTTTGAGCCCAATTTCTAAAGCTGTGAATTAGCTGAAAGAAAAAAAAAAGTGGAGAACTATAAGTAAAAGTCTAGATTTTCATTTTTTTTCCTAAAAATAAACAACTTCCCCTCCTCCAAATCAGGAACCCTTGGGCCCACATTCCTGACTGTCAATAATCTCTTGGAGCTGAGCGGCAGTCACTCCCTTTTGTTGGGGCCACAGCTCCCAGATTGCTACTTAGTCTGCACGGGTCCATTTGTTTTTTGGACTAATGCAGTTCCCATCCCAGATTACCTGCCTGGATGCAGAGGGCATTCGAGTTTGCAGCCTCCTTCCCCAACTGGAATGTCTGGTTTAAACTCTCTAGATACTTTTGAGATTTTTCCCCCCAGCTTTATTGAGATATAATTTAAAAATCAAAATGGTATATATTCAAGGTATACATTGCATAGTGGTTACCACAATCAAGTTAATTAACACTCCTTACCATTGTGTGTGAGTGTGCATTGTGCGTGTGCAATGGGGGAGGGGAGGGTGAGGACTCTTATTAATAATATCTGCTCCCTTAGCAAATTTTAAGTAACTAAAACAGTACTATTAACTACAGTGGCCATCTTGTACATTAGGTTCCCCCAGAACTTATTCATCTTGTAATTGAAACTTTGTACCCTTCTACCAACATCTCCCCATTTCTTTTGAGAGCTTAATGTAAGTTAAAGACCTTCTCTCCAGAGATGCACCCTGCACTTCAAACATTTGCGTGCACTTATAGGTGGTTCCCAGACCCCCTAAAGCTCTTTAGACCCTGAACTCCAGGTTAAAAAAATTTCTGCTTAGAACAAAAGATTCCTCAGTGTCTTTGAAATGTCACTTGCATGGGCACTTTACAGCTCCTACAGAACACAGCCTTTCTTTGCAAAGCATGTGCATGTCCCTCTCCCACTTCCCTTGCCAGTTCCTCCCTCCTCACGGTTTCCACACCCCATGTCTTGTACTCTCTTTCCTAGGCAGGCACGGGTCGTCCATTCTCCTGTGCGGAGGAGGACTTGGGTGCAGAGACGAGTGAGTCCTGCAGAGCTGCACAGCTGGGAGCTGGAGGGCTGCTCTTGGCTCACCCCACGATTCTCTGCTTTCGTCTTAGTTCTCTTCCCACTATCTTCCACTGCCAGTCAGTTATAAATAGCTCAAAGAAGATTTTATTTCCAGCTTGGAAGTGACATGTGCTGTCAGCAACACCACAAAACACTTCATTGATGTTTTTAAGGGGGTGGGGAAGAGGAAATAAAATTGCTTATTTGCCCAAAGCAATGTTCGGTGAACTAAAATCCAGTGACTCTCTGTGGGACTCTCTGCTTTTCCCAAGTGAATGGATTTTCAAATTTGGAACACAGGTGGCCTTCAGGCTGAATGGCTGTCGTCTGCCTCTCTGATTAATTCAGTCAATGCCTCGGTTCAAGGAGGTAGGAGTTGGAGTCCCTCACTCCTGCCCCCGTAGGGCCCCAGAGCCGGGGGGGTGGGGAAAGAGCATGAGAGAGAGCTAGGGGTGGGAGAGGGCAGGCAACTCCTAACAGATTTGGGGGCCTTGTCTGGAAAGGGTGAGTGGTTGTTTTTCTGTCGTGCGGCACACCAGGAGAAAGGCATGAGAGAGAAGTCATTTTTCTGCATTCTGAGCCCTCTTAAAAGAAGGGAAAATCACAACCAAGCCTTGCAATCACAGAGAGAAGGGGTTATGTTAGACTCGGGGTGAGGCTGGGGTGCTTTTTGATGATATTATTCCGGGGATAACCAGATGGAGCCCTACACAACAGCAGTGGAGGGAGGGACGCACACAAACATAGAAAAGGAAAGCAAAATAGCCCGGTATTGTTAGCTGAGCGGTGGACACAAAGCCCAGCACAGAATGCTGATAAATAGGGGGTCTTTCGGTCTCGTTGCTAGCCTAAGAGGCTTCCTTCCTCTGTTCTGCTAGAAATAGCCAACAGTTGTAGCATTCTTTCTGAGTACCTAACACTCTGTGAACTGTCTCTCTGCTGTCCTTTGAAATAAAAATCATTGTTATTGCACCCATTTGATAGATGAGACAATTGGGCTGTGAAGAGGCTCAGTCGCTTCCTGAGGTCACACAGCAGTAAGTGGCTGAGACTGGCAGTTTGGCCCCAGGGTTCATCTCTCTAACCTTTTTGCTTTGTTGTCTCAGTGAGCAAACCTTGGAATAGAGAGCAGCTCTACTACCTAGAGGAAATGGAAGCTGAGGGAGAGAGGGACAGAGACGGGGAGAGGGAGCAGAGAGAGGGGAGAGAGAGGGGGAGAGAGAGGGAGAGGGAGAGAGAATGCTGTCCTTAGGATCTAGCCCTGACCTGGCTGGGGCTGCCAATCAGAAAAAGAGAAAGCCATGGGGGAGAGAGAACGAGACAATGAGCGCTGGGCTTAGGGCTAATGGGGCTGACCCTCGCTCTTACCACTTTGGATTCTCAGAAGGAAGAGAAACAAGAGCTAATTCTTAACCCTACTCTCTGAAATATCCATCACTGGCAAGATTGGCCTGGTATCCTGGAATCTGCCAACCAGATTGGCTTCCCCCCTCCATGTGAATAAGTAAAAAGGGGTAGAAGCAAAGGGGGACCCGGAATACAGCACAGAGTTACTATTTTCCATCCTGCTCCTGCCTCCACCTCCTCTCTTAGAAATCCTTAGCATCAAACCTGGGCTGCGGGAAGGGAAAGACCCGAATGTACTAAGTCCTTATTACGTGCTGGTCCCGTGCACGCATTTCTCCTGGCTTGGCTCCTTCGCTCCTCTCTGGAGTGCGATGAGGAGGGTCTATCCTTCCCATTTTATGGATGTGGAATCTGAAATGATCGTTTTTATTTACTGGTTTGTTTTCATGTCCCCCACTGGAGTATAAGCTCCAAGGGGGTGATGACCTTAATTACCTTATTTATGGACATGTCCCCAGTGGCTAGCACAGTGCCTGGCACTGCACAGGTTCTCAGAACATACTATACCTGTGCAATGAACACATGAAACGATTTGCCCAGTGTCAGGCACCGTTCGTCAAACTCAGGTCTGTACGACCGTGCTGAGAAGAATAAGCTGGAGGTTTTTATTTCTGGGCTCTCAAGATGGTGAGACTGAACTGAATTCAGGTCCATGTGCCCAGGTGGAGCTAATGAGCAGCACCTGAGGACCAGCCCTCTTGACCCCGTCAGGGCCGGGGAAGTCTATGGCATTTATAACTTAGTTCAACTCAGTGTGCATCTGTTGGACTCCAGCCATGTGCCCAGCACTGAGTAACAACAAAGAAATATAACACAGGTGTTGTCTCAGCCTCTCAGAAGTTTCCTACTGTAGGCATGGAGTTAAAATGAGTATACCATGAAAATGTATTCTCTTTTCTGAGTCTCAGTTTCTTCAAAGGTAAAATGAGGAGTTAGGATTTTAGTAGATGTTGCCTTCTTACTAGATCGTGAGCTCTACAAGGGTAGTGATCCCCACAAAACAGGCCCTAAGACAAGCGGTTGGGTGCAGTTAGCTTATTAGGAGGCATTGGAGTGAGAGTGGGAGGGGGCATGGGAGGGAGGAAAGCCCAAAAAGGGTACTGATGAGTGGTCACAGCTGCAGGCAGGTGACTGAGGACCTCCAGGAGACTGTTTGAGACAACTCTCAGCACTTTCCTACTGCAGGTAGAGGACGCTGGAGTCTTTATCCACTGACTCCCATAACCTCATTGGTCCATAGTTGCTCCCAGGGCATTGATTTCCAGGCTCAGGGACAAGAGCATGCTCAGGTAGAGAGATGCAGGGAGCTGTTGGCATGTATAGGGGGAAACGTCGGCAGGGCCCCCAGGTGGGCTGAGGGGGTCACAGCAGGAAACCAACAGCATCTGTGTCTGTGACAGGGACCATCTTTGTTTCACCCGCTTCTGTGTCCATATGTAGGAGGTGCCAGGTGCATTTGTGTACAATGAATGAATGAATGAATGCATTCTCCTTCCATCTCTGACCTGCCCAGTTCTATGGCCTGTGGAACCAGAATGACCACCAAGTAACAGAGTGTGATGAAGGGCTGCCATGAGATGGGGGATGCCAAGGGCGATGGAGGCCTTCAGAAGCATGTGGGCCTCTGAAAGGGCTGGGGAAGCCAGAGGCCTTCCGTGGAGGTGAGAGCTGAGCCAGGCAGGGCAGGATGGGAGGGGTTTCCAGGGGGTGACAGTCAGAGGACAACCCTGGTATCCACAGAGAGACAGAAAGAGTGTGGTATCCAGGAAAAACCTTTTAAGTGCCACCTTGCCCTGTGCTGGCCCTGACCACACTGAAGGGGCCTCTTCTCTCACTGATCATAGCCCCAATCGGCACCGCTCGCCTGTCCTGCATCTGGGGTGCTGCCCCTGCTGCCCTGATTCCTCTGGCTTTTGGCTCTGTCCCTCTCTCCTCTCCAGCCTCATCTTATCCTTCTGACTTGAGGACAGACTGAATATGGGGCCAGAGCATAGGCTCTGGGATCTCCGGGCCTGGCTCCGTCCTTACCGGTGGAACTACCTTAGGGAAGTGACATCCCCACCCTGAGCCTCTTCTGCAAAATAGGGATGGCTCTGGCCTCCCTGTGCTGTTGTGAGGATTAAATGAGCACATATGTACAAGGGGCTTAGAGCCAGGCCTGCCCACAGGAGTTGCCATGACTTTGGCTAAGTCAGGACACTGATATGCCCTCACACGGTGGTGGAGATGACGCGGGATGGGGCGTGCAAAGGGCTTGCGTGCTTTGTGCAGGGCTGGGCATGCAACAGGGACTTCAGATGGCATTTGTTTTTATTTTTATTATATTTATTTTTATTTTACAAATGCTGCTCATACTCTCTGAGACCTGACCTTGGTTTCCCCTCTCACCCAGTCTCGGACCACCTTGGGTTCACACACCTCCCCGACAGACACTCAGCCTTGCACGGTTTGCCACACTATGGTACCGTGAGGAGCAGTGGAGTGAGGCCCGAGGATCTGTGAAAATTCGGGAAAAGCAGAAAGGGAGTTTGGATGGGGAGAATCTCCCGTTTATGGGACACGGGAAGTGTTCTGGGGGGTGGGGCATGTTCTGGGCGGAGCATAGCCTGGTCGTGGCGTGGTGCTTTGCCTTTTCCTTCTGGGAGACCTGAGCAGCCACCTTTTGGAGCCAGAAATCTGAAGATCAGTTTTTCCCAATCTCAATAGGGACGATAGGCAATTGTACCCACTGCCTGGGGTTGTTGGGGAGATTAAGCTGGCATGACAAAGCAAGGTCTCAAGCCCAGTTTCTGTCACTGACACCCTCTTCCCTCCCTGTGTTGCCAGGATGAAGTGGGAGGTGACAGTGAGCCCTGAAGGGCTGAGAAGGACTAAAGGGCTGAAGGAGGCTCTGGGGCCTCGACTCCTAACTGTGATCTTGGGGGAGTTGTTTTATTGCTCTGACTGTGGTTCTTTATTTGAAACGCAGATCTAATAATCCCTTACTTGATATTTTCTTACAGAGCTGTAATGGAGATCAAAGTGCCCGATGAGAAAGTGCTTCATAAAATGTAAGGAGAGATGCACATGGAAGGTTATTATTACTGTTGTAGTTGCTACTGATTTTTTTTCCTCTCTAGCAACTCATCCCTTTCTTTTTAGTGACATTACCCTGACTTTCCTATGGGAGACCACCCCTCCTTGTTCTGAGTTCATGAGATTTGGGTTAGGTCACCCTACTTTCCTGGATTCAGGAGAGACCCAGGCCTGGCCAATTATCAAATTCTACTTTTCTGGGTGTAGCAATTGGTTTAGGGATGGGTGTGGGTCCCAAATCATTCTGATGACATAATCCTAAACTGAAACAATCAGAAATAGGGCCACCCTGTAGGGGTGTGTGGCTCAAGGTACTGGTTAGTTGAGTGGGCTCTGGCATTAAACTTGGATTCTTATTCCAACTCAAACATTTTCTAGCTGTCTTTGTTTCTTCTGCTAGAGCAAAATATTTTAGACTGGGTAATTTATAAATAGTTATTTCTCACAGTTTTGGAAGGTGGGAAGTCTAAGATCAAGACACTGGCAGATTTGGCATCTGGTAAGGGCTTGTTCCTCATGGATGGCGCTTTCTTGTGGTGTCCTCACATGGTGGAAGGGGCAAAAGGGGACAAGTGCTGTGTCCTCACATGGCAGAAGAGAAGGGAGGGCAAAAGGAACCAACAGCTCCCTCAAACCTCTTTTATAAAGTAATTAATCTCATTCATGAAGGCTCTGCACTCATGACTGAATCATTTCCTAAAGGCCCCACCTCTTAATACTGTCAAAGGGGTGTTAAGTTTCAACACATGAATTTTGGGGGAACACATTCGGGCCATAGCACTAGTACATTACTTTACAACTGTGCCATGTATGAAAAGGGGTTAAAACCGTGGTCACTTTATGGAGTTGTTTTGAATTTTAAATGACTGAATATTTAGAAAGTATTTAGAATACTGTCAGGACCAAGTAGGCAATAATGCATGTTAGCTACTACCAACTGTTAGGGTAACCTGGAACTGCCAGCGGGTACCATGAGAGGAGGGTCTGCCTGACATTGAAGCCAGCACAGATCCCAGACACGGGAGACTGAGTCCTGGTATTATCCAAGTGTGCTTGAATTCAACTAAATCTCTGGAATTTCCTGTTTAAGCCAGTTAGATTGAGTTTCTGTAATTTGCAACTAAAAGAGGCTTAACTATTGCAATCATTATTTCCATATAAGAAGGCTGATGGTTACTACCACATGGGAACTTTTTATGATCCCCGTGTTTCTTCAGGCTTAAGTTCAAATTCTTTTGCTAAGCTTCCAAGCATTCCTGACCTCACCTTGCCTAACTCTTTGGTCTCATCTCTCTGCACCTTCTTGTCCTCCACTATCCAGCCTTTCCACACTCTTGGTGCCCTAAGCCCATCCTGCTGCCTCTTCCTCTGTGACTTTGCACATGCTGTTCCTGCTCCTAGGAATGCACTTCCCTGTTGGGTTGCCTCTTCCTCAGGTGCTCTTGTTTTGAGAAACCCTGTTGGACTTCTCTGAGTCTGGATTAAGTGTCCCTTCTTTGTCTTTGCAAAACAGACACTCACCCCACCCATGGTCATAGTCTGCTGCAGAGGTCTGTTTCCTTCTGTGGCACCTCACCCTCACTCTCAAGACTGAGCTTGCCTTGAGGACAGGGACCATTTAGATATTAATAAAATAGCTCTATATCCCCAGCACCATGTCAACACAGAAGATGCTTAATACGCATTCATGCAATGACTCACAAGCACAGGTGTGAGTGGGAAGAAGAGATCAAAGTAGTGCTAGTGTCTTGATATGCTCAGAACCTCTAACATGATTTGTTAAAATTCAAACCTTTTGAGTGCCAACGGAGGCAGCCATTGAGAAGCTCCACAGTCAAGGTTCCTGTTGGACACCCGCTGGTGGCATGTCATTGCCAGTGAAACAAATTTTCACCTGACAGGTGCTTGATTTAATAAAAACCCCTAAACTCCTATCAGCCCTGGCATGCCCAGGGAATAACACTGCAAATTAAAGAGATGGAAACTCCACTCTGGTGCAAGCCAAGACTTCAAAGTCCCTAGTAGTCCTTATTTACAGAGTTTGGATTTCCCTTTAACCTTTGGGTGAGAATGGGACAGCTTGTGTGCCCTAAATACTAATGAATTTTGTGCCGTGTTCTGGTTCCTGGCATGATGTGCCTAATAAATGTTCCCATCTTTCTACAGGGAAATTTCTGTCTCTGCTAATTGCTGTCAACATCCATCAGGATCACCGAGACAGCAACATCCCAGCCAAAGGGGCCTTAGGGCTGAGCTCCATCACCAGGAGACAGTCTCTTTGGGAGGCTAAGGGACTCATAGGGGCTGCACCTGCAGGGCATCTGCATCACAGACAGCCAGGAAGTCTAGACTAGCAGCTTTTAGACTGTGCATGGTGGAGCCACAGGGCCCCATGAGAGGCCTGAGCAACCAGCACGGGGGGGGGGGGGGGGGGGGGGGCAGAGTGGCTGAATGTTGGGGTGGCTGAATCCCACCAGCTTCTTAATTAGACCACCCTGTCTGTCTCTTTTATACCTCAGAGCAGCTCTAAAAGTTTTGTCAAAGAGGTTCTGCTGACTCGAAAAGAAAGGTTTGAAAATCACAGTCCTCACCTTTAACAGGTAAATAGACACAGCCTGGGGAGGTGGGTGGTGGGGAAGATCAGGAGGGAGGCACCACAGGGTCAAACAGAGAATCCAGTTCAGATCTGAGCCAAGAGCGCAGGCCTGTTGACTTCCCACAGCCTGTGTCTGCCTGCTTCATACTTATGCTCAAGTGCCCACCTCGGAGCTGCGTGGACCTCAGAGATGGGGAGTGAGGAAGAGTGATGACACTGAGCCTCCACAGGGGAGAGCAACTCACACGTGCCAGGCACTGGCTGCAAACTTCAGGACGTATCTCACTTCTTTAGCAAAGATTTCTTGGTGCCTATAATGTGCTGGGTACAGGGCAAAGCCAGACATAGGTCTTGACCTTAGAGCTTATATTCCAGTTGGGAAAAGACAAGGAAACAGATAAACAATAAACACATACACAAAATAATCACAAGCATTGTCTAATGAAATGAAAGAGAGAAATAATGTAGGAGTTGCCATAGAGCAGAGGGAGGGCAGAGCAGGTGACGCACTGTCACAGGGTAGTCGGGGCTGCGGGAAGCTACCTCTGAGACAGGGACCTCTGAGCTGGGGCCTGAGGGTCAGAAGCCAGGAATTCGAAGCTGCTGATAAGTAGTCTGGGCAGAGGCCCCCAGGCAGAGATTGGTGCCATCTAGGAGAAGTACCCTGTAACCACGGCCTGTGTTCCCCCAGCCGTCTCTGGACACTCACCCCAGGGCCATTCCCTGGCATTTGCAGCATAAGTCAATCCCCACCCTTCCTTGTAGATTCCACACTCAGTGCCCCGGCTCTCAAGTGCTGGCATCCCATTAGCATCCGTGGGTTTGCCTCGTTTTCATGACCCGTCACCCCCTCACGCCCTCTTTTCCTCCATGGCACACTTTAGGTTCTAAAGACCATCGTTAACATCCCCCTTCGCAGGTGCTCCCCACGTCTGTGCGCCCTTCATCTGCTGACCTGACCCAGCCACACCTCAACCCTGACTATGCCCAGGTGTGCATTCGACTTCCTGTCTGTACCTCCGCGGCTGAACAGACTGGGGACACGGCCTGAGACCAGCCCCAGGGAGAGCGTGGCTGCTCGTTTCAGACGGACAGTCAGCCGTGGCTGGCAACACTACTACACTTAGATGTTAGTCACATGCAGAAAAGTTCTTTCCCCTCAGTACCCCACTGGCCCTTCCCCATCTTCACGCTCCACGGTGGACTCACGTGTGTCATTGATGAAAAGCCTCAGACCGGAACCCTCCTCTTCCCACCACCAGCCCCGCTGACTGCAGGTGTCTGCTTCTGCGCTCCCTTCCTCCCCTCCCGGTTTGGTGGATGAATGGCCCCAGCTTCCATCAAAGGACAAACTCCCACTTGTGGTTTGGATTGCAGGACTTTAGTCCTACACTTGGGATTATTCTTTCAGAATAATGACATGTTCTAACATCTCCCTCCTTTACCATAGACCCCACTAACTTCTGTCGCTTTTCTCTGCTCTCCTTCATAGAATGTCTTCTTCTTCTTCTTCTTCTTTCTTCTTTCTTCTTTCTTCTTTCTTCTTCTTTCTTCTTCTGAAACAAAGTCTCACTCTGTTGCCCAGGGTAGAGTGCAATGGCATCATCACAGCTCACTGCAACCTCAAACTCCTGGGCTCAAGCAATCCTCCCACCTCAGCCTCCTGAGTAGCTGGGACTACAGGTGCATGCCACAACACTCAGTTAAAATTATTCTATTTTTAGTAGAGATGGGGTCTCGCTCTTGCTCAGGCTGGTCTCAAACTGCCGACCTTAAGCAATCTCCTGCTTCGGCCTCCCAGAGTTCTAGGATTATAGGCGTGAGCCACAGAAACCAGCAATAGAATTGCTTCTTTAAGGCCATTTTTGCTTCCTCATCTCTCCTGTCCTCTCCCACCTCCTCCTGTTGGGCTGCGTCTGACGCCCACTCTATGCAAACTGCCTTGTCAGGGCTGCATCAGCCTCCAAGCTGACAAGCCCAGGGGTCTCTTCTGTGTCATCACCTTTGCTTCCTCAGAACATTCTGCGTGGACGACAACTTTGGCTGTGCTCACACAGCCCTGCCCAGGTCCTGCTCTTCCCTCCAGGGCTGTTTTCACTCGCCGTCTCTGCTGGGTCCCCCTCCCCTGCTCTGGCTCTGAAGGTTGGACCACTCCAGGGCTCAGTCTTGGCTCTTGTTTTTTCCTTTCCCTAGATACTCTCCTTAGATGACCTCATCCATTTCCATGGCTTTAAATACCATCTTCATGATAACAACTTCCAAATTTATATCTGCAGCACTAACATCCCTGCCGCAGACTCACATATCCTGCTACTTGACATCTCCACTTAGATGACTAATGGGCATCTCAACTTAATACATCAAAAAAAGTCTTAATTTTCCCACCTTACTCACCTCCAGAGATGTTCTACCCTTAGTGTTTACTGTCTTGAAATGTCACCACCATCCCCCAAATCACTCAAGCCCAAGTTCCAGGAATCTGCTTTAATTCATGTCACCACTTTACCCCGTATCCAGCCCACGAATGAGTGGGACCTGTGGGTGTGATCCTCAGGAGAGATTCTGAATCTATCAGCTTCTCTTCTTCTCCCACTGCCACAAATGCCCCAAAGTCCACCATTCCTCCCTTCCACTTTTTTTTTAAGCTGAAGAGGAATGAATATTTATTTATTTATTTATTTTTCCTCCCTTCCACTCCTACCATAGACCTCCAACCAGTCTATGCTGCCTGAATTGTCTTCTGTAGTCTATTGTCTACACAGCAGACGGGGTGTTCTTTTAACACATGGACTGCCACACTAGAAAAAATTTTTCCCTGGGACCACAGTGTTTTATTATGAAAATAGAATAAAAACTTCAAAAACAAAATGATCTTTTCTAATTTAATGAAAAATTTGCTTTTTTTTTTTGTTTTCGTTGCATGAGTTATATGAAACTCATGCGGCACTAGAATCAGTTTTTACGCTGCACACCAGTTGAGCTGTATGTGACTCATGACATGCTTATTGAATTTGTTTTGGAGAACTTAGTCTTCCTAGGCTACACGAGGCCCCGGACTCAAAACTAGGGTGAGTTAAATACAACTCACATGGCAGTTAATATGTTAAAAATGTAAATTAGATCCTATCATTCACCTACTTAAGAACTTCTCTGATGCTTTGATGCTCTTTTTACAACATCACCACCCGCTTCATCAGTCTTAGAAGGAGAGGCACAACAGTCACTGATATTTAGAAGGATTTCCATAGGAGCTAGGAACATTCCTTTTGTCTCCACCTGATATTTGTGGGTTCAGAAGACATTTTATGAAAGTATTTTGGAGCCGAGCACACTAAAGTTCAAATCCTAGCTCTGTTACTGTGATCTCTATAATTGAGACAAACCCCTTCTCCCTCTAAGCCTCAGTTTCCCCATCTGTAAAGTGGGGATGATGACATCGGTTTCACAGACAACCACATGGATTTATGAGGTGTCATATGGTGCCCGGCAGGTATTCTATGACATTGTCTGCTTCTCTTCTCACACTCCCAATTTGTCACAGGTAATTAGCCATCCAGGGGTGTGGGGTGGGAAACAGGGAACAGCTTAATAAAGGGGCCCGAAGAGGGAGCAGAATAAAGCCATCAGAACCTTTTTTCTGTCCCAGACTCTTCGGCAGAAATAACGCTCTGTGACTAATCATGAGCCAGAAGTCATAAAGGCCACAGGGGACAAAGGGGAATATAAATGTTACATAAGGATAATAGCACCGATCTGAAAGCTCCATGGCAAAGAGCCTCTCTCACTCTGTAATTGTCACCAGGCTGTGTCAGTGCCCACGGCAGGGAGTCACTTCAGAGGGCCTGCCAGGAGGAGGGCTGTCATATCCGCAGGGGATGCTTGCACAGGGGTTTGTCCGGCAGTAATGACAGCCCTGTGCCAGCTGCAGGTCAGGCAGGCAGTGCAAGGGGAAGAGCTGGGAGGGAGGCCAGACTTCACTGGGTGCCTTCTGTGGCCCGAGGGGAGGCTGGGCACACGACCCCAACTCTCAGCACCAGGCCCAGCTATTTGCAGTTCTCTAATGTGACCTGCTCTTGCCAACCATCTGCCTGGAAGACATTTCTTCTCCCCTGCTCCTTGGAGAAGCCCTACAGATTCTTTCAGCCTTGCTCAGATAGTATATGTATACCCTCCAGAAAGCCATTTCTGTTCTCTCTTCTTCCCCAGTTTGGAACAAGTGCCTCTCTATGCTCCTGTGTCCTTCCTTCTCAGTATAGTTTAACTTGGCTGCTTACATTTTCTGAGCTCCTAGAGGCCAGGGACGATATCTTTTTTTTTTTTTTTTTTTTAATTTGTCTTGCACCAACACCAAGCACATTGCTTGTCAATTAGCTAGTGCTTAGTCTATGCTTATGTAATAACATTTCTAATGTGACTCTCACAGTGAACCTGACATGCAGCCTGGGAAATAAGCATTGTAACCCTCACATTTCAAATGAAGAAATGACATGACAACAGTAATATAAATGCCGAAGGACACAATGATAATGAATCATGAAGCTTGAATGGGAATTATTATTGTCATAGTGATAGTTTCAATTAACTGAGCATCTACTATGTGTTAGGTATTCTGCTTGGTTCTCACATGCATTGTCTCTTGTCTTCCCACTAACCCTAGAGGTTATATATTATCCCCATTGTATAGATAGAAACATTGAGGCCCAGGGGGGTTTTTCACCTTCCCAGAGTTATATAGATAGTGTAGTGGCGATATGGGTTGAGACCCAAACCTATGCTCCTTTTTCTGTAGCATGCTTGCTCCCAATCTATTTAATGGGAGGCAAGGTGGATTAAAAAAGGGAACAGTAGAAGATGAGATTGATGAGTCCAGGGTATGACGGTTGAGTGCCTTCAAAGTCAATGTATAATATGGACAGAGAATGGTGTAATCTTTACTGACAGTGACTTGATTATAGCTTAACCAATGATAGAAAATCATTAAAACACAGGATGTATTCCCAAATGGGGATGGATGGTCAGCATAAGAAAGACCATGATTCAAACAAAATTGGTCAGTGTGTAGGGCTGGGAGACGTGATGCTTTTGGGCATGAGTGCGAATGCCATTGTGTTGTTGTTGCTGTTCTTTGCCAGCTTTCTCTGCTGGAGTTTGGACTATAGTGAGCAGGGTCTTCATTGCTGTGTCTCCAGTACATAACACATGAATGGTACATAGTGGACACTCAGGAAATAGGTCTGTGGACACAAATGCACAAATGAACACAATTCTTCTGGTCACTAAAGAGATGTTTTCTGGTCTGTGACCAAATATTTCATCAAGTTTTCCAAAGTGGAAGTGAACTATTTTTGGTCTCTGCCAAACCATTCTATATTTGTTGTTGTCCATGCTCCATGCTGCTCAAGAAGTGGTGTTATTTTTTTTTAAGAGCTTTATTGAGGCATAATTAACATATAATAAACTGCATGTATTTAAAGCATACAATTTGATACATTTTGGCATATATGTGTCTATGGTCTGAATGTGTCCCCTAAAATTTATGTGTTGGAAATGTAATCCCCAAGGTAACAGCATTGGGAAGTTGGGCCCTTTGGGAGGTGGTTAGGTCATCAGGCTCTACCCTCATGAATGGATTGATGCTGTTATAAAAGGGCTTGAGTGAGGAAGTTTGGTCCCTTTTCACCTTTCTGCCCATTCTGACATGTGAGGACACAATGTTCGCCCCTCTGGAAGAAGATACAGCATCAAGGTGCCATCTTGGAAGCAGAGACCAGCTCTTCACCAGACAAGTGAACCTGCTGGTGCCTTGATCTTGGACTTTCCAGCCTCCAGAACTGTGAGAAGTAAATTTCTGTTCTTTATAAATTACCCAGCCTTGGCTATTTTGTTATAGCAGCAAAAACAAAGACATGTGTATATTGTGAAACTGTCATCACAGTTAAGATAGCAAACACATTAATCACCCCTCAAACGTTTCTTCGTGCCCCTTTGTAATTTTTCTCTCCTGCTCCTTCCTGCTCTCCTCTCCCCTGGCAACCACTGATTTGCTCTCTGTCACTGTACATTAGTTTGCATTTCCTAGATTTTTATATAAACACATCATATGGTATGTTTTCTTTCTTGTCTGGCTTCTTTCACATAGCATAATTACTTTGAGATTCATCTCTGTTGATGAGTGTACCAGTAGTTCATTCCTGTTCATTGAAGAGTAGTATTCAATTAATTTATCCATTCACCTGTTGATGAACATTTGAGTTGTTTCCCGTTTTTGGCTATAACAGGTAAATCTGCTATGGACATTCATATACAAATTTTTTTTATGAACACAAGCTTTCATTTCTTTTGAGTAAATATCTAAGAGTGGCTAGATCAGATGGTGGGTATATATTTAACTTTTTAAGAAACTGGCAACTGTTTTCCAAAGTGGCTGTACTATTTTACATTCTCACCAACAGTGTATAAAAGTTCCAGTTCTTTCACATCCTCCCTAACCCTGGGTGTGGTCAATTTTTAAAATCGTCTCCATTTGAATAGGGGTATAGGAGTAGCTCCTTGTGGTATCAATTTGGATTTTCCTAACGACTAGAGGTGCTGAGCCGCCTGTGACCATGAGGGTAGCTGGGACAAGGGACAAGCTGTCAGGCTGAATGTGGCACACTGGAAATATGGGGAGATCCTGGGTCCTTGGTAAAGTCATTGAGCTGTGACTTAACCAGTCACAGAAAACCTAGCTGAGACATGGGTCATACCAACCCACAAGTCTCCCTTGTTAAGAAGCCATCCGGAGCCAGGTTGCTCTGCTGCTGCAGTAGAAAGCATCGCCTCACACCTGCTCTGCTGGGCTCACCCAGCCTCATTCTCCACCTGCTGGAAGGGAGGGAAGAACAATGACCTTTAGCCTGGAAATTCCCCCAGTGAAACAGTCATGATGACAAGGGAAGATCCTAAACTTCACCAGCTTTCTATAGCCCTTATATCTTCACTCCACTCTCCCACAATTGTGCTGTTATCTTTGTTTTATCAGTGAAGAAACTGATATTTCATGCAAATAAAGCGTAACAGCTTTGAGATAACAACTTCTAGTGTGACTCCAACCAGGATGTTTTGTCAGAGCAGCAGTGAAAACCCTGGTAGTGAAATTTCAGGACTGAGCCTGAAGGGGAGATAGAACTTGAGGGGAATCAGGACGAATTGTGTGTCCCTGAGAATGGTATAGGACATTGTGTGCTATGTTCACATAGGTGGAGCCGTAGCCAAGAATCACGGAGATCTTCCCGAGTCCCTATGGGCTCTGCTGGAGAATGACTTTTTGCAATTTTAGAATAGTGTGTGATTTCACCGAGAGCCTGAGGATCTGGAACAGAAAAGAAGTTGCCTCTGATTTGGGTACAGGTGTTCTAGTCCGACCATCACTCTGATGTTAGGATAGTTCTAGTTCCCATGAAGGGGCTTTAGCATAAAAGGGTGTCTTGGGTCAGGTCTCCAGTCACAGATATTGAGATGAAGACTCATGTGCAGGTGAATAAGAAGACAGGAGAAGCCAATGAGGGGGTGGGGAAGGGGAAGAGGCCAACTAAGGGTATGATTTCAGCAGAGTGCTGAGGTAGGCACCCTGAACCCAACCCCATAAAGGCTCTCTGGAACTCTCAGCCTCAGAGTGGTCATTCCCAAGGCAAGGGAGTTGGGTGGTCATTCTCTGGCACCATGGTCATTGGCTAAGCACCGCCACATGGGAAGACATGAACTCCCAGGCACTTCCCACTTTGCTTGAGCACAGGACAAAGTGGCTCTAGTACCCTGAAGGGAGTCTCCTTCTGAAAGGTTTCAGGTTTTGCAAACCAAAAGCACACTGAAGCCTGGGGAAGGACATACAGGGAAGAGTTTTGAGGGGATTTGGGTGGAACACACCAGTGCCTGCTACAGATGCCACCCCAGCTCCTTCAGGTGGGGCAGAAAACTAAAAATGAGATCTACCACGCTCCCTTTGCAGGTGTGAAATGTAGAATAAATGCAAAGAAACATAGACCTGAAAGGTAAAGGTTAGTGTTTGAGTTCTGGCTCTCTTATTCATGACACAAAGATCTCTGGCAAAGTAATGAATCTGAGCCTCAGTTCCTCATCTGGGAAATGGGACAATCACATGTTTGCCACTCAGGGCTGTGGTGAGTGTTAGATTGGATTAAGTGCTGTGCAAACCATTGTTTAAACATGAGATGTCAATGTTTTATTTTTTTAAATTGATATAATAGTTGTACATATTTTGGGGGTACATGTGATATATTGATACCTGTTCATAATGTGTAATGGTCTAATCAGGATAATTGAGATATCCATCACCTCACACGTTTATCTTTTCTTTGTATTCGGAACATTACAGTTATTCTCTTCCAGCTATTTTGAAGCATGCAATAAATCATTTAGGTATCAGTGTTTTCCAAACAAAAAGACATCCTGAGATGCTGTAGTGGGAGCCGTGACGGTGGGAATCTACTCTTGCCAAAACCCAGGCCATTCCCAGAGGAGCTGGGATGTGTCCCGATTTGGGTTGAGGCAGATCCTGACACACACAGGGTTCTGGGTTCTAGCGAGAGAAGGTTCAGAGCAGCTCCTGTGTGCGGGTGCCATGGTAAGGGATTTGCATGTATTATTTTGTTGGCTATTCTCAATAATTCTATGGTGATTATTACTTCTATTTTATACATAAGGAAACTTCAGCTTAGACAGG
This sequence comes from Cheirogaleus medius, assembly GCA_008086735.1. NCBI lineage: Eukaryota > Metazoa > Chordata > Mammalia > Primates > Cheirogaleidae > Cheirogaleus > Cheirogaleus medius. The sequence continues at coordinate 71,612,752 of VBSM01001124.1, forward strand.
GTGTGCTGGCTGTCTCCTGTCCTCTCTCCACATCCTGAGTTCTGTGTTCCCAGAGCTGACCCACGTGGGCGGCTTCCATGGGTCCCTGGCTCTCTGGCTTCTCGCCAGGTTTGCCAGCGGAAGGAGTACACGCTTGTTGTGTTTATGCTGTGGGTTGGCCGTGTCACTCTACTGAGGGCCCCAGCTCCTGTCAGGCAGCCATTCCCAAATAGCAACCACTCCCCTAGGCCCTTGAAGCCTCGAGCTGGCAAGTGTCCCCCTGCCTGTCACTGGTGCTTTAGGTTTCCTTGAATCCTGCCCTAACCTTGTAAATAGTCCTCTGTTAAACTCTCCACATGCCACTCAGCTTGAATGCACTACCTATTTCCTGCTGGGACACAGAAACCAAGTAATTGGCCCAAGTCACATGGCTAGAAGTGGTGGAGCTGGGATTGGAGCCCAAGTCTCACCTGCATTTTTCCATGATGTTGCAGGACTCATGTCTAGGCTGTGCTGGACGGCCATCAGCAGGAAAATAAAATCACTCTTCAGAGGAAAAGAGAGAAGACAGATGGCCTGTCACTCAGGCCTGCACGTGTCACATCTGTAAAGTGCAGTCTTTCTCCGAAGGCTGCTGAATTCTGAGATGGGAATTCCCTGGGGCTCACCCAGTGTCAGCCAGCTGTGAGTGTCATCAGCTGCAGCAGAGGAAGGGCCCTGCATGGCTGAGCTGACCCTTGAGGTGACAGCCCTCAGTGCAGGACAGTGTCCCTCCCCCAGCTGCCTTCTCAACCCTGAGAGAGTCTCTGCACCTGAGGCTGTCTGATAGGCAGAGCCCCTGCTGCCCTGGGCCATGGAGCTCAGCAGAGCCATCCTGAGGCCCAGGGAAGGACTGGGATTGGCCATGCTGACATTTGCCAAGCACACTTGGGCCACTGGCCCAAGGGCTCTGCGGGGCCTAGGGCCCCAGGCACAGGGCTGACCAGGAAAGCTGCAGGAGGAAGGATCAGGGTCCAGTACAGCAACCTCCACAGTTGTTTAGGACCAAACAGATGCTTTTGCCCTTCAGGCAACCTTGACACAGGAAGGGAAAAGGGATCTTAAGGGCTTAAGGGAAAACTACCACCACCTGGTGATACTGGTTAAATTTTATTTTTTTCCAGACATGTCTTCCCCCCATCTCCCATTGAGGAAACTGGCTTAGGTATATAACACATAAATGAATCTACATGTCTGCATGTGAAAGAGATGCAGAGAGAAAGGGAGGGAGAAGAGAGGTGGAGACAGAGAAGGAGAAAGAGGGAAAAATGAGCAGAGAGAAACGGTGAAGCGGAGGCCGTGGGACAGTAGGTTGAGGTGTGAGCAGGCACCGGTGGTCAGTTGAGAACCTGCAGAGGGCAGGTGCTCAGGCAGGCACGCCCAGCCCAGGGCAGAATCCTGCCCCTCGGACCCTCCTTCTAGACCCCTCTTGGAGGGAAGGGTCTAGAAGACCCAAAGAGAATATTGACAAGATCGACTTAACTTCATAACAAAAGTCTATTTTTCTATTTAATGTCTTGAATGGTATGACAAATGTTATATAAAAATTATTTATTAAAGGCATGTCTTGTTCTTTTATTGTGTACCAGCTGATGAAGAGCATAGGACCAGTGCATGACATGGTAGAAGCAGGTGTCACAAGTCACTTTGGTCATCTCCTGTATAAAAAGTCACCCCAGACCCTAGAGCTGGATGTGGAGATCTGCCCTGAAGCTCACTCATAGATGGTGTGACCTCAGACTGTTGTTAGTTCCTCTCAGTGCACGTTCTTTATCCCAAACATTGGGCATCCTAAGTAGACATGTAGAGTGTTGCTGAAGAGTGATTGAGATTGTGTAGCTCCAAGTGTGAGGATGTTAGCTTTAGGGAGTTCACAGACCCTGAAAGTATTCTGACTCCTGAGCATTGGGTTACTCTCCCAGCCCTAGGTCAAGCCAGGCTCTTGGGGAAATTCACTCCTTTTCTGGGTTTTGTCCTTCCTGCCCCCAGCCCAGTGGGAGAAATGAAACAAAGCAAAGCAGAGGCCTGGGATGAAGCTCTAAGGCACCATAAAACATGTGTCTTTGCTTCTCTCATGTTTGGGGTTCAAACTGAGGGAGTATACATGTAAAAGGTGTCAAAGGAGAAAGTACAACTTTATGATTTTGGGCAAATATTTTATGATTTCCAAAATATAGGACCTCTGTTAAACTGAGCTGGACACTATGGCTTTGGAGACCAAAGCAGACCTTTCTACCCCTCCTGCCTGGATTGAGGGACACCAGGCTTGCAGAGCAGGTGAGCCCTGACTTACCCACCCACTCAGGGGCTAGAACAGAGTCCAAAGAGCCCCTCTGGGTATGGACAGAGGAAGAGGGGGCTGGCACGTGGGCTTTGTCCACCAGGCCTGCTTGCTGGCTACCCCCAGTGGAGCCCCCTCAGTATTCAGACAAGTCCTATCAACATTGTACATCCAAAGATTCAGGATTGGGATCTAAGTCATTTTCTTCTCAAGAGGCTCTAGGGTCCTGAGGCCAAAATTCCCGTGTCTTTCTTAAAGGAGAATGACAGCTAAGGTGGAGTTAAAAAAGTCCCAGTACCCTTCCTACACTGTGCTATTCCTACTTGCTTTTCATGCCTGCAATTAAAAGGGCCAGTAAATAATGGTTTATCTAAGGATTTGTTGTATTCCATATAAAAACAGAAGAAAGTAGCAGGCAACTCTCAAATGGTTAACAGCTTCTCTCACTTAAAAGTAAGAATTCCAGGTCTGCCCCATCAGAGACTCTGCTACAGCATCCTCTGAGACATCAGAAGACCAGAGTTCATGGCCAGAAGTGGCCAAAGTAGGCATCGCAAAGGACGAGGAACTGGCCAGGGGTGCTATGTAGACTGTCTTTGTTCAGAATGGAGGGTATGGGAAGGTGCTGGCTCTGTTGGGGTGGCTTGAGATGGGGAAAGAAGGACCAAGAACACAGAAGTCTGTGATCCTTATATTTTCATCCTGACACCATCCATGAAGAACCCAGACCCAGTTATATCCCAAGCCCAAACCACCTCTCCACATCTCAGGCATAGGAGTCAACCAGTTCTCTTTCTGTTCAAACTCGCTTGAGCTGGGTTTGTATTATGTGAGACTCAAATTGTTCTAATAATTTAGAAATGCCGGGAGAGATCAGGGGAATGTGTGTGATGCTCCGTGGGGTGGGGGGGGCCACAGGGCAAGGGATTGGATGGTCTCTGTAGGCACCCCCACCCCTGTCTGAAACAATCAAGAGTGCTTGCAGACAAAACGTGCTGGGGAGGAAAGAGCACATGATTCTAGAAACATGGTCTTGATTTCTAGTCCCCCTGTGTCTTAGCTGGCGCTCTCTGGGAAAGCCATTACAATGTTTGAGCCTCAGTTTCCTCCTTTGTAAGATGGAGGGAATGTTGAAATACTGACATTGCTGGAGGGTCAGATGAGACAGAATGTGCACAGCTGCTTGGATGCTCTGCGGCCCTGTGTGCACAGGCAAGCAACTAACACAGCAGGCTCCCGGGGCACTGCAATTTCCCTCCCTATAATGCCTGTTGTTTTTCATTTTGTTTTCTTCAATAGTAATAATGGTGATTACACTTTACACATTGGTGTTTTACTCACCTCAAAGTACTATCCCCATGCGGTATCTCGTTTTCTTTCAAGAGTACATTTTCCCTGGTTTAGGTAGCTGCTGTGCCAAGGGGAGGTAGCCAGGGAGACCCGGGATTGACATTTAAAAATTATCTGTTATGTTCACGCATACTTTATTTTAATTGTTTTAACAACCCTACAAGGCCGGGATTGCTATTTCCACTTTTAGATGGGCAACTGGGTTTCTGCAAGGTGGTTGACTCACCTGGGGTCACACAGCTGGCAGGTGGTGGATCCTGGCTTCAAATCCAGGCTGGAATGGTAGCAAAGTCGCACCTGTAAGTGGGAGTGAGGGGTGGATGGTGCCGGATCAGCTTTACGGCTTCATCCGAGGAGAGTCCCAGGGCTCCCAGGGGAGGAGGAAAGCAGAGGTGAGGTTGCTCTGCCTTCCTATCTTTGGGTCTACGGAGCCTGGTGCCTCTGATGCGGGTTTGCATGTGCCCTCCCCCTCACTTCAACTGCGTCTCTCTGTGCCTCCCGGAGCTAGCGGGAATGGAGCTAGTGGGAACGGGCCGTCCTCGCTTAATTAAGGCTTCCTTTTCTCCGTCTAAATACTAGCAAAGCCATCTCCCCCTCCTCCTACCTCTCAGGAAGACAGCTCAAGAGCTGACAACTCAGAAGAGAAAGGAACTCAGGCAGCAGGAAACTTTCTCTGGCAGCTGCCCGAGGGGCCTGGAGCAGGAGAGCTGCCTGTACCTGCCAGAGAAAACCAAATACTCTCCAATTGTTTTTGAGAAAAAAGTTTAAACAAGCCCCCACACATCCTCTTCTTAAGAGGAATACAATGATAACTGGCTATACTTCCCTGGGGGAAGACTGTTGAGGGAGTCTGCTCCCCTTCTCAGATCAGCACTGTCTGCACCGGAAGGCCGTCCACACTATGCATATATTTTATCTATAAGTGTAATCCCACCTGCTGCACAGGGGGCATTGTGCTAGACACTGGGGGCATGCAGGAGAATAAGACTTAATTCTTGTCTTTAAGGAGGTCACAGCTCACAAGCAGGTAGGAGGGGAGACAAACAGTATAGGGTGACACAGTTGAGTACAGGGTGTCTTGGAGCACAGAAGGGAAGGTGAATGGGAACCTTGCTTCAGGGGGAGCCTGGGAGAGCTGGAGTCTAAACTGCACTCTGCATGAGGAGGAGGAGCTGGCCAGGTGCAGGCGTGGTGAGAGGAGGTTGGGGGAAGAGTGCTCCAGTATGAGGAACAGCCCTGTCAAAGGCTCAGAGGCAAGAAAAGGCATTGCTTCAGGAATATGAAAAGAGCTTGGTTAGTCCTCCAGGCATTACTCTTTCTAAATAGGTAAGCGGCCCACTCGGGGGACTTTGTGATTAAGTGTGTGTTTAAGGGAATAGAATGCAACCAACTGGCAGCTTTACAGCATTTGCAAGTCTCTCTCCCTCTAGATGGGAACTGACCCTTCTCACATTCGCATCCCCAGTGTCTGATGAGTGGTGAGCACTTAGCAAATATTTGTGATGAATGGAATTGATAAACTAAGTGGTTTGCTTCAAGTCTCAAGTCTATTTAGGTACTTGGTCCCAATTCTAGGCCTTACCCTATCACATCACCACCTCTCCAACTTCTCAAAAACCCTAAGTCAAACATGTTAGCATTACATGTTAGCATTTACAAACTCTTCTCCGGCTAATATCTCACCAGATCTCCCAATGGTCCTGGGAAGTAGGTATGCCTGATCTTGTTACAGTTTCAACTTTACACTTGGGAAAACCAAGGCTCAGGAAATGGTCATGGCCCTTCTGAGCTTAACAGTGTTCCTTTGTTGCTTCACACTTTGTATTAGTTTTCTATTGCTGCATAACAAATTAACACAAACTTAGCAGCTTTAAATCACACACATATACTATCTCACAGTTTCTGTGAGTCAGAAGTCTGGGCATAGCTTAGCTGATTCTCTGCTTCAGAATGTCACCAGGCTGCAATTAAGGGGTTGGCTGGGCTGCATTCACTTCTAGAAGCTCAAGAGGAGAAGGTTCTACTTCCTAGCTCTCTGAGTTGTTGGCAGAATTCGTTTCCTTGTGGCTGTAGGATTCACGGTAGCTTGCTTCTTGAAAGCCAGCAAGGAGTACAGACCCTAGGATGAATCTGCTAGCAAGAAAGAGTCTTTATTCTTTATTTCAAAGTATTACAGGGTACACATAATTTTGGTTATATGAATTGCTTTTATAATGCTCGAGTCATGGTTATAAGAGTGCCGGTCACCCAGATATTGTTCATTATACCCGTTAGATAGGTTTTCGCCTGTCCCCTCCTCCTTCCTCTTCCCTGATTCATTTCTCTTGAGTTTTACTTCCCTCTGTGCACATGTGTGCTCATCAATTAGTTCTAATTTAGTAGTGAGTGCATGTAGTGTTTGTTTTTCCATTCTTTAGATACTTCACTTAGGATAATGGTTTCCAGTTCCTTCCAAACTGCTACCTCTCAACAAAGAATTATCTGGTCCAAAATGCCAATAGTGCTGAGGTTGAAATATCCTGTTTCAGATCAAGGCTCAGGTGTAATTAGAGTAGGTATCTCTCACTTTACAAAATCAAATCTGGACCTCTGTCAAGACAGTAACAATAGAGTATGTTTGGAACAATTTTCTGTCTGATTTTTATATGTCAAAAAAACATGTTAAGTCAATGGCTGGTCATATCTAAATAAAACGTATCTTTTTAGAATAAAAAAAAAGAAAGTCTTACATAATGTAATGCAGTCACAGGAAAGACATGCCTTCCCCTTTGCCACATTCTATTGTTTAGCAAAAGTTTTGCCCACATTCGAGAGGAAAGATCACACAAAGGCATGGACACCAGGCAGTAAGAATCACAGGCCGCCTTCACATCTGTCTGCCGAGAACTTCTACCCTTTGTCCATGCTGTTTCCTCTCCTGGTTCTCTGTGGCAAACCCTCAGCCATCCTCCAGACTGCAGCTCAAATGCACCCCCTTGCACAGCCTACTCGGCTGCCTCTTGCTCCTTTTGCAGGGCTGGTGCGTTTCTCCCTCCCCCTCGGCTGCATTGCAATGGTTACTATGAGATATTGAACTCTTGTCCCTGATTGCAAGTCTCTCTCCCTCTAGATGGGAACTGACCCTTCTCACATTCGCATCTCCAGTGTCTGATGAGCAGTGGCCACTTAGCAAATATTTGTGATGAATGAAATTGATAAACAAAGTGGTTTGCTTCAGGTCTCAAGTATGTTTAGGTACTTGGTCCCAATTCCAGGCCTTACCCTATCACATCACCACCTCTCCAACTTCTCAAAAACCCTAAGTCAAACATGTTAGCATTACAGACACTCCTGTTGAAACTAATTAGGTTTAAAGGACCAGCTCCTCATAAGACATAATGGCAATGAGTGATAATAGATAATAACATTTTAATTTTTTAAAAAGTTCCAAAGCAATATCTTATTCAATTTTGCATATAATTCCTCCAATATTCAATTGGGTTTGGTCTCCTTGTAAATAGTTTAAGTAACTGAGGCTCAGAAAGGTGAAGTGATTTGCTTAAAACTACACAGAGGAAAAAAATCACAAAACTGTGACTCAGTCCAGGGCTTCTGATTCCAGTCATTCATCAAATGCTTACAGTGTGCCAGTTCTGTATTAAGACATCATGGAGAGTGCAGACTAAGTAGGATTACTGCCCTAGCCATGTAGCGTTCATGCCCTCATGATGGAAATAGGTAGCTAAGATTGTGAGTATAAAACAAGTTGGCAAGAGCAGTGACAGAGTTATGCCCAATAGGTTTGGTGAAGTAAGAAGAGAAATACAAGATCTGGTGGGGAAGGGGTGTCTTCAAAGTGTGCACATAAAGCCACTGGGAGTTAGCAGGCAAAGGGGGCCAGAAACGACATTCTTGACAGAGAAGTGCCAGCACAGAAGCCTGTGGAAGAGGATACCAGTATGGTGCATTGGGTTCAGTTGTGAGAAGTCGGTGTCAAGTTTGGGACAAATGGCAGGTTGAAGTCTCTAAGGCACCCTCTCTCCTCTTTCACTCTTGTTTCTAGAGCATCTTCCTCCGTCAAGACCACTCCCTCCACCCCCTCCACCCCCTCCCCGCCCCCACCACCTTCTCACCACTTCACTCTGTTGGTTTCCCCTTTTCTCCTGCATTTTCAGCATGTCTCTCCCTGTTTTCATTGATTCTCTTTGATCCATCCCGGCCTGGCTTTGACCCCCCCACATCCCCCACCCTCTGCACTGTGACAGGACTTGGTCTTGGTGAGGCCACTGTGACCTCACACTGTGCTGATCATTGAATACCTGGGAGATCACTTCTCATGAGCACTTGTGCCACAGGGAGCATTGACCTCTTCTTCCCGTCGCATTCTCCTCTGCCTACCTGGTTTAAGTGGATATGTATAAGGTCACCAGGACAATGGAGGAGCCTACATTTTTAGTACCACTTATTATAATTGGGATTAATATGACAGCAGACACACTTACTATGTTCCAAGTGCTTTCTTTACACATACTAACGTACATGTTTAGTCTTCACAGCATTCCTGTGAGATAGATACTATTTTTATCTCCATTTATTAGATGATGACCCTGAGGTACACAGAGATTAAGTAATTTGCCCAAACTAGTAAGAGGTAGATTTGAACCCATGAGGGTGAGTGTTATGTCCATTTTGTCCACCAGATTTCCCTAGAGCTAGAAGAATGCATGGCACATGCAAGAAATGCTACAAATATTGAGGAGTTAACCAAAGACTAAGACAAAAACTACTGAGGTGTAGGGTTGATGGGTGCAGGGCACAGAGGAGTTGGAGGGGCTGTCTTGGTGATTAGGGGATTTGTGGCGTCACCAATTGAGACAGGATATTAGGAGGAAGAACTGCTCTGCAGGGCATGGAAGGAACTCATTTTTAGATATTTTGTTTTTTCAAGATGTCTGTGGACCACTTGTGTGGTGTGGAGAAGTTCAGCAAATTGTTGAATAAGTAAAGAAAAACGAGAGGCATTTTCTCCCTCTAGAATGCTCACAGAAGTATCAAAGATATAACCGCAATTCAGTGGTGCAGTAGAACTGGGAAGAGGAAAGAAGGGGAAAGGGCGAGGACAGGTGGAATGAGCCTCCCATTTTGCTTAATATTTTATCGTCCTACCTGGAAGCTCGTTCCCAGTGCTGAGGAGGAAGTAGAATCATTGATCAGTCTCAGGGGAGCTATTCTGGGCTTGACACTTAAGCCGTGGGGTGTCTGGAATTGAGTCTCTTCTGGTTAATAGTTCTTCCTAATTGTTCTCCCAATTAGGCAATGTTTCATCTCTCTGTCATTCCAGATATTCTTTTTTGAATAAAGCCTCCTGATAATAACCCACTTTCCTTGATTAACTTAAAATGCTGTTCACCTACATCCTGGTTGATGTCTATGTGCTGTTGGTAGTCAGATGTCCTGTTGAAGTGGACAGCTGTCTATGGGGACCGAGATCCAAATGGTCTCCTTTAAGGGTGCCTCGGTAGGTGATGTGGGAGTCGTCGGAAGAGACCCAGAGCTCCAAAGAGAATGAAGAGGACCTTTGAGGACACCTACTTTAGAAATGCTGGAGAAGATTATGGGGGGACTTTATTCCTTCCATCATTTCTCACCAGGTTCTCCTTTATCTTTATCAAAGGAGGTGGGTTTTTCTGATGGGAGATTTTGCAACTGGGGGAGGACTTGGAATGGTGAAAATGGGAGACTTTTGATCAGCCTGGACTATTTCTGTGAATCATACTTGGGGAACTGTATTTCTGTGTTTGTGCAGCCCCTTGCCGCTGGGAGGATGGAAAATCCTACCAAATTCCTCCAGCCTGAGTGTTTGTCTCCTTGCATTGCCCCTGCAATCCTCGGGACATAAGCTAATAGATGAGATAACACTCCCACTAATATAAATGCTTCCTGTTTTAGCCACACAGCAACACTATGGGCAAATGATTATTTATCCCATTTTATTGAATAGCAAATTGGATGCTCAGAGTGATAAGAGACTTCTCTAAGATGACATACCTGGTAATGGCAGAATCAGAACTTGTCCTTAGAATTCCTGACTCTTGGTCCCAAGGTCGTTTCCACCACATCGTCGTGCACTGGGATTTGTTCATTGACAAAGCACCCAGTCCCCTACGTATGCTCATTCTCTTGCCTTTACCTCAGTGGCTCACGCCACGTACATAGGTCAAGTGTCTGACCCTCTTTGTATGGGGCTTACAGAAAACAGGATTCCCTTCTCCACAACCACACGAAAATATGCCCCAAACTAAGGTGAACCTGCTGTGTGGGCAGGTAGTATTCCCACTGCACACTGACTGGGAGACGAACGCACGTTCCTGTGATGCCCAGACAGCCACCTCGTGGGAAGAAAGGATGCTGGCAGAGTCGTCAGGAGGCCGGGCCCGGGCTTGTTGCTTCGACACACTAGCTGTCTGTATAAGCCAGGCCATCTCTCTGGGGCTCAGTGTCCTTGTCTGTCAATTAGGAAAGCCAGCCTGCCCGTCTCACAGGCAGGTGAAAGAATGGGGTAATCTGTCAGGTTCTGTGCAGCTCTAAAGCAGTGCTGTAATTATCCCAGAGGCATTTGAACCTGAAACCTGATATATAATTGCTTCTCTCCACATGAGAAATATGATGAGGCACTTGCTCATTTCTTTCACCCACTAGGGAATAGCAGTTATCTAGGGGGCATTTGGTTTGGTTTTTAATCATGTGCAGGTGTTGTAAGATTCTGGCAGCACGGAGCCTCTCTGGGTGCCCCTTCACAATCTCTGCATGTAGAGACAGAGATAAGATTATTTACACACCATTTCATTATTCACAGCCTCTTGGAATGTAGCATTAAATAATTCAGAGAACATACAAGCTTGGGGATTGATGGGGAAGCTGATAGTTTTGCAAATACAGCATGCAGCAGCCACAGAAAAGCCCACTTCCGGTGCATATGCAAGTGGGAACAATTGCTGGGTACCAAATCCTCATCAGGACCCTGAGAGGGGCTTTTCCTGCAGTCTAAAATAGATTCTGTATCCTAGGGATGGAGAGCTTCATCTCTGGGCATGAAAATGCCCACCCTCCAGCCACCTTCTGATCTAAGGCTCCTTGGAGGCCACTCCTGTTGGAATTCTCCATTGCACCTGGTGTAGGTCCAACCCCATACAAGGTGTTTGATGACTTCTTTTGTCCCTTGGTGGTTCCACTGGGGGTTGAATGGATTTTTTTTAACTGAATGCTCTTTGTTCCATTAGCTGCTTGTTGTCTATACTCCATCAAGAATGGAACGAGCAGAGTCACTGAGAGGGAGAAGACCTGAGTCCCATCTCTTCCACCTATTAGCCTGGTAACTTTATTGGCCCTGGGGAATCCTGGAGGAAGGACAGGAAAGAATTGAGAGAAAATTGGTAAAGAAGCCGAGAGTGAGGAGGGCACCAAAGAGGGGAGAGTTTCAGGCAGGAAAGGTGGCCGACAGGATGGCACAGTAGGCATTTGAGGAGGAGTCGTCCTGGGAAGTGGGCCCTGAGTTTGGCAATGAGGAGGTTGTCCAGGTGCATCTCTGGCCTCTTAAATAAAGCCTCCTTTCCCAGGCACTGCACCACAGCAGGAATGTGGGCAGCAGGCTCACCCCAGCCCTGCCAGCACTTGCTGCCTGGCCTCTCTCTCTACACTTGGCTCCTGGGCTCTGGGAGTCCCTGGCCTCACATTCCAACCCTGGTACCTCTTCCTGTCCCTGCCCTCAGCTTAGCAAGCTCTCCAGACCCACCTTGGGCTCACAGACCTTGGGTCCCCATCTCTGCTTGACCCCAACTTTGCTCTTGATGTCAATATTGCCTGCAGCTCTGGGCAAGAGGCCGCTTCCCTGCCTTCTCTGGGCCCCATGGAATTGTCCAAGCCCAGGTCAGCTCCTTGATTTAGGCTTCAGGTGGACATCACTGATGACCTCCAAAAGGGAAAGTTAGGTGACTTCTGAGTTAACCTGGAAGGTTTTAAGGCATCAGGAGCACAAATTATCAGCACCCTTAGGTTGTAAGTGACAAAAGCCTAGTGATGGAGCCAAGGTTAGATAGAGCATGGGGTGCCCTGTCAGAGCCCTCTTGCTGGGCCTGGGCACAGTTCTGTGGGGCGAGTGTGCTGGGCAGTGGAGCCAAAAGAACTTGGGCATCGTGGCTAGGGCGAAGGATTGAGACATGAGGGGACAGCCTGGAGGTGTTTGAGAACAAATGGGCTCTGTCTTTAGCAACAAATAAGGCTCAGCTGTGACAGAGGAGCTGGCAAGGCAGCAGAAGGCGGAGAGAGGCTCTGAGGCTTGCCGAACAGAGGGAGGGGCCCATCAGAGAGCGCCTGCAGCCTCGCTGGGATGTGAGGAGGGGACCAGAGCGAACCTAGGACAGATTGAGACCAGTCGGGCCCGAGGGCATGGGTTGGGGGTTGGTCTTAGACAGGAGGAGGGATGCCCCTATCAGATATGGGAAAAGAAGGCTGGAGACACAGGAGAAAGGAGAGGGGGCTGCTGTGGAGGGTGGGTGGGCAGAGCTGTAGGGACACTTGAAGAATCTCAGGGAGCAACTTCCCCAGAGATCAGCATGATTCCTAGGTCAGGAGATGCTTGGCCATATGAGCTCTCTAAGAGACTGGGGACTCAGGCACCCTGATGTGTGGCAGGAAGGCCACTATCACTCACTCACTAGGATTCACACATTTTTGAGCTCCTGTGATATTTCAGACACTCAACCTGGGCTGTCTCTTTCACCCCTTGGATCACTATGCTATGGAGGATGTATTGCTTTTCCCCATTTTGCAGATGAAGAAAAGGTGGCTCAGATAAGTTAATTAACTTCACTAAGGTCACATAGCCAAAAGTCACTGAGGTGGGATTTTAATCCTACTCTTTCTGACTATGATGACCACGGTCTTTCTATTATGCCCACACTAGGGGAACTAAAAATGGCTTTGTTTTTTTTTATCGGCACATCACCACCATCCTTTATCTTAAACTCCACTTAACAACATGGCCCAAGCTGGAAGAGAAGAGCTGTAATGTTCTCAGAACAAATGAAGGATAAATGTTTGAGGTGATGGATATCCCAATTACCCTGATTTGATCACTACACGTTGTATATGTCAAACGTTGTATGTGTGTATCAAAATATCACATGTACCCCCAAAATATGTAGAACTATGACATATCAATAAAAAAATACAAAAACCCCAACATGGCCCAGCTTCTGAGCAACAAAAACGGTACAGCACAGGGGCTGGCACGTGGAAGGTCTGTCATCCACACTGCCTTGAATCGAAGGTCTGACAATTCACAGGAGACAAGAAGTGCTTTATGAAGTTTGAAAAGAATTACCTGATCTTTTGCAGGCCTCAGTACAGAAATATTAATATAACTAGGCTATGAATAGAGATTTAAATTACTCACTTTCTTTGACTTAAAAAGAAGTCTTCTTATAATGGAAGAATAAAGTCCACCAGTAGGTTGTGGACGTATATAATTCTTTTCCTCTGAGAATTTATTTTTGGCCTCATTAATAGAAATTCTCCCACACCAAGAACCTTTTTTTCCCCTTTGCCCGGAAGGACAGCTAAGGAAGGATTTGTGTTTTATTTTTTCATGGGCTTGGAATAGATAATTGCTTAAAGCTGAATTTTGGGCTGCTGATAATCTAATTACGGTCTTGGGCATAATTGTTCCTGTATAACCTGATGCCTTTTATTCTTCATGGATCTGACTTCTGAAGCTGGTTCTCTTGGCAACAGCATATCTTTCTATGAGAGAAAGGAACACAGCCGTTTGGGGGTATTCTTTGCTCAGCAGATAAGAAGGAGGTAACACATGAGAAAATAGACAGGAAATTGTGGGCATTATTGGAATGATGATTGAGACTTTTATGAATATGCAGATACATCAATGTCTGAAAGAGAAAGAAATTTCCCTGCAACTATGACGTGAGCTGTGTCTCTTCCCTCCCACTGGTTACCTCCTGGTGTGTCAGAAGGTGAGAAAGTGAATCGTCCCTTTTGTGCCTTGCACTCTGGCCAAATTATACTGCCAGTGGAGAGGGGAGTCTGAGATTTGCTGCTGGCTATGTTAAATTTATAATTTTCCATTTTCCAGTCCTCTCCAGAGACTCGAAGGAGAAGTGATAAAGTGCTGTGGAAAAGTCCAGAACTGGGTCATAGAACACTTGGGTTTCAGTATTGGAGGTGAGAGATCACTCCATTCACCTCACTGAACCTTAGTGTCCTCTCCTGGAATAGGGGGGCAGTGAGTTAGAATCAGAGGGCGCAAACCATTGGCACAAGGGCCAAATCTAGCCCTCAGACCTGTTTGACCTATATAGTATCCCCCAAAATTTGAGTTAATTGTCAACATTCAAAATTCAGAACAGGTTTCATAAAACATCAAATCTCTGCCTTCTTTTGGTAATGGGAGGAATCTAGAAGTCCTAGGCTTGTATTTCTATGCAGATTTCGAACTCAACAGTTCTTTTGGTGAGTTCACCGCAATCGCCACCACTCCCATTGTTTTATACTGAATTTGTGTCACTCATTTATGTTACCTGCCTAGTCTCTACAGGCATTCAGTTTGTGACCCCTGAACTATAGGGATCTTCAAGTTCCTGTCTACATTTGTCAGTATCTGGCTAAGATGCATCCAGGTAATACTGTTTCATACTTACTTGATATTAGTTCCCATATTAGGGATGCAAGAATTGAGGTTCAACATGGTCAGTGACCTGTTACGGCCATGAAGGCCATACCTGGTGAAGACAGTAACAGGATGTGGGGTTCCTGAGTCCCTGCCTAGTCGTCATCTCTAAGAGTTGTATTTTCCATTTCATACACAGTCCTGTGTGTGCCTAGACTAAGGCAATTAGAAGATCAGGTGTACGGATCTAAAACCAAATGGCCTTTAGAAACCACTAGGAATGAGCCTGAGTTAAATTCTAGAGATGAAACTGCTGATTCAGATGGATTTCGAATCTGAGAAAAACCTCAGCCACTTTGGATATTTAGAAAAAATAGTAAACCTTTACGTTCTGAGCATTTGGCAATTCTCGTAGTGCTTTTAGCATTTAGCAGCTCCCATTCTTGAATTTGTGAATTGTGTGTGAATTTGGACACTGCCACTTTGTAGCTTTGTAACTTGGACTTCATGGTTCCTAATGCAGGGATGATAATAGCCATGTCCGCCCTTATGGGGTGGGTCTGAATGCCCAGCGTGCAGTGACGTATAAAGTCACTGCTTGGCTGATGTTGAGATCTGACCATGTGCATAGTACTTGCCATTTATTTTCCATACATTCACTCAGTGGGGAATATTATCTCCACTTACATTTGCAGAGTTGAGCCTCAGTGCCAATAAGACATTTATTTAAGGTTACATGGCTAAGAAATATTAGGATGCTGCAAATAATTTCAAACCATAATTTTTTACGATGCCCCAGTTTTTCCTCTTCATTCTCATCCTTATATTGTTTTCTTCACTAAATTCTGAATCAACTGAGAATTTAGCTTCAGTTTCCCTTCTACAAAATGAGAGGATTGTTCCAAGTGGACCCTTCCTAACCCCGAGAGTCTATGATTTAACTAATGGATAAAGAGGGAAAGGATAGCATTAAAAAAGTTAAAAAAAAATAACCAGGCTAAACTTTATCTTACTTCATTGCTTAAAAAGAATCAGAAAGTTAAAACAATTGGCATGAGTATAAGGAAAATTGTTATTTTTTTTCCCTTACATTTCACTTTCATTTTCTGTCCTCTGTCCCCCCTTGAAAGTTCATTTGTACAGGGCAAACACTGGGGGCTGGTCAAAATTCCTCCTCCTGTTCCACAGCCCCAGTTTTGATTCAGAAAGTAGTTCCGACAAGCCATTATTGATGAAGACAAGCCCAGGGTTACAGGAACAAAAGCCCAGCTCCTGTGTGAGCACTCAGCGGGCAGGAGACAAAAGGGAATGACTATAAAAGGAAATTTGAACACATCCTCTGATTTTTAAAATTAGTCACAAGGTTTGTTCTTTTCTCTTTTATTTTTCTGGGGAGATTATTACAGGGATAGCAATGAATAGTCCTCAGAGACTCCCTTTTTTATTTTCTTTGTTTTGGTGGTGAAACATTTTATTGTATTTAGGATTAGCCAGCTGGACTCAGTTTAAATGATCCCAATTTTAGTGGTAACATCCAAAGCATCTTAGTCAGGGGCCGGTCAGATGTCCTCCTCTTCACTCCATCAGACCTGACCAAAGTGTTGACCTTGGCCAGTCAAGGTCTCGGAGCTTCACAACAGCTTATGAAGCTGTTGGTGCTATGGGCCTTGACCTCCACAGTGAACATGAATGTGTTGTTGTCTTTGATCTCCATGGCCAACTCCACTGCTGGGGAAATTTGATGTCGGAATAGTGGTCAAGCTGTTTTCTCCTGGTGGAACTCTTCTTAGAATATTTGGGCTGCCTTGAGAACCACAGTATCTTATTCTGTCAAAATGTGGGTGATGTGCAGGTTTTTGGTACCTTTCAGAACTGCCTTCTTGGCCTTCAAAGTCTTTGTTTGGCTCCCATTTTGGAAGAGGTAAAGGCTTCATTTTTTGTTGTTTGTTCTATCTTTGTGAAAATGTCTTTTTCTTTTTAAAAATAACTTTTTCACTTTATAAAAATAAGTAAAAAGTAGTATTATTTGTGATAGAAATTTTAGAAAATGCCAGTTATTTTTAAAAATTGTGAGCATATCACCAGATATAACCACAATATAAATACACTAATATATATATTTCCTTCCAATTTATTTTTTCTATAATGAATATATCCATCCTATTGAATATACAGGTTTGTACTCAGATTTTTTACTTAGCTTTATGTGTGAACATTTCTCCCATGTCACTGTATATTTTTAAAAAATGACTTAGATGGCTGCATCCTTCATGCATGGATCTGCTGCAATGTACTCAATCTTTTGTCCCATATTTAGCTTATTTGTAGTTTTTCACCATCATAGATGATACTACCACGGATATTCTTATACATTTATCTTGACTCACATCTATGATTATTTGAGCTGGCAAGCATTTCTCAAGACTTTAAGAAAATCTTTTTATTTACCTATTTTTTACTGATATGTAATAGATATACATATTTTGGGGAATTGTGATAATTTGATACATTCGTATAATGTATAATGATCAAATCAGGGTAATTGGGATACCCATCACCTTAAATATTTACCTTTTCTTTATGCTAGAGACATTCTAATTATTCTCTTCTTGCTCAAGAGTTTTAAAGTGTGGGACTGAATATTCCATTTGCTCAACCCAAATCCTAACAATTTCCCTGACTCTGTTCTCTTCCTTATCCTTTTCCCTTGGATGAAATCCCAAGCTATTTGGCAAGGGCTTAAAGCCCTGCATGATATGTTCCCTTCCCGGTCACCACGACTGTGTCTGGATGTCTCCACATCTAGTTTATAGTTCTGCCAGTTTGGATCGCCTATAGCATCTACCTACTCATGCTTTTTCATATCTCTCTGCCTTAACTCAGTGCTTCCAAAACTCCAGGCATTTAAATATCACATTCACAATTTTGCCACTTTTCATATACTATCTGAGTATCAGTACTCAGGTAATATTTATTAAGATTGTTACTTAAAAAGCAGATTTTGTGTGGATGTAGGTATGTATGTGTACATAATTGTTTTTCTAATTTGTATGAAAATAAATTCATGACCACTGAAATAAAAAATAAAGGTTTTCCTGACACTATATAAAACAATCTTCCATCATGGCACATATTCTATTTTGGGAAACACTACATTAGTTCTGTCCTCCTGGTGTGTTATTCTCTGTTTTCTGGGAGAGTAACTGCTATTCATCTCTTGAGTCCTAGGAAGCTTCTCTGCAACTGAGTCTGAGTTAGATCCCTCCTTCCTTGGGGTCTTTCAGCACCTTGTGCTTTTCTCATCTCAGCACCCAGCACACCAAATTGTAATTGTGTATTCACTTACTTTCTTTATCCCTAACAAATTATTGAATTCCTGTATGGGCCAGGCTCCCTGTGAGAATGTAGTTATCAGAGTCAAAATACAAAATAAAGATATTTCTATATTTAAATGAAGAATTGAAAATGAGGAAAAAGTAAGAACAATAAATGTGACCAAGCAGGTTTGAAAAAGAACCCAAACTATTTTTATGAATGAAAAATATTATAATTGAAAGTAAAACCCCAGACAGATTTAATAGCAGATTATACATAGCTGGAAACAGAATCAATTTACTGGAAGATAGATTGAAAGAAATTACCCAGTGGTATGCATTAACAGGCATTTAGTCTCAAACTCACAGGTCTGCAGGTCAGCTGAGGTTCAGTTAATCTAGATAGGGCTTGTCTGGGTGGCTCTGATTCCATGATGCATTAGGTGGCTTTGGCTGTTGAGCTCAGGTCTTCTTCATGTGTGTTAATTCTAGAGCCAAGGCTAAAAGTGCAGCTGGAATCCAGGGCATGTTCTTCTCGTGGCAGATCTAGAGCATAAGAGCCAAGCCAAACTCATAAAAATCACACATAAGACCTTTGCTCCTGCAAGATCTACTCATCTTCCATTGTCAAAGCAAGTCACATAGGGTAAGGAAGTAGACTCTGTGAGGGCATAAAAAAAAAAGAAAGAAATTACCCAGGATATACAAAGAAGACATAGAGATGGGAAAAAAAAAGAAAGAATAATTTATGTGGAGTTCAAATGAGAAGTTATAAAACATGTCAATTTGTACTTTCAAGTAGAGAGGAGAGAGAATGGGGTGGAGGCAATATTTGAACAGATAATGGCTGAGAATTTTCCTGCACTCATGAAAGGCACACATCTACCAATGTGGAAGGTCTGGTGAATCTCTGGTTGGATAAAATAAAGTTTAAAAAAAAATCTAGGCAAAACTTGATAAAACTGCAGAATGCCAAAGATAAAGAGTATATCATAAAGGTGCAGAGAAAAATTACAGATAATTCACAAAGGAACAGCAAACACACCAACAGCTGATTTCTCAGTAGTAACAATAGAATATAGATAAGAGTGGAATAGTAACTTGAAAGTGCTATGAGAAAGTAACTGATAATTTATATTTCACTGTTCAACAAAACCAAACTTTTAAGAATGAGGGCCAAAGAAAGAAGGACTTTTTTAGATAAACAAAAATGAGAGAACTGACCACTAACTAACCCTCAGTGAAGAAATTATAAATACTGTATCTTAGGCAGAAAAAAAATAATCCCAGATGGACAGTTTGGGATTCAAGAAGAAATGGTGATAAAGGAAGTGATAAATATATGGGTAAATCAAAACAAATCTTAATTATATAAAACAGTAAAAAATAACATAGAGTTTAAAAAATAGAATTAAAATACACAAGCATAATAGAATCTAAGGTCAGAAGGAAAGGAAGGGAATACAAATGTTCCAAGATCTTAGATCCCCAAATGCTAAGTATGTTAAATAAATATTTAAAATTTTTAGGATAGGATAGGAATATAGGGTATAACTTCCCAATCAGTAGATAGAAACATATAGAATGAGAAAAAATATCAATTCAACAAAAATGCAAAATAATATAAGAAAAAAGAACAAATGAAATACATAAAATACAGGGCAAACAGCACAGAATATGATAACAGAGCTAAGCCCAAGTATATCAAAAAGTATAGTAAAGGCAAACATTATCATACTTGTTTTAAAAAAAATCTGTCAATATGATATTCATAAGGACATGAAAAATATAAAGGAAAAATGCCCACAATTAAATTCTCAGCAAATACTAAACAAAGTGGCCCAACTGTTTTAATATTAGGTAAAAATTAATTTAAGGCAAAATCTTTGCTAAAGATAAAGAGATTCACTATATAATGAAATA
Source organism: Cheirogaleus medius (assembly GCA_008086735.1). Classification (NCBI taxonomy): domain Eukaryota; kingdom Metazoa; phylum Chordata; class Mammalia; order Primates; family Cheirogaleidae; genus Cheirogaleus; species Cheirogaleus medius. Next base: position 71,632,301 of record VBSM01001124.1, read on the forward strand.
ACTTTCCATTCCTAGGGAGATATAACCAATTAAACTTTTATGCATCAAAATACATAGCCTCAATATATATGAAGCAAAGAGTGACAAAACTAGAAAGATAAATAGATTATTCCAGCATCATAGGAGATTTTTAACACTTTTCTCTCAATAAATGATAATATAAATAACCAAATAATCAGTAAAGATAAGGAAGATTTGTACCATACAATTATTAACTTTGAGTTAAAAGACACATCCAGAGTATTTTATCTAACAATTACAGAGAATAGCAATTTTTTAATTATACAAGGAACATTTATGAAAACTGACATGACTTAGGACACAAAACAAGACAAAACATTCAGATATTTGGCATCATAAAGACCAGGTTCTCTGACTTCAGTGGGATTAACTAGAAATCATTAAAAAACAATTAATTAAAACACCCATATGTTTGACAAATAAACCTCTGATTCTACACAACTCCTGGGTCAAAGAAGGAATATTTAAGAGAAAATAAAAATATTTCATTTGAAAACATGGGATATGCATCAAAATGGTTACTGAGAAGTAAATTACATAAGCTTAAATGTTTGTATTAGAAAAAGATAAAAGCCCCAAATTTGCTAAGATTCCAACTTAAGAAGTTAAATAAAGAACAACAGAATAAATCGGAGAAGCAAAAGGGTGAAATAATAATGATAGAAACAGAAGTTTATAACATTAAAAATAAACACAAAATAGCAAATATCAACACATCCAAATGCTGGTTCTTTGGAAAGACTAACAAAATGGACAAATCTGTGGCATGGGTGATCGAGGAAAAAAGATTAAAATATATGGTAAAAATACATATTAGTAATAACATTTACAACTGACATTAAAAAGATAGAAAGAGGATGTTATGAACAATTTATGCCAATAGATCTGAAAACCTATAATAAACAGACAGATTTATTTAAAAAATATCAGTGCAATCCACCCTAGTGGGGAGGAGAATTTCTTACTGATATTGTTCAGATTTTCCAGAACATGGTGACAACAAACAACAGACAAACATTTTGTCAACTTTACTGTTGGTTTTAAATTTTCTACAGGTGACACACCCCTTATTACCTGCAACTGAGGAGGGCTCATCCCACCTCCTCCCACCTCCCGCCATGACATGTTATAGCACAGAAAATAAATGAATATCAGATACATATAGCACTATGCCACTCACTAGCAATGTTACTTCGCCTGAGTCATTTAATTTTGGGGGCTTCAATTTCGTCTCATGCAATATAAATGAGCATTTTAACTGAGTTTGTTTCTTCTGTAAAACGGGAGTAATGTGCTCTGGCTTCCCTTCAGTGGTAAATATTTAAAAACTGGCTCCCCCAAAGCAGACAAACAAGTCAGAAAAACAAAAACTCTGATTTGTAGCATTTGACAATTTCTGTAGTGTATATACTTTGAACAATGGCCAGTTTCAAGCTACCAATAATGAAGTTACCGGACTACAGGATTGGGGTGAGATGTGCACAGTCAGCTTTCCGGAGCTGGGATGTGCCCGCTCCAGCACGCCACCGTCACCTTCTGGCTGCCAGCAACTCTCCTTCAAATGGCACAATCAGAAGGATGGCCAACTTTGACCCCTCAAACAGACAAAACTACATTTGAATTTTGGCTCTACCTCTAACTAATTGTGATTCTGGTGAAGTTATTTTGCTCTCTATGATCTAGTTGCATTACTAAGAAAATGAAAAATAATAATGGTACTGATAACACAAAATGCATGCATGCATGCATCCATTCATTCAGCAAGTGTTAATCGAGCGAGGCGATGTGGCAGGCACAGTGCTGGGCATACTGGGAGAATTAGCTGAAGAGCTTAGCTAAATGGCAGGTGCCTTGACTTCTCGCTAAGAGATTTTTTCTGTATCTGGTCCTTGGCTGTTTTTCCCCTCTGTTGCTGCAGACTTTCCTTGTGTGATGCCATCAACTCAACTACATGGTCTGGACCTGCCTATGCTTGGGTGACTTCCTAGTCATAATCTCCCACGACACTTCTCCTCTGAGCTCCAGATGCTGGTATCCATCACTCACTGGCCACTTCCCTCGAGGCAAGCCATGGGCTCCCAACGCAACATGCCCCCAAATGAACCCATTATCTCTTTCCATCCACTCCATCTGCTCCTTTTCCTGTGTTTGTTCCTTTTCTCAGAGAATGGGAACACAAATTCCCCCAATACTAGAAACTCTTCCTAAATACCTTCCATGGTTAAATATTTCCTTCCATATGAAGAATAGTTCCTTTCAGTGCTTTGCTCAGATGGGCAGCCTAGACCGGGTCCAACCACAATTGCAGGTGTATCTTGTAGAGTTCGTGTCACAATCAATATTTGTTGAATTAAATCAGTAAACTAACGGTGAGAATTTCATGCACCATAAGAGGATTTGAGGGAAGCTATTCTGAGGCTATTGATCTCTCGGAAATCACATCACTCAGACAACTGTATATTTCATCATTCCTAAGCTGGGAGCCGGGGCATAATAGACAATGAGATTGGCTCACAGTTGATGGATGGATCGATTGATTGATTGATTCCCTGATTCATTCTTTCATCCAGCCTGCACATTTTAAATGTCCACTAATGTGCCAGGTACTTTTCTGGGTTCTGGTGATATTGAGATGAACAGAATACAAGTCCAATGATCTCGTGGCTTAGTTGGGGGAGGATTTGAAAAACATGTAATTAAACATGTTCTCTAAAGAAGAGTTTTGTGTACATTGAGGAGAGAGTGACAGCTCCTGCCTCTGAGAACCAGGGCAAGCCTCAAGAAGGTGGTAATACTTGTTCTGGGTCTTTTATAATAGGAAGAGTTTGCCAGTTGGAGGAAGGAGTGAGGGTGGAGAAGAAACAGGAAGTGATAGGCGGAGGGAACGGCATGTGCAGTACAGAGGTGGGCAATGTTCTGTTAGGGTGTGTATGAGTGAGCGTGCCAGGAATGAGGCCAGTGTGGTCCACTGAGACCCAGGCTGTATATGTCCAGTCAGGGTTCCAGCACCAGCAGGAGTCACAATCACCTGGACATCATCTAAACAGGTGGATTCCAGGGCTCCACCCAGACCTGAGTACTCACAATCACCGTGTGGCGCCTGAGTATCATGTAGAAATTCTCCAGAGGAGATCCAAATGTAGACTCAAGCCTGGAGGTCAGCGAGGTTCAGAGACCTGTCCATGGTCACACAGAAAGTGGCAGAAGCAGATGTCCCACTCAGGTCCCTGGGGTGATGGTTAGGAATACCGAGGTCCAAGGCTATTGGTCTCAGCTGCCTTGATGGGCAGTGGAGCTGCCTGCTAGACTCCACAAATCATCACAAATTCTGATTTTCTTCAAAAGGCAGTGATTTCCCTCATCTGCCTCAAGGTGTGGGTCTGATTCTAGAAATTGGCATCCTCACCAGCCTCATAGGGCCTGTAGATAGTGACAAATCCCTTTCGTTTGTTCCCCATTATTTCGCTGTAAATGAGAAAGTAATAAAGCGAGGCTGCAACTGGACTAATTAAATCAACCATTTCTAATCCCATCGATCCAGGGAAAGCGAGTTGCAGAGGGGTGGAAAAGAAAGAAGCTTTGGATTCAGAATAAACCAAACACATTTCTGTCACAGGTGGGGACTGAAGAGTGAGAAAGAAACAGCTCCGGACCCAGGATCTGAACTCTGCAGGGAGAGAGGGACGAGGGACGGCATGCCTGGAGGCGGAAGGGGAGGCTTCGTAGGAGCTCAGGGCAGACGCACACTGTTTTCTTTCTAGGACAAAAGGCACCACAGGAGCAAAGAGGCTGTTAGAGTGAGAAACTCAGTCTATGTTGCTGGGAGCTGAACACTGGAGGGCATACAATCACTACCAAAGGTGGAAAAAATAAATACATGAATAAATAAATAAATTTTTAAAAATAGACCTGCAGGAAGCCAGCTGGTGTGGTTTCTATGGGCTGACTTAACAGCACTGGCCAGAGTTGAGTTTAGAAGTATCTTTTCTGTCTTTATTTTGTGGAAGGTCATTTTTGTCCATCATGTGGACCAGCCCAGTTCCTCCCAGCCGTGGCCTCTCGTTTCATCTCCCTGGCCTCCCCACTCTGCACTGCCTGCGATTCTGTGAAAGTGCCAGAATGATCCTCACCTTCTTGCTTTTATTCGTACTATGTCACCTGCCTGGATGGCTCTCCCCCAGCCCCTCCTGCAGAGTTTCTCAAAGTGTGGTCCATGCATCATTTGCCTGGGAAAAACTTGGGGATTTTGCTAAAAGTGCAGAAACCACCCCCAGCACATTGCTGCTGAATCACTCTCTGGGGGCCTGGAGCTCAAGAATCTGGATTTTGGCAAATATGATGGGCGACACCAGGGTGTTAGAACCCCGGGCACCCTGTTCTCTCCGTGTGGGCACGCCTATTCATCTCAGCCTTCTCAGCCTCAGCACGTCGAAATAAACAGGGCTTCCTGTTGTTTTAGGTTTGGAAATGGCCAAAAGCATTTTTATTTGATTTGAGCTTGTTGTAAACTTCTGTAGAAAGAAGACAATGAATTGTAATGTCCATCTCAAAACCTAACAGATTTTATAGCAGTTGGAGAGCAGACATTTACAGAGGAAGAAAAAATATATTTTAAACTGAGCAATTTTGAGTTCAGCTGTGCCTGAAATGAATAACAGTAAGTAGAATTTATGAACTATCATTATCTCCTACCTTAGCCATATTTTATGACTTTCCAAAGTAAGCTAAAACATACCTTACAAACTTTGACAACCCTACAAACATAAAGATTTATAAGTTGGGTGAGTAAAGACCGACTCTGTAATAAAATAATTTGACTGCAAAAGAGTCCTTATCTTTCTAGTGGACATCAGCCCTGTTTTCTGATGGACCAGCATCCTTTCTCTATTTGGGGGCATTTCTTGCTTTATGAGTTTCATATCATCAATATAGAATGAGCAAACAATTTTACAGCCTCCCTTGCAGCTCAGACCCAGATCATTTGTACCTTTAACAAGTTCCACTGATCATTAGCACCCGCACAAGGTGTGATTTGAAAGTGAGCCATAGAAGTCTGACTCCCCAGGTGGCCCATTTTGAAGGTGGTGGCAGAAGCACCCAGGCTTGGGGAGGGTCTTGGGAGCAGATCCAGTTCCTGCTCTGGAGGCTGTCGGTTCCCAGCAGTGTACAAACGGGGGTACCTCCTATGGGCAATGGCAGCTGCAGGGGTGGTCTCCTTGCCAGCCATGGAGAATGTTGTTCCTGGAAGCTCACGTTCAAAGCTGACTCACCAGCTCCCCTTGCAAGTTGCTCAGCCAGCCCCACTGCACCCCACTTTGTCTAAGGTAACCCTTATTACAATGATCTGAATCAGGAAATTCATATTGCCATAGTTCTATCATCCTAACCTACAGACTTTGATTGAGTTTTACCAGCTGAATCACTATTGTCCTATTGTACAAAAGAAAAAAGAAATATTATTTCTGATCTGGAATTCAATGCAGGATTACATGTTATATTTGTCATAAATCTTTAGTCTCCTTCAGTCCGAAATAGTTCCTCGCTATTTCCTTTTTTTCTATAATGGCCTTGACATTTGTTAAGAGCACAGACAGGCATTTTATTTTGTAGAAGTTTCCTCAGTTTGGGTTTGCAAGTTATTTCTTCATGATTAAAGGCATATTATGCATTTTTGGCAGGGATACCACCAAAGCAATGTTGTGCTCTTCGCTGTGTATCATATCGGGAGGCACGTGATTTGATTTGTCCCATTGCGCGTGATGCTTCTTTGATCACTTGATTAAAGTGGTGTCAGCCAGGTTTCTCCACTGTAAAGGTGCTTTTTCTTCCTTTGTAATTATTATGCATCCACAATCCTTTCAGTACCTTCCTTCCTGCTTTATCAGTCAGAGTCAGCTTCTGTTGCTTGCAACTAAGAGCTCTGACAGTGATATCTCTTCATAATAAAAGAAAAGGGAAAACCATAGAGGACATTTTCTACTTAGGATCAATAGCAGAACACAGTTAAATCCTGCTTGAGACCTTCACTTCAGCTCAATTAATCCGTGTTTAGGGCAGAAGCTTTGTTTGGTTGTTTCCTTATCAGCATATCCTGAAATATTTTACAGCGCAGCATTTGAATAACAGAGTACTTTTAATCCAAGTGATTTGCCTCATAGGGTCCCTTTAATTAAAAGCCGATTCTCTTCTTAGAGGAAGACTCACTTTTCCACTGAATCATTTGCTTTCTCAAGGAGGGGGCTTATGTTATCCCATAACCACAAAGTGTCGTCTATTCTAAGAGGCTTTCCTGACTGCTTCCCAGGGATGGACCTGCTGCTCCTTCCTCTGTTCTCCTATTCTGCCCTGCACGGATGCAACACTTCAGGGCTCCTGGACATTTACCTGTGGACCTCTCAGAGTGGACTGTCACCTGGGGGGGGGCAGGGACCTTGCCTTTTCTGCTTCTGTCTGCTCGGCACCTAATGTAGTATTTCCTGTGGGTAAGCGCTCCGTGGGTGTTTGTTGAATCAAAGGGTCTATGTAAGAAGAGATGATTGTGGCAGGCTCCAGTGCAGCCTATTGGGGTGAGTCCTTGGATGGTATTTAGAAGGCTAAGTTCCCTCAGCTCTTTTGCGTCCATCTCTTTGTATTCACCAACGCAGTGGATGCTGGGGCTCTTTGGAACTATGATGGGGATTTAAGCAAAGAAGTGGCATGACTGTGGCTGGGTTTTAAACAACATCTCTTTGGCTGCATTGGAGGAAAGATGACAAAGCCAAGGCTAAGGACAGGGGTCCCTGTCAGGTGATTCTGCAATCAATGGTCCAAGCATGAAATGGAGAAGAGGAGAGAAGCACGAGATATTCTAGAAGATAACAGAAACAAACATTACGACTCCTTGGTGGCCTGCTTGGAACCAGGCCCTTTCCTGCACCGTCTCTGTTCTTCATAACAGCCCTGAACACTGTGTTTGACACTCTTGTTTCCTCATGAGGAAGTGGCGGCTGCTAGATTTGTCTAGAACACAGAGCTAATGAGGATAGAGCCAGTGACTAAACCATGTGGTCCCACAGCCCACGCACCTTCCTGTAGATCTCACACCTGACCAAGTGCTGCTCTGGTGGCCTCAGGCTGTCTCTGAAGATCCCTGGCATGGTGGTGACAGAAGAGACTCAGCTTTGCTGTGCGGGTGCTGGGCCACAGGGAAGAAGGACACAAGGGACGTTGCAATTTACATGTGTGGCTGCTGCTCAAGGGAGAGGAGAACGAAAGACAAGGTCTGTGGCGCTGGGTGCAGCACAGGACGAGCTCAGGCCGGGGCTCTCTGCTCCCCGTCTGCCCTGGTCCCAGGCAGGTTTTGCAAACATTGCCGATTGGAAGTAGAACAGTCACTGCAAATTCAGACATACCCTGTGAACCGGATGGAACCTGGGATCCTTGCACCCTAGGAGTAGTGCAGACTTAAACAGGAAAAAGAAAAGGGAGAGATTGGCTGAAGCCCCTGTATTTTACCATCCACGCTGGGGGCATCACGAGAGGCAGGCTTATAGCTCCCTGCTCCAATCCACTTGTGATTCTTTACCCAGACTGGACTGTAGGGCCAGGATTAGAGGCAAGTGAAGTGCCAAGGGTGCCCCGTTTAAGGGTGCTCCCCCTTGTGGTCAGGCACCTCCTGGGGCTCAGCTTGTCCAGGACTATTGAGGTCGTCTGTACAATGGGGTTAAGAGTAGACATTCTGCAAGGTCCCTGCTAGTTGAAATTCTATAATTCTACAACTCTTCTCCAAATTTTTCTCATCATTTCCCACCATGTTGCTTCTTTTTCCAATGTTAATTACTATTTCAAGAAACCTTGGTGTTTAAAGCTTAACCTTGTGGTTTTGACTATTTGGAAGAGTCTCTGAAGATCCATATTGTATGATAATCTGTAACTTTGTTGAGGCAAAGTTTGAAATTTCAAGGGCTGCTAGACCGGCTTGCCAGAGCCAGCACTTGGCTGGTGAGCAAGCCTCGGGCGGCCCCCTCGCCACACTGTGGCCATGTAGCATCCGCACGTCACCGTGTAGTAATTAAGAACGGCTGCTACCAGTGCTCAAGGCTGCTTTCTGTGTTACACACACCACATGCATTATCTCATTTCTTCCTGACAAAAACCTGGCGAAATGGAAAGTGTCTCATTTTGCAAAGAAAAGGAAGCTCGGAGGTATCAGGTAACTTTCCCAGAGTCACAGCCAGTAAGTGGCAGGGCCGGGATCTGAACCCAGCTCTGTTTTGGTCTGAAGCCTGTGTTTCACTGTGGCTTCTTTTCAGGCTCAGGAAGGTTCACGGTTAAGGCAACTGCTCTTAGGATGTCATGGAATTCCTATATGCAGTAAATACGGAGTGAGCACCTACATATTCCAGGCACCGTTCCATGGACAGTGTCATCACAGCAGCAAACACGAAAGGACAAATAACTCTGTCCTTACAGAGCTTTAGTTCAGGTGGGTGGAGCAGGTGACAAGCAACACAAAGTGTTGGACGGTGATAAGTGCTATGGGGAAAGGTGCAGCCGGGGAAGGGTGGGTGGTGCAGAGCAGGGGTGGTTGGGGGCAGTGGTTCACTTTTAAACAAGGGGGGTTCAGGGACCCCCCACAGAGAAGGGAACATGTGTGCAAAGGGTCAGAGGTGAGGCAGTGCACCACTGCTGGGTAGAACGTGCTAGAAAGAAGAATGGCAGTGCATCGGCCCCAATGCGGGCAGTGCCTGAGTATTGAGGGACAGCCAGCAGGTCAGTGTGGCTGGAGTGAGGGACTGAGGGATGGTGTCAGGAGGGGAGCACAGAGGGGCCACAAGGACAAGGCATGTGAGGACAGTCAGCTATTCTGCTATCTTTGGCTTGAGGGACATGGGAGGCAACTGGGAAGTTTGCAGCAGAAAAAATGCTTTGCTCTGACCTGTGTTTTGAAAGAATCACTCTGACATATTGAGAATCAGCTAAAGCCACACAAAGATAGAACAGGTGGTCCAGACCAGTGGGCTTTGCAAGCAGAGCCGACAGAACCCCCTGGCTGGTTGGAGGTGGTGGGCAAGGTTGGGTTTACTTTAGTGACAGGACTTATTTAAGAAATTTTTAAAACGTCCAAAAAGGATCGCTAGAGGTCTAATGAGTCTCATAAATATTTTGACTGTATGTTACTGCATTTGGAGGAAGAAACAATTTGCCACCAAGAATGGGAACAGGCTAGGGTCTTGGCTTGCCATCCTCACCAATGTCTGAAGTGTCTGTGACTACTGCCTGGTCCCGGACTTGGGTCTGAGACAGTGACCAGGAAGATGCTGCCGAGATCTAGGAAACCAAAGCGGCGGCTCGTCTCTGGAGAGGTGAGAAGCCAGAAACCACATTGGGAACAAGCTGAGGTGGCGACAGAGCCTTCTGCGCTGGGAAAACCAGGAACCCGTTGTTCTAAGAAGAAAGTGCCAGTGGAGGGGGACGTGAAGTCTTGGCAGCGCAGACCCACAGATGTCTTCAAGTTTCAGAGCAGCAGATGTAAGAAGGGGTGTATGGCTCAGAACAGGAAGGGCAGCACTGAGGAGCCCAGAATGCCTGTGTTGCGAGCCAAGCTGCTGAGAGGCAAATGTCTCCGAACAGGAACTGTGCTAGCAGTTTGCTTGGGGTGCACCAGCACACAGAGACCAGTGTCCACAGGAAGTGTGGGGGTCTCCATGGGTGGCTGCAATGGCACCTCCAAGCCAGATGGTCACTTCAATTCATAATTGAAGGTGCCTTGGACTTTAAGTTTGAAATCCTGATTTCAAACCTCTGTTCTTCCACATTCTAGCTAGGTGACTTTGGGCAAATCATAAAACCTTTTAAAAACTCTGCTTTTTCATTCGTACACTGGGGTAGTAGATAAATAAATCACCTATCACCTACATCATATATCCCTGCCTGCAGGGGATTACCCTTGTGAACACATGATTTATTTTGACCAATGAAATGTGCAAAAATGACATGTGAAACTTCTGGCAAAAGTGACATAGTGACACTAGTGGCAAACGCTTCGAAGAGTCAGCACATGGCTTTGCCATGTTTTCTTCTCCTTGTCTCTGTGACTGTGGAAGTGTGGATCTAGGCTCCATCAGCTTGGGGCACTGAGGAATTACAATGTTCAGAACTCCCTGCCGACCTGTGATGTAAGTACGAGTGAGAAGTAGACATTTTTTGCTTTAAACCTTTACAGATTTCTGAGCTGTTTGTTACCACAGCACAACCTAGCCTATCCTGACTGATACACACAGAAGTAATAATTCTCTTTGTGTAGATAGCGTAGGCTTGTCCTGAAGATCCATTGCAATTCTTCTCTCACTCTGGATCTTTCTATTCTCTATCCATGCCCGGCTAACTCTTGTGTGCTGTTAAGATGTCACCTGAAATGTCACTTCCTCAGAGAGGCCCTTCCTGCCTTTGGTGAGTTAGCTCTGTCTGCTAGTAGAGCTCCCCCCTTTGTAATCTTCATATCATCTCTAACGCCTTCTTGTGTTGCCTGTGACACTGTTCTCCTGTGACTTCTGAGAGGCGAGCCCTTGCTTGTCTTGTTCACTGGGGCCCCCACCGCCCTGCACAGTGTCTAGCACAGAGTGAAAACTCAAATACTGATGCATATGACCAACAAACGGCACAGGGACGGGAGCCTCCTTCTCTTGCCACCACCAAAATTTCCTTTATAATATTTCTCTTCTTCCCTCAGGGGCTCCCTATTTAAAAATATTTCTGTCTACCAAACAAACCGTATTTATGATAAAGCAGTGCAGTTGACTGTTCCTTCTTACTCAGACACATGTAGCCACTGATAAGAGGTTCTGATCAGCAGGAGATAATCACCATGACCACATCAATGGATGTAATTCCAGCCCCAAGGAAAGCCAACAGATGTGTGCATTTGTGCAGCTTTGCAGGGTCTTTAACTAACACTTGCTTCAACCAAAAGGACATTTAATGTTTATTTAACAAGAGGCCGCCAGGGAGGCATTTTTGGGGGTTGGTCAGGAAGCTCGACCACGTCCTGGAGGAGTCTGGCTTCTCCCTTTCTCCCCTGCCATCCCAGTGTTCTCGTCGTGCTTCTTGCCTCCTGGTTCTTCCCGGATGTCTGCAGCTGCTCCCGAAAGCTCGAGTGCATTTGAGGCAGGGTAAAGCGGCAGAGTCAGCAAGCGCTTTTCTCCTGTCTGTTGCTGTCAACAGGAAATCAAAAGTGTTCCCAGAAATTCCGCCTCAGACTTTGTGTATGTTTCCATTGTCAGAACTGGGTTCCACGGCCACTCCTGGCTGCGAGGGAGTCTCAGAAAGTGAATATCAGAAAGGGGCCTGGGTGTCACCCTGAGTCGTCATCTGGGCCTGGCATATGGCCACGCGGGACAAAACATGGGCCCGGTGGCAAGGATCAAGGTAGGGGAGCGGCTTCCGGGCAGGGCTCCGGGGCCCGAGGCTTCTTCCTTGTTTGTTTAGTCAAACCCACTCATTTAATAGGTGAAGAAAATAAATACATAACGAGAAGGAAATATCTAAGGTCTTGTCTTGAGTTAGGGGCAGACAGCAGTTGGACTGTGTAAGTCCTCAAGAGCTCTTCATTCTTTTAAAGAAACAACCTAGAGAGGCCATAATCTTGGCAGGCTGCTCCGTCTAAGCGCCAAGGCTAACCCCACAAGCCCCGCAGGACAGAGCGGGGTCTGAATTTCAGCCCCAGTCCTGCTCCTATCTGGCTGTACCTTTGGGCAATTATGCCATTCACTTGAGGCTTGATTTTGTTTAATTAGCTGTTGTTATTTAATCTGATTTTCCAGTTGAGGCCCAGAGAAGCGAAGTGACATCACCACGTGCCACAGCCAGTGAGCGCTGGGGCAGGGCTGGAAGGCAGATCCCCCGACCTCCTGGTTGGCGACCCGTCCTTGACAGATGCATCTGGGAGAGCTTCAAATACTCCCTGAGTAAGGGGTCAGGGCTGGGCACCTCCCCACCACTTGGGACATCATAATTCACTGTGTTAGGAGGAATTGTTGGCCAGTTTCATCTGATCTACACAGACTTACACAACTTGGTTCTAAAATTGTGTTTATAACGTGGTTCTTGGTGGGTGAATAAATCTGGATATCGTTAATGATTGCAAAAATGACCGTGTTAATCTATGCGTCAGTGAATTACCCATTGTTGCAGTAATGGGATGGTAAGAAGACGGTCATTTTGATCTTGGTAAGAACAAAGAATGTTAATCTTATATGACAGTGATTCCCTCACCTGTCTAAACATCACAATCTCCTAGGGAGATTACTTTTGTTAAATATAGATTCCACGGCCTCACCCCTTGGAAGACCCAGAAAGGGTCTACAAAAGTATATCTTTATAAAACTTTTACAGGAGATACTGATAATAAGCCTAATATTTTAATCATTGAGAAGACAGGATGGAATTTCTCAAAGCAGTCTTTGGGCATCTTTGAATTGTTGTCCATTTGCTTTTGCTTTTAAACGACATGTGTATTAGCACCAGGCAGATGGATGTACCTCAGTGGTAACCAGATAGTCCAAACTGCTGAACTTCTCAGAAGCATTATTCACCGTGGAGGTGGTTTGCTTTTGCTTTAGAATATAATAATTCAAAAGAAGAGTTGTGTGTGTATGTGTGTGTGTGTGTATACATATATATATATATATATAGTTCCTTATTTAGGGGACTAAAGGCAAACATGGAGTATCGTTATTTTTTCATTCAAAAAGAGGATGGATCAAAACAATATTTAAATAAATACTGAGGCCGAACCCATGAAATGTTATCGATTCTCACATTATTACATCAGTGGTTCTCAGTGGAGGTAGGGGGTGCTTTGGGCAAAGCCTGAGGCAGTTTGGTTGTCACACCTGGGCAGGGTGCAGGGGTGAGAGTATCTAGTGGATGGAGATCAGGGATGCTGCTATACTCTTCAATGCACAGGACAGTCCTCCCCTTCCTCAAAGAATTATCTGGCCCCAAATGACGATGCCGAGCTTGAGAAACTCTGCTTTAGGGACTTTAATTCAGGCTTGAATATAATTTCCTCATTTCCAACCTTTTAGTTTGGCACATGAACGTGTATGTGTGTATATGTGTATGTATGGTGCGTGTGCATATGCTCATGTGTGAGATGCAGGTCATGCCACCCATGGCTCTAGGGCATTTTTGTGTGAATTTATATGTGAAACCTTCTGCCATCTTCAGACCCCTACTTGGTAAGACATTGATCGCTACTTCTCTGTGCCTATGTGGCCATCACAGCAACTAGGTAAATAGTCCTCTGTCTCCTCTGTGGGTTCCTGGAGATACTGACACCCCCTGAGGTGCTGTAACTGCACAGGTGTGGCCTGCTGCCTGCCCTTTCCCCAAATCAATGACTAGCTCTGTCTATCACTCCTCTCTGGCTCGTGAAGAGACCTCACTCTTACCCCTTCTTCTCTGGCTTTTGTCATAGCATCCACTTGCAGTTTCTTGCCAATCAGGGTATACTAGAAAATGCTTTCTTCCATTTTTGAAGGGTTTAGGAAAAAAAACCCCACAATTGGAAAAATTAAACCAAACAGAGGATGCATAGTAGTAGTAAGAAGTGTATCTTCCAGAAGCCCACGGCAGAGTTCTGCATAGGAAGTCAAGAATCTTGGCTTAGAGCTCACAGTTCACCACCAACATGCTGTGTGGCCTTGAGCAACTTATTTCCCTTCTCTGGTCCTAATTTTACCCTCTGTGCAATAGATGGCTGGCTGAGAAGAGTTCTCATGCCCCTTTCTGGTCTCACATTGAAAACTCTGAAGTGGGCTGCAGACACAAGGACACACAGATGACCAGAAAGGGCACCTCCTGTGAGCCACAGCCTGCACTCCCGTTTTCCTCCTAAACACTAAGAGGAATGCTCAAGCGTATCATTCTGGCAGAATCCCACACCCACACCGACGGATGTCAATTCTGGCATTTATTAGAGCACCAGTAAATCTTGAAAACAATAAATATCTCATTACTTTGCTGATGATGTGTCTTTAAGTGCTACTTCAAAATGCCCGTCTTTGCTGTGTTTGATTTATAACAAGGACTCATTCTAATCTTGCAATCTTTTATCCTTTGCAAGCACTTTGTTGGACCTTAATCAATTTTCTACAACTCCCCTAGAGCAACTGGCAAGGAAGCCGAAGGGGTATCCCGGGGATGATTCCGTCCCACATCCTGACAGTTTGACATCTGATTTCCTGACCTATGATTTTCCGTGTAATGCAGATAAAATGACATCGACCTTAGTGTCAGACAGACCTGGATTAATATTCCATATCCCATCTCTGTCACAGACTAGCTGGATCATCTTACACAAACTCACCTACCCTCTATGAGCCTTAGTCTTCTCACCTGTGAAATGGGGGATAATGGTTTCTTTGCGGAGCTAAGGTGCAGAGGAAATGAGTTGACAAATGTAAAGTGCCCATCCTGATGACTGCAATAGAGGAGATGCTCAGAAAATGGCGAACTATTAAAATGATTATTACTCTGAAGAAAGAATTCAGAGCTGCTACTCAGGAAGCTCTAGAGGCCAATGTCAGAGGTTGTAAATCAACCCCTCTCCTGTTTTAATACTGAATTAACAACCAGGCAGGGGGAAAAATGGAACATTTAAATATTTAAACCAAACATTTAATTTTTAAACATCAACATTCTTTTTATAACTTAGACTGCTCTTCAAGGCCTGTGGAAAATTCCCCAGCTCTGCGATACGCCCTCCCTCATGGCGCTCGCTGAAGAACATCGCTAACCTTGGAGGCCTCTGAGCTTGCCAGGGGATAACGCATTTGTTTTATTCAGAAGAAGGCACATTTATGTCCTAATAAATATAATACGGATAACTTTATTTAAACAAAAGGGAGTAAATTCCTGTATAATAAAAATGAAACTAAGTCTAATGATACTAAATATAGACTAAAGAAAATAAATTATATTTGATGTGACTTTCTTGATTCCTGCTTTCTGCCAGAAACTGGCATTGGCTTTTTTATGTTATCTCTTTCGAATTGCACACACACAAAACTCTGCAAGGTTTTATTTGTAATCTACCTTTTTCTCCACAAGCAAACTGAGTTTAAATGAGGCTAATTCAGTACCACAGAGTCATGTGCTTCGGATAGTAGATATTTATGCTTTTCCATCCAGCATCCATATCCTCTTCTTCCTGCCCGAACCTCTGAGTTTTGCTTGGAGATGCAGTCTTCTTGCTGTTTTGTTGTTGTTTGTGGAACTAAATACATCTAGAATTTTTGTGTGTTCCAGGTCTCATGACCTAGAACAGTGGCCACAGTGATATATTCCAAGAATGAACATGTGGACTAATCAGAGTCAGGGCACAGTGATTGGTTCAAAAATGAGTATGTGGACCAATCAGAGCCAGGAAGATGCATGGAGATGCTGCTGGGATGCTGAAAGAGGATGTTGATGTTGCTCTGGCCATCTTGCCCCCAGGAAGGAGGGGCCTGCTGAGGAAGAAGCCAGTAGAAGATAGAAGAAAGAGATTATAACTAGTGTAGCCGAATCACCAGGATCATCACTTCCCTTTTTTTTTTTTTGTTTTTTTTTTTTTTGTTTGTTTGTTTGTTTTTTTTGAGACAGAGTCTCACTCTGTTGCCCGGGCTAGAGTGAGTGCCGTGGCATCAGCCTTGCTCACAGCAACCTCAAACTCCTGGGCTCGAGCAATCCTCCTACCTCAGCCTCCCGAGTAGCTGGGACTACAGGCATGCACCACCATGCCCGGCTCATTTTTTCTATATATTTTTAGTTGGCCAGTTAATTGCTTTCTATTTATAGTAGAGACGGGGTCTCGCTCTTGCTCAGGCTGGTTTCGAACTCCTGAACTCGAGCGATCCGCCCGCCTCGGCCTCCCAGAGAGCTAGGATTACAGGCATGAGCCACCGCGCCCGGCCCATCACTTCCCTTTAAAAAAAGGGATTCCTCTCCTCTCAATGACTCTAATATTTTTTTCATGTATTGCTTTCACCTGATTAATTAATGAAACAAATTTCCGTGGAGCACCGATTATGTTTCTGGTGCTCTGCTAGAGCCATGTCTGCCCTAGCTCTCATAATCTCTGACTACAGAATGCCACGATACTCTCTGTTTATAACCAAATTACCGCATAAGCTTCTCATCCTTCCTTGTCTGACTGATTTATAAGCCAAAGATCCACAGGACATTGCCTCTCCTTAGGGCACAGTGCTCCTCCCAGGCTAATTGGCACATATACCCATCTTGGCCTTCATAAAGGAGGTCACATCTCTCTTCCCTGGGTCATTTCCATTGCTGCTGCAGAGTCCAGAGGCCTAAACCCCATCTGATGGTACCTTATTCAACTGCTGTCTTCCCACCTGACTCTTCTCTGCCCTGTAAGATACGGGAAAACAACCCCAAACCTCCAACCAAACTCTTCTGAGGACTTCCAGGCCTCTCTGCATCTCAGAGGCCAACCCAGTGACTCCTGGGCCCCTGAGAGGCCTAAGGATTTTCTTCCCAGGAACAGTGGATGGATACCTACCAAAAACTTGTAAATCTATGAAGATCCTTCCAGAACAAGGGGAGCAGCTTGTCGCTAAAGACAGATAGCTCCCCAACCTGGAAGGCAGAAATCACTTCTAAACTTCAAAATGGCAATTTTGATAGCCTCAAAACAAAAGCCAGAGGAAAAACCAAACCACACAGCAACAAGCAACAGCAATAAGAACAGAAACTTCAGTCCAGTTTCCATGGGGCCCCTTTGAGTTAACACACACATGACTTTAAGGATGGGACTTCTTTTTCTCCCATGATTTCTTCCCACTTGTTCAAGGCTGTTCCACAATGCAGTCTTGGATACTCAAGCACAAAGCTGCCTTCTGTGAGGATGTGGTTCTTTAAGTGGGTAACACTCCATTTCCTGTTATAAATCTGAGCTTTTTGCAATCTTTTGTCTCCTCCTACCTCCGTGAATGTTGGTGTTTCACTCCAGGCCTTTAGCACGTAGGACCTTAGTTTTCTGCTTGACTTTTCTCCTCTACTTGATCTTGAATGTCTTCAGGCAGGAGCCCATCTTCTTGGTCTTGGGGGTCCTCCTCAGGGCTGAACAGGATGTTTTGTCATATTAGCTACTCTGGATTTAGAAGGAAGAGTCCCAGGTTTCTGTTCCAGCCCTTCTGCTTTTGTGCTCTGTGACTTTGGGCAAATCACTCACCTCTGAGAGCTCTAATTTCCTCAGCTGTAAAGCTAGGATAACGACATTGTGGTGGAACGCAAAATAGTCACTATTGTTCACACTTCTGCATTTTCATATTCTTCCAAATCTGACTGTGCAACTTTTCCCTTCAAAGTTGGAGTCTGTTTCCCCACCTCTTGAGTAGGAGTGGCCTTTTGACTTGCTTTTGTTAATAGAATGAAGTGGAAATAACAGTGTGCCAGTTTGGAGCCTCAAACTCAAGAAGCCTTGCATGCTTCTGTGCACGAGCTCTCTTGGACCCTTGCCTGCTCTGTGAGACTAAGCCTGTGCCACACTGTGGGAGCACGAGAGCCCATGTGGAGCAGAGGTGAGTTATCCCCTGACGGAGCTACCCTTGACCAGCTACACCCTGGCCAACTTCTCAGACCATGTATTGAGTGAGTTCAATACAATCAGATGAGCCACTCAGCTAAGTCCAATCTAAACTGCCACTCTGCAGAATCATGAGCTAAATAGATGGTGCTTTTAAACCATTAAGTTTTGGAATTATATTTTTATGCAGCAAAAGCTAACTAACACACTCTTGCTTCTTTGATGATTGTGAACATTAAATGCGATAATATGTGAGTGCTTAGTAAACTTTACCATCTCTCCCTCCTGACTTTCAAGTGTCTCTCCTTACGCCGGTAGTCTCATATTCCTCTCTTCCTTAATGCGGAGAGCAACTCTGGACACAGGGAGCCACAGACGCTGGGTGACATTATTACCTCTCACTCTGAGGCCCAGATCTAACTTCTCCTCTAATGGCATTTCAAACATTCTGTCAACTCCAGACTCTAGTAATTGTTCAATCTTTAATATATGCTTTGTTGAATGAATTTCTCCTAAATACTTTCTGGTTCTCGGACCCCAATAACTAGTAGAATGAAAAATATTCCAAAAAGATACTCCAAAGTCCTTTGTTCAAGTTTGCAAGTTTAGGCTGTGTTGCTAGCTGGTTGTGGGACCTTGGATTAGCTCTCTGAGGTTTACTTTCTTCATATGAAAAAACGGTACCAAGCCTCCTACTCATCCTCATCCTAGAGCACTCATAGGGGTGCTCTAGGTATCATGTGATCATCATGTATATGAAAACATTTTTTAATTCTAAAGCCTTGTCAAGTTTACAGTATGAATTTGTCCATTCTACAAGTATTTATTGAGTGCTGCTGTCACCAGACACTGTTCTAGAAGCTTAGGTTAGATCTGAGAATGAAGCAGACAGCATCCCTGCCCTGTGTGCCCAACTATCATTATTTGGGCTTCCCCAGCCCTGCTGTGACCCAAGGCCATGATATGATTTTCACTGTAACTCACCTTTGTCTTAGCATGGGTTTCTTAGAAAACAGAGTCTGAGGCAAACATATATGTGAAGGCTTTAATGGTAAGTAAGATCTCAGAGAAGAAAGACTGGGGTAAAAGGGAAACTGAGGCAGGGAAGGAGAGAAAGCAAATATAAGGTGTGACACTGAGCTACCCACAGCTTCACAAGAAACTCTGCTACTTGCTGGGTCATGCAGGGCATCTTTGAAGGGGCCACGTGGAAACACTGTATCTTGGAAGAATCCATCCAGAAAAGAAAGGGGAAGGAATTTAATGCTCGCTCTTCCCTGACGGCCATCTCTCAGGGGTCACAGGCCACTAGTAGGAGTTAATTCTCCCAGATTGCTGGGCTGTGTTACATGATCATCTGGAAAGCAAGGCCCATCACAGCGGTGGCAGCACTGGGTGTGAGCCAACACATCCGAGTGGGCCTGGCTGGGTGAACCAACCAGCCTGAAAATGTGCTGTCCAGTGTCTTGCTCCTTAGTGTTGGCAGAAAAGCCCTGCACGTGAGCCAAGAGTCTCGTGGGAGGTGTTATAAGGCATGCAACAGGGCACTATGGGGTCATGCCACCTGACATGGGGGGCCACAGTTGCAGAGGGCTCGGCTAGTGAAGCCAGGGGTGTGTGTTGACTACATGACCACTGTTGTGGACCACTGGTGAGGAGCCCACAAGCTCTTCCTTTATGGAAATCTTCTCTTTGATCTCCAAGAATGTGATTGGTGCTGGGTGATCATCCTAGAGGCAAACCATGGCTGAGCCAATTGGAGAAGGGGCTTGAGGAGGACCCAGTATGCCTTTAAGAACCCATGTGATCAGAACACAAAGCTTGCTGTAGCTGGAGGAACGGCCTCAAGCCACAAGTCCTGGGTCCTACTCTTCTATTAACTTGCTTTGTAACCTCAAGCACATTTGTGAACCTCTCTGTGCCCCGATTCCCCATGTGTGAAATGAGAGTGGTCTCCAGGCAGAACCCTTTGCAGCTCTGCCATTCTGGAGCCCTGGGGCTTTATGCAAATGCAAAACCAACCTTCCTCAGCCCCTGCCTGTGTCCCTGTTCTGCATTTTCAGGGAGTGAAGTGGGCCAGAGGAGAGGCAGGCTCACCAGGAGAGAGTTACAGAGTGTAATGAATAGCCAAGGTCATGGGCAACTTCACTCCTGCCGGTGCTGTTACAGTCCAAGTTAAATATAGCCACCCAGGGCTTCCATCCAGTGCTGACCAACTGCAAATATTTAACACTTCCCACGGCCACTGATCACCAGCAATCATCAGCAGTGACTCTGCGAACGAAGCCGAGGGCAAAATTTCAGTGGTGTTGACATTCTTAGTTGGCATCTATAATGACTAAGAAATGCCCAAAGCCCCTCTTGACTGTATGTGTGGCTATTATTTATGAGACCGTTGGGTCCTTTACCGTTTTAACTTTTTGATGGGTTAAGACTGCCAAAATGTGACTCCAGAATTATTTTGAGTAAGTAATTATTTTTTCCAAAAGAAAGAACATCATCAACTAGTAATTATTGCAGGCTCTCTCAGCACCAGGCACACATTTTCATGTGCATCTCTCCTTTCTCCTTCACAACAACCCTAGAAGGTGGATCCTAAGTTGTCCTCACTTTATAGATGAGGAACCTGAGATTCATAGAAGTTAAGTAATTTGCCCAGGGCCACCCAGCAACTAAATGAAAAACTCAGAACACAGAATCCAAGCTTTGGACCACTCTCTGCTTTTCTGACTCTTCATCAAAACAATGAATACGGGGCCACCCATCAGTAAGGTGACTATAGAGCTTGCCATACCCACCAGAGCACTCATGGGAGTAAAGGGGGAGCCACACAACAGGCAAACCAGGATTGTGCCTGGCAAACAGGTCCTCTGGTCACCCTAGAACCGAGGTGGAGGGAGAGTAGAGTGAAAGCCGGAGTCAGTCGTGGTGACTTCATTCCTCCTTCTTATGCTATATCTGGGATTAGTTTTAGGCCATCAAAATCTGTTCCTCATTGAAACTACTGTAACTGACATAAACATGAGGACTCATTGTAAACTGTAAACCACTACAAATTCAATTAATGCATGTAAATCCCATTTATTAACCTTGGTAATGTGCTTGGCATGGTGACAGCATTTTACCTGGGTTATTTCATTTAATCCTCACAGCAGCTGTGCCTGGGGCCAAGCCAAGTTAAAGCAGACTGAGGATGTAGAAGCCTGGGTCCAGATATAGTGGTCTGTATAGACGACTAGTGCCTGTTGTCTGCATAACTTGCCTTGTTATTGGAGCGGACTATTGTGCTTAGTGTTAAGCAGAGTCCTTGGAAGAGACATGGTGGCTCTACCTCACCCCATCCCTGCACTCAGTTTCTCAGAGCCTGACTTCTCCAACACATCTGTGGTGCAGACATTAGGTGATGAACCTTTTCCAGCCAATGTGCTGGTGGTCATTCCTTGTCTTACTTCATGCTGCCACTCTGAAGGACAGCTGCCAGTGCACACAATGCCATCACATCAGCGGCAGGTTTTCTGGAAAGGGAAGGGAGCTACCACAGTGTGCTTCAAACACTGTACATATGGAAGTCATCGCTGGGTTTTAGAAAAAGTGAGAGGCTCTGAGTCAGGGGCACTGGCTGCAGTTCTGGTCCCAGCACTAACGGGCTCTGTGGTCTTGCAGATCACGTCCTTCCCAGGGCTCAGGAGCGCATGGCCTGCCATTGCACAGCCTTTGGGCAAGAGCTATAAATATGTTCACAGCCTTTGATGCCGCTTAGCTCCTTTTCTGAGAATTTACCTGCAGGAGATAGTTCTAGGCTCAGAAGTGGTTTCCTATAGAGAGAGGAGGAGGAGGCCAAGGGTCAAGTAGAGGACCCAGAGACCCAGGTGTGAGGGTCCTGGTGCAGTGGAAAGGGAGTGGGTCAGACTGACAGGGGTCTGAATTTCACTGTCACTGATGATCCCTGTGAGATCTTGGGCAGGTCATTGAACCTCCTTGAGACTACTTACTGCACATATGAAATGGATGCAATGATGCCTTTTCTCTAGGGTTGTTGAAAGGATAGTGAGATTATTGAGTAACATCTGTTTTTACTTCACAAAGTATTTGAGTTATTCCATCAGAATTTATGTAATAAAACAGAAAGAGAAAACATAAAGAAGTGAGATAAGGTTGAAAGACAGAAAGAACATAATACACAAACCTAGGGATCTCGAGTAGTCACTAAAGTTAGGCTATGATTTGGGTGGGCTGTTTGCCTCCTGTCGGCAAATGCAAATGAGGAAGCGTCCTCAATGGTGGGTTCCTTTCATTCTTCATTCCAGGGTGCACAGTACATAAGAAGGAGGCTGGCACAGAACTGGTTCCCATTAGTGATAAGTTTTCTTCCCTTTCCCCTCCCTGGCTTGTACATACCTGTGGCCACTGGCCTATCTGTACTAGACCAGGTTTCTGGGGCTCAGAGCTGGGTGGACACACGGTGAGGCAGGGGGCCTTGGAAGAGTCCCTGTGGGCTGTTTCTGGCCAGTTTTCTTAACATAACCCACCAAGGATGCCTAGCAGAGAAGCCAGTCTCACCTCCCACCAAGAAGGAGATGAGGATATGGGTTGTGTTTATTTTTCTGTGTTGCAGCTCTCGTTGCTGGAGCCCCCACTCCGTGTCAGGCACTGATCTAAACAAGCATCTTTGTTGTCCTTTGTCACACCAACCCTTTGAAAGAGAATTTTATCACTCTCATCATACAAATAAAATGGAGGCTCCAAGAGGTTAAATAACACATTTAAGGTCATGCTGCACGTGGATGACAGAGCTGGGGTTCCGATCCAGGACTCTCTGGTCCTAGGCCCTTATGCTTAGTGTCTGAGCTGCCCTGCCTGCCTTCCTTATGTGTTAATTTAATGGAGGAGGGAGGGGGAGCTTTACCAATAGCATATCTTTTGAACTTCTAACCTACACCTGGAGAGGAAAGAATCACACTTGCATAATCCATTACTCCAGTGACCTAAGAGTAATCTGTTTATTCATTCTACAAATGATTATTGTCCTCTGTGTTCAGGCTCTGAGAATATGGCAGCGAACAAAACAGACCAAGTTCCTGCTCTCTGTGGAACTCACATTTCATTGAGGAGACTCATGGATTTCAGGAAAATTCATTCTTTTACATCACTACTTAGAAAATAACCATGGCTCCTGACTTTTTCCCACCACTACTTCCATTCACACTCTGGCTACAGGAAGAGTATAATAGCTATCTCCTCTTGACTGCCTACTGTGTGCCAGGAAGTCTGGTAGGTGCTTTGTACATGCTATCTCACTTAAATACCACAATGACCCTACGGGAAGGTAAACTATGCCTTTTTCAAAGGAAGATCAAACTAAGGCACAGAGAGGTTGGGTCCGTGCCTCAGGTCACACAGCTGTGACTGGGAGAGCTGAGACTGGAATTGAGATTAGGCTGAATCTAAAGACCATGCCTACTCCGTTATGTACTACAGTTCCTCCATCCAGATTCTAGTCTGGGCTCTGCTGCTCAGGAGCTGCACAACCTCCATAAGTAGCCTTTCTTCCTAGGACTTCAACCGTCCCTTCTGTCAGATGGTGGAACTTGACAAGATGATTTATCAGGTCTTCTAAGTCAGATGCTCTCTGACGGCGAGTCTTCGGAAGGGCAAAGGTGAGAGTTCTAAGGGATGCCCGAAGCTTCAGAAGAGGCCCATCTGGCTGGAAAGGTGGAGAAACCTGGTTCTTTTAAAGCCAGCCTGGGTGACACACTCCCAGAAAGTAAAGGAAACAACAGTCCCCTCTTTAAAAGGCCTGAGGTCCCCTGAAGATGTGAAGGTTTGCACCTTTCTCCTAAGAATGGCCCACATTTGGAATTCAGTCAGCTACCTGACGACTCAGGTGGAGACAGAGCAGCTATTACCCAGGTAACCACAAGGCCGGCTTTATTGCAACTCACTCATGGATCCTTTCTAAATTACTCAACTTTTGGGTTTGTTGTGACCTTATATGAACCATGCATCTAATTAGAACTAATTAGGGAGGGGACTCCATGTCTGAAGAATGAAACATGGAAAGTAGAAAAATAAAGCTATTTCCACCTCTTCAGCAGCCTCGAAGATGCCTTGGATAATGAGGGAGAAGAGGAAAAATTTTCCATCCATGTGCAGCTTCAGGAAGTTTGCATAAAGATGTTTTTTAATCTTCATCAAATCTCTTTTTGTTTTACTTAAGGCAGTAACATAGTATCCACGAAGGGCTCCGGTTTTGACATTAGTCAGGTCTGGAGTTGAATCCTGCCTCATCACCAGCTGTGTGTGACAGTACTAGTTACGGTGACACTAGCTGCTGTGTAGTGGGTTGATTGTAAAAATGATCCCGATTCTCCATCTCTCACAATGTGATCTTGCTGTTCCTGGAGCCCATTCTTCTAAGTGAAGTATCACAAGAATGGAAAAACAAGCACCACCTGTACTCACCATTGAATTGGTACTAATTGATCAACACTTATGTGCACATATGGAAGTAACAATCATAGGGCGTCAGGCAATTGGGAGGGAGAAGGATGAGATGGGTAAATTCACACCTAATGGGTATGGCGTGCGATGTCTGGGGGTTGAGCACACTTGTCGCTCTGTCTTGGGCGATGCAAAGGCAATATATGTAACCAAAGCATTGTTACCCCCGTAATATTTGAATTACAAAAAAAAAGGACATTAGAAAAAAAAAGAGTGGACTCTCTTTCCTCATTCCTTGAATTTCGCTGGCCTTGTGACTTGCCTTGGCCAATAGGGTATGGCAGAAGTGATGCTGGTCAAATCCAAGCCTCGTATCATGAGGCCATGCATGCATCACTTTGTCTTTTGGACTCTTGCCACTGCCATGAGCACCAGCGTGGGTTAACCTGCTGAAGCATGGGAGGCCACACAGAGCAAAGTGGACAAATCCTGGCCAAGCCATTCTAGACCAGTTAGCCCTCAGCCAACCTAGCAGTGACCTCAGATGGATGAGTGAGCCCAGCTGAGGTCAAATAACACCAAATCAATATAAGCCAAACTGCCCACATGGTTCACTGATTTGTGGGATATAATCAATGGTGGTTGTTTTAAGTCACTGTCCTAGTCATTTTGGCTTTCTATAACAAGACACCACAGGCTGGGTGGCTTAAACCACATTTTGTTTGAAATTTTTTTTATTACAGTTCTATGGGCTGAGAAGTGCAAGATCAGGGTGTCAGCTTCTGGTGAGGGCTCTCTTCTCGGCTTGTTTCCTTCTTGTGTCCTCCCATGACAGGAAGCAGAGACAGAAAGCAAACTATCTCCTGTGTCTTGCTGTAAGGGCACTAATCCCAACATGAGGACACTACTCTCATGAACTAATTAACTCCCAAAGGTTCAAATATCATCATGTTTCAACATGTGAATGTTGAAGGAACGCAAACATTTAGTTTAGAGGTCACTAAGTCTAAAAGTGGCTTGTTTCATAGAAATAGCTGACACATACTATAGTAAATAAACTCCCAAATCTCAGTGATTCAACACAAGTGAACACTTATTTCCTGCTCACGTGAAGTTCAATTGGTAGAACTCATGTGGATCCAGGCTGAAGGATCCCAAGGTAGTTCTGAGCATTCAGGGCAGAGGATGGCAGGGGACAAAGAGTGGATGACTGGTGGGAGTTTTGATGGGCAGCACCTGTGTTTGCTCTGCCCACATCATTAAAACACCTGTATCCTAACACCTTATTACCTAAGTTTTACAACACCTGTATCAAGTGGGCATTGTCTCCAATTTATCGATAAGGAAACTGAGGCAAAGGGAGCTTAAAATAGCTGCAGCCACCTGTTGGGGTACCATCCTACCTGGTTCCAAAGCCTTGCATTATTAAGCCTCTTTAAACATAATTTGGACCTCACCTGGCATATCTCAAAGAAGGAAGGGAGAAAAGTAACTGATTTCTTCCTGTCTCTCTCCTGTAAACAGCTGCAGAGGAGTTGTCTGAATTCTGCTCACAGGGCCAGAGAACTTTGAATCTGTAATGCCTTCTGCAAGTTGTAAATGGGAAGACATTATTACTGACCACTGCTCATTCCTCATGAAGCTACGGAGGTGAACTAAGTGACCATCTGAGCTTCTGATCAGAATAAACTGATAGACTCTAGCATGAGACCTCCTACAGCCACCACCTCCAGTCTCAGCAGGGGTCAATTTGGTGTTCTTCTCTTGGGAAGAAAAAATAATATTGGAGCACACTGATGGCTTGGGATGGGGCTGGGATTCAACCCCAGGCCTGCCCGGCTCCAAGCCTTTGCTCTTTCACTCCACTGCACTGGACTTTTGCCAGCCTGTGCCATGAGAAATGAGGATTTGTTTCTTACAATGGCTGTCCTGGGGCTTCAAAGTCATTTTGGTTTGCTTTCTCCAGTTTTCTTAACACTGTCTACTTGGGAAAGGGATGGGTGGTGGGAAAAGACATTTCAGAAAAGTTGCCATTGGTTTTCAGAATGATGTTGGCAGTGGCTTGAGAAATGGCCTAAAAGTTGAAGGAAGATGGGTCACTTTAGTAATAGAGAAGGGGCCAGGTGATTTGCTGCAAGGATCTCAACTCCCAAATGTGTAATGAATTCAGGTGTCTATCCAGGGAAGGGCAAACAGCTCATTCTGCTTCTCTCTTCTCTGCCTTTCTTGTTTTCTTTCTTCCTGAACCTTGCATCCAGAGAACAAACAGCCACTTCTACCAAAGTTAGTTGGGACTGGAGGTGAGAGTGGGTGGAATAAACTAGAAAATTTCTCTCTACACATGTTATCCTAAATTTAGTCTCATCTGTATGTAGCTCTCACTCCTCAGTAAGAGCTCCCCAACAATGTTCCTGGGAAGGAGGGACGTTGCAGAGACTTATTTTTCCACATTGCTGATATAGGCATCAGCAAAGTGTTCTCAGAGTTAATGTGGCTTTATAATTTTTCATTCAAACAACAACACTTTTGAAAGTTAAATTGGGCATTGTTATTAATTACACTAGGACAACAAGTATAAACTAGGGCTCTCCTGAACAAAGCAGGACTCATGGTTCACCCGATTCATTGTGGGCTTCCATGGGGCCAGAGCTGAGACAGGCTGTTGAGAAGCAGGAACATAACCTCAGATTAGAGATCAGCTCTGCGGGTAAGACAGGGAATCAGCAGGTCATGCTTGATAAGACAGAACCTAAGTCTCTGATAAAACAGGAGAGGGTAGAGAAGCTGGCCAAAACCAGCTAGAACCAAGACGGCCATGAAAAAACCACGTCCAGTTACCCTCACTGCTCATTATATGCTAGTTATAATGCATTAGCATGCTAAAAGAAACTTCTACCAGCGCTAGGACAGTTTACAAATGCCATGGTAACTCCTGGAAATTACCCTATATGGTTTAAAAGGGAGAGGAACCCTTGGTTCCAGGAACTCCCCACCCCTTTCCCAGAAATCTTCTGAACAATCCTCCCTCTACTTAATATAAAATTAATAAAAAGTATAAAATAAGACCCTGGAAACTTACAAAGTGCTACTCTCTGTTGCTCTGAGAAAGCCGCTGCTCTGCCTGTGGAGCAAGACTTCCTTTTGTTTCTTTGCTGCTTCAGTGAGCTTGCTTTTGCTTTACTCTCTCAGCTCTTGAATTCTTTCCTGTGCAAAGCCAAGAACCCACTTGGCCTTCAGGCCAGACCCCAGTTTGAAGCTCCACTTTCCTGTATCGTTGGGATAGACTGCAAAAGCTCAGGATTTGGAGTCAGTCCTGATGCCTGGTTGGGTGCTGGGCAGGTCACTGATCCCCTGTGAGGCTTGGTTTCTTGATCTGTAAAATGGGGGTTCTGATAATTCCCCCCGTTAAGAGCTATTGTTAAGATCAGGTGACAGGAGCTTAGAAGAGATTTTGTAAATGTAGTTACTCTCCAAATATTCTGTCCCACCCTCAAGTCCTCTCCCATAAGTTTTATTGCTCTTTTTATTTTCCTAAATTCCTTTGGCATCTTCCATCTGGACCACTGAGTTGAGGACCTGAATACATACTTCCTCATGTTCATCCCTGCTCATCTCTCATATTTTTGGCTTTACTAATAACCTTACACATGTGATAACTTCTTTCAAAAGTTTATGCGGCATTTTAAGCCCTATTGTTCTGATTAATACCCTCTGCACTTAATAACTGTGTGTCTTTCAAGAAGTTACATAATCTCTCTGTGCTTCAGTTTCTTTGCAATAGGAATGACAATAGCACTTACCTCGTTGGGTTATGGTGAGGATTAAATGAATCAATGCATGTCATTCACACTCAGCATAGCACCCATCATGCAGTTCATGCTCTAGAAACTCTCTAGATTTGGTGGTTATTGTTAAAATGGATTTTTCCTCTAGAAGATGCTTATCCCATGGCTTCCAGGACCCCCTAGCAAGGCACCAGGTGTCTCCAGGGTTTTCCACTTTGAGACGGCTCATTCTATGCTATGTCTGAGCACTATATAACCCCCTAGTTATTATCTTCCACTCACTCCAGGGAGCAGGTCATTTCCCACCAGCGAATATGCCATTGGAACCAATGGGAAGAGTCTGTTGCCTCTTCGGAGGACTGTGATTTTTTTGAGACACCACTTTTTCAAATAACGAAGGCTGAGTTAATGCAGGATGTGACATTGGAGGCTTGGTGGGACCTCGTGGGGGTGATTTGGTCACCAGCAGTTGGGGGTGTGAGTGATTATTTGGGCACCAGGTCTCAGCAGAGGGGGACCATTGGCTGATTAATTGCCCTTGAAAGAGCAGGGAGGTCAGGGAGGGCATGGCTGACAAAGTCCATTGAGCCTGCTGGACAGAGGCCAATTATGATCCACGCTGACCTCCTCTTTCCCCTCTGGAGGTGGCAGTGTCTGCTTAGGGTGGGGCCACCACATGAGCACTCTGGTTCCTCAGAGGTGGCTGGTCTAGGGAAACAGAGGCCCTGGTTTAATCTTTCCTTTTCCACTACCTCAAAGTTACCTTGAGCAAAGCCAGCTCTGTCTCTGGGCTGTAGCCTTCTTCCCTAAAAATGAAGGGTTCATCCAAGATGATGCTAGGAGGGCCTTCCTGCTACAACTCTCTTTGGCTGTTAATTTGGGGAACACAGAAACAGCACATTAGCAATCAGGTTTGGGAATCATCTCTTAAAAGTCTGCCAAGAAGCAAGATTGACCATATGTTAAAAATGATTAAAGCCAGGTGATGAGTACATGGGGGTTCATTGTGCTATCTGCTCTACTTTTGTATATGTTGGAAATTTCCTATAACAAAGAAGATTTTTAAAAAATCTTCTAAAACCTTTAAACTTAATGGCAAGAATGATCGATTGGGTCAAATACATTTGTGAATGACCAGAATTTCTCATGCATCAGCTTTGTTAGGAAGGGGTATAATTCAAAGAAAGCCCCCTTAATAAAAAAAACTCTTCCCAGCACCCACTTTCATACAGCCTGGGAGGTTCCCAATATCTGCTCCTTCACGAGGGAGCACAGTGTGATAGTAAAAGTATTGATCTGGGGTTTTTAAAAATTTTTTATTTTGTAATATATAGAAGGTTTTGAATTACACAAGAAATACATATTCATTATAGAAAAATTACCAGTTACTCCCTCATACAGATATAACTACTCTTAACATCTTGAGTACTTCATATCCTTCCAGATCTTTTTCTATGCATATGTTTTAGATTTTAGTTTTGTGGTATTTTGGGTAGTTCTTTTACAAAAAACGTAAACATGTTTTCTGAAACTTTTTCTTTATAGTAGACATAAATTTGAAGGTGTAATCACTCATAATGATTTTGATTTTTTAGGTAGCCTTGAATTTGAATTAAGACCTTTTAGGTAATAATTGTAGTGACAGTGGGTTTTGGTGAGGATCGGGTGGCATACAAAGTGCTAAGAAAATGGTAACTCTCATTATGATATCTTGGAAATCCATAATAAAGATTCTTTAAAATGCCAGCATTTCAGAGAAAGGCCCAGCCTTGTAACTGGACTTGGTGCAATTTGCAAGCCATAAAGCAGTATGCCTTAGTGGACATTATGTCCCTCATTTCTGGGGGTGGAAGGGCAAAGGGAACTAGCCAGTGGGCTAAAAATAGAGGCAGGAGATGGATGAGGCAGCGTGAAGAGCTGCTGAGACATTTCCCAAAGTGGCAGCACTGCCCTGTCCATCCCTACAACAGCATTTATTTTCACACCGAGCCTAAGTGTATCTCTGTTCCTTTCATGCTGAAGGAGCTTAAAGCAGCACGAGATTGCCAGAACAGCATGGATTCTGGTATTGAAGAGATTTGGGTTCAAATCCAACACCTGTCAATTCTTAGCTCGGTGAACTTGATCAAAGTCACTTAACCCCTTTGAGGCTCATCTCTGAAATATGGGAGTTAACACATTACTGAAAACATTAAATGGGAAAATGTCATATTATCTGATTCATGATAGGTGCTCAGTAAATACCTGCACCTTTCTTCCTCCCCTATTATGGGCAACTCTGATGGTGCAGGTGTTCTTCCTTTTTTCATGTGGCTCATGCCCATTAACCAAAATACTTCTGCATGCACTCGTGTAGAACATATGTTCTCCTTCTTATCCACGAGATCTCTTTAAATATTTGAAACAATGGTTATATTCTACTAACCTCCTATTTCTTTCAACCTCCTCCCTCCTCTAGTCTTCACTTTCCAAGGTGAAATTGTAGCAAATTTAAGCCAATTCCCACGTGTCTAAGTGTCTAAGTGTGGTAGATTGTAAAACTGAACACAAACTCTTCTCCTCCTCATTTCTTCAAGTGTATGTAACAACAGTTAAAGCTCTTCTCATCAAGAAGAGGAGCTTTCTACACCCCTTGAAACTAGAGTGGCCCTATGATTTGTTTGCCCAATGGGATGGCAGCAACCACTTGCCTTGAGAAGCACCTACTCTCTTAGGATTTTTGACACCCACACGTGAACAATCCTGCACTGTGGCTTGTTATAGGACCCTGTAAAGCCAGGATGACTTATTGTAGCCATACTCTGGAGATGAGAGTCCAGTCAAGACCAGTAAAACTATTCAGGTAACCAGACCAAAATTGCTGACCCACAGAATAGTGAGCTAAATAACTGGCTGTTGATTTAAGCCACTATGTGTTGGGGTAGTTTATTGTGCAAAAATAAAAAAAAAATCTGATACATCAGACTTTTAGAATATTCCTTCTCCTCTGCCTCCTTGGATATATGTCCATTCTGCACCTAATTTTATTTTTATTTTTTTGGCATTTTTGAACTATCCATTTTCTGGAAACTTTCTAAATTACTGGGTGCTTGGCACAAGTGGCTCATTCTGTCTGTTCTTGACTTCTTCCTACTAAATTCAAACCATATGGTATATAAGTACAGATAAATGTCCAAAAAGTTTTAAAACCTCTTTGGAAACTTAAAAAAAAATCTCACCCAAGAGTTTTGCAATGAAGTCGTGCTTGGCCAAGGAGAAGGGAACTTGAACAGCTTGAGTTCTGCTCAGTCCTTCCTGCAAATGGTAAACGATGCTATACATAGGAGAATTTCTTCTCTAGGTTTGAATTAATAAGGTGGCCTCTGCATGACATCCAATGGTCTGCATAGAATTTTGGAGCTCAAAGAAGCCTCAGATTTTCTTTGGTTCAACTCACTCTCTCTCTCTCTTTCTCTCCATTTAAAAGCGCCAAGCCATTTTTACCATTTATTTATTTTTGTTTGTGTGTGTTTGATTTTTAAAAAAATTATTTGTTGAAGTATATATTCATACAGCAAAGTACTTATATAAGTACATATAATAGTTTGATGATTTTTCACAAAGTAAACACATGTGTAATCACGACTCAGGTCAAGACATAAAGCATTAAAGTATTTCAGAAGTTCCCTTCTCCGTAACTAATACCTCCCCACCTCCCTGCCCCCAACAAAGACCACTGTTCTGACTTCTATCACCTTAGATAAGCTTTGCCAGTTTTGCAATTTAAGTAAATGGAATCATTCAGTATGAATTCTGTTGTGCTTGGCTTCTTGCAGCCTATGCTATAGTTGAGAGTTTCATCTGTGTTGTTTATGTAACACTAATTCATTCTTTTACATTGCTGTATTTTATTCCATTGTATTAATAAATCACAATTTATCTATCCATTCTACGGTTTTTGGATCCTATTTCCAGTTTTTGCTTAGTGATTATATGTGGCTATGAACATTCTTTTACATATATTTGAGTATATATCTCTATGCGTTTTTGTTAGGTATACAGTTTTTAGCCATTCTTGTAGGTGTGTGGTTATATCTCATTGTGGTTTTGATTTGCATTTTCCTGGTGATTAATGGAATTGAAAACCCCCTTTTTTCTGTTTATCAATCATTTATATATCCTCTTTTTGAAATACCTGATTAAAGGTTTTGCACATTGTCAATTTTTTAAATTGACTTGTATGAGTTCTTTATATATTCTATGTACCAGTTCTTTTCTTGGTTGATTGCATAGTTAATACCTTCTTTTACTCCATGGCTTGCTTTTTGGTGTTATTGTGGTCCAATTTATCAATCTTTTTCTTTATGGTGGGTTCTTTTTATTTCTAGGTTTATTTCTGGGCTTTATATTTTGTTCCATTGGTCTACTATATATCCTTGAACCAGCACTACGTTACCCTAATCACTAATGATGTTGAACATCTCTTCATGTACTTTGTTGGCCATTTGTATGTTTTCTTTGAAGAAATGTATATTCAAATTTTTTGCCCATTTTTAATTGGTCATTTATCTTTTTCTTTTTTTAAATTTATTTTTATTTCAGGATATTATGAGGGTATAAACATTTTGGTTGCATTTTATGACTTTGCCTCACCCAAGCGAGGATTAGAGGGGTGCCCTTCTCCTCTACAACCCTCACTGCATCCATTAGTTGTGAGTTTACCCTCCGACCTCCCTAATCCCTGGAGAATATTACTACCATGTGAGCACCATAGTGTTGATCAGTTAGTGCCAATTTGATGGTGAGTACATGTGGAGCCTATTCTTTCAATCTTGTGATACTTCACTTTGGAGGATAGGCTGAAGTTCTGTCTGGGAAAATATAAGAGGTGCTAGATCACTGTTATTTCTTATAATTGAGTAATATTCCATTGTACACATATACTAAATTTTAATAATCCACTCATGGATTGACGGGCACTTGGGTTGTTTCCATATCCTTGCAATAGTGAATTGTGCTGCCATAAACATTCAGGTACAGATATCTTTATTATAGAATGTCTTTTGTTCTTTTGGGTAGATGCCTAATAGTGCTATGGCTGGATCGAATGGTATTTCTATTTTTAGCTCTTTGAGGTATCTCCAAATTCTTTTCCACAGAGGTTTCACTAATTTGCAGTCCCACCAGCGGTGCAAGAGTCATCCTGGCTCTCCACATCCTTGCCAGCATTTATTCTTTTGGGATTTTTTGATAGAGGCCAATCTCACTGGGGTTAGGTGATATCTACTTTGGGTTTTGGTTTGCATTTCTCTAATGGTTAGAGATGTTGAGCATTTTTTTATATGTTTGTTGGCTATTATTCTGTCTTCTTTTGAAAAGTTTCTGTTCATGTCTTTTGCCCATTTATTGATGAGGTTGTTTGATTTTTTTTGTTGTTGATTTTTTTAACTTGTGGATAGATTCTTGTTATCAGTCCTTTATCAGATGTGTAGAGAGCAAATATTTTCCCAATTCTGTAGGCTATCTATTCGCTCTAATGATAGTTTCCTTGGCTGTGCAAAAGCTTTTTAATTTGATCACGTCCTATTTATTTATTTTTGTTGCTGCTGTTATTGCTTTGGAGGTCTTCTTCAAAAATCCTTTGCCTAGGATGAAGTATGAAAGGATCGTCCTAACATCTTCTTCTAGAATTCTTAAGGTTTAATGCCTTAGGTTTAAGTATGTTATCTAACTAGAATTGATTTTTGTAAGGTGAGAGGTGGGGATCCAGTTTCAATCTTCTGCATGTAGCTATCCAGTTTTCCCAGCACCATTTATTGAAAAGAGATTCTTTTCCTCAATGTATATTTTTGTCTGCTTTGTCAAAGATTAGATTACCATATGTGACTGGTTTCATCTCTGGGTTCTCAGTCCTGTTCCAAAGGTCTATATCTCTGTTTTTTGTGCTATTAACATGCTATTTTAGTTACTATTGCCTCGTATTACAGCTTGCAGTCTGGTAGACTGATATTTCCAAGTTTGTTCTTTTTACTTAAGATTGCTTTGGCTATACGAGGTCTTCTCTGCTTCCATACAAAGCTTAGAATTATTTTTTCTAGACCTGTAAAGAATGATGAAGGTACTTTGATAGGGATTGCATTAATTCTGTATATCACTTTAGGTTGTATGGACATTTTAACAATGTTGATTCTATCAATCCATGAGCAAGGTAGATTTTTCCATCTGTTTACATCTTCTACAATTTCTTTTCTGTTTCGTAGATCTCCCTGTATATGTCTCTCACATCTTTCATTAAAAATATTCCTAGATATTTAATTTTCTTTGAGGCTATTTTAAAAGGTATTGTGTTTTTGATTTGAATTTTGGCTTGACTGTTATTGACATATATGAATGTCTCTGATTTGTGTGTATTGATTTTGTATCCTGAGACTTTACTGAATTGGTCTATCAATTCTAGGAATTTGGTTGAATCCTTGGGTTTTTCTAGATATAATATTATATCATTGGCAAAGAGCGAGAGTTTAATCTCATCTGTCCCCATTTGTATGCCCTTAATTCCCTTCTCTTTTCTAATTGCTCTCATAAGAACTTCCAGCACTATGTTGAATAGAAGTAGAGATAGTGGGGAACCTTGTCTGGTTCTGGTTCTAAGTGGGAATGCTTTCAATTTTTTCCCATTCAATATGATATTGGCCATGGGTTTATCATAAATGCACTTGCAATTTTAAGGTATGACCTGTCTATGCCTATTTTGTTAAGAGTTTTTATCATAAAGGTGTGCTGGACTTTGTCAAAAGCTTTTTCTGCATCTGTTGAGAGAATCATATGGTCTTTGTTCTTGCTTTTATTTATGAGGTGAATTGCATTTATAGATTTGCATATGTTGAACCAGCCTTGCATCCCTGGAATAAAGCCCATCTGGTCATGGTGAATTACTTTTTGATATGCTGCTGAATTCAATTTGCTAAAATTTTGTTGAGGATTTTTGCATCTATATTCACAAGGGATATTGGTCTGTAGTTTTCTTTTTTTGTTGTGTCCTTTCCTGGCTTTGGTATCAAGGTGATACTGGCTTTGTAGAATGAGTTAGGCAGGATACCATCTTTCTCAATGTTGTGGAATAATTTCTGTAGTATAGGCATGAATTCTTCTTTGTATATTTGGTAAAACTCTGAAGTGTAGACATCTGGTCTGGGACTTTTCTGTTTTGGAAGGTTTTTATTGCTGCTCCATTTTCTGTGCTTGAGATTGGTCTATTCAGGAATTCTGTTACCTCTTGGGTGAACTTAGGAAGGTTGTATGTTTCCAGGAATTTGTCCATTTCCTCCTCATCATGTAGTTTTTGGGCACATAGGTTTTTATAGTAATCAAAAATACTGTTTTGTATTTCCATGGCGTCTGTTGTGACCTCTTCTTTTTCATTTCTAACTGAGTTTATTAGAGTCCTTTCCCTTTGAATTCTTGTCAATCTAGCAAGACAGCTGTCAATTTTGTTTATCTTTTTAAAAACCAGCTTTTGGTTTTGTTGATCTTCTGTATAGTTATTTCATTCTCAATTTCATTTAGTTCTGCTTTGATCTTAGTTATTCCTTTTCTCCTACTAAGTTTGGAATTGATTTTCTCTTCCTTTTCCAATTCCTTGAGACTGTTTATTAGATTGTTGATTTTTGAGCTTTCTGTTTTTTGGATGTGACCATTTAATGCTATTAGTTTTCATCTCAGGTTTGCTTTTGCTGTATCCCACAGGTTTTGATAACTTGTGTCTCCATTATCATTTAGTTTGAAAAAACTCTTGATTTCCCTCTGTATTTCCTCCTTGACCCAATAGTTATTCAACAATAGATTGTTTAGTTTTCATGACTTTGTAAGGTGGTGAGTATTTCTGTTGGATTGAACTCTAATTTTATACCACTGTGATCAGAGAATATACATGGTATAATTATTTTTTAAAATTTGGTAAGCTCTGATTTGTGGCCTAGTATATGATCAATTTTGGAGAAAGTTCCATGGGCTGATGAGAAGAATGTATATTTGGCTTTATTTTGGTGGAATGTTCTGTAGAGGTCTGTCAGACCATTTTGTTCTAGAGCTCTGTTTAAGTCCATTATTTCTTTGTTACTTTCTGTTTGGAAGATCTGTCCAGTTCATTCAGTGGGGTGTTGAAGTCCCCTGCTACTGTGGTATTATTGTTTACCATGCTATTTAGATCAGATAAGGTTTGCTTTATGTAACTAGGTGCTCCTGAATTGGGTGCATAAATATTAAGAATTGTTCATTCTTCTTGTTGGATCTTCCCTTTCACCATTACATAGTGGCCATCTTTGTTGTTTCTCAATTTTGCTATATTAAAGCTTATGTTATCTGAAATAAGTATAGCTACCCCTGCTTTCTTTTGACTTCCATTTGCCTGGATGATTGTTTTCCATCCCTTGACCTTGAGCCTCAAGACATCTTTGTGGGTTAGATGCATTTCCTGTAGACAGCTGATACTAGGCTTGTGGATTTTTTCCACTCTGCCAATCTCTGTCTCTTCAGAGGACAGTTTAAGTCATTCATATTTATTAAGAGGATTGAAATTTGAGGTAGATTTCCATTCATATTGTTGGGTGAAATCTTGGTGTTTTGTTTTATTCTTTGAGCCATCATGAGGTCCAGATTCTAAACTTTATCTCTTGAATGATTTTACTTTGGAGAGTGTCTATTGTGCTATTCAGTGTGTAGTGCAGGTCTGAGTACTTCCTGTAGGGCTGGTCTGATCTTTGCAAATTCCATCAGTGATTGCTTGTTTGGGAAGGACTTTATTTCTCCCTCATAGATGAAACTTAATTTTGCCAGGTAAAGAATTCTAGGTTGGGCATTATTCTGTGTTAGAAGATTAAGGATAGGTACTCAGTCCCTTATGGCTTGTAAAGTTTCAGTTGAGAAATCTGCAGTTAATCTGGTAGGTTTTCCTTTGTAGTTTATTTGTTTCTTTACCCTCACTGCATGAAGAATTGCTTCTTTTGTGTTTACTTTGGTCAGTCTAATAACTACGTGAGGTGGTGATAGCCTTTTCACATTGAGTCTCCCAGGAGTTCTGTGTACTTCTTGTATCTGGATATCAAGATTTCTGGCCAGGCCAGGCATATTTTCCTCCAATACTCTATGAAATAAGTTTTCCAGCCCTTGTGTATTTTCTTCTTCTCCCTCTGGAATGCCAATGATTCTTCTATTTGGCTTCTTTATGTAATCTCACATTTCTTGTATATTTTGGTCTTGTCTCTTGTTTCTGTGCTCTTTTTCTTCATCTTATTTGTTTAGCACATAGGCATTATCTTCAAGCTCTGAGATTCTTTCCTCTGCAAGATCCATTCTATTCTCGAGGCTTTCCACTGTGTTTTTAAGTTACTTGAATGCCTCCTTCATTGACAAGATTTCTGTTTGGCCTTTCTATAGTATTTCAATTTATTTAGATAATTTTTCATTCATTTCCTGTATTGTTCTTGTGGTTTCTTTATGTTGGGATTCTATTTTCTCTTCAATTCCATTGAGTTTTCTTACAATCCATGTTCAGAATTCTTCCTCTGTCAGTTTAATCATATTGTATAAGTTGGTATCTATTGATGGAGAGTGAGTATTTTCTTTTGGAGGTGACTTTTCTCTCTCATCTTTCATGTTTCCTGTGTTTTTTCACTGATTCTTTCTCATCAGGCTACTTTGTCAAGGATGGGGTGCTGCGACTGGTTTATGTACATAATTCCAAGTCCCTGAAGGAACATTCCTTGACAGTGCTGGGAGGTGAGCTCTGGTCTTATATTGTCTTAGAGGTGTTTTAGCCTGTTGGGTTATCTCTGACCTGTTGTATTCACCTCCTGTTACAGGAGATTAGTAAGTTTGAATCCCTTGCTTAGACTCCCAGGAGTTGGATCACTCTTGTGTGTGTGACTTTGCTGCCATCCAGTAGTTTGAGGTGGAAGACACTGTGTTGGGCTATGAGGTTACCCTCTCTTTTTTTACTTGTAGTTTGCATGGAGGAGTCAGTTATCAAGGTATTCCAATACCTTTGTATTGAGCTCTAAATACTCAAAGGGGATATACAAGTGCCTCAGTCTTTGGGGAATGTCATGCCACTCCCAAGGATTACTTGAGCCGTGTTACCACTTTAGGTGAGGTGAGAAGAGCAACAGGTACCTGGAAGCCTAAGAGTATATACTTCAGAGGTTGCTTGATCTGTAGCTAGGGGAGAGTTCAGGGCTCTTTCGCCACACTTGTGAAACAGGTCCTGATGTGGTGTGTCAATTGGTGCAATTGCTAAGGACTCTGGTCAACATTTACCTTCCCAGATCACAAGCCCAAAAGCTAACAATAGTCTGGGTGCCAACGGCAAGCCCTTGTATTATGATCTTATCAGATGATCAAAACCAACCCGCTGTACCGAGTCAACAATCTGTCCCCTTTTGCTTAGTTCCAAGGTCCCACAGATTCAAGCCAGTCACACAGGGGAAGTGATGGTTTCTCCTTTCTCCCTGCCTTCATGGGCTGAGTCTATCCTGTCAGGCTGAGGGAGGGATATTGGCTGAGACTGCCGCAAGTCCCAGCAGGTAAAGCCTCTTCTTCCCTTTTTCCCCTCTTCCAAGGGCGAGGTCTGCCCTGCCTGAGGGGAAGATAAGCTGCTAAACTGGGGGATGGGCACTTCCTGGGGCCACCAGGCATCTCAGCCCAGGAAGTGGCTACTCTCATTACTCTGCCCCTCCAAGGGTGGGGTTTGTCTAGTTAGTACAAAGCATCAGGTACTGACAGGTATTGACACTGAGTACAGGACCCTCACTGAAGGTACCTGCCATCACAGGTGCAGACACTCAGTTCAGGACCCTCACTGAAGGCCCCTCCCATCACAGGTGCAGACACTCAGTACAGGACCATCACACATGCCCCTGCCTAACAGGTGCAGACTATTAGTAGAGGCCCCACCCTTCACAAGTGCAGACACTCATTACAGTCCACACCATGAAGTTCTCCTGGCCTCACAAGTGCAGAAACTGACTACAGGAGCCTCATTGATGGCCTCTGCCTCACAGGTACTGACATTGAGTTCAGCACCCTCACTGAAGGCCCCTGACTTCACACATGCTTACAATCAGTAGAGGTGCCACCCTTAAGGCAACAGGCTTCACAGGTGTAGATACTCAGTACAGTCCACTCCCTGAAGGCCACTGCCTGACAGGTGGAGACAAACAGTACAGGACCCTCACAGAAGGTGCAGACACTCAGTACAGGCCCCAAAGTGAATGCCCCTGCCCTCACGGGTACAGACAATCAGTAGCGGCCCCACCCTTAGGCCTCAGACTTCATAAGTGCCCACACTCAGTACAGTCCACACCATGAAGTCTCCTGGCCTCACAAGTGCAGACACTGTATATAGGAGCCTCACTCATGGCACCTACCTCACAGGTGAAGACACTGAGTACTGCACCCTCATTGAAGGTCCCCTGCACCCAAAGGTGCAGACAAACAGTAGGGACCCCACCCTAAAGGCTGCTGACCTCACAGGTGCTGACACTGAGTATAGTACCATCACTGAAGGCCCCTGACCTCACAGGAACAGACAATCAGTACAGCACCCAGACTGAAGGCCCTGTCCTCACAGGTACAGAAACTCAATACTGGCCCCACACTGAAGGGTCCTGCCTCACAGGTGCAGACTCTCAGAATTGGCCCCACAATGAAAGCCCTGTCCTCCCAGGTGCAGACTCAGTACTGGCTCCACACTGAAGGCCCCTGTCCTGACAGGTGAAGATACTCAGTACAGGGAGCTCACTGAAGGTCCCTGCCCTCACAGGTGCAGACACTGAGTTCAGGACCCTCACTTATGGCCACTGCACAGGCAAGTGCAGACACTCAGTAGAGGCCCCAAGTGAAGGCATTGTCCTCACTGGTGGAGGCACTCAGTGCATCCACAAACTGAAGGCCCCTCTCCTCCCATGTGCAGACACTCAATTCAAGTCCCACACTGAAGGCCCCTGACCTCACAGGTGCAGACAATCAGTAGAGGCCCCACCCTTAAGGTCAAGGCTGCACAGGGGCAGACACTCAGTACAGACCACACCCTTACGGCCCCTGCCCTAACAGCTGCAGAAACTGAGTTCAGGACCCTCACTAAAGGCCTCTTACCTCACAGGTACAGACACTGAGTACAGGACCTTCACTGAAGGCCCCTCAACTCACTGGTACAATCAGTAGAGGATCCACCATGAAGACCTCAGCCTCTCATGTGCAGACACTCAGTACAGGCCCCATGTTGATGGCCTCTCTACCCTAACAAGTGAAAACACTCAGTACAGGCCCCAAACTGAAGGGCCCTGCTCTCACAGGGGCTGAATTTCAGTACAGGTCACAAAGTGAAGGCCCTGCCCTCACAGGTGCAAAAATCCTCAACAAAATTTTTAGCAAATCAAATTCAGCAGTATATATAAAAAAAAATAATAATTCACCATGACCAGGTGGGCTTTATTCCAGGGATGCAAGGCTGGTTCAACATATGCAAATCTATAAATGCAATTCACCTCATAAATAAAAGCAAGAACAAAGACCATATGATTCTCTCAGTAGATGTAGAAAGAGCATTCTACAAAGTCCAGCACACCTTTATGATAAAAACTCTTAACAAAATAGGCATAGACAGGTCATACCTTAAAATTACAAGTCCATTTATGATAAACCCATGGCCAATATCATAATGAATGGGAAAAAAATGGAAAGTATTCCCACTTAGAATGGGAACCAGGCAAGGATTCCCATTATCTCCACTTCTATTCAACATAGTGCTGGAAGTCCTTCCTAGGGTAATTAGACAAAAGAGGGAAATTAAGGGCATCCAAATGGGGGCAGATGAGATCAACTCTCTCTCTTAACATATGGAGAAACTAGGATCATGGTAGTGGGCTGTAGAAAGTGAAAATGGAGTAAAAGAACCCCAGGGTCCCCAAATGGAAGGCTAGTGCCTACAATGATAATCTTTGAGTTTTTATGGATGGATGTGGCCTTCCTGATTTCTGAGGCATTAGATTTGGTGTGTCTGGTAGGGTCTGGGTATGAAGGCATGGAGGGAAGGAATGTGGAGTTATTCGCATCTTATTGGCCATTCACAGAGCTGGGCCCAACCATGAGACCTTTGAGGGCCGGGGTATATTTTATTTCTCATGCATCTGCAGATCTAGCATGGTGCTTGGCACAGTGTAGGCATTCAGAGTGTTAAATGAAGCCACAGGCTATGGGGCCAACTCTCAGGGTTACTATAGAAACTTGGACGGGTCTTGGCAATCCTTGGAATAATACTTCCTTTCCATTTTTTGACCCTTTATAAGGCAGATGGACATTAATTCCAAATGCAATTATCCTACAGATGCAGAGATGAATAAGACCCAGGTCTTGCCACGGAGGAGCTCATGGCCTACTAGGAAAGACAGATGTATAAATGAACAATTAAAAGGGACTCTTGACAGAAGTATTACATCTGGAACCTTGTGAGTAAGAACCTTTCTCTCGATGGAAATAGTAATCAGTGCAGAGTTAACTTCTCCCATCCCGTCACTAAGATACCAGTGAAGTCTGGGATTGGGGACCTGACAGAATCCCCCACAGTCTGGAAAGCCAGGAAAAGGAGAATGGATGAACTCAAAGGCAACCATAAAGCCCATTATTGTTCTTATATCCCCATTCCCATACTGGGTTATAAAATCATCCCTGAATGTATTTAAATAAGCACTGGTTTTTGAGACAAATAAGAACCCAGACTTTGGTGCCCACTCACCATCTGAGTTTTCTGAGCCCTGATTCTTTCTTCTTTAAAGTGAATACTGATGGCTGGCTCATATCCGTTCTTTAAACATGTGGCCAATGAACCACCACTATCTGTTTTAAAATTCAAATTCCTGGGCAATATCCTAGAATGAATCTTTAAAAATAGCAATGGTGTTCCTCAGAGCACATTAAAGTTTAAGAAGTGTTTATTGTTGTCGCATTGGTTTTATTGGCTAAAGGAGAAAGGATAGTCAAGATGGGTTAGGCAAGAATATCTATTTACAAAGAAAAGTCATCTGTAAGAAGAGGAAAAGCTAAGGAAAGAGCCACTGACTGTATCATGTTAAATTTCAGTGGGGTGGGGGTACCTCAATGAGTTATGAACATGAGGGGGAGATGGAGCTATTTATCCTCAGGAAGGGCACAAAGGTTGGAGGGATGTGTGGCAAACAATGTTCATTTGTGTAAAATAATCACGAGCTGCTCTATATTTCCTAGCCTCCTGTGAAAGTGGGCTGGAGCCATATAATGGGGTTCTGGCCAAACGGATGTGAGCAGAGAATTGTAAGCCATTTCTAAGGCCCTTCTTCCTAAAACCCTCATCATCTTTCTTCTTCGGAGAGCTTGGAGGCCTCATGCACCCCAAGAGGGTACAGACAAAAAGTGGAAGAAGCTAGCCTGATTTACATCAGATGGTGGCATAAATGGGAATGCTCATTGATTATGTCATGTCCCTGAGGGTCCAGGATTTATCTGTTGCTGCAGCAGAGCCTGTCCTATCCTGACTATCTCAGGGGACAAAACTAGAGACAGAGAGACCAATTAAGAAGCCAATGTAATAGCAAAGGCTGGCAACAATAAGAGATTGAACTGTGAAAGAGACAGTGGAGATGATAATGAAGAAACAAATTCCAAAAACATTGTGGAAATATTACATTTATTGGGAGTTTCCCAATCTCCTAGGCAACTTGCCTGGATTAAAGTAACAGCCTTTCACCTGTACTCTCGCTTCCACCTGTTCTCTCTTGCAGTCAATTTTTAATCTAATAGTAAGAAGTATTTGATTAAAATGCAAGCATGATTATGCTATTCTTGTGTACAAAACTCATCAGTTGCTTACCATCTCTCTTCAGTGTGAAAGCTGAGAAAGTCCTATGGGGCCAACATGATCTGTTCTCTTGTTCCCCTTCTCATGAAATCTCCAATCAGCATCCATTTCCCTGCTAACTGCACTTTGTCCACACTGATCTTTTTTTTCCTTGAACCCACACACACACTCATGCCTCAGGGTCTATGCATATCCTGTTCCCTCTACTTGAAGTTCTGTACCTTCAGGATCTGCGTGGCTGTCTTCTTCACTTTATTTAAGTCATTGCTCAAATGTATTTTCAGTGAGGCCTTTTCTGAGTGTTCCATTTAAAATTACATCTCACCTCCCACCAACACTCCTAACTTCTCTTCATTGCTTTGCTTTACTCCACGACACTTAACCCTTCCTAAAATATTATGTATTTTAATTATTATTTTGTTTAATGCCTGTCTCTTTCTACTAGAATGTAAGGTCCAAAAGGGCAGAATTGGGTATAGCTCAGTGGTTGAGCATTTGACTGTAGGAGGGCAGGATTTTTTTGTCATGTTTTTTGGTATGCTGCTATATTCCTAATGCTTGCAACAGTGCCTGGTATGCAGGAGGCACTCAATAAACACTTACTGAATAAATATCAGCTAAATGAATAAACTAAACCTGAAGACTGTTACGGCCATTTAAACATAGGCAGAAGAAAGATGCCTTTTAAACAGAGAATGAGCCATGGGTAGTCAGGTCACAGAGTAGGCCTGGGAAAGCTTGGTCTGTCTTCAGGGATATTCTGTTTCACAGTTTGTGCCACTAACACAACTTCCTCCCTTGGCCATTTTGGGCCAAGTGGCCAAGAGATCAAATCTGTTGCTCCCTTAAGCACCTTTATTTCTTCCTTATCCTAGAAGCTGCAGAAAGATCAGCACTAATTGGTGATGGTGGTGGTGGGGCAATCTCTCAAGAGCACTCTGAGAATTATACAAGAGAATGTATGCAAGGTCATGTCCATAATGGTACACAACACATTGCAGGTGGTCAGTTAACCTACATTTTTTTCTCTACATCTTCTTCATCATTTTTTCCTCTCTATCCACCTTTTCTTCTTCCTTCCTCTTTACTTATTTCAGCCACTCAGTGGTGAATGAATTAAATACTATACTTATTCCCAGGTTAAGAATGGAGGCTCAGAAATAAAGAAGCAAAGAAGCAAGGAGGAAGAGGAGAAGAAAAGGGAGGAGGGGTTCTAGGGGCATTGCTTATGATTAACAGTCGCATGCCATGTCACTGAGCTTAGCTGAGTGTTAGGCCATATAGTCATGGTTAAAAAGATTTAATTCTCAGCTTTAGAAAGATTATTGCATATTCCCCAATCACTGTGACCCTCAGTTTGCATGGACTGTTGAGAAGCTCCACTGCAGCATTCACTGAATTATCCCAGTCCTGATAAATTCTGCCATCTCTACCCCAGATTCAATTTGGATGTTGCAGATGTGGAAAAGATGATGAATGTGGGGATGAATCTAATTTTATTAACTGAAGCCTTCATATTCCACACTTCCAATAAATATCGACACAGTATGATGAAAATGCATACAGCTCTGTGGCATTTTTCCAGCCCTATGTTTCCAATGTCTTATAGAAAAGCCACAACAGGAAGCATTGGATTTAGTGCAAGAGACTTTGAATTTGAGCCCTGGCTCCATCAGTTACTGACTGGGTGACTTTGTGTGATGAGTCTTAGTTGTTTCACCTATAAAATGGGAGATAATATCTGCCCCTCAGGAGATCCAGTAAGAGAAAATGTAGAAAGTGCCTGTCATTTTGCCTCCAATGTATAGTAGTGCTTTAAAAATGTGACTTCCCTTTGCTCTCTCACCATGCTCTAATGACTTCAAGACATCCAGTTATTTGGTCCACATTGCCAACAAAATTGACTTCATGTGAATCATGCATGAAGACCATTGACCTCTCTGCAGCTGCCTCTTGCCAATGC
This sequence comes from Cheirogaleus medius, assembly GCA_008086735.1. Classification (NCBI taxonomy): domain Eukaryota; kingdom Metazoa; phylum Chordata; class Mammalia; order Primates; family Cheirogaleidae; genus Cheirogaleus; species Cheirogaleus medius. Next base: position 71,676,949 of record VBSM01001124.1, read on the forward strand.
TCTTCCTAAATAGATGCTTAATATTATGAGCCCTGACAGGACATCCAGCATCAGGGCTAAAGTTTTGAGTTGTTTTCCAGGAGTTGGGGTGGACTGTTCTGAGTCAATTGCATCTCTTCATCAGATCCTGCTGTGGCTCTTTGTATAAGTCAGGATGGGGTATGTAATGCTGCATTAACAACCAACTCTGAGGGCTCGGTGGCTTACAACAACAAGAGGTCATTTCTCACTCATGCTGCATGTTCACAACAGCTTGGTTGTCCCCATTCCATGCCATCTTCAGTCCAGGGTGCAGCCGGAGGGGGCTGGCTCTCTATATAACATGGCTCGTCTCATGGAAGAAGGAAAGGAGGCATGGGAAACTATACAAAGGCTCTTAAAGTTTCTTTCTGAAAATGATATATGCTACTACCCAAATTTCATTGACCAAAAAGTCAATGACCACTACTGAGTTCACCATGGTAGGGCAGTATAATTTTCCCATGGGGTGAGGAACCATGGGGAAGAGGAAACTAAAAATTTTGTAAGGAGTAGTACAATACCATGTTATTTTTCTAAAATTAAATCATTTATGCCCCCACCTTTGCAAGTTCACCACACTTTTGTGCCAGCTGACTTAGCATTGTCATTTTTCTTTAAAAACCAGCATTACTTAAAGAGGGTACCCTAAAAGTAAAAACCAGGGATAACAAAACAATGATATTAAATTCTCCCTGGAGTACATGTGATATTTTGTTACATGAATAGAATGTGTAATAATCAAGTTATGGTGTTTAGGATATCCATCACCCTGAGCATTTATCATTTCTGCGTGTTGAGAATATTTCAAGTCATCTCTTCCAGGTATTTTGAAATATACAATACATTGCTGTTAACTATAGTCACCCTGCTGTTCTACTGAACATTGGAACTTACTCCTTCTAACTGTATGTCTGTACCAATTAACCGACCTCTCTTTGTTCCGGCAAGTGTTAACAGCTCTTGGTAGTGTTAAACAGCTCTTGACGCTGGAAATAACCGGGCAGGATACAGAGAGTCGGAGAACTGTCTTTATTCCATCTGCACCCTCAGCCGTCTTCTGTTCTTCTGACCCCCCTTCCCCGTTCTCCTCCTGCTTTTATACCTTTAGTAGGACTCAAAAAGCGTCCAATCAGCAACAAGCATTAACATCCAATCAGCAATGAGCTATAACACCAATCAGGGACAAGCTATAACATCCAATCAGGAACAGTGGGATTCAAAAAGTACCCAATCAGGATTGCGCAAGCAGCGCGACCGGAGGACGGGAGCAGGCGGCCGAGCATAGAGCGCGGGCCCGGACCTGCACACGAGGCCCGGCTCCAGCAGCACGCACCCGCACACCCACCTGCCGCCGCCTCCAGCCGGCTCCGCACAGCAACGGCCCTCGGGGATGTGGAGCGGCGGGGAGGTGGCGAGCGGCCGCGTCCCAACCCCGACGGTCTTCCCCATCATCTTCACACGCACACCCTTCCCAGCCTCTGGTAACTATCATTCTACTCTCTACCTCCATGAGATCAACTCTTTTAGCTCCTGCATGTGAATGGGAACGTTCAATATTGGTCTTTCTGTGCCTGGCTTATTCCACTTGACAAATACTATATATCAATAAAAAATAAAACAAGTGTCACCTAAAAGCCAACCAATACTAATAAAACATAAGTGTATATGAAAATAATTGGTTTTTGAAGGCTCTGGACCTAAGGCAAGTTCTCTCTTTCTCCCTCTTTTCCTCTCTCTCAAAAGAAAATTAGCAAGTTTTAAGAGATGTTAATGCTATATGGCTTAAGACTGAGGCTTCATTCTCAAAGTAATTTGGAGTTTGGAAACAAATGAAAATGAGAATGACTTTCACATTATTTAATTCAAATATTTAATGTCCTACCTGTGCATAAACACAAATTCTCTATGTAGCATTTTAAAAGTTTGAGATCATGTGTGTCCAGTTATAATAAACCCCACATATTTAGGAGCACTCTGCCATGGAACAACAGAATGTCCTAGATTCCTGGCATATTCATGTTTAGATCATACAGTACCTGGCAAGTGTGTGTCCCATAAATGTTTATTGAATGAAGTAACCACTAATTCTTTACCTGGTATAGATTAATGCGTATAAGAGATGCACAAAAGTAAATGTTTGTTAAATAAATAAATGAAAAGGCTCAGTATCCTTATTGTCCTTTCTGCTTCTGCTCAAGATTTAGGCCCTCCTGACATCCTCTTTCTGCTTCTACCTGCCTAGCCCAGCAGCGTAGAGCGGCTAAGTGTTGAGATGGGCTGAGATCACCACTAGCTGTCAAGGTGTAGATCTGTTGCCCCAGGAGACTAATTTTCAATGGGTCTCATAAGGGTTGATGTCCAAAGGTAATACCTCCATGATGTTAAGCTGAGGGTACCCAGGTTGACTTATCAAGCCTCCCTTTTTGAAGTCTCTCAGAATACAAGGGCTAATAAGCCTATATTTTGAACCCTTGAGGTCTTTTAACCCATTTCCCTTCCCCTAGTTATGGTGGCTTCTCATGTTCCTCAGTCCAGGCAGTACAGGGGGCCCGGTAGTGGGGTGGTGCTGCCAGGAGGAGTCTGATTGGTCACTCACCAGAAGGTCTCATGAGTGGATCTAACCCCAACAAGGGCTTCTGCAGGGTCTTGAACAAGAATTTCTAAGCACAACAGAGGAAAGTTTCAAGGATGAACTAACATGAGTCAAACACACGTACATACACGCATGCTTGTGTGCACACACACACACACACACCACTTTATATATCAAACCAATTATCCAAACACCTGCTTACAAAGAGGGCTATTCCTTTTCAGTGAGAAATATGAATGTCCTCTGCCCAGAAACTTGTGGCTTCTTATATTCTGAGATGTGCCCCCATAATCTAAAACCACTTGTGGACTCTTCTCTCGATGGATCCCATTAGCACTACACAGACGCGGTGGGACTGGGAATTAAGTCTTTGGTTCTTGTCAATTCTTAGAGTTTCATTTCCTTTGAGCTCACTTGCCCAAGCTCATATTGTCCAGGCCTCTCTAGTGACAAGAATGGCCTTGTCCCCAGTCACTGGTGTCTCTGTCTTGGACAGTGTTAGGTATGCCCAGCTAAAGATAGCCTTCTCTCCCATTTTCCACACTGAAGTAAGATGCTTAAACATTGCTGAACAAACTATCAATAAATATTTCCTAGTGGGCTTGATAGATACATTGTCTCTTCCCACTTCCTACTGTGTGTTTATTTTGTTTAACTTTTGGAGGATGTATCAACTGAAGCACCTCTGGTTGTTAGTAAGTGAAGACCCAATTCACACTGGGAATTCACTGGCACTTAGCTGAAAAGCACAGAGGCAGGGCTTCTGTTCAAGATGCTTGTTCAGTAGCTCAGTGATGCCACCAAGTACTTGGTCTCACGCTTTCTCTCCACTCTGCCTCTGATGGTTTCTATTCCATCCTCATACTGGCTCTGTTTATGGCCCTAAAAGGTCTTCACCCACCTCCTAGGGCTTTATTCTTCCTTATTTATATCCAGCAGAAAAGCTGGGTTGTCATTTTCCAGAATTCCAAGCAAAAGTCATATAGTCACATTGGATTGGCTGAGGTCAATGCCCATCTATCATCCAGAGGAATGGAATGTTCTGATTGGCTTAGCGAAGCCTGCATCTTCCACACCTGTAGCTGGGGTGAGCTTCTTAGGATCTGTCATGAAAAAGTGAGGGGAAACTAGATGCTGAGGAGAATACCAAGAAGTTTCTGCTGAAGACATTAACAGTATTTCTTCATTTCTACATACCTGGTTGGGGTATGGAGTGGAGGACTCACTGCCTTTTCTCTCTCCTACCACCCTTTTCTCTTTCTTCCCTGTCTGTCTGCCATAAAGAACTGCCAGTGAGGTCCAGACCACAACTTTATGAGAAGTCAGGGGAGGCTGGCTATATGGCTATATTGATGCAGATCAATAGATTCACCTGCAGTCTGACTTAGAGCTGCACTTGGTCAGTAGGGAGCTCAGGAAGGAAACTCAAGGGAGGGAGGACAGAGAGGTGGGGGCACTTTCCCTCCTGGCCCCCTCCTTGCTGGACAGCACTCCTTTACCAAAGACCCCAACTCTCACTGGGACACCCTCTCCATGCAGCTACTATCTGTGGATTCTGTAACTTCTCCCTCCACTCCTTTGCCTCTTTGGACTTGGGGATGGTAACTACTCCCCACTTTTGCTAGCTCTTGAGTTCTGCAATATCTCCTATTGGTTTCCTTCCTGCACGTGGTTCCATTATTAAGCTCTCACACATCCAGCTTGCATGGGCCATTGCTTCTCTGCCAGGATCCTGAACGATGCCTTCATGATTGGTTCAGGGTTATTTCAGGGTAGGTTAAAAGCATGCCATCCTTTGGCTACATTCTCTCCTTCTCAGGACCTTGCTTTCTTATCACTTAACCTATCATCTTTTCATGGTGATCTTAACAACACTGTAGCCTACACCATTGTAGCCTTAACACCATGATACTTTAAATGACAAATCTACAAGGCCACCAGGTTTAGAGAATACTCTACTCACCGTGTTGTAATGACTGGGACAGGTGCAGTAATTCATGGCTCACTTCTAATAGTCAGGCTGGTCTGTGATGGGAATGAGTTGACTGAGCTGAGAGGATCAGTGACCAGGTGGACACTTTTTGATAGTCTAAGTGTTTGGACAGGGCTAAAACTTGTGCTTAAAGGAAAAGCTAGACAGCCCAAGTCAAGGATGAAGCTTCCAGTTTCAAGCCTCAAGCACCCTCCTGTTTTAACTGCAAAACATACCATTTAAAAGAGCAAGATTTCCCAGCAGTTCCTGATGGGGGCGGTGGTGCTGGGGGAGGGAGGATGGGATGATGCCTGGGAAACTGTCAAGCTCACTAAGCCTCCATCCCACAGAGCCCCGTGGGCCCAGGCCCCAGTCCTGGGAGAGGTGGCATATCTCCCTTTGATGCTCAGTCCCTTGTCACCAGAGCTCATTATCTGCTCAGTGTGAGTCATCCATGTCCCGCGCAGCAGCCCCCATACCCTGGAGCTGGAGGAGGCTCTGCAAGCCTCCCTGGTGGGAGGACTAGGAGCAGGCAGGGCCCCAGGCCTAAGCCTCCTGGGACCCAGGGGGAACTTTGCCTTTTCTTTTCTGTTTAGAGAGACCTGTGGAACCAGAGAAGGGAGAGGAAGGAGCAGGAGAGTGGGAGGAAGAAAAGCTGCATGTCATTACCTGAGCTCCTGTCCCTGGAATATTCGAATCACTGCGCTCAGAGCGGAAAGGGACCTGAGAGATCACGTGGCCTCTGATTCACAGAAGAGAGAAGCCAGCCTTATTCAGACCCTTTTTACATTGTACTAATTACAGCTACAGCCTCACCGACCACTCCTGTGGGGCTGGTCTCCAGTGCCTGCCACCTCCCTCCAGGCTGTCACCCCGGTTCCTGCCCATTCCACCCCTAATCGTGGTTGCCTCCAAACTTCATTCCTCCCACTGCCCTGTCTGGCTCAGCCATCCCACTGCAGCCAAAGAAACTCTAATGTCAGATCCTCCCAAATATCAACTGCTCTCTTTGCTCTCATACCTGCCCCATGTCTGTCCCTTAGACCGGGGGTGGGGGGGTCCTGGGGAAAAAGCCATTCATATCTATTTCCCAGTCCCTGGCACAGTGTTAAACCTGTGGTTTTCAACTAGAAGTAATTGTGTCCCCATGGAAGACTGAGCAATGCCTAACAGCATCTTTGGTGTCAGAACTTGGGCGGTGCTACTGGCATCCAGTGGGTAGAGGTCACGGATGCTGCTAGACATCCTATAATGTATAGGACAGCCCCTACAACAAAGTTGGGAAACTGTTAAACTCATGGTAGCTCCTCCATTAATGTTTGGGGAATGAATACATAATATAAAACATTGAAAAATGGGGCACTAACCGTCCACTGCATGTTGTACTGGATGTACATGATGTACATGTACATGTACATGTTGTACTGGATGTACATGATGTACATGATGTACTTGAATCTTCCCATCAGCATGCAAAGTTTGCATTGCCGTGAGGGTGCGAATGTGCCCTCCTTACACCATGGCACCCTAGCACCTAGCACCGTGCTTGGCTCAGACAGGGGTTCAGTCAACATTGGAAGGGAGTGCAGCCCAGAGAGGTCAGCAGCCTGGAAGTGCCCGGGCTAAGACTCACTGCCCATGCTCTCTCCAGGACACTGAACCAGGCAACAACTGCCTGTAATTTCTAATGGCTCTAACATTCACAGGCTCACTTTATCTTCAAAGATGCAGGTGAAGCAAGTTTTATTCCACCCCCTTCAGTGATGGGGACATTGGAGTATGGGGGCCTCAGTGACCTGGCTCATCTTCCAGGAAGTCAGGGGTGGGGACTGGATCTCACAGTCTTTTTGGAGGAATGAATGGGTGGGTGGGTGATAGGGGTGGGGTTGGGCATTTATTGTTTTTCATGCTGAGATGAATAGCATTTTCCCCTGCCTGCCAGTGCCCCTTGACTAGAAACTAAAGCAACCATGGTGGGGTCCTTTATTAACGTGTGCATGCTGGGGGGGGAGGGGGAGGGGGAGATTGTCCAGCTGACTGGGGGTTCCCAGCAGAGGCTCTGGTTAGCTGAGGTTTTCTCACCATTTTGAGTCTCAGGAGCGATTTTAGAGAGAGCCCTGAACTCGATTCAGCAGATCTGTGGACAGAAGATTGGACTCTGCCACTCTTTGAGTGGCTTTGACCAAATTACTCAAACTTGCCTCTTCTCATTTTCCTTATTGGTGGAGATAATGTCCAAAGTTGTGAGGCACAAGGGAGGTAAGGCACATGAAAACTCCTGTAATCTCTAGAGCTCTATCCCATGTGTGGGGCTGGCACGATGAGCTGATCTTTGCATTCAAAGGTGCTTCTTAATTATGCTAAGTGAAATAAGCCAGACACAACAGCATACACATTGCATGAATCCATTCCTATGAAGTACCTAGAATAATCAAATTCATAGAGACAGAGTATAGACTCATGGTTACCAGGTGCCGGGGACGGGGGATCGGAGTTATTGTTTAATGGGGACAGAGTTTCAGTTTGGGAAGATGAAAAATTATGGAAATGGATGGGGGTGATGGTTGCACAACACTATAAATGTACTTAATGCCACTAAACTGTACACTTAAAAATGGTTAAATTTTATGGTATGTCCATCTATATTACCACAATAAAACATTCAGATTAAAAAAATTGATTCTTGATTTTCCAAAAGGATTTATGCATTTGGTCTTGTAAAAGAGAAATATTAATCCAGGTTTTCATTTTATAAATGGGGTGTCAAGGTGAGGAAACCGAATGACTGGCTCAAGGACACACATGTGCTTGGTCAGACCACAAGGAGGGCAGGACCCAGGCATAGTGAATTCCAGCTTGCTGCCTCTTCCATTGTCCCACACAGAGCCTCCTTAGCTATGTGTGGGTGCTGGTCTCCAGAGAAGCTGCCTGCAAAGGTGTAGGGACACATTTTTCAGTAAAAAAGAACCAAGGACAAAGGAAAGGAATATTCACAAAGACCAAGTTGTCTTTTGGGCATCAGCGCACTTTGCTGCTCAAGCAAGACACATCTGTTTTGCTTCGTGCAGCTGCATCTGCATGGTGGTGTTTGGACCAGATGAGTGATGGCTGCAGGGCTACAGCAGTCCCACAGCTACACGTCCTCCCACCTGGGGTTGCTTTGGACTTGGCACACAAGTGTTTGTGGTGTGAATGTATAAATAAGCATACACATTGAATGGGAGGGGCTGGAGTCACCTCTAGCACTGAATATCAGGTTTGTTGCTCCTACCTGAGTCCTGGCTTCGAGTCACTTACCCTTCCTGAGATTCAGCTACCTCATCTGTAAAATGGAGATAACAATAGTGCTTAACTCACAGGTTCATTGGCAGGAGTAAGTACAGAATGTGATAAGCTTACGATAACTTATTTATTGATACATAATTGCTAAGCAATTACCAAGTATCAACATGGATCCTGTACTCAAGATTCTTCTCTGTTAAATACGGTGCAGAAGATCCAGGTCTTCCAGGAGCATCCTGTACGATCAGGGCCTGTGCTACCCGGGGATAACACACAAGATCACATTTGACCATGGCTGTCCGAGGTGGGGCAGAGAGCACAGGACTGGGTTGGGGTTCAGTCTTTGGCTCTGTGATCTCAGGGGATTCTCTCTCAGTTGTCAAGGGGGCATGGCGTTCCTTTCTCCTCTCAGCCTGGCCCTCAGAATCGTGACTTTTAAAGGAGATAAAAATCTGTAAGAGGGTTTCGTGGATGGTGAAACTGTGAAGTGTGAGTTTTCATCATGTTGGGTGCTGAGTTGGGGGCTCAGGCCACAATCAATGCCTTCTGTGCCTCAGGTGTTCCATGTTTGCCATGGGAAATGGGGGTCTGTTCCCCGAGAGTTTGGGGGTCCGGGTGAGATTGTTTCTCATGAGCTTCTGTCCCTGGAATAGCAATGTCTCCTAATTTCTCAAGAGAAAGGCTCTTCCTGCCTGCAAGACAAGTCTATAATTATAATTTTGATTTAGAAAATAGCATGACTCAAGCTTAAAGTGGCGGGCGATGTGGGTTGGTACACCTTGGTTTCTTTCCCAGAAAGTCCTCAGCTAGGTACAACACACCTTTGATGAATGTACAGTAGAGTTTTTCCTTTCCTTGATTTCAAAAACCTCATTAATGCATTCAGAATATTAATTAATTCTATTTTCAGCCATGGAGCATGAACCTGAAGCTGAAACTTTTCTGGCTCTTTCCCACCCCAAGTGACTTTCTTTATCAGCCATTCTCAAGTTCGGTCCTATTAACACAGATGAGGTGATAACAGCAGGAGGGAGGAGGGTGAGCAGGAGGTGAGGGTCTGCTATGCATGTGGTGCTCTGCAGATGCTATATTTTAGATTCTTAGACACCCTGGGAAGTTTCCCCTATTATTATCACTGATTCAAGTCAAGTGGCCAGAACTGAGGACAGTGAAGTATCTTGGCCAAGATCGTGCGGACAGTGAGAGATTGGCCTGCGAGCCAGGGTCTGATGGACGCAGAGCTTGGGCCCCTTCCATTGCAGCACACGGCCTCTCGGGCCTCCGCGGCTGGGGTGAGTGGGGGTCAGGGGCAGGAGTGAGAGGACACATCCAGTGGGATGATCTAAATGAAAGGCTGGCAGCAGAGACAAAGTAGAAAAGCACCCCAGACAGTCTGGGTTCAGCTGCTTAAAATAGGCAAAGAAATTCTTCGACTAATGCATAATCACCACAGGGATTAATGCAGCTCTGCTCCTTGGGGTTAATTTATACTTCATGAACCCCTATTAGATGAGATTTCTAAAATGCATAATGGCACGGGGCTCGTTAGGGACGTTCATAAAAGTCTGGTATGGGGAGAAGAAAGGGAGCCTGGTGCCGTGACGCTGGCCCGGAATAACCTGGGCGAGGATGCCTTTGGAGGCAGGTGGAGAAGTCGGCCTCTGGCCTGCAGGGCTGTGTTTCTGTGCTTCTGGCTCCTTCTGCCAGCAGGGACTTCATGTCTACGGGGTCCATTTGGCATTGCAGGAGAGCAGCACGAGTGGAGAGCAAAGAGGTTGGGTTCTCATCAAATCCCAGGAATGTAGAACCAGAAGGGACTTAGAGGTCATCTTGTCCAACCCTTCTCTGCCTCTCACTGCCAGACAGATGGGGAAACTGAGGCCTGGAGAGGCTTATTCCTCATTTCTGGGTACAACCAAGCACCCTTCAGTTCTGTCCCATCATCTCTTGCTCCCATCTGCTTCCTTCACTCAGCACAGATCCTGAGTTCTGAGTCGCCAAAGGAAGATGCTGCTCACTCATTTGTTCATTCACCTGTTCACTCACCCATTCGCTCAGAGTGAACTCATTACTACCTTCTTACCAGGTGCTGTGCTCAGCTCTGGAAAATGTAGCTGAATATAACACTGATTTACCCGCAGAGAACTCAGTCTGGTGTGCAAGGCAGAGTTACAAACAGTGTTTTCTTCTAGCTCTTTCTAGTCAATGAGTCTCTGCTGAATAACTAAAGTATCTCCTAATTAGTTGCCTTCTCCTGTCTCTGTCTGTCAGTTTGGGAAACATGCACTGTCAGATTAATCTTCCAGAAAACAGCTCTGATTACTCAAAATCCTCAGTGGTTCCCCATTGCCTATGACAAAATCCAAACTCCTACACTACTTTAGCTCTCACATTCCTCACGTCCTGGACAGCACAGACTTCTCGGTTGGTCCTGGGGTGCACTCTTTGCTGTGGTTCTTGCTGGTCCTCCACCCAGTGGGCCTCCTTCCCCAGGTCTACTTAAGGGACTCAGACTTACTCTTCAAGGTTCACACACGAACATTTCCAGGAGGGGAGATTCCTCGCATTTCTGAACTCTTCTCTGAAATCTGCTCAGCTTTTGGTTCTGTAATTCCTAGAGTCCTTAGCTCATACTTAAGCCCTATGTTCCTCAGTTTCCTTATCTGTAGAATGGGAAACAATGATACCCATCCCACTCATTGTGAAGACGGAATGTATAGGAATGTAAGCTACAGCAGATCAACTGGCTAAATAAATGCTAGTCATTGTAACAATTATTTATTGTTATGGAATTTTCTGATCTAGTGTCATATCCATTTATTGTTACAGTTTGGAGCACCAGTAGGCTGTTCATCCCATGTCAGTGAGATCTGGTATCTGATTGTCAAATGAGCAGTGTCATTTAAGATATTGGACTATTCATTGAAGAAAGGTGCCCTGGCTGCCTGTGATGTCCCAGGTGCTGAGGACACACAGGGAGGAGGCTCACAGTCTGGAGGGAAGATAAACACGTAGCAGGAGATCAAGCTGCACTAGGCTGGGGGTCAGAGAAGGGACAGAGTGCTGAGGGTCCTAGGGGCTTGAATGGGGGTTCATTTGCTTGGGGACAGCAACAATAATGGCTAATCTAAGGAGAAGGTAAATGTTGGGGTTTTTTTTTTGTTACTTAAAATTGGTCCAAGCCTCCAAGGTTGAGAACAGGTGGTATTAAGTGGTCACAGACTCTAAAAAATGATGATGGTTATTCTATGAAGAACTTGCTAAGGTGTGGCCCCCATATCAGTCCAAAGGCCCTAACCCATCCCTCCCCACAGAGGCTGGAAATTCAGCTGGGAGGCTAGTCAGGAGGGGTGGAAGGCAGGGATTCTCTCTACAGAGTGTGCAGCACTGGGCAGGTTCTTCTCCATGGGGCAGGCAGGCTTCCCCCCAGTATGGAAGATGTGGGAGGGGGCAGGATTCCCCCCAGTATGGCAGATGTGGGAGGGGGCAGGCTTCCCCCCAGTACAGCAGATGTGGGAGGGGGCCGGCAGGCCCACGTATGCCAGATGAGGGAGGGAGGCCTTGCTGAGTGCCATTCGGAGAGTCGGCCTCTGGTCCTTGGGGGATATGAGAGCAGCACTGGTACGGAATGAAGGACGTGTGGAGTGTGCAGGGTGAGGGCACCAGCTTTGGGCCCAGGGCATGTCTTGGGATGGTCAGCAGGAAGCCAGGGCATAAGAGGACTCCAGAAGCTACAAACAGAAGTGGCATCACCCAAGCTAGGGGACTGCATTTGCAAGAGGCTCACAAAATAGCTCCATGAGGGAAGGGGTGAGCACTTAGCCACTGCCCCACTGTCGCACACCTGCTGGGTGGCACCTAGAGGCAAAGAGCACATTTTCTGCCCCTTTTCTCTCCTCACAGGAGTTTCCCTTCCCTCCTCCCATTTGGAGGATCCAGTGGCAGCCTAGACAGAGGAAGAGGAGGGAGAGGGGGAGGAGATAGGGAGGAGGAGAGATGGTGATGAAGCTGGCACTGCCCCTTCTCCAGGATGGGTGTCTCAGCGCAGGACAGGTGGCAACTGGGGAAGAGATGTTTTAAATAGGATGAGGTTTTAAGGCTTTGATGTTAGATTGGACATTTTAACAACAACAAGATGAAATGATTTGCTAGAACCTAAGAGCTGTCTGGAGAATCAGAGTCCTTCCCTCCCCAAAAAGAGGGAAGTGAGTCAACCCAGCGGGCACGAAAGGCAGTGGTGGGGAAGACGAAAGCCACTCTCTGCACGTGCCCTGCTCTCCAGCTTTCTCAGACATAGTTACACCCCCCGAGCCAGCACCTCTGGGGCGACCTGCCCTGCTGGACCTTCACCTCCAGCAGTTCACTCGACCTTCACACAACCTTACAAAGAGGGTTCCATAACCCCAATCCCCACATAGTGGATGAGAACACAAGCCCAGAAAAGTTAGTAACTTACCCAAAGGAAGACAGCAAGGAAGAGATGAAACTGGATCTTGAAGACAGGGATGACTGTGACGTTCTATTGTACGCACAGTGAGGAGGCAGAGGACCACACAGCACCCAGGGGAAGGCCAGCCCCTTCCTCCAGGATGGAATAGAGCCTTGTTTTGACATAGGACATTAGAGCAGAGAATGATTCCAAGGTGCTGAGCAGCCGAGCTTCAGCCAGAGACATTCTACAGCCTCCTGGAGCAAATGGAGCAGGGTCCCATTTAGAACAGGTACTCAGGGACCCCTGCGAGGGTGCACCTGTGCAGAGTCACCTGTTGAGAACTTGCGAGGCCCTGACCTGGTGTCCAAGAGGGAATAGATTACAGCTGAAACTTGCTCTAAAGGGCAGCTTTCTCAGCTGGCAGCACCTCAGTCAGAGCTTGGGATAAAGGGAATAGGTAGCTAGATGTCACTGATGTCCGTGGGAAAGGGATGGGCTCATCTCTGGCCTGTGAACTGGAGCCTGCTCATTGCCCGAGTGTGCAGTGTCAGCCATAGGGAAGGAAACACAGATGGTTGTCAGGGAAGAACCTGGTGGGAGGGGTCAGTCCTCCAGCAGTTGCCTTGGGGACCTGTTCCTTCTGCAGGGCTGGGAGAGGGACAGAGCTAGCCTCCGAGGGGTCCTCAGGTGGGCCCAGGAAGCTGTTTATTTACTGTTCCTCCAGGAGGTCAAAGTTGACCATCCTCTTTTGGAAGAAAGGCAAAGGAACCTTAGGAGGGGTAAGAACCACACTCAAAATGACCCAGGTATTTAGAAACAGAGCCCAGATCTGGACTCTGGTCTGTCTGACTCCAAAGCCAGTGTCCCAGACTTTGGGGTGAGGAAAGTCCCCTCTGTGTGTCACCTTTTGGCTTAGCTCAGGCTGCTCCATCATCAGTGACTTCAGAGGTGGGATGGTCTCAGCAAAATAGTGACTCGGGAGAAGGAAGAGAGATGGGCTGGGCTCTGTGTGGGACCAGCCTGACTCTCGGGTCTTGGGCCAGGCCTCAGCCCGCAGAACTCAGGCCACAGGGCTGACTAAGGCGCACTCTGTCCTTTGTCAACTTTTGCACATGCTGCTGGAGCCTGGAGCAACAGCCTGCACTGTTCCTTCCCCCCAGCACCCACCCAACCCCACCCCCCTGCCCAGTCCTATGAGCTTCAGCTTCCACTCCCTCTGGATACCTCCCTTGACCATGTGAATAAGCAGAAGCCCCCCTCCCTCCCTTGGGCCCCCACAGCTGCTGGGTGTCCCAGTCTCTCAGCGTGTCCTGCACACCATCATCACTGTGTATTTACTTGTCTGAGTCCTCTACTTAGTCACAGCTGCTGGGCGTCCCGCTGTCTTAGCACGTCCTCACAGCGTCATCATCATCTATTTACTTGTCCGTGTCCTCTATTGGGCCACAGACGCTGGGGCCTGTCTTATACTTCCCTAGCATTTTGCATCACCCACTCTGTTCCCCACATTTAGCTTGTGGTGACAATGATGGAAACTCTTGGCTTGCTCTTGTTCTAACCTAGGAAGTTAAGTAACCTGAGGACACACAGCTGTGAAGAGGCCAAGCTGAGATGCAAGTGTCTCTGACCTTTATGCATCTGTAAAGTGAGGAGGACAATTCCCTCCCCTGCTTAAGGTTAAATCAAATGTGGAAGCAAAAGTGAGCGATGCCTTGGAGTGCCGGACAGAGGTGGACACAGAGGTTGGGATGTGCTTGGAAGGAGTCCTAGGGCCCATGGCCTCTGGGGTCTGCAGTGTCTCTGTTCGGGAGAGGGACAGCAGCAGCCCCTCCCCAGAGTCCTCTCCGCTTCAGTGCAGTGGGCTCGGTGGGTGGCTTGGCAACAGTCATTTCCAGGGATTTTGCAGCCCTTCACTGAAGTGCTTTTAGGCAAAGCAGCGGCTGTTGACACTGATAGTGCAAGCACTGGAGAGCCCACGTGTCAAAGCGGGAGAAAGCAGAGACGGAAGGAAAAAAGCTGGAGAAAGATGCAGCCAAGCGACTGGGTCATCTCAGCACCACTGAGTGAAGCACTGCATTTAGGGGTGGCTGGGAAATGAGGCTTCAGGGAGCAGAGGCAGGGTGGGGTGAGGAGAGAAGCTACTGGACTTGGGAACTGCAGCTGTCAACACACGCGTGCTGTGAGCCAAGCCCAGGGGGACAGGAGATGGAAGGGATGTGAGTGTAGCCCCTGAAGAGCCCTCAGAAGAGTCGGGGAGTCAGGGAAATGAACAGAGCATGACAACACGGAGTGCTAAGCAGGGGAACACGGGGAGCATGGGAACAAACTCCAGGGAGGTGCAATTAAAACAGAAGAATGCAAATAGTTCTCAGCCCGGGCTGCATATTAAAATCACTTGGGGAGCTTTTAAAGAATACTGTTGCTCAGGTCCCATCCCAGACCAATTAATTCAGTGTCTCTGGTGGTGGGACCTGAGCAACAGTATTTTTTTTTTTAAAGCTCTTCAGGAGATCTTGATTTTCAGCAAACCTTGAGCACAACTTTGGGCCGAGGGATATGGAAATGATTCTCAGAGAAGATGGAGCTTGAGCTGGTCTCTGGCAGTGGGCAGGAGGGATACGAGGTGGTCCAGGTGAAGGGCTTTCCTGGAGGAAGGGCCAAGCATGTGGAGGGGTGCAGAGTGGCCATGACAGGGCACAGGAGAGGAAAATCGGTTTGCTCTGCATGGCTGGAGAGAAGAGGCATGGCCTGAGGAAGGGCTGGATAGCAGCTCGAGGCTGCATCAAGAAATGCCTCCCCTCTGTGCTCAGCCAGAGTGTAAGGCTTCCTGAAAGCTTTGGGGAAGCATGGAAGGATTTTAAGCTGGGGATGACACCACCAATCGTGTGATTTAGAGGGCCAGGCCAGCAGAAGTGTGGAGGGGGAGCTGCAGGGACAGCACAACGCAGTGTGAATGCAGTTAGGAAGTCAGTGTGACAGCCCGAGTGGGGAGGGAGGAAGGTCTGAACTGAGCAAATGGGGGCTGGAGTTGAGAGGAGAGATTAGACTCAAGAGATACTGAGGAGTTAGAAAAAGTAGAACTTAGACTATGTTATGCTGCAGTAACAAACAAATCCAGATTTTAGGGTTGTCTGATGACAAAGGTTTATTTCTAGATCAATTAATGTCCATTTTCCAGTCAATTGCATCTCTGATCCACATGGACTTGCTCCTAGAACTGAGGTGAGGTTGAAACCTGTGCAGGCTCGTGGAAGAGGCCAAGAGAAATAACAGAATGATGAAAGGGCCCTTGGATGGCTTCTGTTTAGCAGTGGCACACATCATCTCCATTTAATCACCATTGGCCAAAGGAAGCCACCTGGCTAAGCCTGGCCTTAATGTGGCAGGAAGCATAATTCTCTCGCAGGGAGGAGCAGCAAATATTTGGAACAAAGAAATAATCTACCAGGAGGTGCAGGAGATAGAGGGAAGAATCTGTAAACTAGTGAACCCAGTGGCTAATGATGCATGACCCTCTGCTGGACTCAGACCCCTCAAAGGCAAAGGGCATCTCTCTTTGCATCTGTGTGCTATGAACTGCACAAGCTGTCCATGTTTCCTACGGCAGCCCTACTTCAGACTGCAGGGGCCAGATAGCTCTGCCTCCTGTGTCTGTCATCTTTCCCCAGGACCAGTGGGCTAGCTGGTGGACGCTCCTCTCATGGCAAATGGCAAAAGCAAAAGAAGGCAAGCAGAAAGATGCAAGGCCTCTTAGGGCCTAGGCTCAGGACTGGGGCTTTGTCACTTCTGGCATTGACCAAATCAAGTCATGTGGTGGAGCCCAAAGTCAAGAGGTGGGGAAGTACGCACTCCCCACAACAAGGCCGTGAAAGATGAGGTTGATGGTGAAACCAAAGGTCTAGTCTACTCCAAGTTCTGATACCTCTTCCAGGCAACATGTCTTTAAACATGGCAGCCTGGCTCTATCCATGCTTGGTTTCTCTGTTCTCTTCGGTCATTCCTTACTACAGAGGTAGCTTGGAGTTCTGGACTGGGAACTGGATGTTCCAGGAGAATGGAACATGTCCCTTCTAGCCCATAGGGTAACAGGAAGAACCGAGTGAGGAGACTGTTATGGAAGTATTTGGTAAATTGTGCTGGGCCACACACATGTTATTAATAGATAGTTTTCCACAGCATGGGAAATGGTACTTTATCATCCCAGACCCTCTGGTAATGATATGATCTCACATGTTCACACCTTTCTGGACCTAATATACAGCTGTGGCCTCATCTGTGTGCCATCACCTCTATGCTATGCCTGGAAATGTTCATACATTATGCACACTTGTGTCCTGCTTCCAGCAAGGCGGTGCTGCTGGGAATGCAGACGTCTGGAGGAAACGAATTGGACCGACAGGAGGCCAGGCAGCGCCACTGAGAGAGCGAGCAGGAAAGAACCACTGGAACAGTAAAGGAATGGGCGGCACAGAGTCACAGGCCTGAGAAGAAAGTCAAAGTCCAGTGTTGCCCAGATGCAGATGGACAAATTGTCTCACATAGGAACTAGGAACAGCAGGTATTGAACACTTTTTGGAGATTGTAAGGTAACATGCTTTGCAATTTTCAGTGTTTCACATCTACAGCCTCATCCAGTTAATATATTACTAGAAATTATAGCCAGGAAGGATGAGAGCACTTTAAGGGGAGGTGGGCAAGTTGGGCAGGAAGCATGCAGGAGGCTCAATAGGGTACTTTTGCCTTGGGTAGGGGGTTATACTAAAGGCCCTTTAAAGTCTCTTAAAGTCATTAACTGGGGTTAATGACTATGTTTGCTTCTAGCACATCTGTTCAGAAGCCTCATCACGTTCTCCAAAGGAAAAAAATCTATTTATTAGTCAAAACTGTGGCATGGGGGAAGCTTCGGGAATATTGGGCTACAGTCCCAATTTTGCCCGTAGTTCTCTGTGTGATAGTGAACAAATAGTTTAATCTCACTGAGATTCATCTTTATGATCTCTGTCATGAAGGAACTGTGATAGACACAGAGGGAGCATGGCCAGAAGCCGGCCAGGTGACAGCTCAGCCTCCAGCTGCTGGCTCACTCAGGGTCGGCTTCCTCCTAAGTCATCTCCCGGGAGCAGCTACATCTGGTGACTGAGACGTGGTATCGAGTCCTGGCCATTTGGGCCTGGCGCTGGACAGCTCTAGCAGGCACTGCTTGTGCCTGTGCTGGCTTGCCTGAGGCTTTGTCAAAGCAGCGAGTTCACCTGCTCCCTTCGCCCAATCTTGCTTCCTCCCTCTCCTTGCTCAGTTTGGACCCCTGCTGAACATCTTGCACCCCAATCTCTATCTCAGCATTTGCCTCTGCAACACAAGGTCTGTGGCAGTGGTTACGGAGAACAGGAGATAAGAGGGTGTTTGGAGCTGGGCATCACTTCCCAGCTGACCGTGTGGACCCTGTCGCTGGCAGTAGGTGGAGCGCAGGCAGTATATCCATTTCCTATCACTACAGTAACAAATTGCAGCTTAACACAACACAAAGTTTACTGTCTCACTGTTTCCATAGGTCAGAAGTCCAGTGTGGTTCTCACTGGGCTAAAACCAAGGTGTCAGAAGGCTGTGCTCCTTTCTGGAGGTTTTAGGGAGAATCTGTTTCCTTTTAATACAAGATGCTGGGCAAAATTCAGCTTCTTGTATCTGTAGGAACAAGGTTCTCGTTTTCCTATAGATTGTCGATTGACAGCGATTTCTGACTTCTAGGGACCACCGCATGTTTTCAGCCTGTGACTCCTTTCCTCTATCTCCAAAGCCAGCAGTGGCAGGTTTCTCACACTTGAAATCTCTCCTGTCTCTTCTTTTCCTGCTGCATCTTTCTGACTCTTCCGCCTTCCTTTCCCATGGTAAGGACTCATGCGATGTGATTGGACCTGCTGGGGTAATCCAGGGTGGTCTCGCCACTTCCCTGTCCTAACCTTAGTCACAGATGGTGGAGGTGTCAGTGGTGGGAAAGGCACCAGCTCCAAAGGGAGAACGCGAGCACAGGGCCTGGGGATGGAGCAAGGTGTGCCACCTCCAGCAGAGAATGCTGCCCTTTGGGAAAACAATTCCTGTTGTGTGACTGGGCCCTGATGGGGATAAAATATCTCACTGCAAGACACAAGTTGCCATGTAACCGGGACTGGGTATCTCGAGTTGGATCCTGCGTGACTTGCCAAGTTAGAGCATCGGGCAGACCCAGCACCCATCCTCTGTGAGCTGGACAATGTCTATCTGGGACTGAGCTGCGCAGAGACAGAGGAACAGGGAAGGAGCATGAGTAGGTCGTGTGGGAACCCACAGCCTCCACCTTCCTGCCAGCAGCACTCCTCCCTCAGCTCAGGCCTCTGGCTGTCTGGGAGGATGCCATCCAACCAGGTGAAGGAGGAGGAAAAGCCTGAGCTTGGCTTTGGTATTGGTTGACTCAGATGTGGCTGCAAACTGGAATTGGTAACCTTACTCAAGTGTGGCCTTGAAAGCCAGTGGTAAGGGAAATCCTCCCAGTGCACAGAGGTTCATGTAGTGCACCTGTCATCTGCTTTGTTGGGGAACAGAAGTGGCCTGAGGTCAGAATGTATAGACATTCATGGGCAGTGGCAAATGGCCCCGGTGGTCAGGGATCTGGAAGGAAAGCGATTGGAAAATCAGGGCAACAGAATGTTAGGTAAAGGCATGGAGTGTGTATATGGGAGTGGGCTCGACCATTGAGGATCTTTGTGTTACATGATAAGGCCCACCAAAAAGCACACACCATGGAAGAGGCACTAGCCAATCAAGGAGACAAAATGACCTGCCCATATGACTTTGGCCTGCCTCTGTCATTGTCCACCCAGGCTGGCACGATGGGAACATAAACAAAGTGGCCTGGCCATGGTGCCTGAGATGAATGTCACACTTGGGGTGTTACACCTGAGAAGTGCAAGGAGGGGCCTGTAGTGGGCATGGAGACGATCCCGGACTCTTCTTCAAGAGAGGACTTGATGCCCAGCTGGGGGCTGTGAGGTCAGAGAACCTCACAGCTGCAGAGAGCTGCCTCACCATGGTCATGCCCTTCCTGGGAAGTCCACATCTGTGACCCATGGGACAGCGCTATAAAGGTCCATCCAGTTTGGCCTGATGCAGGGTGACTCAGATGGGCCATAGTCACTCTATAACTGTCCCCATGATTGGCAAGACATTGACGGGCCTGCATCCCAGTGCGGCTGCCCTTCTGCCCATCCTGCCTCCTCCCCACTCCTGTCTCAAGTACGATTCCTCTACTCAGCTTCCACCCCAAGCCCTGCTTCTCGGGAAACTGGCGTGTGAGATGTATAGATACATATTAGTAGACAGATGGATGTGGACATAACTGAAACGATGAAAAGTTAAAGGAAAAAAAATACTCCTTCAGTACCACACGCTTTTCCCTTTTCCAGGGTACTTGTTGCCCGAGGCCTAATCCTCTCCAAGCATTTGAGCTTGTGACCACAGACACTCAAGGCACTTGGCTTTGGGTCTGAACATGCCCAAAAAGTGACTTCTTCTGACTCCAGGGAAATTGGGAGGCTTCTTAGATGTGAACAGCCAGAAAGGGCAGCAGCTTTTCCTCATCCAGGTCATTCACTGCACTCAGGGAATGTCCGGGTCAGCAGGGAGCTGTGCTTAGCTCATTTCACAGATGAATAAACTGAGATTTCTTGTGCAGAGTCTTCAGGGAGTTTTACACTTTAGAGCCTTCCTGTGGCTGCTGGTCAGGTCCTTCGTGAGTACCCCTCCTCAGTGGCTCTGCTGCAATCTTTTCCCTGTGGAAGGATCTTCTTCATTCTGACATAGGTGAGTTGGTCAGGGAACAGGTGGGACATAGAGAAACAAACAGGGTAGCGCGAATACACCGGATCTGGGTCTGAGCCGTAGCCCTGCCACTGCAGTATGACTTTGGTCAGTGTCTTGACTTCTTTGACCTTAAGTTTCTTCCTTTCTGCAAGGGGATGCTAACAAGAGAAACTGTGAGGGCTGAATTCAACATTGACCACAGGGCCCCTTGCTGGGAGCCAGGGCTACAGTCCTGTCCAGACAAGCTGGGTGTCCTGCACACAGCCCCTTGTCCAGCTCTGACTCCAGCTCCAGCAGTGGCGGGCAGTTCTGAGCTTTCAGACTCACCTTGTGAGCCTGGAAGTGCAGGAGCATTAACTCCCGGGAGGTCCCACAACCAACAGGAGAAAGGAACTGATGGGTAAAAACTCCCACTCCCCCTCTGCTCTTCAAAAGACAGCTCTGGAAGGTGCCCCGGACACGTCAAATCAAGCTCCTGTTTGCCATAGCAGCAACCTTGAAATTCACCCCGATATTGGGATTTTCCCCATCCCCATCTCATTCTCCCTGATCCGACACTCTTCTGTTCAAGAATCATCTCCAAAACAAACTACCTGCACCTGTTATCTTTGTCTCAGGCTGTTTAGTGGAAACCCACAGGCCAGGAGCTCATGGCCTGGTCGTGGGGTCAGGTGGGTGTGGAGGTAAACTCAACATGTGGAGGAAGTGGTGTTTAAGGTAAGACCTGAAAATTGGGACGATATTGGCCCCGCAAAGAGTATGCTGTAAGGTGATAGCAGAGGGTGTAAGGATGAAAGTCAGTCCAGGCAGAGGGCAGAGGATGCTCCAAGACTGTCTGGAGACAGGGTGGCACCAACGGGGACCTGCAAAGAGTTACGTGGGCCTGTAGTGTACAACAAGAGGGTACAAGTGGCTCCAGGTGGGGATGCTAGTGCAGAGGTGGCAGGGGCTGGCTCACACATGGCTTTTGGCCACCGGATCCTGAATGCCACAGGAAACTACTGAAGGGGTTATTATCATGGATGTGAGTTCTGTTGGAAATATGTGAATTTCCAACACAGAGCCTGGTCCAGAAATTGCCTAACGATACAAAAATGATCTCTTGCTTATTCATCTTGAAGGTCCTTTCCCTTGTTCCCTTTGGCTATTGTCCCTCTTCCTCCTCTATAATTTTGCCTTCATCCTCAGTCTGTTCTTTCTACTGTGTAGAAATATCCAGCTACCTCTAAGTAGTTAGCATAGAAAAAAATTCATCTCACCCAAAGAGACAGAGAGAGTCTGTAGTTTCTGCCACCTGATTCCTGGCTCCTTCAAAGGCAGGTAGGGAGGGGTGGAGGGAAAATCTGTCTCCTGACAGGTAGATGGCATTTTATGGAGAATAATAAGAGGATTTCTGTCAAGCAGCCATCCCGGGTCCTAACAATGTTTGGGCATTTATATTTGAGTGAGTATATAACATCAGAGTTCCTGGGCATATGAGAGTTCAGGGGGAATTATGTGTGTGATGCATTGTCAACTGTGATTCTCGGGCTAGAGACAGAAGGCAGAGCTGAGAAGAGGTCCATTGGCTTCCCCACACTGCCAAAAGGGCTAATGAAAAAATAATGATTAAGAACACTCCTCTGGGCCATCTTTCTGTCCCCAGCCCCGGTTCAGTGTCTGCCTTGGAGTGGGGATGCCACTTTCTTCCAGAAACTGGCCAGAAAGGGAAGGGACACATGATTTCTTATTGACCTACTATGTCCAAGCTCTTTTATTACTATGAGAATAAGTATGACATGACTATCATTATCCCCACTGAACAGATGAGGACATTGAGAACCAGAGTAGAAGGTTGAATAAATTGACCAAAGTCACAAGATTTTCCAGTTGTCAAGACAGCATTGGTATCCAAGCTGGTCTGAGGCTACAACTATGATCCCTTTCCCAATACACCTTCCTTCCTTCCCTGGAAGGGTCACATGAAATCAAACCTTGGCATTTCCCTATCCTGTCTTAAAAATAAACCTGATCCCTATGCTTATTTTTAGATTTCCTCTCTTCTCTTGCCTGCACTCAACCCCTGCCCCAACCAGCAGACGAAGGTGTGAAGCAGCCCTGGGAGCTGACATCGTGAGCCACACCCATGAGCCCCAGTGTCCCTAGATGCCCAAACTGAAATAGTGCAATGACTTTCTGAGCTCTGCATCCTCCTAATTTGTTGTGTTTATAAATTTCAACCAAGTTAGAGCTTATTTTCAGAAAAGGGGAGGAAGAGGAATCCTGTGTGGCCTTTACTAATAGTTTTACTGTGATCAAGTACCCAAAGAACCCATTGAAATCACATGATAGTTAAGAGCATGAGGTTGGGAGTCAGGTGACTTGGTTTCCGATGCTTGCTATCCCCCTCAATTGCTGTGTGACCTTGGGCAAGTTTCTTAACTGCTTTGTGCCTCAGTTTGCTCACCTGTTAAAGGAGGATGATAATGGTTCCTACCTTCTATGGTCGTGAGGATTAACTAAAAGAATAAAGCACTAAGAAAAGAGCCAGGAACAGACTGGTTTTAAAAGCTTATTTTCTCCTTCTCCTCTTCCTCCTCCACTAGTCATTTCCCTCCTCCTACATTCTACCTATGCTCCCTAGATGGAGGCATCTTATTGGAAAGATGCCCTTGCTCCAAGCTCCCAGGACCCCCTGGGCTTATGCTTCTAGGCTCTTTCCACACTGACTTGCTATTGTCTGCCTAATCATTTCCTTCTCTTTTGAAAAATGTGCTTGCAGGAGATATTGTCTAAATTGGGGTTCTTATCCTGGATCTATGGAGTTCAGAGCTTCATTACCTTGGATGGGAAGCTAACATCTTTATTTTCACTAACTTCTAAGTCTGGGGTTCTCAAATGTTCAGATTACCTGGAGGGCTTCCTCAAACACAGACTGATGGGCCTCCACTAGGGTGAATAACCATCCCAGTTTCCTGCAACTGAGGGACTTCCAGGATGTGGCACTTTCAGTGCTAAAATTAGGAGCATCCTGGGCAAGTCAGGATTAGTTGGTCACCCTACCCCCAACCCCAGAGTCTCTGACTCAGTCAGTCTGAGCTGGGGTTTGAGAATTTGCTTTTCAAGTGGTTCCCAAATGATGCTGATGTTGTCCGAACACACTCTGAAAACTGTCTAAAATGTTGTTCATTACTATTACGAATGTAGCAACATGCTGCAGTATTATCAGTTGTGCCTGTGACTTCATCAGCAACAGAAATTGCATATATTTTCCTATCACATTACAGTTGTTACAGATAGCTCAAAATATCACTTACATTCATTACATTGAAATTATAGTTGATACGAGACAGCTGCTCAGTCTCATTATTCAATGTGTTAATAAAGATGCACATATATTACTATACTACCATTTTGATTTTTAATATTTTGATAACTACATTTTAATGTAATTGGTTCCCTCTGTAAGCTTAAATTTTATTCTTTTAAAAATATTCTGAGAAGGGGTTCTGTAGGATTTCGTAGACTGCCAAAGGTGTTGATGGAACAAAAAAAGCTAAGAATCCCTGCTGGCTCTCCCAGGCCAGAGGAGAAAGGCTGTGTTGGTCAGCAGGGCCTACCCGGCCTGCCTGCCTATCTCCTATCCCACCCTCACCCTGTCTAGAGTTTCTGGTGGTTCCAGACATCATGACATCTCACACCTCCATGCCGTGTCTTAGCCAGTACCCTCTGCCAGGAGTGCCCCTTCCCCCCAATTTTTTTCTCTATTTTACCTGGCTGACATCTACCTATCTTTCAAGATTCAGGGCAAGGGACCCTTTTCTACTAAAACTTTCCTTTTCTGGCACTTCCTCCCACCGCAGAACGGACCCCTCCCACCATGGTATTTTCTCTGGGTCTCACTCTTCCTTTTGACACAGCCCAGCCATGCTTCATGGTACAGAGTACCCTTCTTCTCTGTGTCCCCCTCCAGAAGGACACACTGCCCTTCACCAGTAGGATGCTGCTCAGTCGGAGCTTATAGCATACTGCCTGACACCACAAGCCATTGTCAGACGTTACTATAATCATTATTCTATCAGTTCTTTCTCCACTGTTTCCCCTGCAGGAGTCAACAATTCTAGCAAGCAATAATCCTGAACACTCATTTTGCCAGGCCCGCTGCCCAATCCACAACCTGGGCTGGCACCTCTTCCTTTACTTGTCAGGACCTTCTTCTTGAGATGGCTTTCAGGGCACTCTGTGACCAGCCAGCTTCCTCCATAGTCACCTTGTTCCTTTCACTCTTTTGCTCGAGGCACCCAAGCCTGACTTCTTTCTCCCAGGGGCCCCGTAGACTCCTTCATAGCTCTGTGCTTCCATTCATGGTTGAAATGCTGTCCCCTCTCTTGCCTGACTAGTCAGATCCAGAGAATCCCCTCTCATTAAGGTGGACTCTGCTGATGGTTTAGTGACTTGGTGAAGCCTTCAAATGCCCAGGGATTTGCCATCTCTCTGCCTGCTATTCCTCACTGCTGGCCTCATGCTCACAGCAGGAACAAGGTGGCTTACAGAAGTTTCAGATGTCACATCCTGACAAGCGATTGTTTAGAAGAAGAAGAAATATTGTTCCTGTGGCTCTCTCCTGTGAAAGAAGAAGGCTTTCCCAGAAACCTTCCCAATAGACTCCTTCACTTCTCAATGGCCAGAATTGGGTCATATGCCCATCCCTGGACCCATTTCTGGCAAGGGTCAGGATGGAAGGACCAGGAAGGCTTAGGTCAGTTCTACTCCAAGGTTAGATGGATTGGCAGCATCAGCATCACCTAGGAGATGATTAAAAATTCAGATTCTCAGGCTCCAGCCAAGAACTATGGAATCAGAAGTTCTGGGCCTGCATTCCCTCCCAAATCTGCACAGCTATTAATTAAAGTGGTGATTCTGATGCTAATTAGAGAACCTGTTTGGACTGACCTCCTGGGATAAAAGGTTTGCTGTGGAGTCCCCTATAATGACTATCAACTACCCTTATTTCACGTCACTCTTTCTCGAACTCCTGACCTCAAGCGATCCTCCTGCTTGAGGGAGAGTCAGTTAGTCAGTGAGTCAGTCTGTCTCTCTCCATTTGTGGAGACAGATCTGTTTCATTTTATAATAAAAAGCTACTTGTGTGAAACTGCTTCCTGATTGTGGTCACTCTATTACACTGGCCCTGCTTGTGATTTTTTTTCTCCAAGCAAGTAGCCAAAGAACTAGGATAACAGTCCACCAAGAGGCTGGACCTGACACTTTGGTGTGTCTAGTCATTCTTTGGTGAAGAGCACACCAAGAACAGAGAGCAGATTGTCACCCTGACATTTCCCTCCCAGGATGTTAGGATTACAGTTATGAGCCACCGCGTCAGCCCATTCTTAACATCACTCTCTCTCAATACCAAACTACATGCAGCCTCCAGAAGTTGCCATATTCCATCTGCCACCCTGACTTTACTGGAGTTGTGTCCCCTCCAAAATGCTGTGTCTCTCCTAAACTATTGGACCCATTTCTGTCCATTCTTTAATACACAATGTGCCAGCCCTTCTGTGGGTGAGCCTCGCCCCTGTACCCCCAGACCCCTTTGGGCAGCCATCATCACTTTCTGTATCTCTTTATAGACTTGTTTCTTCCTCCACTAATTTGCTGCTGGAGAACACAACCTTCTTAACTTTGTGGCCTGAACACAGAATGGATGACCATATGCATTTGTGGAATGAAGGAGAAAGATCAAGTGCTTGCTCTGGAGCTTGAGAAGGTGAGTGGGTGAGAGCTTTTATCTAACCTCTGCCATATCTGATGAGGATTTTTCTATATTCACTGCATATTGCAGTGGGGACACCATAGGTTTGGGAATCAGACCAGCCCAAGTCTGAATCCTTCTCTGCCCTTACTAGCTATGTAGTCTTGACTGATTAACTTGGCTTCTCTAAGCCTCAGTTTCCTCAGCTGTAAATGGGGCTTGTAATGCCTATCTTCTATGACTCCTATGAGGATTGAGGGAGAAAGTGCTAATGAAAGCCCCAGCACATAGAGGCATTCAACCAACAGTGGTTGTTAATTCTCTGCCTTTTTTTTTCTTTTTTTTCTGAGACCTAGTCTGGCTCTGTTGCCCGGGCTAGAGTGCCGTGGCATCAGCCTAGCTCACAGCAACCTCAAACTCCTGGGCTCGAGCAATCCTTCTGCCTTAGCCTCCTGAGTAGCTGGGGCTACAGGCATACACCACCATGCCCGGCTAATTTTTTTTCTATATACATATTTTTAATTGTCCAGATAATTTCTTTCTATTTTTTAGTAGAGACGGGGTCTCACTCTTGCTCAGGCTGGTCTATAACTCCTGACCTTGAGTGATCCACCCGCCTCGGCCTTCCCAAAGTGCTAGGATTACAAGTGTGAGTCACCACACCCGGCCAATTCTCTGCCTCTTCATGACAGAGGCTTGCCCCCATTCAGCCTGCTTGATCCAAGTGGTAATTTAGATAATTGGATGTTAAAAATATTATGTCACTTTCGCATTTCATAGTCCTCTCAGTTGACTGTGAGCATCTGCCTCTACTTTGAAAGATGAGGAGTATCTGAAATAATTTGCCTCAAAGATTCTGTGTATGTGTGTGTGTGTGTGTGTGTGAGAGAGAGAGAGAGAGAGAAGGAGAGACAGAGACAGAATGACAATCCCCCCTTTGCTAGTCTAAACAATAGGGATGAATGTTGTCAATTCTACGCTGTTGTTATGCGTTGCCAGGAAACAGTCCAGCTCCCCCCTCAAGGGCATCAGACTGCACACTTATCTGCCTGCAAGGTCCTTGCTCCTCGTGAGTGGCCAGTTGTGTAACATGTTTGAGAACTCATGATTACAGTGGAGAGGTGTTGGCTGGCTTCACACAGTCCTGGAGCTGAGCAATTGATCACTCACAACCATTGAGGGCCTTGGTGGAGAATCACTGTTTAGGATTCCCAGCTGCCTCAGTCTCCCCTTCTGGGACGCCTGGCTGAATGGAGGTGTGGTGTGGGCTGGTGGTGAGAGGCCCAGTGCAGGAGTCTGCAGACCCTAGAGCAGGGATCCTCAAACTACGTGCGGCCCGCCAAGGACATTTATCTGGCCCGCCGGGTGTTTTTGCCTGTTTTGTTTTTTACTTCAAAATAAGATATGTGCATTGTGCATAGGAATTTGTTCATAGTTTTTTTTAAAACTATAGTCTGGCCTTCCAATGGTCTGAGGCCAACTGACCCCCTGTTTAAAAAGTTTGAGGACCCCTGCCTAGAGCATAGAGGTCATCTCTGCTGGGTCAGTCACTGTCAGACTGAGCTCTAGGAAGTTTCTAAGCCCTTTGGGCTTTGAGCCCCTTATAAGTAGAAAGGGGGAAAAGTCAAATGGCCATAGCCAAACTCAGCAGGTGATTATGAGGGGCGAAATGCACAGATTTTGTGAAAACAGTTTGAAAAGCATAACCAATTGGAAAATAATAACATTTAATAAAATAGTAACAGCAGCAGCAAACCTGTCACCAGTTATGCCCGGGGCTGACATTTGGCTAAGTGTCATGATTCAAACTCCTAAACAGTCAGTGTCTGAACTTCAGTGTTTCCTAAACCTTTTCAATTCAGACCTCAGATATATATTCATGGACATCCTTGCTTTTCATTCAACACAGTTTTATGGAGGCCCTATAAGTGATTCTGGGTTCACAATTGTGAACAAGGTACAAGGAGCGGCTGGACGAGGGAGCTTTCCAACATTCTGAAGGTGAGGATTCATTTCATCATTGTATAGATAAGAAAAGTGAGGATCCAAAAATTAAGTAACTTGCCCACAGCTATGGCGGGAAAGGCAGAGCCTGGGCTGGAGCGAGGCTCCGGCTTCTGGTCCAACGCTGTTTATCCTTCATCTACCCTCTTTCAGTGTTTCCCTAAAATCATCTAAATGATTTTCTTTCTCCTGATTCCAGGTGTTGGACTAAGAGAACAAGGAAATAAGGGAGATGACATTTTTAGAGGCAAGATGGTTTTCAATAAAAAGTTTTTTTTTCTCCCTTTGCAGGTGAAGCAAAGCAAGTGAGAGGGTAAGTGGAGAGATGATTGGGCTGGGGGAGGGGGCGCTCACTCTCGTCTCTGAGTTAAGAATATCTTCCTGACTTTTTCCTTTCTACAGACATCTGTACACCAGGAGAAAGCGATCTGTTAAAAACAACAACAACAACAACACATAAAAGAAAACAAAAATTCTCTAGCTTCAAGTCAGAGCTATGA
The DNA here is from genome assembly GCA_008086735.1 of Cheirogaleus medius. Classification (NCBI taxonomy): domain Eukaryota; kingdom Metazoa; phylum Chordata; class Mammalia; order Primates; family Cheirogaleidae; genus Cheirogaleus; species Cheirogaleus medius. The sequence goes on from VBSM01001124.1 coordinate 71,705,317, forward strand.
CATACTTATGCTTGGGTTGCTGGCAGGGAGCTGGAGATACTCTCTGGAATGAACCTGAGGCCACTCAATCTTAGGAAGCTGGGGACTTGGTATATGAAGGTTTTTGGACTACAGTAGAAAGTTGGTAAGTTCATTCATTCTTAGCACAACCCTTTATTAACTTTCTATCTGAGCTTGAGATGTTCTAAACTTGAATTCTCGCCTTATTTCCTGGCACAGGGCTGAGTCCATTATGCAGGGTATATTTTAGGTGCTCAGTAAATGTTTCTTAGGAAATCAGATAAAGGAGGATGGAGGTGGGTAGGTGGCACCTTCAATGGCACCTTCCTTGTACTCATTTATAGCATTGTCTCCCCCTCCCCACCTCCCACTTTCCCCGCAGCAGGTACCTATAGGAAAAGTACATTTCAAGATGGATTCAAAGCCATTGCACACTAATGTATAAATGGCTGGGTGTAGCTCATGTTTGTCCTTCCTACAATGGTTGGCAGAGTTACAGTGAGAAATATGTTCTGTGAACTCTAGGAAGCAGCCAGTGGTTGACGAGAATCTAGACTTAAAATGGAAACACTTGGGTTCTAGACCGGTCTAGATGTGAGCAGTGAAGTGATGTCCAAGTTTCCATTTTCTCATCTGTAAGTTGAGTGTGGTAGGCAGTAGAATGGTCTCTTAAAGATGTCCATATCCTAATCCCCAGAATCTGTGAATATACGACCTTACATGGCAAAGGTGACTCTTGGCAGATGTGATTAAGTATTTTGGTTCCGGTAAGTGTTAACAGCTCTTTTAACAGCTCTATGTCGGCAAGTGTTAACAGCTCTTGCAACAGCTCTTGACCAGGGAAATAACTGAGCAGCACATGGAGAGTGGAGAACAGCCTTTATTCCGTCAGCATGCTCCATTGACTTCTGATCTTCTGATCCCCCTTCCCTGGTCTCCTCCAGTTTTTATACCCTTGGTAGGACTCAAAAAGCGTCCAATCAGCAATAAGCTTTAACATCCAATCAGCAACAAGCTTTAACATCCAATCGGCAACAGTGGGATAGCCAATCAGGATCACGTGAGCAGTGTAGCCAGAGGATGGGAGCAGGTGGCCGAGCACCGAGAGGGTCTGGACCCGGAGGCCCGGCCCCAGCAGCGAGCACCCGCACACCCGCCGGCCGTGTCCTCCAGCAGGCCCCACACAGCACCGCCGGTGGGGATGCAGAGCGACTAGCGGCCACGTCCCAGCACCCGACGGTTTTCCCCATCATCTTGAGATGGGAAGATTATTTCAGGTTATTGAAGTGAGTCCAGTGTGCCATTGGTCCTATGTATTGGCATGTTCCACATATGTAGATTCAACCAATCGTGGATTGAAAATATTTGGGAAGAAAACAATAAAAAGAAACAATGTAACAATAAAAAATAATACAAATAAATATAATACAATATAACAACTATTTACATAGTATTACATTGCATTAGGTATTATAAGTAATCTAGAGATGATTTAAAGTATGCAGGAAGATATGCATAGGTTATATGACATTACTGTGCTGTTTTATGTAAGAATTTCAGCATTTGTGGATTTGGGTATCCAAGGGGAATCCTGGAACCAATCCCCCATGATACTGAGGGACAACTGCAATCACAAGGATGGTTATAAGGAGGCAGAAGGAGATGGGATGATTGAAGCAAAAGTCAGGGGGTGGGAAGGAAAGATCTGAAGATGCTACACTACTGGCTTTAAAGATGGAGGAAGAGGCTACAAGTCAAGGAATGGAGGTGGCTTCCAGCAGCTAGAAAAGGCAGTGATTGAGTTCTACCCTGGATCCTTCAGAAGTAACACCACCCTGCTGACACCTTGATTTCAGCCCACTGAGACACAGTTTGGGCATTTGACTTCCAAAACTGAAGGATAATAATGTGTATTATTTTAAGCCACCAAGTTTTAGTAATTTGTTACAGCAGAAAACTAATGTTGTCATAGAAATCTAATGCATTGGGTATTGTGACACTTCCCAGGTTTTTTTTATTTGTGAGTAATGTAGGAGGCAATGCCCGTGGGAGAGATTTTTGAACAGTAAACCAATGCTATGCTAATATCAGCTACCATCACTTTTTATGCCAAAGGGTTTGTGTTTTAATGGGGGAACATCAGACATCGATAACAGCCCAGCATCTCTAATTTTGAGGAGTGTAGATGATGCTGTCAGTGCCTTGTGTATCCCTTAAGCCATGCACTCCCTTCCAATGTCCACTTCCAGGACCTCATCTCCATGCCTGAGGGATATTTGTCTCAGGAACCCTGAAAAGCTCCTCTGCTCACAAAGACCAGAAGTGCCAGGACATCCCCACTCCCCAAGAGCAGCCTTGACTACCAGGGTTGGTGTATTAATGCCCACTCCCTTTCTCCTCAGATGTGATTCTTCTGAGCATGTAATTTGTACCATTTCCCAGAATTTCCTGGGAGGATTGAGCCCCCACCTCATGCCCACTCCAACAGCTACTCATCCACGTTGTTAATAACACATCATGTATTGGCTGCTTTGTAACTGCAGAACCAGTTCAATATAGGCTCAACTTTATCAGTAACTAAATGTAACAAAATATGAGTTGTTTATCAGTGCAAAGGCCCCCAAAGTTGAAGGTCACATAACCTGAGCATACCCAGATGAACCAAGTGTGCCCAATAATGACTCCAGAGCCAGCCAAAACAAAAAAGTCAACCACATGCAAAACCTAAGTGCTTGCATTGAGGATTGGGGACCAAATTAAGAAGCAAGGGGTGTCTTGCTTTGTGGTAGTATGGATTTAAGAGCCGAGAACCTGACATCACCTCTTTACATGACCCAATCAGGCCACACATCATTGCATTTACCTGTCTCTCTCATAGTTACTTTCTGCATATAAAAACCTGCCCCAGACCCCAGCTTGTGGGGGCAGATTTGAGTGTTGTCCCCTCTCCTTGTCAGTAGACTTTTTCTTTTCTCAAAGCCAATGCCATAGTATTGGCTTCTATGCGCATCAGAGAGTGAGTCCATTGCTTGGTAACACCTTTTCTTCCCCCCACATCACTTCCTTACTCTGATACATGTGTTTCTTGCACTTTCCAAAGAAACTAATTGTCCTCAAATCCTTTTTTGAGGGACTGCCTCTGGAAGAATCCAAATGAAGATACCCTAAAATCTGACCACATAGGCTATCGTTGATGCTGGCCAATATGGTGCCCCATACCTGTGGCATCTTGATTTTGTTCCAAGGTGTAATCTGAGTAAGAGGCAACACAGAGCAGAAGAAAGACCATATAGCGGAGGGAGCTTGGTCATGGGCTATGCCTCTACGCTTCATTCCCATCTGGCTGGGACATGTTAGGCTTCTTGCTTAGCCTCTTTGGACCACAGTATGAACATTGAGGCATTCTCCTCCAAAGGGCTGACATAGTGTTGGTGAGTTCTGAGCCATAAAGGAGAAGTGTCCAGTGAACCTTTGGTAGGATGAGACAAGTCCCTCTGCTCTTAGGTGGAAGCTCTGGGACAAACCATCACAGGGACTAAGGTCTTGGCTTGGACACAGGACAATGTGAGCTGAGAAGAGACTCCAGAGGGTGAATGCCAGAGTGAAGGTGGTCAGGGTCTGGGGAGAAATCTGGTCATCCGCCCATTCCTCCTTCTATCCCTGTCATAGCAGACAGGTGCAGCTGTGAGGCACATTGGGACCTCGGCCCAGCCACTGCTGGGAGTGAGAGGAAGTAAGCCAGACTTAGGGGCCAACAAAGAAAATGAGAAAGCAGAGCATAAAACGCATTGCTGGGGGCTGAGAGGGGAAAGGAATCAGGGAAATGTCTGAACAGATGTGCAGAAGGCAGGAGAAGCACAAATTAAACAAGTGAGCAAACAAATCAATTTGTAATTACAAATCATGATATGGTCTGTGAACAAGAAGTGGAGGCTTCATAGAGGAAGTTAAGTTCGAGCTACAGTGTGAAGAAGGAGGAGAGCCATCCATGAGAAAGCCAGGGGAAGGGTGTCAGAGCAGAGCTAACATGCTGGGTGGCCCCGTGGAGAAGAGTGGGCGTGGCCATCGTTCCCACCCTGTGCTGAAAGCTGCCCACTGAGGCAGAGGGAATCCCCAGTCGCCTGTCTCTCCTGTAAGTGATCACCCCAAGCCAGACATTTTCTGCAACACAGAACAGGAGGAAGGAAGGAAAAAGAGAGGAAGGAAGGAAGGAAAGTAACCTTCCCTGGTCACTTACTTTGTATTTTATACTTAGAGATACGTTGTTTCTCCACCATAAGGAGATACATTGTCCATTTACCATGATTTTGAAGCTGAGTAGGAATTTCCCAGTTCATTAAATGAGCAAACTAAGCCCAGATGCTAGGGGTGGCAGAACTGATAGGCATTGAAACTGAAATTCATCTTAGGTTCCATGTAACTTAGGGCTGTGTTATCACACTCCTTTGTTCTTCCTCTAGAAAGTGAAATGGGGACAGTTTCAAAGGTTTGGCACCTCCTGTCTAACAATACTGTGAGGCTCATTAACAGCTTCTTCATCATGGGCTTTGCCACACATCCCACCTGTCTCTTTGCAAGGGTCCCAGTTTCTTACCCACAGCCTGTTCTCCTGTTACTATATTCTCTCACCTCTGAGAGCTATTTCCTCCTTGGTCCTCGGGAGTGGAAAGGGGTAGCAGCAGGTAGAGATGTGTAATGGAATGGCACAGAGATAATAATAACTGTCCCTCCCCAAGAGCTCACTATGAGCCACTTCAAGTATTTCTTCTTACTGACTCCTCAAAGAATCTGGGAAGGAGGTTATTAATCCCATGCATTAGCTTTATCTCCTCTGCATACAAGTAGTAGAAATAAGGTCAAAGTAATTTAAACCCCAGAAAATGTGTGCGTAAAGGGGTTATTATCAAGATAAAAAAGTGTCTCATGCAATCCAAGAACAAGAATTAGCAAACTTCAGGGAGATCCCTGAACCACAGCCTGCAAAGCTGGTGGGCTTGCTCTCTGTTGCCCCCACCTCTGCTCCTCTCTGAGTATCTCAATGACCTCTCTCTCTTCTCTGTCCAGATAAGCTTGCCCCAAACCCCACTAAAACACACACACAGTAGCAACATATCTACCCTGACTTTATGTCACTCCATCCCCTGCTACCTAAAGTCTATCCTAACTTTATGTCACTCAAAAGCTCTTTCTCTTAATTTCAATTAAAAATATTCAGAAAAGGGACTGATAAGCTACAACTGGGGAGAAAAGATATTACACCAAAAATAGGACTACTATAAACCCCTGTGGGGTGGGAATGGCAGGAAGAGAGAGCATGATCAGGCAGAAATGGCAATCGGTGCTCAGTACACCCCATCATGCAGGTGAGGAAACAGAGCTGCACACAGGTGGAGTTTATAATGTCATGCAGTGTCTGTAAGCAGAATGGACATTTGCAAGTTGTCTAATTTATTCTCCAGCATGTTTTCTTTGTTTTGCCCTCATATTTTTCACTACATGGGACACATGCCAAAGACAGTATTTAAGATGATTTCAAATGCTACACAAATAGTCATTTTAAATTTAATGTATATTAGAAAAATAACCACCACACAAAACTCATAATATGGAACTTCTTTTTATAAAAATAGTTGCATAGTATTGGTGAAAGAATAGACAAGTAGATCAATGAAACCTAATAGAGAGCCTAGAAATAGATCCATATAAACATAGTCAACTGATCTTTGATAATATCATGGAGAAAAGACAATCTTTTCAAAAAATGGTACTGGAGCAATTAGACATCCACATGTAAAAAAGTAGTCTCAACACAGATCTTACACCCTTCAGAAAAATTGGCTCAAAATGGATCACAGACCTAAATGTAAAAAGCAAAGCTATAAAACTCCTAGAAGATAACATAGGTGACAATCTAGATAACCTTGGGTTTGGTGATGACATTTTAGATGCAACACCAAAGGCATGATCCATGAAAGAAAGAATTGATAAGCTGGACTTCATTAAAATTAAAAATGTCAGCTCTATGAAAGACACTATGAAGAGAATAAAAAGATAAGTCATAGACAAGGAAAAATAATCTGCAAAAGAAATAGCAGATAAAGGATTTTTATTCAATATATACAAAGAACTCTTAAAAGTCAACTGTAAGAACATAAACAATCCAATTAAGAAATAGGCCAAAGACCTTAACTAACACCTCACCAAAGATGATCACTAAAGATTTTTTTATTTGAAAATATGCATATGAAAAGATGCTCCACATTATATGTCAGGGGAATGCAAATTAAAACAATGATGAACTATCACTATACTCCTATTAGAATGGCCAAAATCTAGAACACTGACAACACCAAATGCTGAGGAAGAGGTGGAGCAACAGGAACTCTCATTTATTGCGGGTGGGAAGGCAAAATGGTACAGTCACTTTGTAAGACAGATTAGTGGTTTCCTACAAAACTAAAAGTAACCCTTACCATTTTATGTAGCAATCATGCTCTTTGGTATTTACTCAAAGGAACTGAAGACTTATGTTCACTGAAAACCAGCACATGGATGTTTATAACAGCTTTATTCATAATTGCCAAAACTTGGAAGCAACCGAGATGTCCTTCAGTAGGTGAGTGGATAAATAAACTGTAGAACATTCAGACAATGGAATATTATTCAGTGCTAAAAAGAAATGAGCTATCAAGCCATGAAAAGACATGGAGGAATCTTAAATTCATGTTACTGAGTAAGAGAAGCCAATATGAAAAATAATATGGACTCACACCCTGTATAATTCCAACCATGTAACATTCTGGAAAAAGTAAAACTCTAGAGACAGTAAAAGATCAGGGGCTGTCAGGGGCTGGAGGGAAGAGAGGAGTGAATAGGTGAAGCACAGAGGATTTTTAGGGCAGTGGCACTACTCTGTGTAACACTGTAGTGATGGACGCATGCCAGTATACATTTGTCCAAGCCCATAAACTATACACCGCCACCCAGAGTAAACAGTAATGTAAACTACGGATTCTGGGTAATAACATTGTGTCAATAAAGATATTCATCAATTGTAATCAATGCATCACTCTGGTGGGAAATATTGATAATGGGGAAGGCCATGCTTGTGTGGGGGGAGGGGGATATGGGAAATCTACCTCTCACTCAATTTTGTTGTGAACTTAAAACTGCTCTAAAGTATAAAGTCTGTTTAAAAAAATTGTAAATGATAAAAGAGCAATCCATTTAAATATATATTAAGTAAATAATAGTACAAGTGATATAGTACATAGATATGGAAAAAATGTGAATGTTGTTTGCAAAGGACTGAAGTTTGGTAAATATTAGTAGCGTCATCATCATCATTTTGCTACTAAGTCATTTTTTCCCCCAAAGCCCAAGGATATCACCATTTAGCTTGTCTGTCTCATCTTCTCTCCTCAAAACAACAACAACAAAAGCAAAGTGTGGGGAGTGGTACTGGGTTCTCATTTCTACTTCGTTTCTAAAGTGAAACAACTGATGTCCACTGAGCATGCACTCTGTGTCCATGCATCACGGACAGTGCACCCCAGCTGGACCAACTTTGATGCAGGCTCCATTCTGTGTGGGAGGGGTTTGGCTTGTGTCACCAGCTGGGGTGCAGATACAGACCCTTAGTTTTATAGATACATTTATCATGATCATGAGAGTACCCAAACTTCTCAGGAAGTCCACAGCCAGAGGTTTCTGGCTTTAGTCCTGGAGCTTAGTGGGCACATGAGCTCCAGGTAGAGGGAAAACAATGAACAGAAAGTTCGATCTCCAGCAGATTTTTCTGTAACTGCCAGAGGGTGCTGCCAAGGGAAGTGCCCGTTGACTGTTACTATGGCTGCCTGGCCAGTCCAGGTCTCTGAGAGTCACTGTGGGGTATGCCATGGGGGATAATGTTGGTGAGGCCTGACAGTGATGTCTGCATCTGGAGTGGCTTCTATGCTGAGCTAAATTCAGGCCCAAACAAACATCTGTCTCCTTCCCCTCTGTGGGCTCTGTCTAGGGCACTAGCCCAGTCCATTCTGCTTTCATTCTCAGAGTGACTGCCTTTTCAGGGTCCTTGATATTCTTACCTGTCAAGAAACATTGGCTGGGACCATCCCATTTCAACCCAACAGGTTTCTTTAACTTTTCATTTCTAACTGGGATGGTACTTTTGGGTGTTTTCCTCCATAAAGCCTTCTGGCTCTTTCTGCAAAATGAACTCCAGAGCTCTGCAAACTCTGAAATCATTAAAGGGAGCTCTGGTTCAACTTGATGAAAATGTATCCACTGAAACTCAGCTTGATAGTTGATCAATTTTCCAGAAGTCCATTTTAGTAAATTATCAAATCCTCTGATTAACCAAACACCGACTTTAAGGATTTGTCAGTCTGTGGCAGTTTGTGGCATAGGGATTCAAGGGCTTGTTTCTTGGAAAGCTTGGTTGATTGGTTTCAGTCAGTATTCTGACTTTATTTTATTTTATTTTTTATTTCAGCATATTATGGCTTTTTAAAGTTGCTCTAGAGCCAGGTGGTACACTGTGATTTCATTATATTTCCATTCTGTTTCAGGGAAGCATTTCAAGAAATGTTTAATTAGTCTGAAGTTCAACGTTAGAGAGCAGGTCAGTGTTCTTATGAACTGCCCATGTTTCTTTCTGTATTTAATACATTGGCTGTCTCAAAATTCAGCTTTAGCTTCTAAAAACAACAACAACAACAACAACAACTTAATAGGTTATAAATAAAAGAAAATTCTAAACTGCATTGAGACTCACTACACCCAAACCGTGGATGGAAAACTACGTACTCCGTTTTCTAACCTAAACATGATCCTATATTTGAAAGTGTATTGATATAGATAAACTGGATGTAAATTGACCCACATGTCAACAAGGTTTTCTATTTTTGTTTTTAATGAGAAGTATCATTTCACTGAGGTCCATTCATTTTGTAAAGGTAACACAAGTATGCACTTTGGACATGCGAAAAGAATATAATGGGGTTGTTAATTTTCTTGTCTTAACAAAGCACACACTTCCCAACACTATAGAATGCTGATCCCTTGAGAAGGGGTGAATCCATTTGCTGGAAATGTCTAAAGCCAGTGTGGGCAATATAAGGCAAATGTGCCAACATTTCCCTGTTTGTGGCCTACAGCAGTATTGCTAATCAGAGCTCCTTCCTGCCAAGACCGTAGTGACTTTAGAATCTCTCCCAAGGCTTTGTTCCAGACAGTGAAGACCAAATCATGAGCTTTGGGACAGGGTAAATCTATTTGCCATCTTAGCCCTGTTCTGCTGGATGGTTTTTCACTGACCTGGTTCTATTTGTTGACCACTGTTCTATATTCCACATTTTACTCTGCTGCAGTGGTGGTTTGCTTGCATGAGAATATGTGTACCTGTCGCAGAAAATTATCCATCATTCTGCCAGCCTTTGCTCATCCTTCTGAATTTACGTACAGAGGCTTGACAGCTCCATCTCCTCTCCTTCCTAACTTGCTCCTAAAGAAACAGAGCTCAGTGTGGGAGCAGCCTTACTCAGGAAGCTCGCTTCCATTTGTTTTATGACATCCATTACACTACTGCTGTGTCTTAGCAACACCCAACACAGCAAGTCTCGGGACAGTGCTAAGCCATTTCCTTGGCCACAGCCTACACCTTAGATTCCACTGTGCTCCCGGCTCTGGACCTTTGGTCTTTTCATTTATGAAGAATCTGAAGCTGTAGAATTACCTGAATCTATGTCCAAAGAGCCCCCTTGGGGGTAAACAACTTTTGGAGGCAGGAATTTATTTGCCTGATCCTGCAGAACTGCCCATCTGCCCTGAGCAATATGTCCTTCTGGAAAGTCATGAAAGTCTCAGAAGTTGTATTCAAGGTTATTTCTAAAATCCTATCACTTTATACATACCTTTGTTTTGGCCTTTCTTGCAACATATATTGATTATATTGTGCGTACCTTATCTCCACGCTCCCACACAGACTGGGAGGTCCTTTAGGGCACGGACAGTTTTTTTCATCTCTGTGTCTTGAGGGTAAGCCACAGTGCTTATTAATTAGTAGGTACCAAAGTACACAGGAAAAAGCCCAGGTTTAAGCATAAAATAGTTCCAGGGTCAAATCTCAGTATTGACACGTACTGATTGTGTCATTGGGTGTGAATTACCTAGGCTTTGTCTACTAATGTGTATAAGGCATGTGGTTTTAAAAAATGAAATAGAATACAACATTTTTATAATGAAAAGAGCAACCATTCCTTGCTCTCTCCTCCTCTGTCCTGCTTCTCAGAGGCAACCACTTTCAACTCTTTGAACTATTCTGGTGGTGATCTCCATATCTCTAAGTAATGTGTTTCAATTATTCTTTTTGCTTTACACATTTAGATAGTATCTATGGACATATTACTATAATTTATTAGGATTTAACTCCTTTAATAAATATCCCCGCATTCTCTTAAGAAATTTACAATACAATGTTTATTTAACTTTTTAAATAAGGTTTTCGGTACTATGACTTTTTAAAGTTTGCTCTAGAGCCAGGTGGTATATTATGATTTTATTTCCTTTCTTCTATACTTTTTACATCTCTTTTCATTTTTCCTAAAATTTCTGTTTATCATTCTTTTTTTTTTTTTTTTCTTGTTGAAAAATCTTCTCTGTAATTCCTCTCCACATTTTCCCCCAGAACTCTGGCCGGTGGAATACTTTACTGAGCATCTTTTATTAAAGCTCCTTCCCAGGCTAAACCCTTTCCATTCTGGGATGCATGGCCACCATCGTGGACATTCCTCGTGCCCTCATCTGACTGTGGCCTTTGTTTCCTGTATTCCACATTCTCTCCTTTCTTAGGTTACTCCATTATTTTGTAAGAGCACATCTTTCTTTGCTTCCTTAAAAGGTAGGAAAATTTTCAGAGCCCTTGCATGTCTGAACATGAAGTTATTTCCTAACTGAGCTAGGTAAAGGCTGGAAACGATTTGATTTCAGTATTTAGAACATGCTCCCTGGCCTCCTAGCATTCAGTGTTCATGGCAAGACATGCACCACCATTCTAATTATCACTTCTTATAGGACTCTCTTATAAACTGCATCCCCCAAAAGATATGTTGAAGTCCTAACCACTGGTAGGTACCTCTGAATGGACTTTATTTGGGAATGGAGTCGCTGCAGATCTAATTTGTTATGATGAGATTATGCTGAAGTAGGGTGGGCATTTAACCCAATATAACTGGCGTCCTTCTAAGAAGAGAGAAATATGGACACAGGCACATGTGAAGAGGGAGGCAGACATTGAGTTATATTGCCACAGCCAAGGAATGCCTAGAGCCAAGAAGCTGGAAGAAATAAAAAAAGAATCTTTCCCCAGAGGCTTTGGAGGGAGCAGAGCTCTGCCCACACCTTGATCTTGGACTTCTAGCCTCCAGAACTGTGAGAGAATAAATTTTTGTTGTTTTAAGTCACCCAGTTTGTGGTATTTTGTTATGGCAGCCGTAGGCAAGTAAACCAATACAGGAACATTTTCCCCCAGTTCTCTGGAAGCTTTTCTTATCTTAAAAATGTGTTATTGTAACAGAAGTATTACACATAGACAGTTTCAAAAGTCAAATATAGTCTTTGATTCAAGTTTCCTAGAACTCTCTAGAAGAAGAGCTTGAGAATAGGATTTTTATGCCAGTGATTTACTGAAAAAGTGGCCTCCAGAGAAACCTGCCAAGAAGTGAGGGAAGGAGCCAGGCAGATGTACTCAGCCTGCTCCCAGGGAGAGCTCAGAGTGCCCAGAGAGCTGTCCCTCCTGGAGGGGAGCATCTCTGCATCAGTCAGTCCTTGGCCGGGACCTGCCCAGGTGTGTGTGTAGTGGGGTGGGGCAGGGCATAAGCTCCCAGCTATTGGCAGCTTTTGCCAGCTGAAAGTAATTTTCTTTACACAGACAGTTGCAGCTATAAGCCATTAGCAGCTGGGGCAGGGGTGTGCTGCCCAGTAACGAGAATCTGGGCAGAGCATCACCAGCATCTACTGTAGTCCCCTCTTCCTCTGCCTGGGTATATTGTCTTTCATAATAAATTCGCTTCATCCATATACAGGTTTTCCCGGATTCTGATGGGTCATGATTCTGGGGAAACTTTGATGAGGAGGGTGGATGGGATGAACAAGAGTCCCCCATGCTGCAATTGGATCCACTATGTATTACTTGTCACCTTCCCCCTCTCCCATTCTAGATTCCACCTCACTCAGGTAGCACACCTGCTGGGCTAAGTGGCTTCCTGGGTGGGGTGATCCAGACCCTTCTTCTCAAGAGGGCTGAATTCCTGGTCACCATAACTAATCAAGTCATGGTCTTTATACTGCTCATTTACAGTTAACACCCGTCATGGGAGAGGCAAGAGTTGCCCAGTGGTTCACCTGAGTGACATCCATCCAAATCCCTCCCAGCAGCAGGGCTACCTCATCCTCACGCTGGTGAGGACCAGTGACTCCTATTAGTATGGTAAAGCCATACTGGTCGACTGTGTTACTATCACAAGGTGCTCAAACTGATCTGACAGCAGCCATAGCTTTCAATTTAGGGGGTCCCAATCTGTTCTCACATAGGTGTATCCCCTCCTCCATTTTAGGAGCCATGGTCTCTAGTCCCACAGGGCCCAAAGTTGTAAGAATCAAAAGTCCAAATTCCCCAAGTGAGTCACTGAGAGAGAGTGATGTTGGTGGGCCAATCCTACTTCCTCCACTTGGCTCCCAGACTCATACATTTTAACTATTGGTGGGCACATGCCTGTGCAGTGGCCACTGGTTTAAGATTATCGCCCCATCCCCACAGAGTGTCATCTCCAAGCTAGTACCTTAGCTGCTCCTTCAAGAGGCCCTTCCACTGGTGTTTCCGGCCTGAAGCTTCGAGATGGTGTGGTATACAGTCCACAGTAGGTCCAGTGCATTCCATGTCGTGGGATCACTGTAATTCCTCAGCCACACAGTAGTCCTCTTAGTCTGAGACAATGTCATGCAGGGGAACCTATCAAATACTCTACCCATTCTAATTTTCTCCTAGAGCCACCTGGTGCCTCCATCCTCCTGTTCCTATATGGGACTGACTGCTTTCTAAATGTGCTCCTCAAGTGTGGTCCCAGACATCCATGGGCCATTATCCTTGGGGCTCCCTTCACCACACCCCTGCAGTGGATTCTCTGTTCCTTGGTTTACCCCCATGTTTTGTTGGAACACCTGTTCCAGTGGCATCCTGATTTAAGGCGAAGTGAGTGGCGATTGTATTTTTGAGATGTGGCATGTTAAAACACATGTTTGCTTTATGCTCACATTTGATTTACAATCTGGGTGGCTATAGAAGTCTAAGGTACAAATCATTTTCCCTTAGAATTTTAAAGTAATTGCTCCATTTTCTTAGATCCCTATGTTCCTGTTGACAGGCCCAAGCCATTCCTAGTCCCATACCTGTTTATGTAATTTTTTTCCCCCTACAGAAGCATTTAGAATCTTCTTTTGCTCTGAAATTTCACAGTGATTGTGCTTTGGTTTGGAAGTTGGGACTTTTTAAATTTCTTTTTTACTTACTACTCAGAGAACACTTGTGTACCTCCATTCTAGGAAATATTCTTGCTTTCTTTTTGTGCTGTGATAATGTCCTCCCCTCTATTTTCTGTGATGTCTCTGGAAATGCTTATTAGTAGGATGTTCAACCTCCTGGATTGATCTTCTAATTTTCTTGTCTTTCCTCTTCTATTGTTCATTGCTTATCTTTTTATTCTACTTTCAGGGAAATTTTCTTGACCTTATTGTTAAGCACTTATTTTGAATTTTTTTTAAAAAATTGAGTCATCATATTTTTAATTTCCAAGAACTCTCACTTGTTCTCTAAATGTACTTTTTAATGAATGCATTTTTCTTATTTTATGGATTATAACATCTCCCTTTATTTCTCTGAGCATATTAATTATAGTTTCTTTGAAGTTTTTTATTTTAATGTTCTCTGCATTAATTCTGTGGCTTCTGTCTTCTTTGCTCTTTGCTCAGGTCTCTTCTCTCAAGTAGGATGATTTCCCCAATTTTTAGTAATTCTCAATTGTGTGTTCATACTAATGAGTAAGATGCGTAAGACCGATGTAAGCTCCGAGTGCGCTGGTGGGCTGTGCTGTGGGGTGGGGGTGGGAAGATGGCATTTTCATTGGGGGTCTATTGTTCTCTGGAAAGACCCTCAAATTCCCCCGCCCCCCACTTTTAGGTCTAGACTTTCACTGTGATTTCAGTGTAGTGTGGATTCAATACTCAACTTGGTATTCCCGGAGAATAAACCTGTGATGCTCTGGGTCAGGGTGGAGTCCTGGGGGAGGGGGACACATCTAAATTGTTATTATTCAAACTTTTCAACCACTCTTCTGTGTCTAGCTTTTCACTCCACCCTCCCGCCGCTGCCTGCCCTGGTACCCGGTACTCTCAGTTTCTAATGAGAGTTAGAAACTTTCTCTGTTCCTGGAGGGGCGAATTGGGCTGATTCCTCTCCGCACAAGGCACTTAGGGGTGAAACATTCCCTCTGCTAAATGAATTGCTTTCCCTCTTCTATAGTCCTCTTCCCATATAGTGTGTTAAGATGTCTCTTAGTTTTATGGAAGATGAAATGCATGGCTTTTTTCCCCCTAGTGCTTCTTGTTTTTGAGGGTTGTTTTCGCAAGGAGAAGGTAGCAGAAATGTATTTACTCTGACATCTTAAAAGAAAAAGTCTTCTTGAAAAGTTTTTAGGAACTTTTCTTTATTGTGGTGTTTTAAAGTGTGATAACCTGTTAGTAAAATATTAGACCACTTTACTATGTCTCTTGTCTTTTCTTTCATATTTTTCAGCTCTTTATATTTTTAGCTATTGTGCTCGGGGAATCTCAAATTCCCAACTAGAGATGCTTTGTGTGTGTGGAGGGGGTAGCAATGACTTCAGTTAAAGGGAAGACCTTAGATATTCTGCCTGCGGTGGAGGTATGTGGTTAAGAACGCAGATTACATACCTGGCTGACCGCTCTGCTCACTAGGGGTACAGCTGGGGAAGAAGAGAAGCTATTTTGGGTCCAATTTCTCAGCTAATTCCCCTGGTTGCAGCTCCCAGTATTGATGTTGTTCTCGGTCCCACTCAGCACTCCTAAGTCCTGGAGTTCTCCAGAGTTTTGTGCTACAAGATGTAACTTTCCCATGCTCACCTCACTCTGCTAACACACAGATCCGAGGCTCCATCTACTCTGTGACATCCATTACCATTCCCTGTGTTGTTTATCAGAACTTTGATGAAATCCTTTAACTGCTAATGGATTTTCTGCAGGTACTATCTTCATTGTGAATCCAAATACTTTTTACCCCTTTATTGGGGTTAAGAGTACAAGATCTGAAGACACAGTGCTTGGAAAGTGCCACTACTTTTTAGATGTATACCTTCAGGCAAGCTCTTTAGTGTCTCTCTGCCTCAGTTTTTTCATCTGTAAAATGGGAGTTATAATAAGACTTTCCTTATACAATTTTGTGAGCATTAAATGAGGAAATCCAGGTAAATAAATTAAAATATGACATGTAGTAAGGGGACTCATAGTAACCTTTCAGAAATATCATTCATCATTATTATTTTAGTGGAGTATTAGGATAGAGAGAAGACAAAAATTTGTTTCAGGCCTCTGTTATTAACTGGAAGCTGCTTGACTTTCCTGAGATTTATATGTTTTACGCAGTTGCTTGAGAAGTCAATGAGCTAACGTGTGGGAGACACAGAGCACGTGTCAGGCACAGAGTCATTAGTAGTTTTAGACACTCAAAGGGTGATTGTTAAATGACTGTTGAAGAAAAATTTTTAAATGAGAAGGAAATCCCAAGCCTGTGTGTTAGATGGCCTGCACTGAGTCCTGGTTACTTCTCTCTCTCTCTTTATGTGACTCAAACAAGTTAAGCAACCTCTCTGAGCCTCAGTTTCTTCATCTGAGAATGGGGATGCCATTGGCAGACAGTATAGCAATGACTCATATTACAAGCATTATGCAAACTGTAAAGAACTTCATAAATAATAAAGTATGTGTGGGTGTGCATGGCTGCTCTGAGCCTGTTACGTGGCCTGAAAGACAAAATGAGAAGGAGAGCATCCGCATGATGTTGTCTCAGAGATGCTAGGAAATTCTGCCTGTACTAAAAAGATTGCATTTTCTAGATGTGGAAACCCAGACCTCTGTGCCCCAAAACAGTAATTAGCACCGGAGTCTCCAGACCAGCAGTGGGCGCTTTCTTGTTTGACAGGGGAAAGTGCAGCCTTTCACCATCACAGTGAAAGATGAGTCCCTTTCTGCCAAGTTGCTTCTTTCGCTGAACACAGTTTTTATGAAAAAGAAAAGACAGGAAGCCATCTCTCTCTGAGTCTTTTCATGGAAACCCAGGATTATAAATCAATGTCTCTGAACCAAGAGAATTGCCATTTGAGGGGAGGGGGCTCTCAAAGATGGCTTTTATTTTTGTAGTTTTTCTCAGTTGGCACTAAGCAATGTTCAGAAATGACCAGTGAGAGAATAAGAGAATGAGCTGGAAACCTGATCTCATCACTCCAAGCAGAGAAATCCTTCCTCTGCGCCTGCGTCAGCCTTCCTCCTCCAGACAGACAAACTTCCTCCATGGAGCCTGCTTATAGGGAAGCTAATTATTTTTCCTTGTGCAAAAGCCCACTTTTGACTTTGCAGCTGTGCTCACCCTCCTGGGGGAAAACAGATCTGAATTTCAGCGTTCTTGACTATATATTGGGCGGCCTAAAAATACCCACAAATTGGTCTTCACTTTCCTAACCAGGCTGGGCCCTAATCGAAAGACAAACTCTTCTGAGAATTCTAAGGGACTATTACTTCCCACGGATGGCATCATCCGTCTATAAATAGCAGTGCCTTCCAGGTAGTGAGTGAGCTGCTGGCTGGCAAAGCCCTGCACTTGCATTATTCCAGGGAAGATTTAATGCTGCCAGGGGATTCTGGAGTGAGAAGCTGACCCGCAACTTCGGGGCTTGGAGAAAGCTACATTGAGCTTCCCCAGAACCCCTTCTCTGTACCAGCCCACCCAGCTGGGCCCTGGGGGGACATGTTTGCACAAGACAAGCTGGGGTTTTTCAGGATCTCATAGCAGGAAGCAGCGCTGTCCAAAACAAATACAATGCAAATACAATGTAAATCACAAGTGTAATTTTAACTTTTCTAGCATCCACATTAAAAAAAATTAAAAAGAATCAGTTGAAACTAATTTTAATAATGTATGTTATTTAATTCACTCTAGCCAAAGTATTAGCATTTCAACTTGGAGTCAATATATAAGTATGAGATCGTTTACATTCCTTTTTCATGCTGTGGTCTTTGAAATCTGGTGTATATTTTATGCATTCAGCACCTCTCTATTTGGACTCTAGCTTTTCATTGCAATTACTTGATTTGTAGTAAATTTTATAAAATTGACAGAAAAAAAAGTAGATTCACAATAACCCAGGTTGTCAAACATTATTAAAAATTTCCCAATAACTGACTTGAGTATTGGTTTTAAAATTTACATTTAAAATAATTAAAATAAAAAATGTAGCTCCTCTGTTGCACCGGCCACGTTTCAAGGGCTCAATAGCCACATGTGGCCAGTGGCCACTACACTGGACAGCGCAGGCCCAGAAGGAAGAGGCCACAGGGTGAACCCATCTATGTGGGGTGGATCTCAGGTCCACCACTCACTGGCTGGGTGACCTGTGGGAAATGACTTAACCTCTCTGTGCTTTGGTTTTATCATCTTTAAAAGAGGGACAATAATTCCAACTTGGAGTCTCTGTGTGCATCAATTACACTAACAATGTAAGGTGTTTGGCATGGAGTATTGAAAAAGTGTTAGCTACGATCCTCCCATTAAACACTGGAGACAGATGCAAACACCACTTTAATACAGAATGTGTGCTATAAGCTGTAGTCAGGTGGGAGTCAAGATACAGAGGAGGGTGTCTAACTCTGCTTGTGGAGAGGAGGAGACTTCTCAGAGGAGGTGGCATTTAGCTGAATCTTAAATGATTGCTAGGAATTTGCCAAGCAGACCAACTCTTTCTGGAGAAAGGCAGGAAGACTGCGGGGGTGGGAGAAAGTGTGCCCAGGAGGAGGTGTATTGGGTGTGGCTGGAGGGGGTAAGAGATGAGGCTGGGTGAGCCCTGCTTATCAATGACCTTCAAGGGCTCCCAAGTTAATCTGTGGAGCCAGGGTTTCCAGAGCAAGGACCCTGAAGCAGCGGCATCAGCATCCTCTGGTGCTGGTTGGAAGCCATTCCTTGGGCCCAGCCCAGGCCACTGCATCTGAATCTCTGGGAGTGGGGCCAGGGACTTGCATCTTCCCCTACTCTCTGACTGATCCTGATGCTCATTTGAGTTTGAGAACTTCAGCTAGGACTGTGGGAGGCACTAAATGTTCTGAGCACAGAAGTGCTGTCATCGGAGATGTGCTTTAGGAAGGGTGTGATGGGAGCTGCCGAGGGCTATGAGCAGATGAATGATTCTTATTGCAGAGTTAATTGAATATTTGTTCCTACTCATCTGTGAACTCCACAAGGGGGTTTGCATGTACCTGTCTTGTTCACCATGTTTATCCCCTAGCTCAGGGACAAGAGGAATACTCAATCGATATAAGGATTTTGTTTCTTTTGAACTATGAGGCACTATACAAATGTGAGGAACTGTGGTTCCCCAGGTCTATAGAGGCCCTGAAGGCTGGAAGGGAGGTCATTAGAGCAGCTGCCTGATCTACAGTTGGGGCTGGATACCGAACTGGAGCAAGCAGAAGCTCTGGTGACCAGCAGTGGGGGGTGAAGCCTCACACTAGGACCTATTTCCAGCCCAGAGCCAGTGGGGCAGGGTGGTGTCGCGGGAAGAGCACAGGCTTTGCAGTCCCAGCAACTGGGTTTAAATCCCAGCTATGCCACTAACAAGCTGTGTGGCTGGCCAAGGGCTCCAGTTTCTTCCTCTGTAGAGAGGGACGGATGCTCATTTCATAAGGCTGCTATGATGGGAAATCTCATGGAACATAAATAGACTGCAGTTCTGGAGTTCTGGGGTGTATTGGATGCAGCCTGTGCACCACTCCTAACCATCTCAGCCTTTCCCCTCATTCCTGCCGATACTCTCTGCACAAGCTCCCGCCAGCTCCAGTTCAAGCAGGTGCACCTGGCAGTGCCTTGCCTCAGGTTCTGGCTTCTGCCTCTGGCTTCCTGTCCTGGGACTTCTCTGGGATTCCCATGGCAACCTGCTCAAGCTCTCACATGAACAGCCCAGAGCGCAGCTGCAGTGACACCTCATGGGGCCACCCACGCTGAAGGGGGGATGGAGGCCAGTGGAGACCACACATCAGTTGCCCTCAGTTGTGGCCAGTTGATAATGCAACTTCTACCTGCTTTTCCTCCTAGTGAGTTTCACTCCCTGTATTGGTTTCCTAGGGCTGCTGTAGCAAAATACCATAAGCCTGTGGCTTAAAACAATGGAAACTGATTCTCCCACAGTTCTGGAGGCCAGAAGTCTGAAGTCGAGGCATCGGTAAAGCCACACACCCTCTGAAGGCTCTTGTAGAGAGTCTTCCTGTTTCTCTCCCAGCTGCTGATGACTCCTGGCATTCCTTGACTGGTGGCAGCATCGCTCCAGTTTCTGCCTCTTTGTGCTGGGTCTTCATGTGCCTTCTCTGTCTCTGTGCACCACGGCTCTTTCTCCTTTCTCTTATGAAGACATCTGGCATTGGATTTAGGGCCACGCTAAATCCTTTATGATTTCATCTCGAGATCTTTAACTAATGACATCTGCAAAGACCCTATTTGTAAATAAGGTCACATTCACAGGCATTGGGGGCTAGGACTTGGACACATCTTTTTGGAGGACATAATTTGAGCCACTACATCTTCTTTATGCCTCATTCATCCTCTCCATAATACTAGCACTCCTCACACATGACATGCACATACACCTCAGGCCTTGCTTCAGGCAAATCCAGGCTATGACATTCAGGCTGGGGAGATTCCTGGGTGTTCATGGAACAAGGAACACAGACTGTACTTGTTTTGGTGTGGTTGGTCCCAAGGACAAATTAATGGAAATTACAGGGTTATAGTTTTAGTTCATCCATTCATTTATTCATTTAGCAAGTAATTGAGTAGTTCTATGCAACACTTGCCATTCTATGTTATATAATGGTGAACAAGAAAGGACCTTACTTTCCTAAAGTTTACAGGTTAGCATTTTGAAGGATACTTTCTCAGCATAAGAGCTTCCCAGAAATGATGTGGACTTTGTTGGGAGGCCATGGATTCTTTCTCCTGGAAGCCATATAGGCAATTTTGGCAGAAGCACGTCTTTGATTAGATTTGTTCTTCATATCTTTGTATGCTTCTCCATTTTAAATCACTCTAGGAGTTGAATGAGAAAGTGGGTATCTGGGAAGGAATCCCTCATGAAAGTCTTTTGTTTTAAGATGTCTCCATTTTTTTTGCCAAGCTTCTGGAAATATCACCATTATTGTATTTGTCTTTAAGGTCTAGAAGGGTTGTGGGCCCTCAGGAGGCTTTCCTAAAGAACAAATATTCCCAGCGAGTGTTTGTGGTGGTGGTGGGAAGAGGGCACCCTCTCCTCCCTGGTTCAGTCCCCAACATGTCAAGCGCAGGGAATGCCCCTCGTAGAGGCTCAGTGATGACTGCCAAGCCTGCCTTGTGGCTGGGCTGGGAAGACAGACACAAGGCATGTGGCTGGTTCCCACTACATCTTTCCCTTTAGAGCAGTGCTAGAGCTCAGACGGCATGTCGGCTCCATGATCCTTGCTTCTCTGCATCATCCAGGGCGGGATGCTGCTGTGCACATCCTGAAGCAGCCTTCTCTCACTCCCAAACCTGGGCCAGTCCCTGTGTTAGGGCCCGTGCAGTGGCCCCTTGTGCTGTAAAAAAGCCACCATCCACGCTCATTATCCTGCTCCCAGGCCATGCCCGTCGCTGCCTCTCTGAGACACCTGCTAGGACCCCCACTGGCTCCAGGAATGACAAGCCTTGTGCCAAGACGATGCTTGGAATCAGACAGGCTTTTCTCAGCTTTGCTTTTTAGCAGAGAGAGGGGCAGGTCTCCCTAGCACCATTGCCCTCTTCCTCGGCTCTGCCCTCTTCTTTCTCCTACACACTTCCTCAACCTACATCCTCCAGTGACTGGCTCTGTTCCCAGTCTATGCACTCAGGGGCCCTTATTCCATGGTTACCCCTCCCATGCTCTCTCCAGTTTCCTGCCCCACACAGAACCTCACTTTCCCTGGAGGACCATGGTCTCTAGGAGTCCTCTCAGGGACAGGCTGCCTGTTTCCCACAGCTCCTGTCCCTGGGTGGAGAAAGTGTTCTTCACCCTGCCGTGCTAACAGCAATTCCACTCCCTTTGCTTCTGCACTAATCTTGCTTAATGACTTGCTGTTTGCTTTCTTTTATTCATTAAAACATTCAAGAGCCAGCTAAATGTCTTCCTCTTTATCTCATCTCCTGCTATGAACCAGGAGATGTCAAAGTCTATCCAGACAAGAAGGGATGTAACATTCTGAACTCCCTTACCTTGAAACCCCTTGCTCCAATGGCCTTCTCCTTCATGCTACCTTACTCACTGTTCCTGCCACATCCTGTATGTTGTTGCCCTCAGCTCTTCTTCTTCTCAACTTAGGCATCTCACTCTGACTCCACCCTCCTTCCCAACCTGCTTCTGTCTCCTGCCCGACCATATGGGCACTTATATCTGGGCCTCCTGAACTCAGTGCTCTGCATTGTTCAGTGTGGACAGGAGTAGAAATGGGAGATGGGAAATGGCGGATGAACCCACAGCCTCCTCTCCCCCTCTGTCTGTCAGGTTTTAGTCTGAAATGTCAGTTCTTGGCAAGCTCATGGCCAAAGAATGACCAGACCAAAGTCAGGCAAGCATGAAAATAAAGTTTACTGAGGAGAGAAAGATAGGATTATCGGGCAAGAGCAAGATGTAGATTTACAAAGCATGATGCATATGCCACAGATGACGACCAGACCCATTGTCGCAGCAAAGGGAGAACAAAAAGGAAGGGCACAAATAAAGGGGACTAGTTATGATCCGCATCTCGTTTTATAGTGCCCAGACTGGGACCTCCCTTGTGGTTCAGAGGTCAACATGGAACCACTTTGATTGGACAGTTGGGAGTTGCATGACCTTTCTGAAAGCCCATTGGTGGGGATGGGGGGTGAATCCCAGCAGCACCCACTTTCAGCCCCAGGAGACCGGAATCCCTTGCTATCCACCTAACACTTCTGTTACCAAACAGAACCTGGGTCCACTCGCCTGACACAGCAAAGCCAAATACTGACGCCAAGATTTGCAATGAGAGAAAGAAAGGCATTTATCACATGGCACCAAGCAAGGAAAATGGGCAGCTAATGCTTAAGACCCAAACTTCCCGACGGCCTACAAGCCAGGGTTTTTAATGGCAGGGGTACATTTCAGGAAAGCAGAAGTTACAAGCAAAATTGTAAATCAATATTAGGGAGGTTATACCTTAGTTTGGCCCCAAAAGGTGGGATATCTTGAAGTGGGGCTGACAAATCATAGGAGGATTCGGAGACTCTTTGATTAACAATCAGTTAAGGAAGCAAGGCCTTATCTGAAAACTTGGAATCAGCAGAAAGGAATGTTAAGGTTTGGCCTGTGGGCCTAACTCTCTCTCTCTCTCTCAGCCCCTTGGGGAAATTTAGAACAAAGAATGGAGGTCAGAGTTTAGTCCTCATATCCCCTTTATCTGAGGTCTATTATGACAACGGATTGGCATTTTCCATCTGGTGGGGGTCCAGGTTGCTGAAAAATAACTCAAGAACATATGTTATGATGTTAATTTTAGTTTTTGTAGGGAATCAAAACACCTTGTGACTCTGATCTTCTTGGAAGACTACTGTTTTCTTATCTGGTTACTCGTTTACTTCTCAAGGCTAGCTAGGTACCTGGAAGTTCCCTTGAAGGGACTCAAGATTTCTTCTTTATTTCCAAGCTTGGGCAGAGGGCAGCAGGGTCCCTGCTCTGTCTCACCTGTGCTGTTCCTGTGAGCTGCTGAGGCTGGAAAGTTGTTTCCAGACTCCCTTGCAAGTAGGGTCCTCTGGCATGAGAATTTGGAGAATAGAAGGGAGGCAATGGCAGCTTCTTCCTGCTGTACTTATGGCGGCTGGCCTGCATGGTCATGGAGGTGCTATCATGCAGTGAATGCATCTCAACGTTCAGCCACTAGCTGCATGGGTACGGAAAGGAAATCGAGGCAGCAGTGGCTTTCTGATCTTAAAACGAAAGCTCTGGGGGTATGTTCCTGAACTCAATTCCAGTGATGGTCTCCTGACTCGTCACCTTCTCAACCATGGCAGAGGTGGCAGCTGCCCTAGAAGGCCAGTTTGGTGGTGGAGTCATGGTGGATCCTGGAGCTTGCTTCTCTGACCCTTCTAAGGATTCTCTAAGAACAGCCTGATTTCTAAAAATACCTACGGTGACTCTGTTTCCTACAGCTAAACTCTGCTGGAGAGAGGCATTTAATCTAGTCTGAACTGAGAGATGGCAGAAGGAAGGCTTCATGGAGGTGGTGGCATGTGAGTAGAGTCTTGGTGGTTGAGTACGCACTGGCTGGGGAAAGAAAGAGTGAAGATATTCTTGGCAGAGAAGGTCAAATGAGCCAACACTGGGGACGAGCAGAGAGCACAGGGCATGTGTATCTCCTAAAATTCAGTTGTTACTAGTGTAAAGAGCAAGACAGCATGAGTAAGCAATAGGTCCGGCAGAGCAGGAAAAGGAAGGACCAAGGAGGGCCCCGTGTGGTGAGTTCTTGGGCTTGGACTTCCATCTAACGGTTATCCCTGTGGCAGCCAGAGTAAGCTAGCAGCTGCCTTGTGTGGGTAAGAGTCTGTTGGCCTCTTTTCTGGCACAGATCCAAGCCCACATGGGCAGAAGAACTTCAAAAGAGTTAGACCTCACCTCTGAGCTAGAGATTGCAGATTCAATGTGTTCCCTGCCACTTCTCCCCATCCCAGGATTGATAATGGTCACGGGAAAGTTCAAAGACCAGTCAGTGCATAGCAGGATTCAAGAGCTGAAAGCAACTTTAGAAGACTTTATTTTTCATAAATGAGAACTGAGTCTTAGACTAAAGAAGTGAGTTACCCAAGGCCATGCAGCACAGGGTATCCATGTCTCCCAATTCTCAGGCCTCACTATTTACATCTCTGGAATCACTGAGATTATCTCTTTGAATCCTCATGACCACTGGGGCAACCCTGAAGAGAACAGATCGGGCTCATCTGTTCATCCGTGATCTGGTGTGAAGCATGTGCCTGCTCCTTCCTACTGTCCTTCTCCCTCCACCTGCCATTGCTGCCTGACCAGGCAGGGGACTCCGGGGACTGTGTGGTATCACCTTATTTCCAGTTGGCCTCCTGAAAAAGGACAGCACAGGGAAGAATATGACTCAATTTCTCTCCTGTGTTATTGTCAACAAGCCAATTAGGGCCAGTTCATTAACAAACTGCCCTGATGAATTCTTCCTTAAGTTAAAAAGGAAAAGAAAGAGAATTCTTTAAGGAACACACCTAGGACTCCTGGGAAAGCATTTCCCTCATGTCTCACTTTGAAATTTGGTCATTTATAAGGACCTTGAAAGAACCATGAGAAGAGGAAAATACTTGTGCAATAAACTACATATTTAGTGAACATCCACTGTAGGTGGGAGCTTGGGGCATCCTAGGAACTAAAAGGGCTACAGGAGAGTAAGCCAACGAGATGTTAGCTACGGGGCATCAGGGGAACCTTGCACAGTGCGGGAGGCAGGACTTACATGGGAGAAAGAGATTTCTGAAAATGCAGCTGGCTAGCTACAAATCACAAAGACTCCCCAGCCCTTCTGTTGACACAGTTGTCTAAGATATAGACATTCTGGACCCACCAACCACACTTCAGTCCTAAGGAAACATCCTGATTCTGCGTGAGATCTCAATATTTTTTTTCAGCTCTTCAGCCCAGATATTTCTAATACTTCCCATTGTTACTCCCTCTCTTCCTCTTTCTCTCCCATCCTTATTTCCATCCATCCATCTACCCATCTGTCCATTAATCATTTCTTGCCATTAGGCATTCACTGCACCCATACAGCATGCCAGAATGCACACATTTATCCATTATGAGAAACAGGATGGTATGGCCAAGAACTAGAGGCCTTGGAAGGAGTTGCACCTGAGCTAGATTTCTGGCTCCTTCCATATGCATTGGGCAAGGTATTCTGCAAGGAAAAAGGCAGTGAGCAAGACTGTTGAGCCCTGATCCCTTCTCTTCCCACCCTAATCTCTTTGAAAAAAATAAGTGTGAAGAAATGCAGGTGGCATCATCTTCTTGCCTGGCCTGCGATGCTGGCTCATCATGGGTAGGAAGGCCAAACAGTCTGGGGGTGCTGATTCCCAGGGGTGGGAGAAGCTTGGCCAGGATGCTCACAACAGATGTCCCAAAATGACAAGTCCCTTCTCATACCGCCCCCAAGACATGGCATGCTGCTGGAAGGACCACAGATGGAGTCCCAGTCGTCCAAAGAAGAGAAAGGGCAAGGAACTGGCGAGACAGCCGGGCTGCATCGGAGCTGTTACATCAAACCCACTCTCACATGTGCTCTTCAAGAACCGCTGCAGAGCCTGCTTTCAGACAGGGGGGCACAATGAAAGTCCCACTTTGATTTCTCTTTCCTTTGGCCAACTGCCTATCTCCTCGATTTTGAAGTGAGAGCTTCAATTATTTGTTGAGAGTGTCATGCACTTTGCAAGTCCCGACTGCATTTGTTTTCATCTCTTCAATAACCCCGGGGCAGGAATTATTATTTGCATTTCAACAGTAAGAAAATTGAAGGTGAGAGAAATTCAGCAACTCTCTCAACATCACCCAGTTAGCAGATTTGAACACTGGTTTGTCTTACTCCAAAGCCTGTCCTCTGTCTTTTCATTCATCTGTTCGTCCCTTTAGCCTCACAGAGGTGAGGAAGACAGACACGTTTCCTGCTCACATGGGGCTTTCTTTATAATAGGAGGGTTACACGGATGTTACACAAGAAACAAACAGATAAAACAACATCATTTATCTACGCAAAAGAACAAAAGTCACTCTATGAAAAAGACACCTGCACTCGAATG